>CM053772.1:21876016-21910239 GCA_028658325.1 Potorous gilbertii
GGTGCCGCTTGGCTCCACTTAATGTCCTTCTTAAGGGAGAAAAGGGAAAGGACAAAATGTTGGCAAAACTTTGGGGAAAAAGAGAGACTTTTGTTCTTAATGTAAGCGATACTTCATTTTTCCTCCAAGTATTAGAAAAAAATAGTATTGTTAAAGAACTCATTTGATATCAGAGTAAATAATATAGAAGGCAGTGGTTATCTGAAATATGAAATAGTTATCATGGATTCTCAAGTGAAAGAGGGAGAATCAAGGTTGTCTAGGTAGAGACAGACGCAGATAGAAACATACATAAATAGATAGATGGATAGATAGATACATAGATAGATAGATGGATGGATAGATAGATAGATGGATGGATGGATGTTATATGCACATATTCCTTTTAAAGAGGTTTCATTTTAGAGTATAGTCTATATTTAGAGAGGGCAGCTAGATAGCTTAATGGATAGAGCACCAGACTTAGAATCGAGAAGACTCTTCATGAGTTCAAATCTGGCTTTAGACACTTACTTGTTATGTGACCCTGGGAAAGTCACTTACCTCTGTTTGCCTCAGCTGCTCATTTGTAAAATGAGCTGGAGATGGAAATGGCAAACAACTTCAGTGCCCTTGACAGGAATACTCCAAAAAGGGTCATGAAGGATTGGATAGACTGAAGTGACTCATTAGCAGCAATAATTATATTTGGGGACAGCCTGTATTTAGACCAACATTACATATTTGTGTAGATAACTATTTCCTTGTTGTCATCTTTTCAATAACTTTTTCAGTATATACAGTTTGAACTTTACCGATTTGAAACTGACAGATTAAAGAAGATTTTAAAATCTAGGTCTGCATTAAGTTCTAATAAAATGTTGCAATGACACAAGACCAAAAGTATATTACAGATCACTGGTTGAATGAATAAATGAATGAAAAAGCATTGTAATATGCACTCATTTTATTCTGTGCAAATGACTGTGTTAACGGTTAGGGTTACAATAGAAATATCAAGACAGTATCTACTCTTAAGGAGCCCATAATACATAAAAAGAAATTTCAGATGCAGGGTTGATGGAAAGGTCCAGAAGTGCCAAGAGTGCATCAGTGATATAATATAGTGGTATATGAGTGGTATAAATAGCATAGTATTAGTGGTATAGGTGGCAAAGACCGGAAGACCTTAGGTTTCAGTTAGCGTCATAGTTAGTTAAGAAGCAGTGCTGATAGACTGCCATCTTAACTAACTATGAAACCTAGTTCCTCTGGGCTTTGACATCTAGTCAAAAGGAATGAGAGAGTAGTAAAGAAGCTTTGGCAAAGGAACTTCTGAGAATGCGGACCTCTTCTTTCCATTCTGTTGTCATGCATGGGCTTTGGGACAGCCAGATCAGCAGAGCGGGATTGAGTAGTGTCTGAAGTGATGGAATACAGATTTAGAAAGCTAAAAGAAAACACAGAGGTCAATTCAGAGCAGCCCACTCAATTGGAAAGGGAGGAGAGAGAGCTCTAGAGAGATTTAAAGAATTACCCAACATCAAATAGGCAAGAGACAGAGCTAGTAATCAAACTCAATTCCCTTGATGCTCATCCCATCTACCTTTTCATGACATCACAATTCAGGGGCAAAAGACTTAGAATTCCAGATCAAGAAAATACCTTAGTGTAACCTCAAAGGATCAAGGGTACCAGAAAAGTACACACATCATACAACTAGAGTCTGCTGTGCTTCTCAGCTTTAAAAGACTTTTGAAAGAGGCTGGTCAAAAAAGCAAGCAAAAGAGGAAGACATCCACAAGCAGAAACTACCATCAAGTCTCTCTTTTCGTGGATGAAGGGTCATTAAAATACACAAAATTCTGCAACCTGTTTATGGGGCCAGTCTCATCTCCCTGTCTTTCTCAAACAAGACGAAGGAAGAGGTCCAGGTGACTGGTTGTAGAACCAACACTGTCAATGTGATTCATCCTTATTTCTGCCAGTAGAGTCACTGCTCTAAGTACTATATGGAGTTTCTCATGACTACAATCACCTACAAAAGCTAAGGCCTACTTGTGTTCCAGAGCACTAGAAATGTATGCTAGCATGTTATTTACTTTAACTTGACATCGTTCGCAAAGAAGGATTTAGATCATTAAGGGAAATTCAAAACATTCCATGCTGAGCAAGAATTTCCATCCTCACATTCAAATACATAGGAATCTATTATTATTTCTCCCATAAGTAGATTAAACACATGAAACGGGATGTGGAAGAGCATGTTCTCACACGCCTCCACAGCTCACAGCAGCCTGGTACACAAATTGTGCATACAAATAAAAAAGATAGCTCTTTAACTTGGTTGGATGAAACCAAAATCCAAGGCAGTCTGTTGTATGTGATGTAGTGTGTCTGGGTGTGAGGTATTGTTAAAGAAATGTCCCTCATCACCCATATTATGGTACAATTTACTCACCAATTCGAAAGAATTTGAAGCCCTATATCTATTTATAGACATATTTTTTTTCCCTGGGAACAAAGTCCCCAGTGGACAATAAAGAATTAACATTCCTAAAGCTACCTAATCACATTTTTAAAAAGAGTTCTTTATCTTGTTTTCAAGGTAGAGCCCAAAAAGTAATTACGCTATCTTGGTAATTATTATGAAAACTCCTCTGTGTTGATTTCAAGACGTGAAAAGCATGTCTTTACATTTGGAATTCAGGCCATATACATATACATGACTAAAGTTGGGCATATTCCATAAACAGCCTTGTAATATGATTTCAGGTTGCTGACTTGGTATTCATTTCTCTTTTTAATATATCAAGAATACAGGTTATCCTGCAAGAGAATTAACACCCTAGTTATTATAGTGGATTTCTTTCATATGGACAAAAAACAGGTTTACAGGCCAAGTGTGTAGCTTTAGGCTTTTAGTTAATGTGATTATGTTTTCAGGAATGTTTCTTGGAGTCTATGTTAATGGAAAGTGTAGGACTGGAATTTTATTTAAAAATCCTGGAGTATCTGGAATCCTCAGTAGAAATTCCTGGTCAATCAGAAACCTATGGATAGAATACATGAATTGAAGGAAAATAAACACTCTGTCTTTATGGTCACCAGTTCTTTCCTTAACCCCTTGCTCTCTAGCCTCTGCCTCCTTGATGTAACTGAAGTACAGTATTCAAAGGTCATTCAATGATCTACTGCTAAATCCAATACCTTTGTCATGGTCTACCTTTCCTGTAGCATTTGATACTGCTGACCACCTCTTTCCAACACTCTCTTCTCCTTTCCCTTCTATTCTGCTAAATTTTCTGGCTAGACTTCTTTTCTGATCTCTCCTTTCTCACACTCCCTAGTTCACCTTTCTCTAAAATAGGGCAATTTTCCAAGATATGATCATTAGCCCTAGTTGTCTCTTATGGAGGTCACATCCATTTCTGAAATTTCAATTATTGTCTCTAAGCAGTGGACTCCCAAATCTATATAAAGGTCTCTCATCCACCTATCTATCTATCTATCTATCTATGTCTAAATCAGACTTACTGATTAATGGTGTAATATGGTCTTTTAGCTTATATGATTATGTCTTCAGGGATGTTACTTGGAGTCATTGTTGATGGAAAACATGGAATTAGAATTTTTCTATTTATTTATCCATCTGTCTATTTATCTACCAATTTATCCATATATAAGCCCTTCCCAACCCTTCTCCTTTCTTCATTTCTGTTCTTCTTTCACCTTCCTTCCCTCTGCATACTCTCTGACCAGGTGACACCAGCTTCTTGATGATTCCCCCACAAAATAATTCATACTCTGAGTATTTTCACTAGTTGTCCCCCAAGTCTGAATGTTCTTTTACCTCATGTCTGTCTCCCAGCTTCTCTGGCTCCCTTTAAGTCTCAGCTAAAGTCTCATCTTCTGCAAGAATCCTTTGCTGGTTCTCCTTAATTCTAGTGCCTTCCCTCTGATGATTTTCCCATCCCATCTGAAGCTTGTTTGTACATAGTTGTTTGTATGTTGTCTCTTCCATTAGACTGTGATTGACACCAGGGAAAGTTTTTTTACCTTTTATATTCCCAGTATATAGCACAAAGTAGATGCTTAATAAATGCTTGTTGACTGACCATATTCTCTAGCACTAATTTCTTTCCTAAGAGCTAGTTACATCAATCTCCACAAATTTATGGGTATCTCACAATGACCTGAAATTCGATTTGTCTCAAAGTGAATTCTTTATCTCTGGCACAGGGGAAAGAGCCCTGTCTTTGGAAGCTAGGTTCAGATCTCATTTCTGATGCCTACTCTCTGCATAATATTAGTTAATCACTTTACATTCTGGGCCTCAGTTTCCTCATTTATAAAAGTAGATGCTCAACCTATTTATTCTCCTCCCTTCTCCCTTCCTTCCTTCCTTGTCAACATTTCTTCCTTCCTTCTCTGTGTAATTTGGAAAATGACCATATATTATCTGGTGAGAACCTTTTTGCTATTGTAATAGATCATCCGTGAATAGACTTGTGCTTCCTGAGCACCTGTTCAGCTAAGTTTGGAGAGACCCATCACCAAAGGCTTCTTCTCTATCACTCATGAAAGACACAAAGAACTGCAATCTAATGTGCTGCACATTTGTACTGGGTCTCCTTGATAAGACTGTGGGGTCATATAATAAGCCCAAGCTTTAGTTGATTACATTGTGAGTCTCTCCCCAGTGCTTAACACAGTGACTGACACCTAACTGGTGGTTAATACTTATTGATCGGTTGATTTAATGGTGTATTTAAGATTGAATCTCAGCTCTGACTAGTATTTATTTACATAGCTCTTCATGGTCTGCAAAGCACTTTACATATGTTATCTCATTTCATGAATGTGTCTATTGAACTGCCTAAGGCAAATCACATAAACTGTCTGGGCCTCAGTTTCTTTTTCTGTAAAATGAGGAGACAGAAATATAGTAGAGTGGAACTATCATTGACTCAGAAGTCAGAGGACATAGGTTCAAATGTTACCTCTAATGGTCCCTAATTGTGTGATCTTAGAGAAATCCTTTAATCTCCCTGGGCCTCATTTAGCAGATAGATATAGAAAAATATAGACATCTATACTGTATAATAGATGTCATATAGATATATTATTAATATATGTAATTATGTATAATATAGCGATAAAGATGTATCTATATATCTACCTGTAGATACATATCTATGTCTTTCTATATACATGTCTATATCTATCTATGAGGCTGGAATAGATGATCTCTGAGGCAATTTCCAACTCTAAATCTATTATTCTAGGCTTTAAGCCAATCACTTAACCCCTCCCTAATACAGTTTGCTCATCTGTAACATGAAAGGGTTGGACTGAACATCTTTTAAATAAGGACCCTTCCAGCTCTCAATTCACAACTCATGAGGACAGGCATCGGTATCAGTTAAATTTTATACATCTCCAGCACCTAACTCAATCCTCTGTTTACCATATGTGTGTGGAAAGTGTTGGTTGAGTGTTGAATGAAGGTCCTGGCCCCAGGACAATATTGTGGTTCATACATCAAAGTGGTTCATTTTTATGCCGCTATACATTGCAGATATTCAACAAATACTTCTTCTTTGGGTCGTAGAGAAAAAACATCAAGTTTCATCAAGTTCTTACAGTAATTCTCTTAGGGAGTTCGATCAGAGGTTATGCCTTTCCTAGAAATCCTATGTGAATTTTAGTTTTGCATTCACTCTCCCCACAATCCCTCTGAATTCCAAGAATTCAAATATATTTTACTATTGACCAGTTCTTGTTTATTAAAATTGGAAGCTGGAATAGCAGTAGTTGTTGTTCAGTCATTTCAATCATTTCCTACTCTTCTTGACCTCATTTTGGAGTTTTCTTGGCAAAGATACTTGAGTGGTCTGCCATTTCCTCCTCTAGCTCATTTTACAAATGAGGAAACTGAGACAAATAGGATCAAGTGACTTGCCCAGGATTACACAGCTTTTAAGTGTCCAAGACCTCAAGGTCTTCCTGATTCTGGGGCCATTACCCTATCCACTGTGCCACCTAGGTGCACCCTGGAGTAGTTAAGGTTTATTAAACTAATGAAGAATCTCATTAAAATCTGGGAGGACATTTCACTATCTTACATTTCTAATCACAAGATCATAGCATGTTGGAATTAGATGCATGAGGAGGTTGGGACAGTATAGGAATGTGAGGTAGACAGGAATACAGTTCCCACCACATACAAACTGAACAACAGTAAACAGATAGAGAGCAACTTCATTTATTAAGCATTTACTATACACAGGTACTGCGTAAAACCACTGACTGTATTGTCATTTCTACTGGAGTATTTTGAACTACTTGGGTTAGGGAGGCTGATGGCATTGCATAAGTAACCTGCTGAATGTTAACAGCAATATCAAAAGTGATAACAAGGAATTTAGACTCCTTAGCAGACCCCTAGACCAATGTCTACTATACATGTATGTATGTGCGTGTACATATACATACACACATAAGTGTATACAGACATACATACACATATATACACAGGTATAACATATATGTGTGTATATCTATATATATATGTATATATCTGTGTGTATATGTATGTATCTATTTCTACCTCTCTATATATTTTTAATAATACCTCTCCTGATTGCCCTTTCCCAATAAACATTTTTAAGGTAAAAGAAAACTCTCATACCAAGTACACAAAGTCCAGTAAAAACAAATTCCGCCATTGGTCTTGTCTAAAGAGCCTTGTGTCATTTTGTATTTTAAATCTATGCCTTCTCTCTCAGGAGATAGGTGATGTGTTTCACTGTTAATATCATCCTTACACTGATCAGAGTTCTAAAGTCTTTCAATTTCCAATGTCCTTTATCTTACAGATAAGAAAACTGAGATTCAGGTTAGGTGACTTGTTCAAGGTCACATAGCTAGTAAGTGGGAGAGGTGGAATTCATACCCAAGTTCTCAGACTCTTCCTAGTATCCTATGGTGTCAGTTTTTGAGTCTAAGAAGACAACGTTTCCCAACTCCTTGAAACAGGTTCTTAACCCTTTTTGTGTGTCATGAATTCCCTTGGCATTCTTGTAAAGCCTATGGACCTATTCTCAGCATAAGATTGATAACTGAAATAAACGTTGAATTTCAGTTGGAGGTTAATGAAAATGAAGATGTATTTTTTTTCTATCCAAATTCACAGACTTCTTGAAATCTAGTCATGATATTTCACCTTCATTAAAGAGAATGGTGGTATCTTTAGAGAAGAATCATAATTGCATTTTTCATTGTTAGTGTCTACCATCTGATGAAAACTCATTACTCAAGACTGAATACAGAGCACGAAACATGGAGATGAAGATGAAGGAAATAGTAACTTGGGATTTCAGGGAGGAACAGTTGTAAAAAAAAGCAGAGATGAGTACCTTTAAGAGTGTGTCTCAGTTGTAACACCCAGATAATGTGACATAGAGAGTGTTAGCCCCCACACTGTAACTGATTGGCACCCTAAGGCCGAGTCTATGTAGAGCTAGGTGAAGAGCCAATTATAAAAACATCATTATGATAGCTAAATTATCTAGGTAATTTAATCTGTTGTGTAGATGTCATCTAAAAGAAGAAGATTCCCTTGCTCCTATTTTCTCTGGTTAATAATGAGCTTGGTAAATTCAGAAAATTAGATAAATGCAAAAAAATTAAAATTAAAAGAGAAATATAGAGTAATATATAAATCCCATAAAAACATATGCAATGTAGTAATTAACTTTAATGTTCAAACTTCTGGAATAAAATGGAAAACAATTTTTACTTTAAGCTAAAATAGTTGAATGATCTGCCAAACACCTCAGCTCCAAAAGAACCACTTTGAGCAGTGAACTTTCAGTAGTGAATAAAAGGCAAAATAAGTCAGTAAAAAGGCTACTGGATCTTTATTCAATCCTGGTTCTTTCAGGAACCTGTTACATGGTCTTAAGGGCTGCTGGGTGGTGCCGTGGATAGAGCACCAGTGCAGGAGTCAGGAGGACCTGAGTTCAAATCTCACCTCAGACACTTGATACTCACTAGTTTCTGACCTTGGGCATTGCCTCAACTTGGGTCATCTCCTGATGAATATCTGGTCACTGGATTCAGATGGCTGTGGAGGAGAAGTGAGGCTGGTGATCTGCACGGTCCTCCTTCACTCAAAACAAAGTCAAGTGCAAGTCATGTCATCATTTCTCTGATGGCATGGTCTTCTTTGGTAATGAAGAACAAACACACACATGGTCTTAAGAAGTCAGAACTCCTCTAAGTTTCAATTTTCTCATCTATATGAAGCATTTAGTGTATTCTTTTACACATAAGTCCCCATTAGAACTACCAGGATCTAAGTCACTCTGAAGGTCAATACTATCACCCACAAGACCTCACCAATGTGTTTTTACCCCATCATTTTCTAACTGGAGGACATAACAAGACAGTTTATGAAACAACTTTGCAAATAAATGTAATAAGAAGAGAGTCTCCCACTGATATATATTGGTTATGCACTCTCCCGTTTGCACCAGTGAAAGGAAGTTACGCATGGAGAGACCACAAATGACCAAGAAACGTGCCTGGAGAGATATCTATAGGGAACATATGTGACCAGGGAACCACATGCCCAGGGCACACACAGAGGGAACTATGTTGCCAAGACTTCCACGTGGAAATGGTAGCTCATAACTCCAACCCTACAGAGCTCCCCATGGATCTGGTAATAGCATTTCACATTTCTCTGATACTCCCTGTCGGGTATCCATCACACTCTTTCTATGTGCTGTGCACTTTGCTCCTCTGCAGTCACATCTCTGCTGTCCATGGTACTAAATCAGAGACATTAAACTGTTCTCCAATACCACCTGATGGGCTTCAGCTACTTAGCCTTTTCAGGGTCATCTGCTGCTCTTTTTGCACTTATTTTGTGCTTATTCTGCACATGCAAAATGTGCATAATATGTTATTTCATTCAACAGAATGCAAACTCCTTGAGAACAGGGACGGTTTCATTATTTTTTTCTCATTTGTGACCCCAGTGCCTGGTATATGGGTACTTAATAAATGATTATTATTTGACTGACAGGTAACAGGCATGGGGTGGGGTGGAAGATTAATTTCAGTTGAAACCCTGCTTTGGTCATTTACTATTTGTGTGACTTTGGACAAACGATTTCAGACTTCAGTTTCCTCACCTGTAAATGGAAAGGGATGGATTAGATGGCCTATGAGGTCTACTCTATCCTTAAATTTATGACCTTTTGACTAACTTTACCTACAAACATGTAGTTCCTAGAAAGCTTCTCCCTTGACAACAAGAACTACATCTCTCTTTGCATAGCTTAAGTCCAGGAACCACACTATATTCATCCAGGCAGCTGTCCATAAAAGCAAGATAAAGTTTATTTTGTTAAACACTTGTGTCTGGGGCTAGCTGATTCAAATTCCATGGTCTTGTACAAGTGACTTAAGATAGTCCTTGTAACTCCAGTTTCATCTTTGATGGGATGTTGTATCCCTTGGAAACTCAGCTCAAATAAAATAA
The DNA here is from genome assembly GCA_028658325.1 of Potorous gilbertii. NCBI lineage: Eukaryota > Metazoa > Chordata > Mammalia > Diprotodontia > Potoroidae > Potorous > Potorous gilbertii. The sequence continues at coordinate 21,885,552 of CM053772.1, forward strand.
AACCAAACAACCTAACGTAATCACAGAAACCTTGTGGATTCTGTGGTATTGGGATGAGCCTCATCTCCAAGATCATGGAAATCAGAATAAAAGCTAGACAGAGAGGGAAAGGCCAGGGCCTTCTAAAGTCCTGGTCTATATTCATGCATCAGTGTTTTATGTCTGTTAGTAGCAAAATCTCCAGGGTCTTTCTTTTACTTTCACCAATGCACAAAGGTGCTGACTCTCTCAATGTAAACTGAAATGATTGGACTATTTCATCTCTAAGTATCTCCTTTCTTGCTCAAACATCATCTTCCTGAGTAATTATGTTTCATAGAATAATTAGGAAAACATGCCGTTTAAATCTTCTTCAAGTGCATCTTGAAAAAAAAAATCACTGTCCACAATTCCCTATGCCAAAGAGCATCCGTGAATTTGGGTTAGTTACACTATTAAGCCATCACCTTGTACAAGCCACATCAGTTAAGCAAAGGATATGCATTAAGTTTTTCATGTGATTTTACTTGTCCCACCCCATCACTCCCCTGTATTTTTTCAAATAAACCTAATGGCCCATTCCCAGTAGATTCTCAGCTTGACCTCCCAATTGAGTACCAAAGGTTAATTCTTAATAATCCACACTAATGGGCATGAGAGATATTCTCCCACACCTCCCAGTAACTACCTATGAATACTGATATTTTTTTCTAAATATTATTAGACAAAAGGTTTTCAACTATCCACCCTTGGAATTAAAAAGACAAATGTTTCACCCCAGTGACCAATATATTTACTTTGCTAATGTCAAAATATTGTTTAGGAAGCCCTGATGAGAGAGTATCATTTTCACCTGTTCCCATCATGTCTCTCCCCCTCCTTCTCCCTCCCCACAATCTGGCAGTCAATCCTTTTCCCCAGCAAGCGTCTGCTGACCTGTTCAGTGTCAGCCCTTACAGTAAATTGCCTTCTGTATCACACATTTCCCCACCTTCCCTGAGGTCTCTTTCTTTTTTTTTCTTTTTAAACTCTGCTAGGCATTTTGTCTCAAGCAGTAAAAGCCACATCCAGACTAAGGTCAACACCGGGAATTACAAAAAAAGAGGGGGAAAGGGATTGGTTTTTTTGCAGGGTTTTTTGGCCATCATATGGTACTGAATGTTATCTTAATCCACTCAATGGTTTCTTGTCACCATTAATCTTATTTTACAAAAAACAACACTCTAACTATAGCTCAACTTTCCTTTGATTTTCAGCGTGGAAAAAAATAGCCTTTATCTAATATGGAGACACAGAATCTAACTACCTGGGGATCTGCATTTGTAAATCAGAAAGCGAAACATAGCTGCAGACTCATGCTGCATTTCATCTTACTTTTCTAAAACTAGGCAAGTGGAAAATATCCCAATAAATTCTCCCTTTCCCCAAAACCTAGTTTTAAGCTTCATTGGCTCCATCAGCCTTGAACTTCAGTGAGGAGGAGGATCAGGGGAAAGTGATAGGAGAAGAATGAAAGACGGGGTTGAAGAAGAGTGATAAATGACCTGGAACTTGTTTATTCATTAATAGAAGAAGCTGTGATTTCCACTTTAGTTATTGTCTTTTTGGACTAGACCTGTGATTTCATTAGTATGAAAGTAATTAGGTGGCAAAGGGGATAGAGCACTGGGTCCACAGTCAGCAAGGCCTGGATTCAAATGTGATCTCAGAAACTTAATAGTTGGGATCCTGAACAAGCTAATTAACCTTCCTCTGGGTCAATTTTTCCCATCTGTAAAATGGGGATAACTGCACCTCCTTTCACGGTTGTTCTCACAACAAATGAGAACATATTTCTAAAATACTTAGCAAACCTTCAAGCATTATAGAGATGCTCACTATCATCATGACTAGTGTTATTGAAAATCCAATGAGAATTGGGATCAGTGTCATCGATGCGACATTTCCCTGAAGTGAAACTTGGAGTCTCAGGGAATGACCCCAGCAGTAAGATACGAAGTGATTTTGCCAAAAAAAAACCTGCATCATAGGTTGGACTTGAACCCAGGTACTACGTCTCTGAGGCCAACTCTTTATCCACACAAAAATGTACATTTATCATAGAATCTGTGGGTTACTAATAATTGTTGAAAACCCAACAGAGCTATACTTGTAACTCTGGTAACGGAAACAAATAGTCCAAAATATGCCTCAGGGCAAACAAAAAAAAAAGCATGTTCAAATATTTTTACAAAAATTCAATTTCATGGAGGATTTTTTGGGGGGGAAGGTTGCACAGGAGTGACATCATTTGTGCAACAGAAATGGATTATCTGATACTTTTCTTAGTCCTTACTAACTGCTGCTAAATTTATTTTTTTCTACCTCCTCAAGTACCTAGGGCAAAGCTGTAGTCTCCTTGCCATCATTACAGCCCTGAAACCCAATATTAGGAGGCAAAGGAGAGGCAAACTCACTTTTCATGCTCATCCTCATACCAATAAATCAGTAATTCCTTAATGACATAATGAATTACCTATTGATTTATTGGTATAAGGATGAACAGGGAAGCTAAGGATTGGCCAAATAGCAGAGCCTTCCTTTAGTTATCTCCACTTTAACCTGTATATATCTTGTATATATCTGGTTGTTCTGTTGTTGTGGTGGTTGTGTGTGTGTGTGTGTGTGTGTGTGTGTGTGTGTTATCTCCCCTATTAGACTACGAGCTACCCTATGGCACGCTATGTCTTTTGCCTTTCTTTGCAGACTCAGCCCTTAGCTAAGTGCCTGGCACATAGTAGGTTATTAACAAATGTATATTGCCTGACTCACTATCCTACATGGAAATGTTTGGATGGGTTTGCTTTCCATGGTTATTTAAGAAAGGTAAAGCATTTTTTTCAGAATATCAAAAGATAAAATGTGGCAAAGAAATGGATACCATATTGTCAGTTATATTTAGATTGACATCTTACACTATGTACTCCAAATGGAGAGGACCTAGATATAAAAATCATGTCATAAGTAAATTAGAAGAACAAGGAATCTCCTTTCTGACTTATGGATAGGAGAAGGGTTCATGACCAAGCAAGGGATAGAGAGGAGCAAATGTTAATGTGGACCATTTCCCTTGCACAAAATATAAGAGTTTATGCTTAAATAAAATGAATGTAGACTAAAATTAGAAGGAAAGCCATTAACTGAGAAAAAAAATCTTCAAGGAAACATTCTCTGATAAAGTTCTCATTTCTAAGGCATATAAACAATTGATTCAAATTTATAAGAGCTATTCCTCATATAAGAAATGATCAAAGGTGATAAATAAGGAATTCTCAAAATGAGAAATACTAGCTATCTGCTGCCTTATGAAAAAAATGCTCCAAAACACTAATTAGAAAAATGTAAATTAAATCATCTGAATTTCTATGGCACACCCATCAAACTGGTAAATTGGACTCTCCCCCACCAAAAAAAGAGGACAAATGTTGGAGAGGTTGTGCTAAAAACAGGTGCAGTGCATTATTAATGGAGCTATTAATGGGTCTAGTCACTGTGGAAAGTAACCTGAAATTGTGCTCCAAAAATTAAAACCATACATACCCTTCGATTAGTACTAGTGATCCCTCTTAGTCCTATATCCAAAAGAGATGAGAGAATAAAGAAAAATACCTATACGTACCAAAATCCTCACTGCAGTTCTTTTCGTAGTGGCAAAAAGTTGAAAACTAAGAGGTGCCATCAATTGGAAAGTTCTAAACAAATTATGATGCAAAAATATAATGAAAGATGATTGTGCTATAAGAAAGGACCCAAGGGATGATTTCAGAAAAACCTAGAAAGATGTAGATAAGCTGATGCACAGCGAAGTGAACACAACCAAGAGAAGAATTTATACAATTAGAATCATACTTTAAAAACAATCAACTGAATGACTTGAGAACTCCAATCTATGGAATGACCAATCATAGTTCCAGAGCACTCATGTTGACGCACATCAGCTACTTCTTGACTGAGACGTAATCAAATTAGGACACTGAACAGGGTATATTTTTTTGGACGTGGCCAAGGTGGGACCCTGCTTGGCTTGACTACTGGCATTCATCAAAAGGGGTTACCAAAGTTTTTTTATTTTTTCTTCCCTTATTGGTTGTGGAGGAGGAAGGGGAAGAAAATGGATACCTATAATTAGGGAAGAAAATGAATTGAACCATATAATAACTGTATAATTCCAGTAATTTAAGTGCTTGTAGTGATATTGGAAAGAGGGTCCCCACAACCTAAATGATCCAACAAGCCGCTGTACGTTAGTTTGGATCTATTAAGTCTCATAATCCTCCCTTATTTATTTATATGCATATAATAGGTACTCACCTTCACAGTCTGTCCAGATTCAGGCCCATCCTGTGATCCAAAAACACACACAAAAAAAACAAAGGATTCAGTTTAGGGTAGACTGCCTAGGTCTCATAGTTATTCAGAAATAGGATTCATTAATAATTTACATCTAATTTCATTGTGTGTTAATTTATAGCACTCTCATGGGCACCATCCAAATTGAAGCATTTGAGAAGAGACACTTTTTCCATTTCTGCCTAACACTAAGTAAGAAGTTAGATATAAAAATGATATAAATTATACAAAGCATCACCCTTTCTTACTCCTCTACATACTTTCCTCTCATAACTGTGCTTTTGATTGCTTTAAAGGAAGGCGGCAGACTTTTGGGAATGTGAAACATAACATCTTAAAAGTCTCTTTAAATCAGAGGCAGTTTAATTGATATCTGGTCTTAAGTTTTTATATATGGAAACTGACTTAGGTAAATTAGTAAAGTAGGGGTATAGAACTTCCCATATTAGACAAAAAAAAAAAATTGTCCATTACTTCCTTATCATTAACCTTGGGAAAGGCATGGATAAGTCACACCAGGTTCCCAATGCCTTTACCCTTCTGCCTCACACTCCTGGTTCCTGTTCCTCTGACCTACTCGGAAACCCATGGAACATGTTAACCAGGCCTGGGCATCAAGCCAGTCCAAAACCCATTACATATGTTAGGTGTAACTGAAAGCAGATGTCAGCCTGATTCCAGAAATGAACCAACGCTCTCAGAAATCAAAGCAAAAAAGTGGCCATAGTCATCTGGAAGAGCAAATTTTGCTGGTTCATAGGCAGCACCTCACACTGCACAGAAAGAAGGGGGAACTTAAAACCTATATTGAAGGAATGAATGGGTGGATGATTTCTTGGGAGGCGCTTACAATTTTCTTCACCTGTGTGCTTGCACTTAGTCTATCTATGCACTCAACAGAAATATTATAGAAACAAAAGCTGTATCCACAAAAAAACACTGAAACGGTTAAAAAAAAAGTTTTGAAAAATTGCACCCATTAAAACAAAGTAGACATGAGAACAAGAAAAAAACATCTGTCTTTTGGGTCCAATCACCACTTTTGTGATAATTATATATTAGGAACAGTGGACAGAAAGGATCCTGCTATTTTTGAAACCCTAGTGTCACTGAATTTCATAGAGCTGGCACTGAATGGGATCTCAGAAGCCATTTAATCTCACCTCCTCATTTTACCAATGCCAGAAAGGCAAAGTGAGCTGTCCAGAGTCACACAGACAGGAAGCTTCAGAGGTTGGTCCCAAATACCAAATTCAGCATATTTCTACTGCCTCTCTAGGACACAGTCTTATCAATGAGTATTGTCAACTAAATGAAGGGATGAATTCGTTAAAGGTCAAAAAATGAGATAGGTTTTAAAAGGAAGGAAAAAGAAAGATACGATCCAAGCAACTGGCATACCCACCTGCATGGCAAATGTGAGGGAAGTTCCCTGGAAGTGTTTCTCCACCACATTGCCAACCCTTTGGACCATCTGAAACAAATCTGCCACTTCATTGGGATGCAGGTCACGGAAACGCTCCACGCGGCGCAGGGGACACACCAGGACATCTGTGTCATAGTCTGTGTTAAGGCATATCATTGTTCATAGTGCACACAGCTCTTAGTGAGTAAGCATAGTCATGTTACAGTGTTGTTAAGTTTGGGATACAAAGATACCATGCTTTTATGCAGTGGAACCAAGAAGTTTCAAGTCACCGTTAATATTCTGGCTGGCAAATATTATGATTCCTTCTTTCTTAGAACTGGGACTGGGAGAGTACAGAGAGGTTAGGTTTGTTTGTTTGTTTTTTATCTTAAGGCACTAAGAGGATTATGGGAAGTCAGAGAAGCAAGTCTCTGTCTCCTGAACCCCAGCTCTGCCACAACTGTCCTCTAGACAGCCTAAAGCATTAGCTTCGAAAAGTGACAAGAAGTTAGTTCTCTCCTAGTTAGCTTGCCAGGATTAAAATTTAATTTCAATAACCCTTTGGAGAAATAGGGAAAGAATGTAATGAAAAGGCAGTAGTTATTTTTTAACTGTTGGAAACTCTGCGGACCATCGGAACAAGCAGCATCTACCTCATCTGTAACCGAGAAATGTACCAGGAGTTAAGCAATTCACGAAAAGGTTATGTCAGACTGATTTCCAGGAAGCCAAGACATTTGAAGTGAAATCATTAGTATGTGGAAAGGGTTGTCTACTTATATAGATGAGAACTTCTTAATGCAGTCTTAAAGTTTATCAGAGTAAATATATCTGCATTATTAGTCTGAGGAAAATTGAAGTGTTCTTGAGAAAAAGGGTCAGGATGCAATTAGGATAACCTACAGGTTATATATCAATATTTAATTTTTTTTTTACAAGTGATCAATGCTATTATGGCTACTTTGCCTAGGATCCATCCCTTTAAATTAGTTTTTAAAATGACACATATTGGTATTTGTTTAGCACTCAAGTCCCACTGGGACAAAAAAGAGTTGAATTGTTTTTTCTGTGAGTAGGTGTGCTGTTTTTCTCTTTCCTGGTATGTTTTGTTTCTGTGTGCTTTGGTAATTCTAAAAGAACATGTCACTACCTGGAACCCAAGCTGCCAAAGGGCAAAAAAAAAAAAAAAATTCCAACAATTTATATGCTAGTTTTGCTGGCATACAAAGCATCTTTATAACTGATGCTATTGGTTGAAATGAAATACTAACAGGCAAAAGTAGGGGATTTGTTGTGGAGGTCTGTTTTCCATAGCAGAGGAGAAGGGGGAAAAAGAAAAGAGGGGGAAAAAAACTAATTAATTTCGTTCATAATAAGAAAATTCATGTCAATGGTAAACCAGGAAGAAGAACATTTGTTAATCCGAGTTCATTTTTCAAGAGAGGAAGAGGGAAGCTTCAACCCACAGGGCATCTGATACTTAAAAAGATAATTACCCTTCTTTCGCTGTGCCGCTGTATTATCATGGGTCAATGAACCATTTAGAAATGAAGAATTTCCCTTCATTTGCTTTAAGCAGATTGCTGCCTTTCCCTCCCAGGGAGTTGGCTTTTCTTTGTTAAAAGAAATGTTCCTTCAAGTTCCATCCCCTCCCTATTTCTATCTCCCACTTCAAGGTAAGCTTTGGATTTCACCAAACCGTAGCAACCCTGAAGACCCCAATCAATGAAACAACCTAAATTGTTAGACTGTATCTCCACATAAAGCCTTGAAACCCCAAGGAAAGGATAGAGAAGGACAAAGAGAAAAGAGAACAGGAAGACGGAAGGAAAAAAGAAAGAGAAGATGAAAAGATAAAAAAGAGAAAGAAGGAGAGAGGGATGGAGATGGGGATGGAAGGGTACAAACAATGTCGTATAGTCTGCAGAAGCAGACCTGGGTTCAATTTGTGATAAACAATTTGCAAATACTACCTCTTTTCATTCTCCCCGAAACCCTGTAGACTAAGAGTTATCATTACCTCCATGTTATAGTTGGGGAAACTGAGGCAGAGAGCTGTTAAATAACTTAGAGTTTCGCAACTAGTAAGGTTCTGAGGTTGGATTTGAACTCAGGTTTTCCTGAATCTAGGTTCAACATTCTGCCCATGAGGGTGCCACTCAGGAAACTTTCTAAAGGTACAAATTCCAGGACATGCAAAAAAAAATCATGTCTTGCTCCAATACAACTATAAAATGCATATCTATCTCTGTGTCTATAGAGAAAAACTATAGATATGGAGCTCTGATCTCACTAAACGAATCATATTTTGAAAATGATTGATTATTCTAGTTATTTCCAATTCTTACATTTCCAGTGAAGATCATGATATTTTGAATCCCTATGCCCTTTGTAAGTGACTTAATCTGGCAGCAATCAGATATGAACAACCAGGACAATGCCTCCTTGCCAAGTCCCCTTCCTGTAAGTAGAAACATGTAAAAGTCTGAGTGGTCCAAACCTGACCACCCCTTAGTCACATATTAGCTATTCCTATAGCTCTTAGCTGTGATATTTTCAGCTCTCAATAACGTACTTGTAGAATACTAGTTTTGTTGATGAATACCTCTATTTTCCAGCATACATGATCTCTCCCTCTTATTTTTTCTGTGCTCACTCTTTCCTGGATTGGCTTCTATAATATTGTTAAGGATCTCCTCTTTTTTTCCTCTGACAGCTACTTCTCAGTCTACTTAGTTCCTTGTCTTCCTCGCATTCTTAATGGATGTACCCCTCAAAGTTCTTTGACCCTCTTTGACCCACTTCTCCCTTGGTCATCTCTTCTCACCTCATGGCTTCAACTATGCAGCTACACAGCTATCCACTCAATTCATATAAGCTCTCCTTCTGCAAAACCCTGGTCCAGAGGGTGGGGAACATGCAGCCTCAAGGCCACAGGTGGCCTTCTAGATCCTCGCATTGGGTGCAGTTTTTTGAATGAGTCCAAGTTTTACAGAACAAGTCCTTTTATCAAGGTAATTTATTCTGTGAAGTTTGGATTCAAAGGGCCACACCTGAGCACCTAGAGGGACTCTTGTGGCCTCGAGGCTGCAGGTTCTCTGCCCCTGCTCTAATCTCTGATTTCCAACTGCATACCGAGTACTCTAAAGCCTTCTACTTAAGTGTTTGCAAAAGGGGACTTATGTTCACAAGAAGGTTTTGATAGAGATCAGAGGCAGCTGAGTAAGCTCAAGTGTCCAACTACAAACCAATCCATACAAAGGGATCAGCTTGGGTCATAATCACTAAATTAAGCAACATGCAAATAGGTATCTGACATCTTATCAAAAAAGAAGGGAGAAAAGAAGAAATAAGAAAGAACTTCAGGCTGTAATTGGACTTAAGAGCTGTGGACAGCAGCTGAAGGCAGCTAGTGTCCTTTTGCATTAGGCCTTTGGCTGGAATCTAGTCATTCCAGGTCAAAAGACCCCTAAGTGAGCTAGCAGTCCTACTGCAAGGAAAGGCAGAGTAGCCCTGCTTTAATAAGGCATCACTCAAGAGTCTAGTGTGAGCAGCAGTGGAAAATTTGCCATGAGACTTCACCAAAAGAACCAAAGAGAAATGAGGACTTTGCTTCCAAGGAACATGGAAGGCAAAGAAAATTTTGCAGAGACCCAAAACGAATATGCTATATTTGCATCCCTGCTGGTGCTAAGCAACAGCTGTATCTGGGCAAAATGCATGTAGATTTCCCTATCAAGGAACATCAAAAAGATGAAGAAATAACTTTCTGTTCTCCAACTTATCAGGGAGAATGAATTCTTCCTGGAAAGAACAAAAGAAGGGCTTTAATCAGGAAACATTTATTAAGCGTCCATGTGCTAGGAATTATGCTAGGTACAGGGGAGATTGAGTAAAATTTGCAATAGTTCCTTCCCTCAAGGAGAATATATTCTTTCAAAGGAAAATTGAGGGAATGGACTGGATGAGTCAGATAGGAAGAAAAATCTAGGTCAGGAGGTCAGAAAGGAGAAGAATATGCCACAGGAATGGAGGACTATCCCTGAATATTTAGTTTCTAGAATGTGTATGAGACTTTTCTTGTACAGGAGAGAGCTGAGACCTCTTGGGAGAAAGCAGCTCCTCTTCCTCCTTCCTTTTCCTTCCATCCATGAGACGGATGCAGTTCATTCCATGTTGGCCAATAAACATAGCTTTAGATCCGGAAGGGACATCAGAGGTCATCTAGACCAGAGAGGTCAAACATTTGGGCAGGTCAGTACCAGATTAAAATATAATTAGAAAATCTTTTACAAATTTAATTTTTAAATAATCAATGAAACATAGATAAGAGTAATTTGTGATTTCCTAAATCAATCTGTCTCCCCCAGGAATCCCTATATATGGGTTAGTGCCCCGGGTTTCTATTTGATTTTGACACCACTGATCTAGACCAATAATCCTCATGTGGCAAATGAGGCTTTCTAAAGCTTAGAGATATGAACTTAGCAAGGTGACACAGGCAGAGAGTTCAGGTCTGGAAGGAAAGGCAGGTTCTTTTGCCTCAAGATCCCTCACTCTTCCTGGTCATGGCTGGTAACTCGCTGTTGGAAGGTCATATTTTAATCTAAAAAAAAAAATAGTAGAAGTAGATTGTCTTCCCAGGACTTAAGATTTGTCAGAACTGACTGACTAACGGTAGCCACTTTGTGATTCACCTTGAGACAAATGTTACCATCAGAAGAGCATAAAAGTATCGCTAAAGATTTGGGGACTCTGGGTAAAAAAAATGGACACCTGAGAAACAAAAGTCATATTTTTTTTCAAACTAATATCATACTAGGTAAAGCAGAAGATTCAGAAAAGAGGCAGGCATAAGAAGTGAAGAGTTTCTTCAGAAACTGGGAACTGGAATTGGATTTCTGGACCATGGTTTAAACTTTAGGGATGATGGATTCTTGCCCAAGTATGGAGTATACTTAATGAGGGTCAGCGTGAATATATTTGTCTGGATGCTTATGATTCTGATCAAGGGGGCTTATTCTAAAAATTGCAAGGTGGGGGGAGGGAGGAATTGTTCCAGTAACTCTGCCAAGCTAGATACTACAGTGAAAGAATAAACATATCTAGTATGGAAGATCAATAACTTATAGGAGAAAATATGCCAGAAGAGAGTCAGAAACAAAATGTCTGGCTCTAAATGTCTAGATAAAAAAGCACATAGTATGGGAAATAAGCAGGGTGAACTTTAAAAATTCTAATTCAAGCCAGTAAATATAACATTACAAATATTAGTGAGACATCATGGGATGAGATTCATGGCCAGAGAGTTAAAATAACAGTAGAAGAGCATTTTTTAAGATAAAATCACAAGGAAATCTAGTACCAAGAAGGGTAAACATATTGATGAGCGTTGATGACAGCCTCATATTATCTAAAAGCATTGCACAAAAAGTGTGTATACACTAGCATAGATACAATTCAGAGACATTTATTAAAATATATAAAATTTAAAGACCCCTACAATTCAGTGAATTCCATAGTTTTCACCAGTCCATACCAAAGTAAATTTCTTTAAGATAATATGTCCATGGTGAGATGTAACTGAATTTAATATGTAAATCCCATGAAATTTGTAATTCTTTGGAACATGTGGGGAAAAAAAACACACCTTTTCTTGGTTTTCATCAGTTCAGGGTTAACACCTTTGATTCATAGAATTAGGAGTTCCCTAAAACAATAGTGTCAAACTGAAATAAAAATGGGGGTCACTAAACCTAAGGATCCCTACAGGATTCATATTGACTTAGAAAACCATATATTAACATTATCTATGTTGTGTTGAATTTTATTTATTTTGCTAAATATCTCCCAATTACATTGTAATCTTTAATCTGGTATGAGCTGTATGTGGCAATGTGGCAGCAGGCTCTTTGGGAGCACCTCTTATGATACCTCTGACCTAAAAGGTCATCAGATCACAGGAGCATAGCTCATGATACTATAGATTCGGAGCTGGGCAGGACTGTGTCTAGTCCCGTAATTTTAGAGATGTGGAATCTGAATTTTGGAAATCTTAAGGGATTTCTCCAAAATCACGCAGATAGAAGTGAAAGCAGTGAGATTTGAACACAAGCCTCTAATTGCTACTGCAGTTCATCAACCATTGCAATTTCAATGTGATGAATTGTATGCCCAGATAGGAAGAATTTCCCTAGAATCACACATTAACAATAAGGATTTAATAGTGAATTCTCTAAGTGCAAATTCAGTTTTTTCCCACTCTCCTTTCATGGCAAAAAGTAGACTAATACAGCAACAGAAAGAAGAGTATTACATTTCATGTAGAGCATGGAGGGCTTTTCTGCCTGGTTTTGTAACTTGTTTTTTTTGTGCAGAAACTGCAGTCTTAGAGACAGGGTCAAATCCGGTCCTAACTGGAGCATAGAAACTTCCAGCTGATTTAAAGGCAGCTGCTTAAAGACAGAGGAAGGCGTGTCCTATATGCCAACTTCAAACCAAATGTCTCCCAAAAAATCTATAATTACAACATGTCAGAGCAGAAAGGGGCTTTAGAAAATAAGTGAAACCCTTGATTTTACAGATGAGGAAGCTGACACTTGAGATAGACGGTGACTAGCCCAAGATTATGTACAGTCAGTGGCAATAACGAGATTCAAACTCACGTTTTCTAACCCCAGACCAGTCAATTCCCATCCCAAATATGGAAATTGATTGGTCTGAGGTTAAGAAATATGAGTTTGAATTCTGTTATTGCCACTGACTGTACATAATCTTAGCCTAGAACACTTAAGATTTGTTCAAATAGAAAACAACATAGGATAACCATAGCAGCTATAAGTCATCCAGTGTTGACATGGCTGTGGACTGCCAAAGTTGCGTCTAGTCTGTATAAAAGACTCAGGAGGAGATGTATCTTCTTCAGTGTCTGACATAATTATAAGACAGTCTTCATAGATTAAGTAGATATCATAAGTTTAGGGTTTAGTAGAAGTTTTAGACCCAGTAGACTGGTCTGAAATTGCCATCTCTAAGGTTACCAATGATCTCCCAACTGGGAAATCCAGTAGTTTTTCCACAGCACACATTCTACTTGTCCTCTCTGCAGATAACAACAATCTTGGCCAATTTCTTTTCTTGGCCTTTCCATTCCAAATACTTCTGTTATACTATCCTTTCCTGGATTGCCCCCTTTTTTTTTTTTACAACTATTCCTCCTCAATCATTAGATTTCTCCTCATTGAGCATGGGCATCCCTTAAGGCTCTGCCTGGACTGTGTTCTCTTGTTTCTTTCTCTTGGAAGATCTATTAACTCCCACTGGTTCAATGATCATCTCTGTGTAAATAATGCCAAAATCTCTGCAGGATATCCCAAGAGTCATGGTGCCATAAATTGGTACCATGACTTTTGGGATATCCTTTGTATAAATCTTATCTCCTGGATTCCAGTCCTAGAATATTAAATGCCTACTGAACATCTCTACCTGGAAATGACATTCGAATGTTTTCCCCAAACTTCTCTTTGAAGGTACAGTCTCCAGCTAGCAACCTTGGAGTCAACCTTTACTCTTCACTTTCCATCACATCCCCACCTCTATTACAATAAAACAAAAATAGGTAACTTTATTATATATTTTACATAACTTATATGCATAACTTTTATATAATGTGTAACTTTATTATACATTTAAAAGAAATAGCATGTTGTACATAATAGACTTGCAGTTTCATGTGCATCATCTTTTTATTAAACTATGTTATGGAAATGCTTGGTCTACTCCAAAAATTAAAATTAAAATAAATAAATTTTTTAAAAAGTAATCATTGGTCAAGTCTCATTGAGTGTACCTCCGAATTATTACTTACATTCATTCATCCTACCCATCACCTTCTCTCTACTCATATAGGTTCTGCTCTAATTTGTGGCTGCATCTGTTCTCATTCAGACCAGTACAACAGCCTAGTTACCCTGATTCTAATTCCTCTCCTACCAAATCCATCCTTCACATAACAAACAGATATTCCTAAAATATGGATCTGATCGTATCTTTCCCATGTTCAAAAATCTTTCATCTTTACCACCTCTAGGCTAAAATACAACATGCTTAACTAGCCATTAAAGTCTTCCATGACTCACTCCCACATAATGCTTCCTATTCCACTCCACGTTATGTCTTCTTCTCTTAGTCTATCTTCTGATCTCAGACCCACCAGAAACTTGAACTCTGCCCTGGATCACCTGGCTCATATAAGTGAGTTTTCACTTCCTCATGCTGAAGTCCATGCCTCCATACCTCATTCCTGCTATCTCTACACTAAGGCACTATGTGTGCCGCTACCCTTTCTGAAGACCCCTTTATTTGTTGTCTTTTCTCATTAGAAAGTAACTTCTGGAGGACTGGGACTTGTCATGTTTATCCCTGTGTTTAGCATAATACCTGGGCACATCATCTTAACAAATGTTTATCATTTCTAAGTACTTAATTATCTATGTCAATCATTACCTCCATCTATCTATCTGGTATCTTCCCATTCTTATTTTTTAACTACTTCCCTGGTAGAACTTTCCATTTTAATTGAATAGGACTGATCCGAGTTCTTCAAAGAAAATATTCCATCTCCATCTCCCATTTCTTTACGTCCAAATCGTTCAATACCTAATTTTCTGAGAAGCCACCTTCTATTGGCCCCAGGTCTTTCCTGTTCTCCCCATAGAATGATGATTTCTTCCTCTTCAAATTACTTTCCATTATTCAGTATACACTTTGTATCACCTGTATCTGTATTCTAGCCTTCTAATTGAATATAAATTGCTTGAGGGTAAGGTTGTGTGTGTGTGTGTGTGTGTGTGTGTGTCCCCCAAGAACCTAACACAATGCCGTTGCTCAGTCATTTTACCGTCATGTCCAACTTTTCATGACCTCATTTCAGGTTTTCTTGGCAGAGATGTTGAGTAATTTACCATTTCTTTCTCTAGCTCATTTTACAGATTTGGAAATGGAGGCTAACAGGGTTAAGTGACCTGCCCAGGGTCACATAGCTAGTTAGTGTCTGAGTTCTGATTTGAACTCAGGAAAATGTGTGTCACTCCCTTCAGGCCCAGCATTCTATAAACTGTACCACCTGTCTGCTCCTAGAACCTAGCACAATGCCTTCCTTGCAAGTAGGAGGTGCTTAGTAAATGCTTGTGGAATTGAAATAGTTAAAGAAGTTGTTTGTCTACATGTTCACATTAAAATTATTTCTGTTCAAATTTGTGAAAATCACTACCCTTGGACAGTAATGAGTTGCTTTTGACATAGGAATTGGCTATCCCAAGGAGGTCATGGATAAGATGAAGTTGTCATACACACGAAAATATTTATGGCAGCATTGTTTTTGTGATAGCAAAGTATTATAAATGTCCATCAGGTGGAGAATGGCCAAACAAATTGTGGTACCTGAATATAATGTATGCTAGAAGAAATGATGACTAAAGAGAAGCATGGAAAGATGTACATGAAATGATACGAAGTAAATAATCAGAGCCAAGAAAACAACCTACATAATGACTGCAACAAAATAAATGGAAAGAGCCACAAAAACAAAAACCAAAAATGAATGTTGCAAAATTACAAAAAGGAAGCATGCACCAAATATGATAAGGTACCTTATACCATCCCTTTGCAGAAACGAGAGGATTGTAAATGTAGCGTATCACAGATACTTTCAGACTTTTTTTTGATGTATTGACCGGTGTTGATTTTTTTCCTCCATACCCTTTTTTCCCCCTTTAAAATATTTCTTAAATGAAGTGACTGAGGAGAGGAAAAATGGATACCTGGGAAATTATGGTGATATGTAAAAAAACAACCAAAATGTTTTGTTTTGTTTTGTTTTTTTTAAGAAAATAAACTGAAGTTCAGTGAATATTTAGGTGGGTGCAAATGAATAAGTGGTCAATTCAGAATAGTGTTGATCATTTCAGAGTTTATTTGTTGATTATAATCACTGATATTAGAAAGGGGAAAAATCATTGAGAGCATTCCCATAGGAAAACAGATTAATTATCCAAATATAAAATTGTGAAAGAAATGGATTGTAATTAGTCTGATGAATAATTTTTAAAATAGCAAGACTACTCTAAAGGCTGTTCAGTCTATCTTTGTATTTTCTGTTCTATTCTTGGGACTTGGGGAAGGGGGGAGTTAGTAAGATAAATCAAATCATCCAAATATCAATGAATCTGATGTTCGCACACGTGTATATGAATATGGAGCAAGGTCACATTAAACAGTAAAATTCAAAATTAAATCAAAAGCAAATCAATGCCAATCTCTTCTACAGATCTTGGTGCACTAGGATGATAAAAAAAAAGAGTACTTTAAACTTAAATTTCTGAGTTTTATAGCTTCAGTACAATCTATTATTTGCAAAACTGATATTTTAACTCTTTGGCACTATTTAAAATAATCCTTGATACAACTTCAACGATGCACAACCTCTCAAAAATGGAAAATGAATGGGTTTTTTTTGTAAAGAAAATTTAATTGATTTGAGTTAAATACAGTAGTTTTAGGGTTTTGAATCAAAGTTGATAGCATCTCATAAAAGTCATCTGTTATTCCCAATGTTGTAACTGAAATGAATTTTTCAGACTAGGCTTGCAAGAATAGAGCAGGACTAATGTTAGGAGATATAATATTGAAGTAGCATCTAGCTAGTTTGGACTACACCTTTCTTCATTAGATATTAACATACCCATTTCAATAAATCAGGGAATGGCATTATGGGATATTCATCAAATCATGTCTGAATGGCATGAATATCATTTTAAGCAAATTTGATTTGCAGAATCTGATCACTTCCAGAGCTGTGTGATTAAGATAATGACAGCACTTTGCACATGACTAGATTCTCTTTCTGCTGACGAGCTTAAGTATTTCACAAATAGTCATTATGGCTTTCATTTGGTATTGGGACATGCACTGGGGCAATGACGTGCTCTACCCTGGGTCACACAGAAACTAACTGAATCTTATGGAAATAAGGCAGGTGTACTTCCTGGGCAACCTGACTTAAAACTAATTCAAACTAGGTTAGTCAAGATAGGATGTTCAAAATTACTCTTGATAGGTAGAGGCAAGGAAAAGACTTTCAAAGAAATAAGTTATAACTGACTTGTAGCCTGGCTTTTTTTCTGACATTGCCTCTTCTGGTTGTTTCACAGATTATTTAAAGTATTTGCCAGAAGAAAATGGTCCTGTTTAATTGTGCCCTTCTCCCGAAGAGCTTAAACCTTGGAAAGAAAAAATAAATCCAGTCACGTTTGACAGCTCCTAACTTCATTTGGGTTTTTCTAGGCAAATATACTGGAGTGCTTTGCCATTTCCTTTTCTATTTCATTTTAAAAATGAGGAAACTGAGGCAAATAGAGTAGTTAAATTAATTTACCCTTGGTCCCACAGCTATTAAGTGTCTAAGGCAAGATTTGAACTTATGCCCCAAATGTTCATATAAAACATTTTTTTAAGTCAATCTTCTGGAATTCTTCAAGCACCAGGAAATTTGGAATCAAGTCATCTAGATGACTTATGGAATCTTTAGCTTTCGATTTGGACTTGTGGCAAACTATAAATCTGACATACAGTGAAGTCCCTATATTACATTCTAAGTGGAACGGTTGTTCTTGTTTGATACAGATGATCATGAATAAATGTTTACATGGAATACAGATATACAGAAAAAAAGAAAAAAGAAGAATCTGATCAAAATGCATTTGGGAGGAATTTTTTTCCTCTGACAAGAGAAAAATAATACCTCAGGAGCATGCAGTATGTTTCTGAATCATTGTTCACATCTGTTGTCTTTGTACTACTACATAATGTAATGAAAGGCATGCTACTTGACAACTTCAGTAATTAGTGGTGCCCTTTCTTGCTTCAAATTACCTTGGCATAGTGGGCAGAGGCCTGGACTTGGAATTAGGAAGAGCAGGATCCAAATATTGACTGAGACAATCAGTGTGTGTCCTTAGGTTAGTCCCTTATCATGTGTCTGCCTCAGTTTCCTCATCTATAAAATGAGTGGATTGGATATGATCATCAAGCTCCAAGCTCTGAATCCATGATTCCATGACCTTGAATGTAATTACTGGTTTACATGCTGTTGTCCCAGGGAAACAAAAGCCCTTTGAACACATTGGCTAGTATTTGTCTTATTTTGCCTTTTAAACTCCAGCCCTTGTCGCAAAGCTTTACATACATTAAGGAGTTAATAAATGCATTTTGAGATGAATTGAAAACTGGCCAATCTATAAGCATTTAAGTATTTACTATATGTTAAGTATTATGCTAGGTACTAAGTGGGAGGTAGGAAATAAAAATATCAGCTGCCCTCAAGGAGTTACAGTGCCATATGAAAGACTGCATGTGTGTACAAAATCAATGCAAAGTAAATGGAAATGAAACCAAGATATCGCCAGATCTCTGTCCATGGTGCTCATGAATGAAAATTAAGGCATGAAGATGCAAGACTTGTATAGATGTTCTAAGTCAGTGGTTCCCAATTTCTTAAAGGAAAAAAAAATTTAGACATTAAAATATACAGAGTACTACATAATGGCAGCTGTACTAATATCGTCCATCTTTTGGTCAGCTAGGTGGCACAATGAATAGATCACAAAGCCTGGAGTCAGGAAGACATGAGTTCAAATCCAGCCTCAGACACTTACTAGTTGTATGACCCTGGGAAACTCATTTAAACCTGTTTGTCCCAGTTTCCTCATCTGTAAAATGAGCTGAAGAAAATAGCAACCCTCCAGTATCATTGCCAAGAGAACCCCACATGGGATCATGAAGAGTCAGACAAGACTAAAATTATTGAACAACAGCAATAGTCATCCATTGATTGAGAAAATAAATAATGATGACAAGTGACTATGAGTCTGGTAATGCTCAAATGAATTAGTAGAGTCTTTCTCAGGACAATAAGATCACAGAGTTGGAACCTGGAAGCACCTCAGATGCCATCTACTCTAACGCCTTCATTTTAGAAATAAGCAAAGTGAGGCAAAGGGAGGTTTGTTGACTTGCACAAGGTCATCCCGAAGTAGGCAACAGAGTCAAGCTTAGTTCATATATCCTAATACACCATCATTCATTTTAAAACCCTATTGTATTGAGCACTGTAGCTCGAGTAAAGAAGACTTGAATTCAAATCCTTCCTCAGACACTTACTAGCTATGTGTTGCTGGGGAAGTCACTTAACCTCTACTTTACCCAGTTTCCTTATCTGTAAAATGGGGACCATGACAGCCTTTACTCCCCAGAGTGGTTGTGAGGGTCAAATATTTGTAAAGTGCTTTGCAAACTTTAAAGCTTGATAAAAATACTATCTACTATTGTTATCTTTGTCATTGTTAATTTTAATATTGCCACTTAATAAAGATCAAAAAGATAATACAAGATTTGTGGGTCCCTGGCGATAACTCTCCAGGCCCTCCTGTTGGTGAGTACTATCTGAAATCATAATGAGTTCGAAGGGTCTTGCTATAAGAGTGAGACAAAACCTACTTGGGGACTGTTAAAAATGCTCAAAGATTATTTTTAAATCTCTCTTTTGGCAGCGTGTGTACTTTGAAAACTATGAGGATCATTTCAACAACTTAGAGAGGAGTGTTTCAGGTGGCAGAGATCAGAAAGCAATATTGAAGATCTGGAAGTTGTTTGCAAGAAACGGAGAAACTTTCTTCTGAATCTTTTCAAAGCATTTAATAATATTCCACTGTGGATATTTTTTTCTGATACTTCAGAATGTGAAATATGAATACCACAGCTCCGTTTCCATGGACCGATCAGATTAAATCACAACCTCAAATTCCAAATTAAGATAATGAGAGAGCAAGAAGATGAAGGAACACCAAATTTGGCTGGCTTTCTCAAAACACTGTCATTGTTTAAAACACAGAAAATATTAATAGATTTAAACTGACATGATCATCTAATCCAATCAGAAAACATTAATAGATTTAGACTGACATGATCATCTAATCCAATCCTCTACTTTCATTTTATAAATGAGGAAACTGTAGCTGAAAAACTCTGTTGGGGGGCAGGGTGACTTAGCATTTTGTTTTTAATTGAATTTGAATTTTTTAAAATTAATATTTATTTTCTTTCCTTGCTACTTCTCCCATTGAATGATACAAAGAGGAAGTATGAGAGGGGGGATGTGAAAGGAATAGAGGAGGGGAGGAGAGGGAAGGAAACAGAAGGAAAGAAAAATAGAAAGAAAGAGACATATAAAAAGAAAGAAAAAAGGAAAGAAGGAAGCAAACCACAAATATGCCTAATTAATTAAAGCAAATTCCCCTATTGTTTCTTGACTTGTAGCACCTTTAAACTAAGCAGCAGAGACAATATCTGAACCCTGCTCCTCTGACTTCAGAATGAGCGCTCTCTCCCCTGTGGGAGAATGCCACCTTTGGAAGGAATCAGGAATATGATTCCTGAAATTTGAGCATCAGAATTTAACACACAAATGTGTCTGCCTTTCAAATAATTTCATCAAGCCTTATTCCAATGGGGCAATATGGCATAGTGGCTAGAGATTAGAGGTCTGGTTTTCAATCTTGCCTTTGACTCTCACAAGCTACATGATCCCAAGCAAGTTCCGTCAGCTTCCTCTCATACAAAATGAAGGGGTTGGATTTGGTTGCTGTGAAGGTCATTTCCAGGTCCAAAATCTACGATCGTGACAATCTGGTGAAGAGCTGTTCTGAAAGGGCTACACCTCCACACCCATTAAATCATTTTTGTCCCCATCCTCTACCTTACTGCAAGGAAATAATACAGGAAGCCTGCTTGGTGATTGCTTGATTGATTGAGTGTACAGCTAGGGCACTGGGGTGAGGTAAGTGATGACACTGAGTCCTTTTTTGGCTTGGTCAGGCTGGAAGCCTAGAGTAAATAGAAAATCTGAATCCACTGCCGCTTCCTTAAGGGCAGGAATCCCATGTTACATGTAATACTGTCCCCAGAACTATGTAGTTTACAGAGCAATCATAATAAATGTCTGTTGAAAGACTATATGAAACCTCTGAATTCCTATTCCAGAGAAACTCTTAAAAACCTCTATTAGAATTCTCCCAGTAGAATCTCTCAGTCCCACAAATTGAAATGGCAATTTTTAATCTACCTTCAGGGTGTATTTCAATATTAGTATAATGCATGGCTCTAACCTAATCAACAATCTGCCAAACAAACTTCAGTGGCTCCCCACTGCCCCTACCACTCAGACTCTTGTGTTGTGCCCTGAAGACCATTCATACCATAGCCTACCTTGCTAGGCAGATTCCCTATCACTGCTCCCCTACACTTTTCAGCCCAGTCCAACTCACAGATTTTTTTCTTCCCCACATTGAATGTGGCATCTTCCCCCCTCATGCTTTCATTCAAGTTGCCCCAATTCTTTGGCTGCTCCATCTCCTAACTCATGTCCTTGAAATCCCTTAAGGTTCAACTAAATACCACCTCTTATATGTGACCTGTTCTGTTAGCCTTCCATCTCACCCTTCACTTACTTTGTATAAAGTAAGGGGAGTAACTCAACAAAACGGTGAGCTTGAAGTCAGGAAGACCTGAGTTCAAATCTAGCCACAGACACTCATTAATTGTGTGACGTTGGTCAAGTCACCTATACTCTTTCTGCTTCAGTTTCTTTAACTGAAAAATAAGAAGAATAGGACCTACCTTATAGAGATAATTATTATTTGATTATGAAATAATAATTCTAAAAGCACTGAGCATGTTGCCTGGCACCTAGCAGTTGCCAGATAGTACTATTATTATTTTGTATTTACTTTGAATAGATTATATAGTTCCTCATTTGTGTTCATGACGTTTCTTTTTTTAAATTATTTTTTCTCAGTCAACAAAAAAAGAGACCTTGTCTTCCTTCCCTCACTCCTCTCCATTGGAAAATAATCACAAAACCTTCACTATAAACACATATATTCAAACAAAACTAATTCCTACATTTGTCATTTTCAAAATGCATGGTACATGGAGTTTGAACCAAGTAGAAAAGACTAAACTTTTGAGGGCAGGTATAGTTTTCAGTCTTGTCATGGGTAAGGTAGGTGGTGCAATGGAGAAAGCTAGGCCTGGAGTCCAGAGGAGCTAAATTCCAATTTCCTAGCTAGGTAACCCTGGGCAAGTCATTTAACCTCTTTTTGTCTCAATTTCCTCATCTGTGAAGTGGGACCAACAATAGCACCTGTCCCCCAGCGTTGATGCGAAGACTACATGAAATGGTAATTGTAAAGAGGGTAGAACAATGCCCAGCCCGTAGCAAGTACTATATAAAAGTTAATTATTATTTGTCCAAAAATGCCCCAAATATGAAAGTAGATACTTCCGTTCTTCAGTCCTTCTGGTTGTGTCACTCTTTGTGAAGTCATTTGGAGATTTTTTGGTCAAGATGCTGGAGTGGTTTGCCATTTCCTTCTCCACCTCATTTGACCAAAGAGGAAACTGGGGCAAACAAGGTTAAGTGATTTGCTCGGATAGCACAGTGAGTAAGTGTCTGACGCCAGATGGGAATTCAGTGCTTCCTCATTCCAAGCCTGGTGCTCTAACCACCGCACCAACCAGCGGCCCATAGGTACAAATAGGGAATTTAACAAATTCTTGTAGAATAGGGTAGGATAGAAAAAAACCCTTTGTGGGAACAGCCAAAGGGTATTTCCTTGGCACATATGAGCTCCCAGTGCAAAGCTAAGTGATACATAAAAAAAATACCACATATTTATGTAGCATATTATAGAAAATTCAACGTGAGTCTCACCTTTCCCACTGTACAGTAAGCCTGGAAGGTGGCTAGGATAGGTATTTTCTATCCACAGTCTAAGGATGAGAAAAGTGGGGTTCAGAACATTAAGATCATTTGGCCAAAGTCACACCAAGTGGCACATTCTATGATCAGATTTAGTGTCCTGCCTGCTGCACGAGATCATTTTCACAACATCCCAAATGAACCCACAAATCAACAACAATGATTTGTTATGAAACCCCACCCAGAGGGCACATAAACTTGGCACTGAGGCTGAGGAGATAGAGAGCCCTCTCTCTGAAGCAGGGAGAACTAGGTTCAATTATTGCCTCTGGATCCTATGGAAGGCACTTAACCTATCAATGCCCCTCTCAATTATAGATTGCACAACATTTGTGGATCTGAATAGACCAAGGGAGTTTCTTACCAGAAGTTCCCATACCAAGAAAATCAGAAAGCTGGATCAAGTAATTCCATTAAATCAAATTAAAATGATATGGGGGGAAAAAAAGAAATCTAAGACACTCTATCTTTTATACCTCAGGTGTCCTGTGTGATCTAAAGTTTAGACACTTAAGGACACCTTTAGGAATATTCATAATTTGACTTACATTTATTTTACAAAGTAAGATAATGTAAAAATAGAATGAAGAGATTAATAAATTATTACTGACAAAGGGTAGTGATAAACAAAGTCAGTGTTCTACTCCATTTTTTAAAAGACACTATTTCTGAAGAAGATAGGAAAAATAATAATTTACTGGTTATATCTGAACAATATACTGCAACTCAAAAGAATAAATTCTCAGCAGAAGGGACAGGAACAAAGCCTTTTTAATGATAAAACAAGAAAATCATTTTAACCTGATTTCGCAGTGATCATTTTCAGACATGTCTCTTACGACAAAAAGCAGCCGGACCCATAAAGATGATTATGAAACTTGGAATTGAAAAATAAGTCAAATCATTTTCAACAATAAAAATGCAAAAAAATTTAAAAAGTTCCAAATGGGGAGACAGAACTCACAGTGGCCAATGATTTCAACATATTAACTAAATAGAAAGCAAAAGACAATTTGTTGTCACTCAGGTGCCTTCCATAAGAGAACAAGCTAATCAGGTTTCCTCCAAAAAACAAAAACAGAAAAAGAAGTAATTCATAAAAACTTCAGAGATAAAGCTGAATTTTCTAGTGTCAGAAATCACACTTCTCCAGGAAGAAAGTGATTTGTATGCAAATAAGTTTCAGCATTTTTTACAAAACCTCCAAGGATTGTAAACTCTGAAAGTTTGGCTCTTTAAATTTGCTTAACTTTTCTACTCATAAAAAATAAACTGCCAGTGACTGAACTTAGGTGGAAAATCTTTTTGGTATTTACTGTCTGTTATAGACAGGAGAGAGAAAACTACTAGACTCACAAATAATAAACCAAAGAGGGGAGTATTTGGAAATCTACCCAGCAGGCTGATGACAGGCTGGGCAGTTTGGCGCAGTAGATGGTGACAGTCTATGAATCAGTTCCTACATCTGAGTTCAGGTTCTGCCTGTGAGACATACTGGATGACTGAGAGAAATCCCAAGAGCCTAGTGCTCTCCACACACACACAGACAACACTAACAGATTTCAGCAGCTGCCCATCTACATCAGTGGGATGGAGGTCTGAATCCTGCCCCTCATTACCAGTTGTAGTTGTCAATATGTCTTTTACGCAGAATGTGAACTGGGATTCACCACAAAGCCCTCCTCGCAATCACTCAAAGCTTCAGGGATTCTGAAGATAGATAACCCAAGGCAGAGTTGGGCAATGCCATGGGGTGTGATGATTCCCCAATGCCATCTCACTAATGATTTCATGTTACTGACTATGTTTCACCCATGCAATCCACTGAATCATTAAACAGTACAATTAATTCAAGAATTAACTTTCATCGTATAAATAATTTTTGCATATCCCCTTAAGGAATATGGAAAGATGTGAGAATGAACTTGTAGAATACCTGTATGTACCTCCTGCCCCTCCTTTTTTTTTTTTTTTTTTTTTTTTTTTTAAATGAATTTATTTAACTTTTTACATTCATTTCATTTTCACAAGATTTT
>CM053772.1:21910739-21983679 GCA_028658325.1 Potorous gilbertii
CTCTCCTGTGTCCGGGGAACCTCTGCGGTAGGTTCTTCAGGGCTCTCTGCAACACAAATCTCCTCCACTGCGTTGCTGCGCGGCCTCCACCGCTCCAGAATTTGTCAGGAGCTCTTTCCACAGGAAATCTATGGGCTGTGGGTTCGGACCTAGCATAAGTGAGTCTTTCTACTCCGCCATCTTGGCTCCGCCCCCCCCTGCCCCTCCTTTTTTTTTTCTCCCAAGGTGGTCTGGGTGGGGAAGAGTATGGAGAGTGAAAGTAATAGAAAAGGAGAGGGCAGGGAAAGTACCTTGATGCTTCCTTATACCTGGGATGCCCATTTCGGCCTGTTGATATCCTACCTATCTTAAAAATCCAACTCAAATACTTTCATCTTAATACTGTCTTTGCCCACTTCTAGAGCCTGAGGTGTTATCTTCTTTATGTGATCATGAAAAAGAGTCCTAGAATACTTAGGTAGGTAGGCTGGTTATGTCACATACTTCATGTGTGACCCTGGGCAAGTCATTTTTACTTGTTTTTATCTCTATGCTCCCATCTATAAAATGAAAGGGTTAAACTAGATTTCGAATATTCTGTCCAACTCTAAAATTTTAAACTTCTACTATTCTGATTTGTAGCTTATTGAGTCATGAATATCATTATCTCCCCTACTAGACTGCAACAAATGAATTGTCACAAAAAAAGAGTTAATTCACCAGACATCGTGCTTTTATTGCTCAGTAGTTTCAATTGCTTCTGACTCTTTGTGACCCCAATTGGGGTTTTCTTGGGAAAGATATCGGGTAGTTTGCCATTTCATTCTCCAATTCACTTTATAGATGAGAAAACTAAGGCAAATAGGGTTAAATGATTTGCCCAATATCATGCAGCTAGTAAGTTTCTGAGGCTGGATTTGAACTTACATCTTCCTGCCTCCAGTCCCAAGATTCTATCCATTGTGCCACCTAGCTGCTCCAACATTTAGCTAAGTCAATTCTTAGAAACAATTACTGGGGCCATACACAAAGCCTCTGAAGCAGGATAGAAATTTCCTGAGCCTATATTGTTCTGTCATAGCCTTTAAGAACTCAGAGTCAGAGTCAATAAATACTTATTAAGTTCCTACTGTGTTCTAAGTGCTGAGCATCATCTCCATATCACAATGAGATATTGTTTTACATTTGTATCCATATGATGTTAAGAGTCCAAAAGAAGATCCTAACCACATATACTGGACACTCTGCAGAACTTCCATGAAAAGTTGTAGTCAAAAATTATACAGTATGAGAAAGTCTAGATAGATTTTGTTTCATCCAAAGGAGATCTTCTCATCATTCCACAAGTGAAGTTCTAGATTATGAACTCCTTGAAGGTAAAATGTCTTCTTTCTCACAATATTCAACCAGCACCTAGCATAACAGATTTCAATAATAAATGTTTTCTGATTGAATGAAATAATAATAGAAAAAAATAACAGTATTTATATAGTTTTAAGACTTGCAATGCATTTTACAAATATTTCATTTTATTCTCATAACAACCATGTGACAAACAATCATGTTCATTTTACAAATGATGAAACCAAGGATAAGAGAGGGTAATTGAATTCCCCAAGGACACACAACTGGAAAATATCTGAGGCAGGATTTAGCCTCAGGGTTTCCCTAACACCAATTAGAATGAATCATTTAATAACCTTCAGAAATTCTAGACAAGGTAAGATGCAACTTTAATTAGTTCTAAACAAATATGTGCCTGTGGTCTTAGGTGACTTAGAATTTATTTCAGTACATTTTTTTTCCTCCAAAACTGGTACCATATTCTTTGAATACCTATAAAATGAAGACAAAAAGAGAAAGCGCTAGCATTTCACAGTGCCTCTGAGGTATTGCATTTATAGCTCCATGATGAAACCTTTGCAAACTGCTACAGATGACTGCAAGTTCATCTCCAAGTGCATTGAAGGTCAAGTCCACCCTGCCTACAATGAATAACACAAGGGCAAAAATCCCTGGAAACAAGGTGGCCAAGGACAGCCAGTCTAGAACTTGCAGGACAAAAAAAAAAAATACCCAGGGCAACAATTCTGTTCACTGTATTAAAGGGCTTTAGATTTAGTAGAGAATGCTTCACTTAGGAAAAAAAATAATTACAAGAAGAAAGGTATCACATGATTTTTTTTTTTCTTTTTAAACTCCTTGGATTGGTTTTCTATACAAACTAATTCAGTAAGCAATCACAAAATCTCAGTCTACTTGTGTTTGGGAGAAGGGATCTCAGAGCCAAATTCTTGACTTTCTACACTGTTCTTAAGGACTTCATCATTCCCTTAAGACCCTGAGTTGTTTGGCTAAAAACTGTCATAGTGCTTTCACTTTCCATACCTGTAAGATCATAGGAATATAGATTTAGAGATGGATGAGATCTCAGGGGCCAGCTCTAATTCTGTGGAGAAGGAAACTGAGGTCAAAAGTCATTAAGTGCCTTACCCAAGTTCACAGGGGTAGCAAGTGTCAGACTCAGACTCTGAACCCAGATATCTGACTCCAGAATCAATGCTATTTCTAATATGTCACTAAAAGCTCCATTAAGATTTCACTTTTAGGTTCTTACAACATTATCACTGTTCTGTTCCAGTCTTTCCTTTGTAACACAAATGCCTAAGGATGTGTGTGTGTGTGCGTGTGTGTGTGCGTGTGTGTGTGTGTGTGTGTGTGTGTGTGTGTGTGTGTGTGTGTGTTGAGACAGGAGAAGACTCAGAAGTTGGAGACTAGGTTCCTTACATATGATACGATAGAAAAGGGAGGGCTTTTCTCTACTCCAAACTGGTAGAGCATTCTCCTTTCCTCTAGAACCCCTTCCAGAAATCTTTGTAGTGGAAAACTTTCTGAAGTTGGAGTCAAGGGACCAGGGCTCAAATTCTATCTCCACCATGATTAGGGTAAGATGTTTAACTTCTCTTGGCCTCAGTTTAAGGTCTCTTCCAGCTCTCCATCTATGATCTACTAGAATGTGAACTTCTTGGGAGCAGGACTACCTTGCTTTTCAATGCTCAGCACTTATTGCCAACAATTAATAAAATGATTTTTCTTCATTCATTCATTCGAGGCAGTATTTAAACTCATATTTTCCAGACTCTAATCAATGATTTGGAAAGTGATCTCTCGGGATCCTTCCAGCTCAATCTCAAGGACCATGACTCAGTTACCTCTCAGGACCCCTAAATCTCAGGACAACACTAAACTTTGGATCATGTTACATCCAAACAATTAGAAATGGGTAATGTTCTCACTTTTAATTCAGAGGAGACACAACTACCCTGCCAACCAGAAAATCCACCTCTAGCCAACCATGCAGGTCCTGTTCCAGCCTGGGATGTATACGTCTGCCTACATCTTCAGATGGTGAATTAAAGAAAAATGAAGACAGTAAACTTCCAGCATAAAAAAAGGTTTGAGTTCAATAAGACCTCCTTGGATTTTCTTTAATTCTCCCACCAGACTGTTGAACAAAGAATTGACTTTTTGTTTTTTAATTCCATCGAGAACAGCATGTTACCAAACCTTTTGACTCCTGAAAATATTATTAAGCCTACTTGTGAAACATAAAGGCTTTGCAAAACTACATGCTTGCTTTGGTTTCTCAAACATGCAATGTGAAGGAAGGGGGCTTACTTCCCAGAGAACATCAGTACCACACACATGGTGCCATTTGGTTATGCCATATGGAAAAAGAACAACAATTCAGCTCTGTGCCAATATCTCTATTTTGTAAAGTTGGTGGATCTGGAAGGAGAGTCTTCAAGCAACCAGGTCTTTCTATGACTGAATGAATATCTACCCTTTTCTCTTAATGAGGCAAATTTCCATGGGTTGCTCTCAAACACATTGGGTGAATATTTTATGGAGAACATGTCTGTATTGAATAGGGATAGGAGGTATACAGAGAGAAATAGATGCCTTTCACTCAGTTTAGGGGAACATAGGGAATATCTATGATGAGACCACACACACATTGAAGTCATAAATAATAATATATTTGTCATAAATTTTTTAACAAGGAAAGATCTCAGCTGGTCTAATATCCTCTTTTGAGAGCCAGGCCATTATGGAAAGTGAGAGGACCTGAGTTCAAATCTAGTTCTGATACTTACTATTTGAGTTTCTCCATCTCTAAGAGAAAGGTGTTGGATTAGATAACCTCAAAGACCCCTTTCATATTTGATCCTATGAAACTGAAGCCCAAAGAAGGGAACTGAGCAACTTAAAATAAAGCACCAGGCCTAAAGTCAGGAAGACTTGAGTTCAAATTTGGATTCAGATGCTTGTTAGCTGTATGATCTCAGGCAAATCAATTCACTTGTTTGACTTAGTTTCCTCATCTGTAAAATGGAAATATTAAAAGCACCTACATAGAGGATCAGACAGGATCATAATTTTAAGCAATTAGTACAGTGCCTGGCATATGTTGAGTAAGTACTATATAAATATTAGCTAATATGAGTTAAGATCACACTGGATGTGAACCATAGTACTAAGATTTAAGTCCAGGACATCCGACTCCCAAGCTTTCTCTTTGCCCGGTTCTCTAATTCTTATCCATGGCTGAGACCAGATATTTCATTACCAACTCTCTTTTGAAAATTCCAAAGACCCTAAAATCAGATACAAAAACACAAAAGGCAACAATGTGCATTGAGAGGCCCATGATGGAATTGGAGTCAGAGGACTTGGTTTCGAATCCTGGCTCTGTCAATTGCTCCTTGAGTAACTCTTCATCTCTTTAGGCCTCAGTTCCCTCATCTACAAAAAAAAAAAGTCCCTTCCAGCTCTAAACCTACAATCTCATGAACCGTTGAGTCATTCATTCCAAATTCAGAGCTTGAGCCTGACTGCAGCAGAGCAAGGAAAGATATTTATTGATCTGAATTTATACTCAGCCTTTGGCTTTCAAGCAGAGGAATGAGACCTCAAAAGAACTGCATTTTCTGCAGGCACGAGGACAATCAGCCCTACAAAGTACTATATTCCGTCTACTTCATTTATTCTTTTCCAAATTTTCCATAATTTAGAGAGAAGTCACATCCTTGGATTATTGTTCATTTGATGTCTATCAACAGATTTTGTAATATAAATCCAGAATATAGAAAATAAATGTGATATCCAGGATGTCATCATATATTACATTATTTAGAAAGACATATTGGTGACCTTATCAAGCATGACTCTTAGAATCGTCATAAAATTGGAGCTTAGAAGATTATACTTCTGGTCAAAGTAGTAAAATGTGACCTTATTCTATTCAACACTGACATTTATTATACTCGTTCTCGTGGGAAAAAATCCAGAAATCTACATTAAAAGGTCGTAGAGCACCGGTTAAAAATCAGAATATTCAAGAACTTCCAAAATGACTTATCCTTACCAGGTATTCATACCACTGGGCCTCGTTAAAAATCAAGTTAAATTTTCTTTGTAGATTCTTGGCTTGGCCATAATTTTAATGCTATTACCATCTTATCTACACAAAATGTGACTCTCTAAACACTACATGAGTCATATCTCACTGTCACAATGTCCTGATGAGATAGGTAAGAGTGAAGAAAGACTTTAAAGACCTCTTTTAAGGACTAGTCAAATTGTCTGAGAGTAAACACAGAATGTATACCATAGAGCAATAAGGACCATATGGAAAAGATGAGATCATATGAAATAATATCTCCGAAGGGAAAATTTAGTATGATTGTGAATTCAGATTTCTTCTCTAGATTTTTTTTTATTCTATACATTAGTCAAATTTGTTAAGACAAGTCACTTTTTTTTCCCCAAGATTCAGTGTTGGTCATCATGGAAGCTTTCACTTCTACTTCTACTTTGAGCCAATTGATTCCTCCTTGGGCAGCCTAGGTGAAAATCCACTTTTGAGGGTTCACCCTATTGATGCTATACTTGATGTGAACACCAAATCAACTGTAGTCCTATTACAGCTCAGAACTGCCCAAGTCAAGCAATGCACTATCCTCTTTTTTCCCAGTTGCAAGGACCATGGGTATGGCCCACCATGTGTAGCTAGGTTTAAATTTATCAAAGAGAAAAATGATAATATGGTACGAGTCCCCAAACCATCTAAACCATTTGACCCTAGTGAATCTATTACTAGAAGTTTATCCCCAAAACATCATAAAAAGGAGAAGAGGAAAAGCCATTAAAAAAAATAATAGTTGCTTTATTTGTTACCTCTTCATTTAACAACAGGATATAGACCTCAATTACTTATGGTGTCTTATTATCATGTAAAATGATGGTGCTATAAAGAGGTAGGTATAAAGCATATGAAGAGCCATAGATGGAAATACTGAGGTGATACAACTGTATTAAGAGAAAAGAATGACAGAAGGTACATGGTGGTAGTACCAGGCTAAGTAAATCTGGACAGGGCCACAGGACAAAAACATCTTCTTGCTCATTTCCATGTTCAAGGAGTAAGAATTAAAGTAAGCTTTTTTTTTTTGTTTTGTATATTCATTTGATTATTCATTCTTATGGATGATCAGTAAGTTTATATAGTTTTTTAAATTCTGACTGAAGTGTTTCATGACCCTCTAACCTGTAGAAATAGCCCACACATCTTTTTTCATCATCTTTTCTACCATACCCCAAATTGCTTCTCATCTTCACTGCTGGCCTAATTTCTACCTGAGATAATAGGAGTTTTCTTTTTCTCTGCAGAAAAAAGGAGAATTTTGGGAGAGGTGAACTACTAAGCAATTCAACAGCTCTGTATGACCTTGCAATTATAGATAAAAGCTCCCCACTTTCCCAGCAGAGTATTAAGAAAAATCACCACATCTAGGAAACAATCTACTCCACCAATAGTTCAATCAAAGTTGATTGATTGATTACTTGATCCCTCAATCTACCCAATTATATTCAAACTCACAAGTGAAAAACTTAATACTATCACATCACTAAACTGGAGGAATGAGAGTGGGAAGCATCTTACCTTTACAATCAAACTGAGCTTGTAAAGTAACAACATTTGTTTGGTCTGTTTTCTGTCTTAATAGCCAGGATATTACTCAGCACATAATATTTCAAAATTTGATTTTTACTTTCTCTAGCTTTGCTTTAGAATCTTATTATTTCTGCTCATTTTTTAAAATTAAGGTGATTATTCAATATGCCACAGGTATTGATTGAGAGCTAATATTTCTTACCTTATTGCACAAAATAGACTTGGAATAAAATGTAAGCATTTAAGCACATCAAGCAATATGGAACTCATCTTGAACCTGTCACACCAACCCTATTCTAAATAATTTTATTTTCCCTGATAGGTTGATAATGCCAGTCTCAGATACACAAACATTATGTGGGAAATTGAGGAAAATACAAGAGAAATATTCCTAAACAATATTAATGGCCAACTAGAGTTTCAGAGGCAGGGTTGGCAGACAGCGATTAGTAGAGTTCTTTTCCACTTGGATGCCTTCTCACTATTCATGAAACACACAGTAGGTCAAAAGTTGTTCTCTGAGTTGTACTTTCATTAAGGTAAAAACATTAAACACCTGGGAGCCACTGCTCAAAACGGTCCTTAGGGAGACATTCTGGTGTGAGGGAGATGAATGAAAGTGGATGTATTTTCAGACTAAAAAATGTCTCATTTTGTGATAGAAAAGAAATTAACAGCCTGTTCCATCAAAGTAAATAATAACAATATAATAAAGGAATAAAAACACAGACTACTTATTATAGGACAAGAAGGCTCACAGTTATAATACAAAGATTTAGTCACTTCATGAAAAGACCAAACAATGACCGAATTCTTACAAGAGAAAAGGCCCCATCCATAGGCAAGGTCTTTCTCAGGGGCCTTAGAATCTAAAACAGCTCAAACGTCAGCAAGAGAACACTAATTAGCACATCTATAAACTGGAAGGTTCTTATCCTATTCACTGGGAGGAATAATCATTTGTTATCTTAACACCCTGTTGCTGGCAAAACTACGCCCAGTCCTGCAGTGAAATTCAGAGCATAAAAGAGAGTCATGTATACTTTAAAACTCTAAATTATTACTTACTCTAAAGCACAAGGAGGTCATCAAAGGAAGACAATTTCACTTGTCTGGGGGGTTTTTGTTTTTCCTTTTTCTCTTTGGAAATAGAAATTTATATACTATATTTGTGCTTAGAGGGCGCACCCAGGGCTGCTGTCCACAGTTCTGACCTATGTCTTGTCACTGGACTGATGATTTTAGAGAATAAAGAGAGGCGGATGACTTTGCACAACTCTGCCTCAGGCAAATCCAATTCACCTACAAGGCAAGACACCACCCTCCTGCTCTCATGATTCCTCTTTGAAAATGAAGGACAAACAATAAATAAGTTAGAGGTTACACTGGACAGTCAGTGGATCTGGAGACCTGAGTACTTAATAGCTGTGTGACCCTGGACAAGTCAACCTCTCACTCTCAATTTCCTCAACTATAAACAGGGATGGCAATGACCCCTACCTCCGAGGGTTGTTGTAAAGATGAAAGGAGATAATATTTGTAAAGTGTTCAGTCATTGTGTGTTCGTCCTTTGTTGCCAAAGAAGACCATGTCATCAGAGAAATAATAACATGACTTGCACTTGACTTTGGTTTTTTTGAGGGATTATTATTATTTTACCCAATGAAGACTAACCTTCCCTCTGTAGATAAGCAAACAAGTCAAATTCCTCCTGCATGCTTGTGGTGGCAGCCCTTTGAATATTGAAACCAGACTCCTCTCTTCTCCAGGCCAACAATATTCAATCAATGGAAGGCATGGTTCCTAGTCCCCTTGCCATCCTAGAGACCCACCCTAGGTTGTCAATGTCCCTGACCACCAAGAACGAAGAGGAATCTATATTTGGACAGGATATCACAGGACCCAAACTCCTTTGTTTTAGACATTGCTTGTCTTAATGCTCCCTAAGAATACATTTATTTGAGCAGGGTGAAAGTGAGATTGTTGTATCTCCCCACAGACATGAGCTTAGAATATACCCAAAATCTCACAAAAGTTGTCATTTAGCCATGTCTCCATTATCTTCAATGGGTCCAAGTGATTTTCTGATCCCAACTGTGATCCCTTACATTTATCCTGTTTTTTTTTGTTTGAATAGATGAGTAAAGGAGTTGATTTTAACACAAACCCAGAAGCAATGAAACATTATTTCTTGGGATACTGGGCTATTTTACCATGAAGGTTACTTAAGAAGTACCCTCATCTTATGTAATGACATCTGTTTTGTGATTAGAAGTGAAGAAATTCTGTGAAGGCCTTCACCAACCAAAACTGTGTGTGTGTGTGTGTGTGTGTGTGTGTGTGTGTGTGTGTGTGTGTGTGTATTTGCTTAACGACATCAGTACAAAAGCAGGCACAGGAAACAGTACTGAAATCCGTGGTGGAAATGTTTCAGAATTAAGCAGTGAAAGAAATTAGTCTTGTAAATTACTGAAGAGCCTCATACCTATGTAATACGAATGTTACAATGCACTAGACATAGTAAACACCAAACAATATTACATATACAAAAACGGAACTGACTCAACAAACAGAACATGAGTGGTTACTGATGTGATAATTAATCAGTTCTCTATGTACAGTCACATATCATTAACGAGTTAAAATAGAAGTCAAAATCAACACGATACTAGAAGAAAATCTAGATAAAGATGAGAAAAGATGAGATAGATGGTTATTTGTTGAACTGATTTTCCCCATTAGAATGCAAGATTCCTATGAGCATGGATCATTTCATTCATTGAAGCTGTATCCCTAGCACCTAGCAAAGAACCTAGCATATAGTAAGTGCTTAATAAATATGTCTTAATTGGTTGACGGACTGTTTGAATGACAATTCTGGTGACAAGCAAAGAATCCATTGACACTAAAAAACAGCAAATAGATAATGGAGGTGGGGGGGTTGTGTGTGGAATGTCTCCAGTTCTTTCATTAGTTTCACTGGGGTAAAGAAATCACAAGAGGAGGGTCAAAAAAGCCCAGAAATCATCTCAATGAACATATATGTTATCTCTTTGCAAATAAAGACATAAGACAACCAAAGCCAACATCTATTTATAATATTATATTATATATAATATACTAAGAATATAATTAATTAATTATATATTAACTAGTTAATAATATATATAAAATAATTATATAATATTATATAATATTTTTCAAAATAAGGAAGATGTAGAAGATTACAAGTAGCATTACCTCATAAAACACCAAAACTAGTGAAGGTGAAAATAAATCTATCAATAGATTGGTGTGAAACCCAGTTAATGCCAATCATCAAAGGAGCATTTACAGGTAAAAGTGGAAGGATGATACCAGTTACATGAGCAATGGAACTTATCTGCTATTGTTTCCATAGTGATTTATTTTCATTATTGATAACAGTAGAGAAGTATAACCTTTTGCACTCAGTTCAAATACCTTAATTCCATATTTGCCAAACAAGGAGTGAAAATAGTAATTAAGAAAACAAAGTTGGAAAGAACAGAGGAATCGTTCAATGACACCTATAAAAAAAGTTATGCTGGAGGCAATACAATGTGGGAAGTCTTATGGGCTTGATTCTCAAGATATCCGAAGGCGGATTTCATGTAATTCTGCTTCCACATGACAATTCAAGAATTTACAGACACACCTCCCCCAACATACCTTAAGTCTTTTTTCTCTCTAGGCTAAATATTCCCAGTTTCTTTAATCCATCTTCATGTGGCATATACTTGAGTCTAGATATCCTAGCTTATCAATACCCATCTTAAAATGTGATACCCAGACATTAACACAATATTCCAGATGTGGTCTGTTTAAAGCAAAATATCAAATATCAAATACTATTAACTCCCTAGCCTTGGACCTCAAGACTCTGATATAGCCTTCAATTGGAGTCATGTTCCTTGCTGCCATATCACACTAACTGAATTGACTAACACTGAGCTTGTGTTCCATTAAAATCTATTTAGGATGGATTGCTGTCCAATGGTGCCTCTCCCATCTTGTCTTCTGAAGTTGATTTTTTAAAATATAAATGTAGGACTTCAAATTTATTCTCATGAATTCTTGCTCTTATTAGATTGAAGGTACGATAAAAAATTCCTCGATAAAACACAGATTTCCTTTAAATGTTTTGTAAATCCTTTCCCTTCTGCTCAATGTGCCATTCAATGTACTCTCTCAGGAGAACGCAAAAATTTCAGGTACCAACCTTGTCAATCATAGAGTTTAGCTGTGAGAGTAGCACGAGAAAATGTTTCTATTCCATGAATCAAAAATATTTTCAAAGAAATACAATCAGACAATAGAAGCAGCCATAGAAGGAAGTCTATAGTTCCCAGGAGTGGCTAGAGTTAATTTTTCTCTACTTCATTGTGAGCTCTTCCCACATTCAGGAAAACCTATATTTACAAACTGGATTTCTTAGGGAAGGTGATTACAAAACTGTTTGTCAGTATCCAAAAGGATCATTTGAATGATGCTGCGACTTCTCATAAGGTGTTTAAAATATGGCTCCATTTTCCAAAAGGCCATTAGCCCAATAGTCCATTAACAGGAATGACTCTGTTCCATAAATTCCCCCATGTACTTAGAATAAATAGTGTAGTGCATGGTGACCCCAGGAGATAGAATGCCAGGAAACTGCTCACCATCACATTAGCAGCCTATGCATGGAGCCTTGTTAGAGACCACGGAATAAGAGGATATATTTACCATCAAAAGTGTCTTTGGAAGATCAGAGAAAGAGAAAAGTGATCCATATGGACAGAACATATTTATGGCAGCTCTCTTTGCAGTGTCAATAACTGGAAACTAAGGGGATCCCCTTCAATTTGGAATGGCTAAACAAATCATGGCATGTGAATGTGATGGAAAACTATTGTCCTGCAAGAAATAATGAAGTTGAACAGTTTCAAAAAAAAAACAAAACTGGGAAGACTTGTATGAACTGATGCGAAGTGAGTAGAACCAGGAGAACCTATAACTTCATTATAAAGACCAACAACTTTGAAAGATCAATGTAATAAACCATGATTCCAAAGGTTTCATTGTGAAGTATACTATCTATCTCTTGTCAGAGAGGTGATGAATTCATATGCAGAAAGAGACTATATCTATATTGCTCATTCTCTCTCTCTCTCTCTCTCTCTCTCTCTCTCTCTCTCTCCCTCCCTCCCTCCCTCCCTCCCTATTTATTTGTCTGTCTGTCTATCTATCCATCTATTTATGGCTATGGCCAAGGCAGGAATTTGTATTTCTTGACTATGCATATATGTTGAAATGTTTTTTTTCTCTTTTCTTTTTTAATATCAGAAGGGTAGAAAGAAGAGAAAATAAATGTTAGTTTATTGAAAAAATTAATTTAAATAATATCTAATAAAAATAGCTGTTTGGAATAATTGATACCTAAATGATACAGGTAACATTTTCTCTCTAAATTTTATAAGCCTTGAAACAAGAAAGAAAACACAATAAAATATTTAGAATATATATGATTGTATACAAATCTACATATACATGCATATATATAGTTAGGATAGATGTATTTATATATACACATATATGTATATACACATATACAAATATAGTCATACTCAGAGAGTACCTTTGATGTGTGCATGTGTGTGTGTGTGCATATTTTCCTATGTATATATATATGTGTGTATATATATGCATGTATTTATATATGTATATATGTATGTATATTTCCCTTCTTTTCATTAATGGTTGAGTTCATTAGCAGTTGATGGTAGATATTAAGAGTTTGTTTATCAGGAAAATATCTAAATCTAGGAATATATTGAATAATAATTAGTATCACAAGCAGGTTTAGAATATCCATAGCGCCTTTAGTTCTTCCCTGTAAATCATTTATTCAATCAATAAACCTTAAGCACTATCAGCTGTATTGGGCTATTACCCAGCATTGCACTAAACATTAGGGGTAGCTAGGTGGTGCTGTGGATAGAGCACCAGAGCAGGAGTCAGGAAGACCTGAGTTCAAATTTCACTTCAGATACTTGACACTCACTAGCTGAGTGGCCTTGGGCAAGTCACTTAACCCCAATTGCCTCATCCTGGGTCATCTCCAGTCATCCTGATGAATACCTGGTCACTGGATTCAGATGGCTCTGGAGGAGAAGTGAGGCTGGTGGTGACCTGCACAGCCCTCCCTCACTCAAAACAAAGGCAAGTGCAAGTCATGTCATCATTTCTCTGATGGCACGGTCTTCGGCAACGAAGGACAAGCACACACACTATACACTGGGGATATAAACAAAAGCAAAACCACCCCTGCCCTGGAGAAATTTATATTGTAATGGGGAGAAAACATACAGAAGTCAATATGTATGAGGTAAATACAGTATAGATGGAAGGTAACCTTACAGGGGATGATACTAGCAGCTGGGGGGGACAGAGAAAGGTCTTCCCACATCAGACAATCAGATACCAAGTTTTTCCCATTGTACCTTTATGATTCTGGCATTTATCCATTAGTCACCACTCACTAGTCCATCACCCTCATTCACACTCTCCTGCCTGGCCAACTTCAATACCCTCCTAGTTGGTCTCCCTGTTTCCCTTTCTCTAATCCACTCTCCACAGGCACAATATGAATGAGGTCACTCTCCAATTTAAAAATCTATTGGTTTCCTATTGCTGCTAAGAAAAAAAATTCTTATTCCTCAGATTTGCAGGTAAGGTTAATCACTATATAATTCCTTCTTTCTTTTCTAGCCTTACTTCCCATTAAGCTGAGCCCACTGGCTATTTGTCAAATTCTATGTGCCATCTTCTGTTTTTCTACATTTGTACAAACTGTTCCCAATGTCTGGAATGTCTCGACTCATCTCTCCCTCCTATAATTCTTATTGACCTTAGCATCAGTTCAGGTGCCACCACCTCCCACCTTGATGTCTTCTAACTTCTGCCCCATTGTTACTTCTCTCTCTGCCTCTGTCTCTCTCTCTTTCTGTCTCTCTGTCTGTCTCTCTGTCTCTGTCTGTCTCTTTCTGTCTCTGTCTCTCTCTGTCTCTATCTCTTTCTGTCTCTCTGTCTCTGTCTCTCTCTGTCTCTCTCTCTCTCTCCAGTTTACCTTGTATTTATTCATTTAGACATGCACTGTATGACCCATTAGAATGGAAGCTGTCCAAGACCGGGGACTTTTATCTCTCAAACTCCTCACAATGGTTGGCACATCGTAGGAAATCAGTACGTATCTGTGAATTTGAAATTGAACCACAACAATTCCACAAGACAAGCAGCTCAAACATCCTACAAATTAATCAACAATACAATCATTTACCTGCAGGTCATCGAGGAAGGCAAGGGTCCAATGGGAACACTATTGAATGTCTTCTCATCCTAACAGTTTTCTTTCCCTCTGATCTGTCTGCACAACACCATTGTACCAACCCATAAAGACAGAACTAAGGCTATCAAGGACATGTCATTCTTGCTCTTCCTATTAGTTAACTCCAGGTGAGAGGCCCCAGGCCACTTGGAATAGGAATTTGTTTTAGCGTTACTCTATTGACTGTCGTTATCAACACTAGCCCACTCATTTGAACAATGAGCGCACAACGGAAGGGGTGAGAACGTTGGACCCCAAGTCCAAAGGCTTCCATTTGAATCCCAGTTATGACACTAACTTCACATGGATCCTTAGGAAAGTCCCTTCCTTCATGTTCCTTAGTTTCTTCATTTACATAATAAGCAAGTTAAATTAGCTGGATCCTAAGACTCTCTCTAACTAGATACTTAAATATTTCTAGAAATCCATTTATTCCTGGACAAAAACAAATCCACATTATAATTTGTCTTTTTTTCTCTCTAAAACTCAGTTCTTTTTTGTCATCACAACCATAAAAAAGGTTTTTTTTTTAATAGAATCTCTTGTAATAAGAAATTTAATTCACAACATAAAGGGAACAAAAAAGAAAAGTATAAAGGATGTTCTTTTTTTTGCAAACTGGTTTTATTTAGTCTAACTGACTCTTTTTTTTTATTCTAACAACATTTAATAGTTGGTAGAGTGGTAGAATTGGAATCAGGAAGACTCGGGCTTAAATCCCACAGTTCCCCATTATGTGGCCATGGAACGGACAGCTAACATCTCCAAGTCTCATACAAATCAAGACCACTGTATTAGAGGCAAGGAGGTGGTGCAGGAGAATAGAACACTGAGCCTAAAGTCAGGAAGACCTGAGTTCAAATTCAACATCAAACATTTATATTACTTGTGTGACTTTGGGCAAGTTGTTCTACTTGTCTCAGTTTTCTCCACTGTAAAATGGGATAGTAACAAATGAGATAATCTGGCACATAGTAGGTACTATATATAAATGCTTATTCCCATCTCCAGATGACCTTTAAGGTCCACTACCCAGAGTCAAGAATCCTTCCTCAGATACTCATTAGTTCTGTGACTCTGGGGAAGCCACTCAACTTCTGCCTGCCTCAGTTTCCTAATGGGGTTAATAACACCTACCCCACCCCACCCCCAGGTTGTTATGAGGACCAAAGGAGATGAGGTTAGTGAAGTGCTTAGCACACCGCCTGGAACACAGTAGGTGCTTAATAAATGCTTCTTTCTTTTCTTCCATGATACTTCTAATTTGTGATCCTATGACTGGGCAAATCCCTAAATCACTCTGAAACTCAGTTCAGATCCTTTGGTTTTCTCTCCTAGCTCTAGGTTTACAATCCTGCATCTCTCTAGAGGACTGGACCTGGAATCAGGAAGACTCACACATCTCTGTGAGTTCAAATCTCACCTCCGACATTTACTGACCGTATGACTCTAGGCAAATCACTTATCTCTGTTTGCACCAGTTTCCTCATCTCTAAAATGATCTGGAGAAGGAAAAGGCAAGTCACTCCAGTGCCAAGAAAATCCCAAATGGGTCACCAAGAGTCAGACGCAACTGAAACAACTCAACAATATTTCTTGAACATCACATTCAAAGTTCATTTTTAAGGTCCATCTGAAAAATGAACTTTTTCTAATCACCTAGAAAAATGGTAGAACCATTTCACATTTCTCTGACTATATTTTTATTTTATTCCAACCCTACCCCACCCTGTTTCCTCCAAAATGAAGCCCCACAACACTGGAAATCTGCATCAATCAAAGTCACCAAGCTCAGGCTGTGAAAGTCTTTTAGCTCCTAGTCCCTTCTGGCTGGCATTGACCCCACTGTGCAAGCACAAACAATGCTGGTCCCATGACAGCCCCAGTAGGGAGCCTGTATTCCAGAACCGGCTCCATAGATTCCAATGAGTTCAAGTCAGAGCTGAAAGCCCATTGGCTCTAACCTCCTTTACTCCTTCCTTTGAAAATGAGCCCATAAAATTGAACTGGACAAGGGTCCACATGGGGAACTGTTGATGGCTATAAAAAGCCCAGGCCATGGCTAGACATGAGGGCAGGGTGGAGTTAGGCCTTGGCCTGAGCACGGGTGTCCGATGGCTCGGGAGACTCCCAGGGCCATCCTCATGACATGCCTGCCTCGTGAGAGGTATATATGATCATTTTTGTAAGTTTGTTTCAAATATCAAAGCACCATGTAAATTCTAGTGCTTATTATTGCTGCACAGCTCCTGTAGGAATGCACTCTGCATCACCATAAAGGGCCTCGCAGCCCTCCCTCTCCTCCTACATTAGAACAAAGCACAGTTCTCAGAGAAGGAAAGGAATGAACCAAACTAGAGCCAATGGGCCATTGATCCCAAGATTAAAAAGTCTAATGGTTCTTTAAGTGGCAATCCTTGCCATGGGTGGCCCCTTAAAAATAAAAAAATGAAATCACCTGCATAATGGAATTGCCTTAACTGGATTTAAACATCCCCAGCTCTATCTTAACACCCACTCTGTTCAATGAACATTTTGTCAATAAACATTTATTAAGCACTTACTATATTCCAGGAACTCACTGTGCTAAGGGCTGGTTCAGGAACTAAGTAGTAAAACTGCGCACACACACACACACACACACACACACACACACACTCTCTCCCTCTCTGTCTCTCTCCCTCTCCCTCTCTGTCTCTCTCTCTCTCTCTCCCCCCCCTCTCTCTGTCTCTCTCTCTCCCTCTCCCACTCCCTCCCTGCCTCCCTCCCCCTCTTTCTCTCTCTCTCTCTCCCTTCAATTTTTCTCTTAACTATCAGAAGCCCAAATTGTTCTAGTTGATTTCACCCCCTTTTACTTCTGCTCAAAAGTTTATTCCTAACCTGATCACATGAACCAGTTTTCATCCCAAAGGAAGTTTCACAGCCAAGCAAAATCCTGAAACTAGGAACAGAAAGTAGGGAGGAGGGGAAACCTGGCAACTTTTTAATTATAATAAAATTTTAAAAGTATGTTTGATGAATGAGGCCATCTTTAAATAGAAATCCTTTCAGTTTTAATCACATAGGAGATATGTCTGGACTTGGAGGCAGAGGGAGTGGATGCAAGTTTTATACTTTCAGGCTGTGTGACCAGGGTGTGGTGCTGAACCTCTCTGTTCCTAGATTGTCTTAACTCCAAAACAGGAATAATAGTGTGTGTGACTGGTCTTGCATGGTTGCTTTGAGGTTCGAATCAGAAAAGGTACACAACATGCTTCACAACTTTAAAGGCTACATTAATTAATTGACGATGATGGTAACCATCCCTATTTGTGCAGCAATTTAAGGCTGGCTAAGTGCTTTACACATCCATTCATTTGATCCTCACAGCTATTTTGAAAGGTGGGTGCTGTCAGTCCCCATTTTACAGATAAGAAAACCGAGGCAGGCTGAAGTTCAATAGTCATACAGCTGGTAAGATTCTGAGGCTAGATTTGAATTCAGGTCTTCTTGACTCCAAATCCTATTATCTATCCATAATGTCACCCATCATGATACACACACACACACACACCCCTCTTCCATCTTCCATCATGCCAGTCTCCTGTTTTCTCAAATCTATAGGATAAAGTCTAAATGCTTACCCCAGAACATAGTAGGCATTTAACAAAGGCTTTGTTGACTTGACTCCGATGATGTCTACAACCCAACGCAAATCCTTCCAACCATATAAATGCACTGCACTGATTCAGTCAGCCCAGAACATGTCGTACACAATCCTACCTCTGGGTTTTTGCTTATGTTGTTCTCCACTCTTGGAATGTTCTCTCTACCCTTCTCTAACTCTTGTTTGTAAACCAAGGCTTCAATCAAATCCCACCTGAATCCATGAAGGTGCAAGTCACCATACCAACTAAAATTTACCTCTTCTGAACTACAGCGCTTCTGTTCTCCATGGCTCATAATATGTCTCTTCTCACCAGGTAGATTATAAACTGATTCAACACAAGCTCATACCTCATTATTCCATATATATTTGCATATAGAAAAGAATGCAGAACCTATACCCACTAGGTGCTTAATCAATATTGTTGAACTAATTAAATACTCTCAATTTGCGTCGTGGCTGAAATGGTAAACAGCGTATGTAATTTGGAACTACAAATGTTGATAGTCTCAAAGCTTTGACAGAAGAAGGATGACACCTATAGATTGGGGCACATTAGTTCTCT
Source organism: Potorous gilbertii (assembly GCA_028658325.1). NCBI lineage: Eukaryota > Metazoa > Chordata > Mammalia > Diprotodontia > Potoroidae > Potorous > Potorous gilbertii. Next base: position 21,929,332 of record CM053772.1, read on the forward strand.
GTTAAAGAATGTTCAATAATCACATCCTATAAAGCAGGCAGACATTAGTCTGCCCTGTGGATAGTACTAGTGTATTATGGTCCATGGAGTCATGAAAAGTCAGACATGACTGAATGACTAAACAAATTATTGAGGAAGGCCCAGAACATCTATTAATGTTAGCGTTCCGTTGAGTCTGGCATAACGATTTATTCATGTTCTCATCCAACATCCAGGCTGACCACCCCCCCCCCCGCCCCAATGTGATTGGGTCCTTCATCTAGATTTCTTGACATCCCCCAGCTACCAAGGAAATGGATGGGCTGCTCAATCTATTGATCTTTTTTTTTTTATTTTTTAGGGTAACTCATGCAGACCAGTTGTAAAAGGGGAGGCTACAAATTGGGGATCCAACTACAAAGATTTCCTTTATGAAGTCACTCTTAATTAATAAGCTCTAAGCAAACCGCATGGTAGATAGGTTGATGTCATTTTTCATCTAGAAGTTCCTAATATTCTCATTCCTCTAATGAACTTATTTCTTTAAAAGAGTCGTTATAGACTAAAGGTGATGCTAAAGCTAATATTGAAAATGAAAAGTATGACAATAATGAGTGGACAGGGTAACTAAGCTCTAAGCAACTCTACATGCAATACGCATTTAATAATTAATAGTGGAGTGTATGAATTATTTGTTGGATTTTGCACTTTTACCATCTAAAGTCATCAGCTATGTTTTACTATATCTGTATTTCACAGAAATAATCAGGCAAAAAGTTGTATGACTTCAGATAACGCTTCCCCTCTCTGCTTCTGAGTTTTCCCATTTCTAAAATGGCCAGCAGGGGTTGGACCAGACATGATCTATAAATCCATTTCAACCTCTAACAGGCAGCGCCTTTGTTCATTGTTCCATTGGACATCATTAGTTGTTACTACAGGAACAAACAGGAAGTTTGGAAGACAAAGGTATGAAAGATTGTCCCCATCACTGAGGTCAGAATACATTGAGGAGGCATTAACATGGGTAGTCAGTTGTTGCTCAGCTATTTCAATCAGGTCTGAATCTTTGTGACTAATCTGACATTTTCTTGGCAGAGATACCGGAGCAGGTTGTCATTTTCTTCTCCAACTCATTTTACAGATGAGGAAATTGAGACAGAGTTAAATGACTTAACCAAGGGACACACAACTAGTAAGTATCTGAGATGAAATTTGAACTCAGGTCTTTCCTGACTCCAGGCCCAGAGCTCTATCCATTGTGCCACCTAGCTTCCCAATGACTTTGTGTACCTGTGGGCAAATACTGTAAAGTACCCTATGCCTCAGGTTCCTCACCAGTTTCTCGAGCAGGGGGACCTTTCCTTCCTACCCCCTTCTCAAGGTCACATTCAACCCATCTCAGCATTAAAGAACATGGAGGAATGAGTGCCAGTGTTTTGCCATCTTTCAAAATCTCTCTTTCCATTCTTTTTTCTTGGTTGGACATTGACCCCATCCTTACCCCATCACTCTAGAATGACCCACTTTGGTTCCCCACTCTGTAGAACAGACATGGATCCTCACACCACTTAAGTTGGCACCAACTACTAGCCTTTGGGGAAAGTGAAAAAACTCTAGGATTCATTTCCTTCTCTCATTGCTGACTAAAGTCCTTCCAGCCTTAACAACTGTATAGGGGGGCACATCTTTCCAAGTCCCATAGAGCTGTCATCTGCCCCACCAAGGCATCTTCCTTCCCAGGCACTCTGCTGCTACACCCTCTTGACCCACAGGTACTGCCATCAGAGAAGCAGATGAACCTAAGGGCCCCCAAGTTTGGCAATCTTGCCCCCTGCTTCACGTTAACACAGCCAAGCCTCCTCATCCTCCCTACAGCTGAACTCTCCCACCTGTGTCCTCCTCCCCAATTAGATCTCCCCAAAGGCAAAGATGACATGTCTCCCTTTTCTATTTATAACTCCAGTGCTTAGATGGCAGTTGACTCAGAATAAGTCCTTAGTAAGTGTGTTTACCTTACTTCATTCATCTGTAAAATTAAGGGATCGGTCAGGATGATTTCTGGTGACCCTTTGTCTTCAGATCTATGATGATCTTTGGTACCATGTGGAGTGAATGGATGCTCAACTCAGACAAAGAAGTGGATTCAAATGAACAGGACAACAACAACTTTTAAAATTTTGTTTTTTTTTTAATTTAACAATCACCTCCATCTCAACAGCCAGCCCAGATGAATGCTGATGGATCACTTGATCTATCCCCTAGCCTAGACCCTGTGGAGCTACCTCTGCTGCTGACAGGTCTTCTGGAGCCCAGGTGGAACTGAACTTTTGCCTTTCAAGTCTGAACTGTAAAGCATTTGCAAATATGCCTGCCTCAGGATAGTGGTATTGGTTTATCATTTTCCTGGGCCTCACAAACATCCCTTTACAAATCCAGAAAAGAGGAAACAAACAAAATATACAAGGAGAGACAGCTAGGCCTGAAACAGCCTCAGGCTGAGAAAGGCCAATGCAAACAAAAGGGATTCCAGATCAGAGAGAATCCCAGAAATCAACGAGAGATCTGCTAACCAAGTCATACCTGACCCTTTCCAATTAAGACAGGGAAGAAAATTATCCATGAGGGTCAGGGTACGCACCAAGAAGAACCATCATCTACTACAAATATGAGTCAGAACCTCAGCTATCAGAACTAAGTTTCTAAGGTTCATAAATAGCTCTTTCCAAGATACTCAATGTCCCATTTCTCGACCCCAAATGATGCTGTCATGCCATACCCAACTGGGTGACCTTGTTTACCTGAGATGGAAACAACTTCTGCCAGGACACACATGGCTGCAATATATTACATGATAATTAAAGGTTATTTAGTTTTAGGAAATTGAACATATAAACAGGATTTTCCTCCTCAGTCTATTTCATATCAACTGCCTACTTTTATCTGCTGGAGTTTGATGTGTGAAGGAGAACAACTTAAATATGTTGTAGAGACTGCAATTTACCCACTGACATTTTGCTTGGGACTGATTTTGATTTGAAAACATAGGCATCCTGTGTTGCATCTTCTGATGCAGTGGGGCCCTGGGTCAAGAACAGTCCTGAGCCGTAACTTGCCGGGATTTAATTCAGCCCCCGATTCTTTCCAAAACGGGGGAAATTCTTTCATGGACATATTTAAGCCCTAAAGCCATGTGTATTCTTTGGCAACCACTCATTTCTAGCACATGCGAATGCACATTCATTTTTCCTTCATGTTCTCACATCCTCAATGTCCATTTAAGCAGCAAGGACACCAATCATATTAATTCCTCTGAGCACATTCATATTAATTGGTGTTTTGCTACCAAAACTCTGTGGCTCATTCTGAGGCATGCTATTACAGGGTGGACCACTTAAAATGATGGGGAAACCACATAATCAGCATCCAATACATCATTTTGCTTATGCCTCTGTTAAGGGCAGACTCTCCATGGGGCTCCAACATTGGTCCAGCCCAATGCTCCAAGGATTTACATTAAACATGAGCAGGGAAGTAGCTGCAGCTTCCTCAGAAATCTCTCCCTTTGAATCTAGCAAATAAAGCTTTACCATCTTGTTTGTTTCATCTTAGTCAAGAGACACAGCCTTGAGTGAACTGTTCAGAACCTTTTCATCTTTCTGACAAATATGGGAACTTCAAATATCCTCTGTAGTGATTTTTTAAAAATGAATAGTATCTCATTAATGTGTGAATTTCAGGGGAAACATGCCTGGATTTTATATCAAAGGCTTTGAATTTGAGTCCTGGCTTTGCAATTGACTCGTGACTTGTGGTGAGGAAGGCACTTATAGAACTGGGGAAAGAGTGCTGAACATGCAAAGTACTTTGGTGTGAATCTTTGCTCTGATATTTAGGGCCTCTGTGGTCTTAGAAAATTTGTCATTTAACTTTCTCAGCCTCAGTCTTGTCTTCTGGAAAATGAGGAGGTTGGGCTACATTAGGAATCCTTAACTTAGATCATATGTGTATGGGGAGGGGTGGGGGAGGTTGTTTTTAATTAATATATTTGAATATATAATAAATATATTTGAATATAAATATAATTTGAAATCTTCTGTTTATTTATTTGTTTGTTTGTTTTTAAGCATTTTATTTTACTTTATGGAGGAGTACTATGACTGGAGATGTATCTACTTCCCCTTCAAGTTCCAACCAATAGAAACCAAGAGCCCTGTCTCCTTCATTTATGTATTTTAAAGCGTTATTACAAGAGGATTCATTAAACAGTCAAAGGATCAAAGACACAAAGTTAAGAAACCCAGACCTAGCTAGCTTATGTCTAAGAATGCCCTGTAGTTTGAAGTCATCCAATCACAGTATCATAGGCTTAAAACTATAAGGATCTAACAGGCCAAGTGGCACCATGGAATAGTGTTATTGGCTACAGGGTCAAGAAATCCTGGGTTCAAATCTAGCCTTGGACCCTTACTAGCTGTGTGACCCTGAGCAAATCACTTTACCCTGTTTTCCTCAGTTATCTATAAAATGAGGGAGCTGGATTCAGTGTCCTCTAAGGTCTCTTCCAGTTTTAAACTCATGATTCTATTATTTATTTAAAGTTTATCTTTGTTTCCCCCCCTGCCCAAGTTCATTTAAACCTTTAGGATTTTGAGTTAGAAAAGACCTTGAAGAACTATACAGAAAAAAAATTATGACAAAAGCCCATGATCTAGATTATGATGTACATTGTGATGGATAAACTATAATCAGTATGTGTATAAATACACACACATATATAAATGCAGATAGACAGACAGGTGGGTAGATAGATAGAAAGAAGGACGGATGGATAGATACATGGATGGATAGATAAATAGATCTATAATAGGTTAATACATATCTACATATCTCAAATTATTGCAAATAGATGAGTTGAGACTCAGAATATAACAGAAAAAGAATGGCCTGGATTACCTATAGGAGTCTGCAAAACCTCCTTCAATGATCTCAAACTTCATCAAGAAACAAAGGTCTATTCTTAATAGGAATAGTCTGTCATCGTTTTTGCGTGGCTGTGATTCACAGATCAGTCCCTTACTGAAAATGAGCCGCCCCCAAATGGCAATGAAGAAATAAATGCATCATGGGTGAGAACAAGCTTCACGGCAAAACAAGAGATTTCAAAGAACCAAGATGAAGATGTTATGCAATAAGGAAACTGGGCTTGTCATGTGACAAGAGTAAAGAACAGCTGCCATATTGTCCCTGTGCCCCACTGGCATCTTTATAGTGGCAAGAGAGATTGAGAAGGTCCCCAGAAAAACTGGTTAGGCTACACCATGGAGAGCAGTGAAGTGATTCTGGATAGAGGGCTAAACTTGGAGTCAGGAAAGCTTGAGTTCAAATCCTGACACTAACTAGGTATGTGCCCCTGGGCAAGTGATATAACACTTTGAGCCTCAGTTTCCTTACTTATAAAATCAAAGGGTTGGACTTGAAGGCTTCCAAGGTCCTGTCCAGCTCTAAATTTGTAATCTTGTGATCCTATGACATGGAGGAGTGTCACACCAGAAAGGCGAGTGTGAATCTGCATTGTTGGAGGGAATGTCAATAAATGTTTATTAAGCCTGCCCCAGGCTCGCTCGCTCTCTGTGTCTCTGTCTCTCTCTGTCTCCGTCTCTCTCTCTCTGTCTCTGTCTCTCTCTCTCTCTCTCTCTGTCCCTCCCTCCCACCACCCCACCTCCCCTCCCAGGGCACAAGTTAAGGGTGAGGTAGAGTCCCAAGGCTGATGTGATCTTAGAAGATATGAAATTTTCCTGAGTGATATATCACAGACATTCCAAACTAATGCTTCCAGGTGAGAAATGAAGATATGTTCCATTAGTTGATTATCTGAATGTATTTGAATGTTTAAACTTGGAAATAACCAGCATACTTCCTTATGGAAAGGTATTTTTCAAGACAGAGATGCTGTGATATGTCAGAGTGAAATTTTATATCAGATTCCCAATTTCCCCACCAAAATCTGAACACTGTAAAGTATTTCCATTTCATATCAGAGAGGCCCACTGTATTGGATCATGTACATCCAGATACAGGAAGAGATAGGTATCATTCTCTGATAAGCAGCACCTTGAATATGAAGACATAGGAGCCTTATTACATCATACCAACTGGGTTCCCTTTTTATCACTGCTAACATAGATGCAGCCACTAGTGGCACCGGACCTGGAGTCAAAAGACCTGATGTCAAGCATGTCACTGCAGGCAATCTATTTAATCTTTGTCTGCCTCGGTTTCTTCATATGTAAAATGGTGAAAACAGTAACAGTCACCTCTAAGGATTGAGAATGAGGGTGAAATGAGATAATATCTGTAAAAGGCTTTATGAAGCTTATGCTTTACAATGCTAGTTACTTACTACGACTGTTGTTATTGGTGTTGTTTCTATAATATTCTTCAGAAAATCCTCTATATGTTGGGAAGGTCAGTGGGATGAAATCCTTGCGGTGATCCAATGAGTGTCTATTTGTCTAGCTCTGGACGTGCTCCTTCCTACTTTGTCCCTCCAAGTGTTACCAATTAAATCCTGCTCAAATGTCAGCTCCTTCTTCCCTACCTCTCTCCCTTCCTTCCTTGTTCCTTCCTTCTTCCCTTCTTCTGTCTTTCCTTCCATTCATCCTTTCTTCCTTCTTTCCTTCCCTTTTTTATTTCCTTCTTTCATGCACTAAGACTGCATAAAAAGATTACAAGAGGAGAAGACGATAAATGTTGGAAAGGACGTGGGAGAGTTGGAACATTCATTGCTGGTGGAGCTGTGAGCTGATCCAACCATTCTGGAGAGCAGTTTGGAACTATGCCCAAAGGGTTACAAAAATGTGCATACCCTTTGACCCAGCAATATTGCTTCTAGGACTATATCCCCAAGAGATTATAAAAATGGGAAAGGGTCCCACATGTACAAAAATATTTATGGCAGCTCTCTTTGTAGTGGCCAAGAACTGGAAATCAAGGGGATGCCCATCAATTGGGAAATGGCTAAATAAATTGTGGTATATGAATGTAATGGAATACTATTGTGTTATGAGAAACAATGAACAGGAAGACTTCAGAGAGGCCTGGAAGGACTTATATGAACTGATGCTCAGCAAAAGGAGCAGAACCAGGAGAACTTTGTGCACAGCAACAACCACAGTGTGTGAGAGTATTTTCTGGTAGACATGGAACTTCATTGAAATACAAGGACTTAAAAAAAAATTTCCAATGGTATTTTAAGGCAAAATGCTTTCCATATCCAGAGAAAGAACTATGGAATTCAGTCACAGAATGTAGCAGATCACTTTCTTTTGTATTATGTTTTGGTTTGTTATGTTTTCTCCCATTCATTTTAATTCTTCTATTCAACATGACTAAGGTGAATATGTATTTAATGGAATGTATGTGTGAACTATATAAAATTGTATGTCATCTAGGGAAGGGAGCAAGGAGGGAGGAGGACAAATCTAAGTTATATGGTGATTATAGAACACTGAAAATAAATAAAATTTAAAAAAAAGATTACCAGAGGTATTCCAGCTTATTCTGTTCATGATAACATCATATAGAAAGTGTTTGATTCAAAGAACCAGAGATTTGGAGTTGGAAGGCATCTCAGAAGTTGTCATCTAGTTTAATCTCCTAATTTTACAGATGAGGAAAATGAACTCTACAGCAGTCAGACGAATTGCCCAAGTTCACATAAGCAGTAAACAACAGAGCCAGTATCCACACTGAGGTCCTCTGACTCCAAATCTAGCCCTCCTTTCACTGACCCCTGCCCACCCTGCCCACCCTGGATGCATTCCATAAGTGACATAGAAAGAGGGCACTCTGGGAGCTTAAAAGAAAGGAGATATCAAGCAGGAGATATGAGTTCCAGATTCTTAGAGTAGAAAAGGGACTCCAGGAGGAATGACAGTGGTAGATTTGGGCCTTGAAGGGTAGCTAAATTTTTAATAGATAGAGATGCTGGTGAGGAGTAACAGCAGGGGTCTTCTGGGTAGAGATTAAGTAAAGCCACAGAGATAATGAAGCTTCAGGCAGATTTAGAGAGATGAGGAGTATTTCCATTTGGCTGAAGCATAGGGTACATGAAGTAGAGATATAGAAGACAAGGTTGGTAGATTGAGGGTTGGTCACAGAGGACCTTGAATGCCATATTCAGAAATTTTGATTGTTAACTTGGAGGCAAAAAGGGCATTTTTGAACAAAGAAGTGAAATGAACAAAACTAATATTTAGGTAGATTAATTTGTTAACAGCATCTAAGATGGACTGAAGTGGGCAGAGAGTAGGAGACACATGACTGTCATATACAAGACAGAACCTCACAAGGAAAAATGTCAATCCAGCAGCAGCCTGGAGCTAAGAAGTTTCAGTTCTGGCTTTCACATTCTATCCGTGCAACCATGGGCCTCTCACAGAACCTCTGGGGCGAGTGGTCCCATGTAACTCTCCAAAATGTTAGCTTACCAACAAGACGCAGATTAACATGGGTAGAAGCCATTTTCATACCAGAAGCTCCCCGTATCAATAAAACCATAGACATCCTACCTCCAAGAAAACCTTTCAATTCATAAAAAGGAATCATCCAAGTGGTAATAGGAAAAACAATGTCTCAATAGAGGCACAGTGTTTCTGGCATTTGGCATACTCTATGGATGAATGTTAAGCTATATACATTATAATATTCCGAGAAATTAACCAGAGTAAAAATGGAAGATGACAAGCCTCAATGAAAACGTTCAAATACAAGATGGAAGAAGATAGAAATAAAATACTCTACTTTTTTTTCTAATTGTGGAAAAGTATTTCTAAACGTAAGCTGTTACATGTAGAAACAAAATTTTTCTTGACAAGAACTATTTGTATGAATTATTTGGCCTTTTTCTCCATGCCATTTTATAAGTACAAGTTTTGGAATATAGTCAAATCTCTTTCTAGAACCAAATGACAAGTTTGCAAACAGCTATATGGAAGTAATAGGAACACAGAAAAAGCAATGAGAGGAGAAAGTTTTCTTCTTTTCAAATGATTATAAATCAAGTGGTTTTAGGGACCATTTTTATTTCTTATACAGACTTGATACTTATTCTGTAGTTTATGCATTGTACAGCACTGCCTCAAAGCCCTCAACAACTAGCTGCCTACCCCTGGATGCTCTCTAGTGTATCAACGACCTTCCTAAAATGGGATACCTGAACTACACTATTCCATATGTGGTCAGAATAGTGCAGAGAGAATTGAAAGCTTCTCCCATTTCCCATGTTCTGAACAGTCAGCTTTGGATATGGGCAATGAGGTAAAATGAGAAATCACCAATCAATAAACATTTATTAAGCATCTCCTATCACCAGGCACTGTGCTAAGTGCCAGGGATACAAAGAGAAGCAAAAGACAGCCCCTGCCCTCAAAAACCTTACAATTTAAGGAAACAAATTTTCATGTTAAGACAAAACGGCAGAATGTGTTTACCATGATCCTGTTACAATTTAATGATAGAGATTTACATACTTGCCTTTAGAGCATCATTCTGAATAAAGGTCTTGCTTTTTAAAATCCTTATCTCTGTATTTATTATAGTTCTGAGTGGGGAATTCTATTAGAGTTCTTCACAGATCTCCACACTCTTACCCAAAGCTAACATTTAACAGTAAGCAAGAGTTGTTCCTGAGTTGCATAGCTTTGCAGTCAAAGCCAAGTGTGAAAAACACTCCTTCACATGTGCCTCAGGGTGTTACATTTAAAATGTGGGAAAATAACACGTTCATTCTAATCATATAAAAAGGGAAATCATGAACATTTATTTGATTTACCTCTTCCTAGGTACCCTAAACCTTTGGGTTTCATCTGAATTGTGCTATTACATCCCTTGATAATAACTCACAATGTTTAGTGACAGTATTCCACCTGTCACTAGTGGAGAAATGTTTATTTTTTTAACTGGAAAGAAATCAATAAATACAGAAATGTTCTCCTTTTTCTGTGCTCCAAACTCTTACGGTAATTAGGTTTGTGGGGGCATGTGTGTGCCACAAGGGGAAAACACTGCTTCCTTAAAAGGAACAGCTGCTTGATACTACCAAGAGGATCATCAAATCTGAAGTTCATGCCATGTTAGGATTGTCTGCAGAATCAAAATCCTATACAAATAAGGGCATCCTCACTCAAAATCTCAGCCTCAGTTTCCATCCTCGTGTTTCTAAGGCTCTTTTTTAACTTGAGGAAGTCAGTGCTCTTAACACTTTGACCCTTCTCTCCTCTTTGGGTTGTAGGGCGTTCAAGTATGCCAGGGTCCTTCTAAGGAGGGCTGACAATGGGGTTGACAACGACATCTCGAGGGGCCTCTCTTTGTCCCTTTCCCTTGACTTTGGCACACACACGAATACATATGTCAAAAACTACTCTATACATAGTGCTTACTGCATGCATTTTATTTTTTAAATTTAGATCAATTACATGGAAAAATAATTTTAATATTCATTTAAAAAATTGAGTTCCAAATTATCTTTTCCCCTCCCTCCTCATTGAGAAGGTAAGCAACTTTTACATAGGTTACAGTTGTGCAATCAACTCATTATTTCTATATTAGTCATGTTGTGAAAGAAAATAAAGGCCAAAAAAAATTAAAAAAGAAACATTTGCTTTGATCTGCATTCAGACTCCATCAATTCTTTCTCTAGATACGGATAATATTTTTCATCATAAATCCTTCAGAATTGTCTTGGACCATTATATTGATCACAACAGCTAAGTCAAACACAGTTGACCATTGTAAAATATTGCTGTTACTATGCAGTGTTCTCCTGGTTCAGCTCGTTTCACTTTGCATCCAGATTTTTCTGAGAGCAGCCTACTCATCACTTCTTATACCACAATAGCAAGCCATTACAATCATATACCACAACTTGTTCAACCAGTGCCCAATTAATGAGCATCCCCTCAATTTCTAATTCTTTTCTTCCACAAAAAGAACTGCTATAAATATTTTTATACATATAGGTCTTTTTCCTATTTTTTAAAACTTTTTAGGATATAGACATGGTATTGGAATTGCTGAGTCAAAGGGTATAGTTCTCAGTTACTGTACAGAATGGTTAGATCAGTTCATAACTCAATCAGCAATGCATGTCTCAAATTTTTCACATTCCTTCTAACATTTGTAAATTTCCTTTTCTGTCATATTAGCCAATCTGATTGATAGGGGTGGGGAGGTACCTCAGGGTTGTTTTCATTTACATTTCTCCAATAAATAGGGATTTAAAGCAACTTTTCATACAACTATAGATAGTTTTGATAACTTTGAAAATTGCCTGTTCATATCTTTTAACCATTTGTCAACTGGATAATGGCTCTTATTTTTATAAATTTTACTCAGTTCTCTACATATTAAAGAAATTAGACCTTTATTAGAGAAACTTTCTGTAAAAAGTTTTTCACTGTTATGTTTATTAATTATTTCCCTCCATTTTATTTCCCTGTTTATTCTACTCTCTCTCCTCTTTCACTCTTTTCATCCTCAAAAACGTTTTGCTTTTGAATGATACCTCCCTCAACCCAACCTCCCTTCTATCGGTTCAAATCCCTTCTCTTATCTCCTTCCCTTCCTACTTTCCTGTAGGATAAGATACCTTTCTGTACCCAACTGGGTATGTAAGTTACTCCCTCTTTGAGCCAATTCTGATGAGAGTAAAGTTCAAGCACTCCCCTCTCCCTACCTTCTCCATTTTTCCCTCCACTATAAAAAAGTTTTTTTGCACCTTTTTTATATGAAATAATTTATCCCATCCTACCTCTCCCTTTCCCCTTTTCCCAGTGCATTCCTCTCTTTTAATTCCTATTTTGTTTTTTTACATAATCATCCCATCACTCAACTCACACATATGCCCTCTGTCTATGTATACTCCTGATTGCCCTAATAATGAGAAAGTTCTTAGGAGGTACAAGTATCATATTCCTATGTAGGAATCTAAAGAGTTGTTCTTGTTGAATCCCTAATGATCTCTTTTTCTTGTTTATCTTTTTATGCTTCATTTGAGTCTTGTATTGGAAAGTCAAATTTTCTATATGGCTCTGGTCTTTTCATCAGAAATGCTTCAACATCCTCTATTTCATAGAACAGTCATTTTTCTCCTGAAACATTATACTAGTTTTGCTAGACAAATTATAATGTTAGCTTCTTTACCCTCTTGGATATCTTGTTCTAAGCTCTCTGATCCTTTAACATAGAAGCTGCTAAGTCTTATATAATTCTGACTGTGGCTCCATAATATTTCTGGCTGCTTGCAGTATTTTCCCCTTTACCAAGGAGTTGTGGAATTTGACTCTAACACTCCTGAAGAGTTTTAATTTTGGGGATCTCTTTCAGTAGGTTATCAGTGCATTCTTTCAATTTCTATTTTACTCTGTGGTTCTAGAATCTCAGGTCAGTTTTCCCTAATCATTTCTCAAAAAGATGATGTCTGTGCTGTTCAATAATTCTTAAATAATCTCTCCTCAAATTATCTTGCAGGTCAGTTGTTTGTTCAAAAGAGAGATTTCACATTTTCTTCACCATCTTGGTTTACCCACTCCACCCCTATAACAATTTTTAAGAAGATATTTTACTATAAAATATTCTAAATAGAAATGGCAAAGAGATAGAAACCAGTTGATAGACAAAGAAAAAAGATCATTTATTCTTCACTGGTAACTCCTAACTTTAGCAATGAATGGCGATACTAATAATTAACTTTATGTAACAATTGAAACATTTAATCCCACATGTAAAATTCATAATACTTGGGGGAGCGGAAGCAGTACTATGGGATTGGTATCCTCATTTTTTCAGATAAAAAAAAATTACAGCAAAGAGAAATTCACAGGACCATAGATTTAGATGTAAATGGATATGTCATTTCCAGATCTAGAGCTATGACTCTATAATCCTACTATAACTCTGGTTTCCTGGCAAGTGTGGAATGCGCTGCATGTCACTGTGTATGTAGAAGGAGACTTCTAATTGGTTATACTCTGAAATTCCTCAGAGGGAGGACAAGGGCAGGGGAGATCACTAGCAACTATGGAAATTCTGCTAGGCCTCAAATAATGGGAGGGGTTTGAGTGACTCATGAAGGAAGTCAGATATTGTACTAGACAAAGTCTTTTGTCCAGAATGGGCCGACCACTTGTGCAAAGAAGGCAGGGGACAGAATGTCAAGGTTGAGGAACAGTAGGACCAGTGAATAAAGAAGTTTAGCTGGCCCTTAGACTGCCAGGAAAGATAAAGAGTACAATAAGCCTGGAAGGGAAGGTAGGTTAGTGCCAAAAGGTAGAGGCCTTTAAGTGCTGACCTCATGCATGATTGATTTTCATTCACATCCAGCAAAAATAAATGTCATTAACATTCATTCCAAAGTACCATTTATCTTCATAGGGACCTTAGGGACTATATTCCCTGCAAGCACCTATGGTGTTATATAACAACCACTTAAAGTGTTCCTGGCAGCAGTGTGGGATGAACAGTCATCTCAGAACATTTGGGCTGAATTTCTGAAGAAGGTTTGCCCTATAATTCTTCAAAGACACAGAGAAATTGAATTCTACTGAGGACTCCTCCTAGAAATTCAGAACCTTAGCTATGGCCCTCCTATTTCCTTTGGGTTCATTCTTTTCTTTCTGAAACTAACATTTATTTTGTGTGTGTATGTGTGTGTGTGTGTGTGTGTGTGTGTGTGTGTGTGTGGTCGGGAAGGATAAAAGAGAAATAGATGCAAAGGATGAAAACTGGAGGGTTATGTCCTGCCATGTCTCTTATTCCCATTCAGTGATATCAATGGAAAAGGCTGAAAACAATGACCAAACTTTTCCTTATTTTGTCTAAATCTAGGAATTACCCTTGGACCCCTGATGAGAGACACTTGCAGCCTGGGCTCAGGCTTTTGATTCAAGTGCAAAAATTCATAGACATGGGGTATTTTTTTTCTCTCTGTTATTTTTCCAGCCAGCTCTCTTACCAGTTGCTGAAATCACACAGGGCTCATCGGTGTGTCATCCAGATGTTCACACTGATACCTGGAAAGCCAAAGGGACTAGGGCAGCAAGACAGGAATTGCTTCTATTGAAATAAGAGATTTTTATTTTTTCTTTGTTTCTTTTTTTTGTCTTTTAGCCACTAAGCAGTCATACAGCAAAAGGGGGTTAGCAAGAGGTGTCAGCAGTTTTACTTGGAAAATGGCACTTTCAGTTCGACACATACAAAACCAATGCCTGATGTTGTCCGCTTTGCTGAAGGCAAGATGATCTCCCTGCTGGGATGGGGGAGGGAGAGATGCGGAGTGATGAAATACATCAGAGGAGCGACACTTGTCGCTTCTCAGTCCTGTCATTTGATTTTATTGCCTGGGATCTAGTTTTTAAGTGCCATCAAATGAGACAGTTCCTTTCCTGAAGGAGCCAGGGATGAACAATTCCCTGCTTTCTTCTCCCATGGTCCCCTGGGGCCACTCTCCCTTTCTACTCATCCTCTCTGAAATTTTCAAGTTGGAAGAGACCAACCGGTCCAAGAGTCTCACTTTACAGATGAGGTCATTTGAATCCCAGGTTCCCCACACAGTGGCGGAATCAGGGCAAAGACTCAGGTTGGACAATGTCATGTCTCCATTCAAGAAGCTTCAGTGGCTATCTGTGGCCTCTGGAATAATATGCAAATACTTCCAGCTTGGCCTTGAAAACATTTCACTATCTCACCTCAACTAGCTTTCCTGATGGATTTCTAATGACTACCCTAAAGACACACTATATACTCCAGCTAAACTGACCTGTTGGCTGCTTCCCATATATGGCAACCATCTTCCATCTCTCCACCTTGGCATAGGCTCTCCCACTTTATATCTCATTATGCCTGCTTCCTGGAATCCTTCAGTCCCTTTGGGGCTTATTCAGTTGCAAACATCCCAAAAGAGACATTTCCTAATTTTCCCTTGAACTGTTAATGCCCCCTCCCAAATTATTTTAGATTTCTTTTGCATGGGAATTGACTTCTTTGTGAACATGTTGACTTTGCCTGGTAGAATGACTGTTGTTTGAGGGTGGGGACTGTTTCATTACTCCCTTTGGATCCTGGGAGCCTACCACTCCATCCCCACACCCTACTGTTGCACCAAGAAGGGCCTTAAGAAATGTTTATCAAAGCAAATTGAATTTTTACTTAAAATGCCGCTATATGGTGTCTCTTGATCCATTCTCAGTCCATTTTATAATGCAGAGGTTTTTATGGATCTTTACTCTTACTAAGAACATTGACATACATCGTCTCACCTGATCTTTAAAACAATCTGTTTGGGGTCATGGGATCAGAGGTTTCAAACTGGAAGGTCATCAAGTCAAAATCATCTCATTTTATTGGTTTGAATTTTGTTCTTTTCTTCAACTAACAAGTATTTATTTCCTCCTCTCACTCCCACACACAATACCCACAATTGTACAAAAAGAAAAAAGAAGCTCCCTAACAAATATAATAGTCAAGCAAAGTAAATTCTCTTGCTGACCATGTCCAAAGTCTATGTTTCCATCACCTCTCTCACAGGAGATGTATTAAGGATCCCTGGAATTGGGTGAATGTCCTCATATTACAGATAAAAAGAAAGAAATTGAAGAAGAGGGAGGTTAGGTGATCTGTCCAGGGTCATAAAAATTGATTTTGATTTTTCTTTGTTTTTGTATAACAATTTTTTTCCTTTTGTAAAACAAATATTTTCCCCTTTAAACCAGAAAATTGTAATAAAATTTGTACTTCAAATGATGTTTTGTGCAGGAAGAAGAAATGCTTTGCTTAAAATGGCAGTTAGTTTACAGGATCATAGGATTAATATTGAAAGGTGCAAAAAACTTTGAAAGCCGTATAGTCCCACCCCTTCATTTTACAGAGGGAAATTTGGTTAAGAGGGCCTTGACCAAGGTCACACAGGTAGTAAATTGCAGTGTCAGGATTTTAACCTAACTACTCCAAAGTCAATATTCTTTCTTTATTTAATAGTTCACAAAGTTTATAATATTAGAAAGGATTGAATGAATCTTTGAGGTCATCAAGTGACTGGCCTGGGATTCAAACCCAGGTTCTCTGACTCCAAATTTTCTACTGTGATAACTACCATTCCTCATTGAGGCAGGGATTTAAAAAAAAAGATTTAAAGAACTGTAGAACTTCTGACAACTGAAATTGAACTTTTAAGAGCTCTGGTAAGAAAGCTCTTAAGTCATTCACCAAATTCTTTTCTTTTTCTTTTCTTTTTCCCTCATTGCCTAAAATCTAGAACTATTGAAAACATGAATGAGAGCTTTTTCTGGGAAGATTCCATGATTGGACCTTAATACTCATGCACGGTGAATATCATTTGTCAATTCTGTAAATTTGCTGTTCTTTGAAGATCATGAACAAAAATGATGCCTTTAATATCAGTTTAAATAAACTCAACCTTCTCCCATTCTGGGAATCCTTTTAATTTATGAAATATATCTTTATCAACATTGTATCTTTTTTTAAATAGAAATGACTGGCAAGCACACAAGGAAGGTTGTTTAGAACAAACACCCTCCAACCCTCCTGCCACTGTTAGCTTAGAAATAAAAAATCTGATCTCATTTCTAATGACGTCTAATGTGGATGTGATGGGCATTGAATGCCATACTCAGGTTGGATTTCTTTGCCATTATGGATACAACTGCTCAGAAGGAAAGAGGGCCAATGACCCACCCTCTTGGCTTACTACTGGGACATAGTTACAAATGCATTCCATCCACCTGAAGACTAGTTATTGTATTTTAATATTAACACGTACATTATATCCAGCACCATCAATCTAGATGAAAACATTTAGTGAATCTGCTTTGGAAAGAAATACAATAGCACTTTTTAAAAAATAGGATTTACTTCCTATTCACCATAAGACTCACCATAAGTTCAAAAGATCTGATGCAGTGGAAAGAGGTCTGAATTTGGATTCATGAACTGGGCTCAAATCTCAGTTCTGCCATTTATTGTCTGTACAATTTTAATTAGCTTTGGTTAAAGTACCATTTCTCTAGCACTTGACAAAGGGAAAAGAAAAAGTATTAATTAAGGACCTACTATGTGTATGCTAAGGACTTTACAAATATTATCTCACCTGTGAAATGAGGGGGTTGCATTAGATGGCCTATAAAGTCCTTCAGATTTCAGATGCAGAATTCTGTGATCCTATGTCAAACCCAAAAAACAAGGGCATTCCTAAGAGCGAGGATACCATAGTAGACTCTACGTTTCTAGTTCTTTCTACAATGTATTTGTAATCTCAACTTTATATCTTCCCCTGCTCCTAGAACAGTGTTCTGAACTTGCTAGTTGCTTTAAAAGTCTATGCTGAAATAAATACTGTGCTGGAAAAAAAATGAGGGGAATATTTATATAATCTGATGCAAAATGAAATCATTAGAGTCAGAAAACAAACAACAATATATGCAATGACTCCAATGATGCAAATGGAAAGATGATATACTAAACAATTGGAATGACCACCCTAGTCCTAAAGAAGAAAAGGAAGAAAGCATCTCCTTTTCCCCAGCTTCTTTGTAGAGAGGGACTATAAATATGGAGTCCTACATATAATAAACTTTTTCTGAACTACTTTTTTCTATTTTTTAAAATAAGGAGCAAGAGGGGAAAGAAGGTAAGAAAGAGAAACATTGTGATATGAAGGTGATGTTTAAAAACAAAAGATATCAATGAAATATATTTTTTTAAAAGAGAGAGCTGAAAATGGAAAGAATCTATGATTCTGTTGCCTTATGTGATTACAAATTGCAGGACAATTGTTCTAATGACCAGAGAAATATAGCGCATCAACCAAAAAGTGGGGCTTGGCATTCCCCAGGAAGGACTCAGGGCTGTGTTAGCCTGCTGTGATCCTCCCTTAATCGATCATTTTCAGACAAAGAAATTTCATCTGACTTTCTGCTAACAGTGCAGTGATAGAAGATACTACCCTATTTTTCTAATTTTTCTATCAGAGAGTACATATTGAACTTTCTCCCAAGGCTTATGCTCTCTGTTTCCCTACTTGCCATCCTTGTACGAAGAGATTTTTTTTTCTTGGTTTTCCTTTTTCAAGTTAAAAATGGAGATGTGCAGAATCTGTGGGAGATTTAAAAATGGGAAAAGCTAGTATTTCTACCCTAAAGAAGAGGGGCAAAATTTTTATAATAGCAACTGCCAGGAGAGTATACAGTGGTCAATACACTGATATCAAGCTTTATTTTGTCACGCATATTTTCTGGGAATTGGAAATGCCCCAAATAATGGGGACAATGGGAGCTGGACTGTGATATTTTAGCTGAAGCACAATGTATTTCCAGTGTCTCTTTCATCTTAGGAATGTCACTCGATTTAAAAGTAGGTATGAAAACATCTATGCTTTCAAGTAAGATGAGATTCACAAAGTCCATGAGATAATAGAACCTAATCCAGGAAGCCATCTAAGAGAGTACAACAAGGAGGGCCAAGGGGCTTGAGAATAATGCATGTGGAGATTGGTATAAGGAACTAGAAATATTTAGGTGGAGAAGGTAGGATGAGGAACTGGCAGATACATACATACATATATAAACACACATATATTTATATATATATACATATACATACATATATATATACATACATACATACACACATATATTTATACATACATATATAAACACATATACTTATACATACATATATAAACACACATATATTTATACACACATGTATTTATACACATATATAAACACATATATTTTTACATACATATATAAACATATGTATACTTATACATGCATACATATATAAATACACATATTTATACATACATACATAATTATTCATTCTAGGCCACAGAGAGCAGAATTAGGAGTAAATGGTAGAAGTTTTAAAACAACCAATTCAGAGCTAATAACTAGTGACACAAAAGTCCCTATAAGTCTTCACAAAAAGGATAGAGGGCCACTTTTCAGCTATGTGGTAGGGGGAATTCTTCTTCAGGTTTATGGTGGAGCCATACTCTGAGCTCCTGTGATTTCTACCCTCTTCAAACTTAAGACAACCTCACATAAATTTTCAATGATCTTCTGATAATATGGTTAACATGATTTCACATGTCTAAACTATATCAGATTTCCTGCCATCTTGGGGAGGGGAAAGGGGGGAGAAAAATTTTAAACTCAAAATTTTATAAAGTGTTAAAAACTTATCTTTACAAGTAGTTGGGGAAAAATACTATTTACAAACAAATGAAAAAATAAATAAAATATCTTCTGATCCCAAAGAGTATACCATTTTGGACTGAAATCTTCTGATAACCAAGTGTGTCTGATCAAGATGGTTTTAAGTTTTATACGCCCCTTTCTTCATGTGCTAAGAAGGACTTTGCATATTCTAAAATCCACTGGAAATTGAGAGCACTTTGTGTTTTTGCATTTCTATTTCCTGTGTTGTCAGTGAGTAATTATACCCAATAAAAATTGCAGCAGAATGTATATTGTTAGGCAACCAGATCACATGGGGATATTTTTCTTTCATAGGTTTTACATCAGAGCGTGTTCAGTATTAAAATATGGCAAGTCGAGTAAACAGAGAGGTTTCTTTGCTCAAAGCATTCATTTTAAACAAACATTTCACTGTTATTCTGATCAGATGCTAGGACACAAATGATGTTTTTCTTCAAATAAAACAAATAAATTATTTTGAGGGAAAAAGCAGACAGGTGAGTCATAAAGGAGTCAAGCCATTTATGACAACAGAAAGGATTTTCAAATAAGAAAGAGGAAGAGAATACGTGTGTGCAAGAAAAGAGAAGGGGGGCAGAGACTAGGAAAGGGGAATATGGAAAAGCACAAAAGAGAGGAATGACAGATTGATTTATCATTAGAAAAAACCAGGCCAATAGATTGGTATATATTTGAAAACTTGAATCTGTTTTGCTAATGCTAAAGAAAACTCCTCACTCCTCCAAAGCCCTGTTATTTTTCAACCATCTTTATTGGATATCGCTGACAAGACACCTCAAGGACACAGGGAACTTGGGTGATGATTTTGTGACTTATGGAGAAAGTAGCTTTGACTTTAATGAGTCTCACTGGAGAAGTTGGTTGGACCTTGACCCAGCAATACCTCTTCTAGGACTGTATCCCCAGGAGATCATAAAAATGGGAAAGGGTCCCATATATACAAAAATATTTACAGCAGCTTTCTTTGTGGTGGCCAAAAACTGGAAATCAAGGAAATGCCCATCAATTGGGGAATGGCTGAATAAATTGTGGTATAGGAATGTAATGGAATACTATTGTGCTATAAGAAATGATGAACAGGAAGACTTCAGAGAGGCCTGGAAAGACTTATATGATCTGATACTGAGTGAAAGGAGCAGAACCAGGAGAACATTATACACAGTAACAACCAGAGTGTGTGAGGATATTTTCTAGTAGACTTAGTACTTCATTGCAATGCAAGGACTTAAAATATTCTCAATGGTCTCTTAAGGCAAAATGCCTTCCATATCCAGAGAAAGAACTATGGAATTCAGTCACAGAATGTAGCAGATCATTTTCTTTTTTATTATGTCTTGGTTTGTTTTATGATTTCTCCCACTCATTTTAATTCTTCTATGCAACATGATTAAGGTGAAAATGTATTTAATAGGAATGTATGTATAGAACCTATATAAAATTGTATGCCATCTTGAGGAGGAAGGGAGGAAGAAGGGGGAAGGAGGGGGAGGGAGGGGGAAAAACTAAATTATATGAAAGTGATTGTAGAACACTGAAAACAAATAAAATAATAACGAAACAAAAAGAAAACCAAAAAAAAATTGGTTGGAACCATAACTAGGATGGGGTGACTAGGGCTTTGTCTTAGAACAGCATTGTGTAGACAGCAAAACATTTAAACATATTTCCTCCAGCAACAGCTAGAAACCACTGCAGTGACTAAATATGTCTCAATTATTTGCAAAGTTTTCTCATTATTAATTCCAAAGTTGATTTGATGGGTATTTTTGTCTTACTTATCCAAAAGCATTTTGAGCAAGTTACCCCAGCAGAAAATCTGCTAGGTACATTTTTTCAGATGATAATAGGAGCAGTCTGACAAGTGTTGGAAATCAATCAATGGTTCTAGATTCCAGTCAATCACCCAGTTTTTCAAAGTACTACCATAACCTCTCTCACATTCATCTTCTCCTGGCTATCCCCTGTCTATTATCTCAATCTATGCCTTTATGACTACCCACAAGTGAGAAACTTCTTACCTGGTATATTTCCCTTCACTGACACTTTCTCCTCTGATCCATTTTTCATTGTTTAGCCATTTCTCAAATCATTTCTGACTCTTCATGACTCCCTTTTGGGGTTTTCTGGGCAAAGATACTGGAGTTGTTTGCCATTTCTTTCTCTAGCTCATTACGCAGATAAGGAAACTGAGGCAAGCAGGGTTAAGTGATTTGCCTAGGGTCACACAGCTAGTAAGTGTCTGTGGGTGAATTTGAATTGAAGATGACTCTTCCTGACTTCAGGCCTGGCACTCTATCTACTGTGACACTCAGCTGACCCACTTTTCATTCCTCAGTCCTTATTTATAGCCCTGATCATGTCTCTCCTGTTCTCAGAAATCAGCAGGATCTCCCTACTGCCTATCAAGCAAAAACTTTTCTTGGAATTCAAGGTTTTCCACAATCAGAAACTACTTTATAATCTCATCTAATCTATACATTCTATGTTCCACACAAGATGGATGAGTGTTACTGTAAGACACATCCTACACTCACACCTCTGCAGCTTTGCTCACATACCCTGTGGCTATAGTGTCCTTTTTTCTCCTTATTTATCAGTTTCTGCTCCTATTTAAAAACCCAACTCAAGTTTCCCTCCTCCAGGAAGTCAAGGCTGACCTTCCCCCTCATACCACACCTTGTTTTTGTAGCACCTTGTTTTGTATATTTCCAAAGGATTCATCATATAAAATGGTTCATTGTAGTTTTGTGTTCATGTCTTATCTCCTTATAGAACATAAACTGTGAGATCAGAAGCTATGGAGTCTAAGTCCCTCAGTTTATAGATAAGAAAACTTGAGACTCAGAAAGATTAAGTGATTTAAGTGTCAGAGGAGAGATTTGAACCCAGGTCCCCAGACTTTTTTTATCCTCCCATGCTGTCTTACATCTTTCTTATGACCAAGAATGTCAGGGGAAATCTACCAAGTTTCTGGCACAGTAACCTATTATAATAGTAGGTTAAGTATTTTTATAACAATTCCCCAATTTCATTCTTGAATTCCTTTAAAAATTCTTAGATAGATGCAATCCAATCCCAGTAATTTATCTTCATTTATTTTGTCAATTTGGCTTAGAACATCCTGAATACTGATCATTAAAACATCCAAAAGAATGATGATGTTTTCTTTTTTAAATGAGCAGAGGAAAAAATCCCTTGAGGAGAAAAGGGAATAATATGAGAGAGACAGACAGACAGACAAAGACAGAGATAGAGGCCAAGAGACAAAGACACAGAAAGACTCATAGAATATACCAACTAAAATTCTTTTGGAAACATGTGGACTTGTCGTTGGCCCTGCCACTATGCCCTAAAATCCATGATGCTTTGCCATCTACCTTGATTTTATACTCTCCAGACTATAATACACTCTGACTAACCAATATACCATAAGGACCATTCGGTATCTCTATTTTTTCCACTACTATGCCCTTTGGACTTCTGGACATACCACCTGACCTGAATCTGTTGTGTTGTCTCTCCCAATTAGAGAGTATCTATATAACCAGCATTTGGCAAATCATAAGCCCTTAATAAATGCTTTTTCATTCATTCATTCATTCATTCCCAGGTGTTAGAGTTAGAACTCAGTTGGAAAGGTTCGGTCTCATGGGCATATTTATGAAAGGTATTTTATACAGTGGTACATTGAGATTAAAATTTATTTTAAAAATCCCTCCATTCACCATTCCCACCAACAATTTCATCAACTTTGTCATTAATTGCTTGTTCATCACCTAGCATGATGATTTGAACATAGTAGTTTCTCAATCAATAAACATTCATTGAAATAAAGTTTTAGGCTACTGAAGAGTATACATCATAAGCAATTATTTTGAGACTAGATTTGAGAAAGGACTAGAGAAGGCGATGCAGAAAAAAATAAAAACAAAAGGATAGAGGCTTGGTCAAGGAGATAAAAGTACGTGACAACAGCATGAGGTACCTGTCCTCTCTCCCCCACACCTGCTCTGTCTCTGCTTCTGTTTCACTCTCCCTACCTCCTTCCTTCCCTCTTCCCTCCCTTTCTGACTCCTGAAATCAATTGAGGAAGTGAGGAAACCTTAGAGAAGACTTGAGATGGACATGGTTTGGAATCATATCAGGCCTGTTCCTAGTGAACCCAGAGAAGATGAACTGATGTTCTAATACTTGTATTCAATTGCAGAAAACATACATTTGATACCTACAACACTGAATGTAAAGAAATCCTATTAGGTTAGCAAGCTGTCCTAGAACCATTTCTGTCTAAACTCCATCATCAAAGATGAGAAGAAGGTGATGATGATAAGGCTAACTGGTTTTGTACGAGGTCTTAAGGTTTGCAAAGGACTTTAAAGTAAAATAAACAAGTCAACAAGCATTTATTAAATACCTACTGTGTGCTGAGCACTAAAACCTTAGCTCATTTTAAAGGTATTATCCTTTTGTAAAGAAAGAAATAGAGAATCAAATGCCTGAGTGTTTTGTTCATGGCCACACTGCTGGTAAGTTTCAGAGGCTGGATTTGAACCTTTCTCTTCCTGATTCGAACTCCAGTGTTCTGCCTGATAGGTCATTCTTCAGGACAAATATAAAATACTTTTCCTGTCCTCAGGGGTCTTATAACTTAGTGGATGAGATAATACAGCATAGCAGAAGTTCAAAGAAGACAAAGAATGGTATGGATCAGTTAAAGACAGACATTTTATTATATTTTCACTTAGCCTTTCAAAACAAAAACCAGAGACCTCTATGTATATAGACACACAGTCATTATATGTAGGCATAGACATATTCACTCCTACACACACACACAAAGAATAAAACACTCAAATCCTCCTTTTCTGAGCAACCTTGTTAGAGAAAAAAGTATCTCAAGATTGTTTATATTAATCTGATACATTTTTTGGCAGTGTTGATAGAGATTTTTAATAATTAGTAGCTGAGATTGAAAACTAAGGAAATCCTTCTAGGAATGATGAAGCCACTGATGAATTACCATGCCATATGGAGATTTCTTTAATTAGAAAAATTGTCAAATGAAATTCACCCAGATGAAAGGAACTAGGAACATTTATTACCTTGTCTTACCTATAGTCACCAGTCTCAAACAATTACTCACAGACATAGGACTGAGGCTGAAGGAAACTTATATGACATTGAATCCAATTACCTCATATTTTACAGATGAGAAAACGGATGTCTCAAGATTGGAAATGATATATATAAGGTCACATAAGACAGCAGCTGAGCCAGGCAAAACCCCTGCATTCCTGAGTATGAGTCATAGGGTCCTTCTTCTCTTATTGCGATTGAAGCTAAGTCCTACAAACCAACAGTACATCAAGTCCAACCAACTGACATTCCATTTCAATAATATAGTTGAAATGTCTGTTGTATTTTAAGCAAACGATAATATTGTTGAAGAGTGGAGCCGTTCTGTATGACTTATATAAAGAATGGTAATCAAAGACTATCGAAGAAAAATATGATTACTTAGAAGAAATAAAATGGAACGGTCAATCCATCATTCTCCTCTCATCTCCTTCCCCTGCTCCCTTCTTTTCCCCTCCCCTTCTCTCCTTTTCTGGAGGTGATATTAGACTTGCTCTACTCTGACCCAGAGAAGAGAACCAGGAGTAATGGTTGGAGAATTTACAAAGAAGAAATCGTTGGCCTATCAGGATAAAACTTCCTACAGAGCAGAGCTGTCCAAGAGTGTTGTAATCTGCTTTGGGCACTAGTGAGCCCCCCATCACTGGAGAGCTTCATGAAAAGGCTGAATCTACTGCAGAGGGGATTATTATTCAGGTATATAATGATGGCCTCCGAGGTTCTTTGCAATTCTAAGATTTAACAGTTCTTGTGTTTAGAATGAGCACTGCTCTAACAGAGCTTCCTTTGGTGAGCCATGCAGTGAAAGTCATTTTTTCTTTTTAAAAAATTTTTTTTGACATTTTTTTAATTTAACATTTTGAGTTCCAAATTCTATCCTTTCCTCCTTCCTCACCCTGGAAATGATAAGCAATTAGGGGTTATACATGTGCAATTATGTGAAACATTTTGTATTTGTCATTTTGTATAAAACTTGAACAAAAGGAAAAAATGAACATAAAAAGTGAAAAATACCAAGGGATTTGTCCAAGATAAATTGCAGAAGCATGACTCAAATCTAAGTCTTTGACTCCAAATCCTTTCTGGTAACTAGTCATCAATAAACATTTATTGACAAATAAGCAATGTAAAGGATGCAATTTAGAAAATTGCAAGAATGAGAAACACTTCCTGAATGCTAAGATCTAAGAAAGTACAAATACTTTCTTCCACTTTGGCAGAGATAACACTGGAAATTTATGCGTTCCACTGATATCTACGCAATATCAAGAGAAAATTAGGGAAAACCATCACATTAGGTGAGTTCCCTATGACAAACTGACAGAAATACATGAATGAAAATTACATGAGATGGGCAGACATGGACAAGTCTTGGTCTGCATCCTTGAGAGGGATAACTACATGAGCAAGATCACAGAACACTTACAATCTGAATGGATAAGCCAACGTGACTTAAAAGTTAGACGATGCCGTAACGTCTTTAGAAGTCATTAAAACAGACCAAATGGAAACTAGGCAAAGTGTAATGACCTACAACTTAATCTGCATTTTCCCCAGGAAGAAAATATAAATAGCTATGATTTATCATCTGCACTAACACTAGCATATTTATGTTTGTAGGTGTGTGTGTGTGTGTGTGTGTGTGATTACATCCTTATACCAAACCTATTAAATAGGTATTTTTAATCTTATCTCCATTTTACAGATGAGGAGACTGTGCCTAGGAGAGTTTGAGTGACTTGCTTGGGGTCACACAGGTCCAAGGTCAGCATCAAACTAAGGACTTTTTGACTTAAGTCCAACACCAAACTGTTCAAGTACAAGAGAGGCAAAAACTGAAATGCTCGAGGAGCCTGAAGTCGTTATTGATGGATGGGATTGGGGAAGGCTCTGTGGAGAAGAAGGCCATTGAACTGATCATTAAAGGACTGTGCAACAAGCAAGATGGGGGTGTGAAAGGGCCTAGGGGCAAAGGCCCTGAAGTGAGGAGGAGGGGTATATTTGAGGACTCCAATGTGATGGGCACTCAAATGTCTTCATACAATTTTAGCTTTTGTAAGGTTTTTGTGCCATTGGTATATTAATTTTCCAACTAACTTGAGTAATTTATCCATATCTCCATGTATTCATAGCATTTTAATCCTCAGTGAGGATGTTTAGAAAAATGCTAATAGTAAAGAAGAAACCTGGCATCTTTCCCTGAGTTGTTGCTGTCCAAGGTGATGTTTCCAGTCTCTGAAGTCTTCTGACACTAATTGCAGTAGTCACTCGGGGAATGTTTTATCATTTCTTAGCCATTTCACGTGGTGTAGTAGGAGGAACACTGAACCAGGAGTCAGGAAAACTTTAAGTCAAATCTGGCTTCAGACATTTCCTTACTGTGTGAATCTTCATTTACCTCAGTTTCCTATACTGTAAAATGGTGATACTAATAGTACCTACTTTGCAAGATTGCTTTGAGGATAATATAAGACTGTTTATATTTTTTTTTTCAAAGCTCTAAGCAAAGTGACTGGCACATATGTGCTGTAGAAATGCTTATTTCCTCTCCCTTTCTCCCTGCAGTGTAGAGGACAAGAGATCTGAGTAAAAATACTCAAATAGGAGAGTGGAACTATTTCACTATAGAGACAATAGAGTGTAGCAAGTGTGGGGCAGTGGCCAAGAAAAGTCCTAAAAGATGATGTCATGGCAAAAGATGAGAAAGTTAAATCTTCAGAGGCACAAGGAAAGGTGGAATGAGAAAAGGTTACAACCAGATAAAGAAATTTTGGAGTTCATGACCACAGCAGTGGAACACTTGTGGGAGATAGCTTGGTCAGGGGTCCCACCATCTTTATGATACTGAAGATAAATGTGGCTCCAGCTTGGTAAGGGAAAAGATGGTCAGCCCCGGAGTCAGGGGATCTGCATTCAAACCCTACGTTTGATGCTTACTATCTGAGTGTCTATAAAAAAAAATAAAACCTCCATTTGCCTCAGTTTCCATAATGGTAAAAAAATGGAAGTTGAACTTAGATAGTTTCTGTGATCTCCTTTAGCTCAAGAGCTATGATCTCAAAATGCTATCTTATGCTAAAGTGTTGCCTCTTAGAAATATAAAACCTAGGTTACTTGTAACACTGGTCATGATACCTAGAATAAGAAATTATATGGCACAGTAGGATCTGAAGTACTTATTTCTAGTACCTTTTCCTTTCTAGTTTTCCAGTGAATACATTCTATTTTTATATAAATGAGCATGCTCAGAAAGATACTGATAACGTGGTGAGTGACATGACTTTTATTTTCACCTAATCATTCTCTGTCTATATACATGCCAATTACTGCTAGAGAGAGGTTTAAATACACATGTCTATTTGTACATGCATTTGTGCATACATAAAAATATTACTGTTTTTCTAAGCAAAAAAATTATTCTATTTTAAAATGTAGATAGTTGTAATTACATTTCTTTTAAGCAGGCCATAAGAGAAAGGAACACTCTTATTTCACCCTTGATTTCCTCTTTAATGATTCAGGACATAAAGGACTTGTTAGTCCCATCTGTCAAGAAGCAGAACAGCTAATATCCAACACATCACAGTTTAACTAATCAACTGTCCTAGCTGCTCTGTCGATATTGATCTTGGAAGGTCTTGTATCTTGCTAAAGTACTTTGTACACAATCTCTTAGCCTGTGTTTTTGGTTGACATGAAGGCAATCTTTTGGAATTGCTGCCCAACAGTCATTCTATCAGTAAGCACTCAGAAAGTTCTTATGTAGAGGAAGTCCCCAGTTGAATCAGTATATCTTTCTTCTAAACACAATAGATGTCAATTTACACTTGTAGTATCCATTTAGACTTTTTTTAGAACATCAAGAATATTAAATCATTTGAAGAAGTATAAATATATTTTTAACATCATCAATCAACCAGTCCCACGGAGCAGGAGTATTCCCCAAGACTTCATCTAAGACCCTCTCTTCTTTTCTCTTTACTCTTCCCCCTTCCTGTCTTAACTAATTTCCATTCATTGAAGTATCATCTATTTCACACACACACACACACACACACACACACACACACACACACACACACACATACTCACACACATACACATATGATATCTCTATTCATCTCTCTTTCTCTATCTATCTATCTATCTATCTATCTATCTATCTATCTACCGTTAGTGTCACATGAGCTTTCCCACATCTTGTAGAGGCCATTTCTACCTAGATTTCCTAATAACATCTCAAATTCAACATATGTCAAAATGGAAGTCATCATCTTCTTTCCCTTAGGCTTCCCTGTTTCTACCCAGAAACCCAGTTTAATAACCACAAAATCATGCGTGACTCTTATTCCTCCCCTATCCTGTCTAATCAGTTGCCCAATTAATTCTCTCCCATCCATTTCCTTCTCTTCACCTGCATAACCAACACCCTAGGTCAGGCCCTCATATACTTCTTGCCTAGAATGTTATATCTCCCCAGTCAGTATCTGTGCCATCAATCAGTCACTACACAACTGTCCAGAAAATCTTTCCAAAGCGCAGGTCTGGTCATTGCATTGTCCTTCTCAAAATCACTTTGTGGCTCTCTATACCTGCAGGATAAAATACATAAACTCAATAGTTTTATTTTAAATTCTTCTACAATTGGCATCCTGTCTGTCTTTCTAATTTCACTTCATGTTACCTTTTCATATACTCTATATTACAGTCAACAGGTCTACTAACTGTACCTCCTCCTCCTCATCATCAATCATCATCTGTCCCACCTTGTGCTGGAAGGCTCTTCCTCCTTCCAGTTAGCTGATAAATCACTTTACCTAATAAAATGCAAGTTTATTCACTGCGGAATTGGCTTCCTTTTTGTTTTTTATCTACCACAACTAAAACAATTCTCTGTACATAGATCAGTCATGTCTGACCCTTATGAGCCCATCTGGGGTTTTCTTAGTAAAGATATTGGAATGGTTTACTATTCCCTTTTCCAGCTCATTTTACAAAGAGGAAAGAGAGGCAAACAAGGTTAAGTGACTTGCCCAGGGTGACACAGTTAGTGAGGGTCAGAGGCCAGATCTGAACTCAAGGAGATGGGTCTCCCTGACTTTAGGCCTGGGACTCTCTTTCTCCATTGTGCCACATAGCTGTTCCTTGCACATAGTAGCTACTTAATAATTATTTATGGATTTGAAATGGTTTCATTCATTTATTTAAGAAGCAACCATTGAATATTCGCGTGATCTCAACTGCTATCTTCAAGTTCAAATACGATCGTGGCTTTTCTGGAGAAAAGAAGTTTCTTTCTTAATCTTTATTGATGGCCTGCTGGGACTGGTCTCAGCTTTTTGCAGCAGAAAATGTATGATGTGAATAAATAAATTAAAAAGCACTTATTAAATGCTGAGTATGGGGGATACAATAGAAAAACAAGACAATACTTACTGTCATGGAGTTTACAATCTAACCCATGGGAAGATTCAGCCAAAGGTTGGGTAGATACTCCTGGTAATCACTCTTAAGGGTATTGCTACAGACGGCAAGACCTAGCAGCCCCAGGGGATATTGATAGATAAGAAGACATCAATACCTGGGAGTCTGATCATCAAAGGACAGTTAGGCCTAGTGATATTTCATTTTATAGAAAAGATTGCCTTTGGTGACCTTTATGCCCATCCAAGTGGTAAAGAAGTCATGTCTACTTAACAAGGAGGAAGATGGCTGAAGATGCCTAACCCACCACCAGTGGACCCAGTTTTAGAGTAGAACAAGGACTCTTCTTAGTCCCCTTCCCAAGAGGGGGCATTGGGGGGGGGGGGCACATGTATCCATCCACGACAGGGAAAGTAGGAATGGGTGCAGGAAAGTTGAAGGGTTTCCTGGGTACCTACTTCTACATGTCAAATTGGATATGCCAGGTAGGCTGACTGGAGTGAAGGGTGGTAGGTAGGGCATTTTTTAGCCTCTGTTCCTACTGAACCTGGTGACATAGAAGGCTGGGAAAAAGTGTCAATGACATCAAATGACACCAACAATCTTGAGTCACAAAAGCACTCCTTTTTCAATCAATCATCAAGCATTTATTAGAGTCTACTGTGCCCCAAGCACTGTATACAAGACAATAAGGAACAACCCTTGTCCTTGAGCCAAGGAGTGGCAAGTACTGGTTTCACATTTAGGTCCACACTTAAGAGCAGCTACCTTTCACAATAAAAGGAAAACCATTTAAATCACAATGCAGACAATAACCATATCCAAATGGTTTGCCAAATTAAATGCTTCAGGAGTATTTTTCATTCATTCATTCAATAATCAGAATACTTAACAACCTTCAATTAAATTATAATTTTATACTTACATTTTAGGAAAAAGAGGGAAATTACAAGAAAGAAAGCTAATATCAAGGCTCTAACAACTGCAGGGTTTGTCCAAGGGCCATTGCAGATTTAATTATATCTCCAATGTCCTTATAGTAATATACAGAAAAGTCTCATAATAAATGGTCTTCAAACTGGTGACTTTAAGGAATCAGATCATGACTTCAAATGAAGGCGAATGCTTTACTAACACTCAATTTGTGAAGTAAGGCACAAAAGTGGATGAATACATTTCAGAAAGATGTTTTTTTTCCATAAATAACAATGTTTTTCAAACGTATGAGAAAACTCAAGAAAGAAAGAAATACTATAATACTTGGAGTATTCTGGTAAACTGAGATTCTGTAATGCATGCATTCAGTATTCTTTTATTTCCTTCCCATTGAGGAACTCTGTCTATGTGAATATGTACCCTACTCATCAAATATTCATTTTTTACTGCCTGTCAATCAACTGTTTCCCTCAAACAGGGATCCATAGAATATGTTGCATTGTTTAATACTCCTAACTTTCAAAGCATCTTTGCATACATAGATATCCTAAGAGAGACAGAGGCACATCAGAAGGCATCCGTGTTCTTTGCTATTTCAACCACCATCCTCATGTCCCTGCGGGGATTCTGATCTATTTCAGCTTTCCCAAAGGTTCCATCAAAATATAGCTTGTTAGTCCGGCAACCAAACAAAAACACCGAGCCATTGAATACATCAGACAGAGTCTGGGAAGGTGCCAGAAAGCAGAGAAGGGTTTAAATGTCAGGTTGTGTTTGTTTTCTGCAAAAGATGGAACTCAAGGCCTCCCCAGGAAGTTTGGTGAAGGAATTTCACATTCACTTGGTAGAAGGGAGCTAACCTAAGCTTAAAGTGACATCCTCAAAGAGCTCCTTGAATTGGTGAAAAAATAAATGGGAAAAGAATGATGTGATCTTTGACACACAGGTGACCATGAACCAGGGGAGGATGGAATTCACTTTACAACTGTAAATGAGACAAGCATCAATGAAAGAATCCT
The DNA here is from genome assembly GCA_028658325.1 of Potorous gilbertii. Classification (NCBI taxonomy): domain Eukaryota; kingdom Metazoa; phylum Chordata; class Mammalia; order Diprotodontia; family Potoroidae; genus Potorous; species Potorous gilbertii. The sequence continues at coordinate 21,961,124 of CM053772.1, forward strand.
GAAACTCCTGGTCATCTCCAGAGGTGACCATCCAACCACCCTGTCACCCCCCAAAAGTAAGCAGTTTGTCTGGACACTATCTAGAAATCTCAGAGGACTTCTCCTAACTGGCTTCCTTGTCTCCATTGTCTTATTTCTATCCTTTAAACAATCCATCCTCCTCACAGCTGCCAAATCGATAACCCTCAAAGTAAGTTCTGACTATGTTATTGCCCTCCTCAAGAAGCTCCAGTTGCTCCCTATTGCCTTGAGAATAAAATTCAAACTCCTCTGGGTGGCATTTATATCTCTTCACACTGGAATTCCTGCTAACTTTCCAGACTGATTTTATCCTAAAGAACTGTTCCAGACATTTGCTAATTTGCTGTACCCTGGATGTAACATCCCATCTCTTGCCTTCATGAAGTACATAGGGTTCTAGGCCAGCAATCAGAAGACCTGAATTCAAATCCATCCTCAGACACTTACTAGCTATCATGCTAGGCAAGTCACTTAATCTCTGTTTGCCTCAGTTTCCTCTATAATAAAGTGTAGATAAAATGGCACTTATCTCCCAAGGTTTCTATGAAGATCAAATATTTATAAAGTGATTAGTACAGTGTCTGGCACATAGTAGGCACTTACATAAGTACTTTTTCCTCTTCCTCTTCCATGCTGTTTTCACCTACTCTCCCACTTTCCTGAAATTCTCTTCCCCTTCCCCCTTTCCCCTTACTTTCCATCAGAATTCACACCACCTTCTCTAGGGAGTTCTTCCTCAGTAACTCCCCTCCACCAGATGTTAGTGCCCCCTCACTAAAAATACCTTTTATCTATCATGTATATAGATTGTATATGCCTCAGCATGTGTGTATCATTCCTCCAAGTTAGCTGTGGGGTTCTTGAACATAGGGATTGTTTCACTTTTACCCTAACATCCAATAGAATGCCTGGCATAGAGGAGGCAATAAATAAATGTTTGCGGGTGGACTGACTGAATTACAAGTCTGTAGCTTCCCTTATGATTTCAGAATACAACGCAATTCAAAAGAATGTGCTTTGTTTAGATCATTAAGGAATGAAGCCATTATTACATGAAGGAATCAAATCTGTGCATCAGACACATTCCCATGCTCGATACAGACATGGTGGCATGAGTCAGAAAAGGAAGGAAGACAAAGGTTGAGAGCTGAATCTCAGAATGACTGGCTGGTTTGGTAGAGGGTTGACTTTGGTGACAGCAGCAGCACTTCAGATTCAAGAGATCTGCTCCCCAGATGGTTATGGGTAAAAAGGTGAAGGAGGCTCAGTTGTGTCTTATAGTAAGAAGAAACAAGAATGGACACAATCCAATGAAGTCAAAAAGCATGTGTGAAATGCTTCCTATGTGCCCTGTGGTAAAGGCTGGGCACACACACACACACACACACACACACACACACACACACATACACACACACAAGACCAGAAAAAGCCTCTACCTTGAAGGAGATCACAGTAATTCATTTTAATTAGCTTATGACCAATAGAAAGATGATATGGATTAATATTTATCACCTGCCTCCTCTTGTTGGAGGGACTTGTATCCAAGATGATCAACAATCAACCAGGAATGGTTGGAGCCATCATGGTATCTCATATCACCCTGTACCCCAGGAGTGACTTTGTTTTTCTGCTCTCTTTTACCCACTGATTCTGCTTACTATCAGTGATAAGAATAAGTGTTTAGGAGAGGAAAGGGGGAAGAAGATTAGATGATGGCACCCCGAAAAGCAATGGGGTGGAGCTGGGTCCTAATTAAAGTACCCTCTTTGCTTTTCCCCATCCTCCCAAATTCAATTTTGCCTTGCCCAGGGAAAATTTTCTATTTGCTGTTGTGTTCACATAAACATAATTGAGATCCATTCATAATTAAATATAGGGCAATATGCATTAATCAATTACATAGAGAGTATAGGTCATTAAAATAAGCATTGGGGAAAATATATAGTTTGGGAAAAGCATGATCCCTACCTACCAAAAGCTAATAATTGCCTAGAGGTAGTCATCTGGGGGCTTAAGTCAGGTGAATTTCTTTTCTGTCTTACAGGCAATATTGCTTCCTGAAGGGCAGTCATGGCTTAGCTCACTATGTAGCATTGTGTGATAAAGAAGCCAAGAGAGAAAAACACACTGCCATTTCTGTGACCCCTTCCCCCCTCCAATATGTAATTCTTTCCAGTAGAATTAAGATACTTGAAAGCAGAGACAATTTCATTTTTTTTTTGTGGCTCCAGGTCCTAATACATGAGCTAGCACATTGTCCCTGCTTGCTGCACTGGATTAAATTATTTCCAAAACATGAGATGTGCAAATGCAAACTTCCTCTCTCCCAAAGACAAATTACTAATAATAGTACAACAACTGTCCATTTCCTAGGTTAGGAATCTCAGTCATATTTTATTTTAAGCAATTAGTCTAGGATTTAGACTGCTATCTGCTTTCAAAATATTAGGGTGGTGGGGCGCTTTTGAGTTAATATGTGAAACAATACAGTGAACAGAATGCTGGACCTGGAATCAGGAAGATCTCAGTTCAAATTCAGCTTCAGAAACTAGCTTTGTGACTCTTGGTGAGTTAGTTGATTACCCTCTGTCTGCCTCAGTTTTCACAGTAATAGCACGTACTTCTCAGGATTGTTGAGAAGCTCAAAGGAGACAATATTTGTAAAGGGCTTAGCATGGTGCCTGGCACATAGTAAGTACTTAATATAGACTTATTCCTCTTCCCTTCAAATCCCCTAAGATGTAAATTACTTGCGTGGTTTTAGACAAGCCTAATCTCCTAGGGCCCAAGTTTGATCATCTAAAAATGAGTGGGTCAGACTAAAAATCCAACCTTGTACAAGAAGCCTTCCCCAACCCCAATGCCTTTCCTCTTAATTATTTTATTTTCATCTATTCATTATTTATTTATTAAACATTTCCTATTGGTTTTGCATATGTTTGTTTGCACATTACCCCCCATTACATCACAAGTTCTTTCAGGGCAATGACTATCTTTTGCTTCTTTTTGTATCTCTAGTATTTAGCACAGTGCCTGGCATGCAATGGGTGCTTAACACATATTGATTGATTAGTTGATCCTACTTCTAGTTCTAGCTCTATGATCCTTCCTGTTAACCAGTCACAAAGTCCTATCAATTCTTCCCTCATTGTCCCACATACATATATTTTTTTTTCCTGAGGCAATCAGGGTTAAATGATTTGCACAGGGTCACACAGCTATTGAGTGCCTGAGGTCATATTTGAACTCAAGTTCTCCTCATTCCATGGTCAAATACTCTGTCTATGTCCACTGTACTACCTAGCTGTGCCCATCTTGCCCCATTTTTTCCCTTTTCTTTCTGAAGCAGCACATCAGGAAATAGATATAGCCCACTAGACATGGAATTAGAAAGGCCTGAGTTGACATTACACCTCTAACATTTACTAGATGTGTGATGAGGGAAAAGTCACTTCTCAAGGCTCAGATTCCTCATCTATCTGATAATACTAAGAGCACCTGCTTCACAAGGGTGTTGAGATAAGATGAGATAGTATATGAGAATCATTTTGTAAACTTTAAAATACCACACACACATACACACATATATACACACAAACTCTAATTATTTGCTATCCTCACTCTCCAGGTATTAATGTAATTGATTGCAAATGGAATTTTTCTCTTCAGCTAAAAAAAAAATAATCTCCAGCTCACTGTCAGATTAACTTTTAAATATTTCTCTCATATTATTCCCCAGCTCTGGAAACAACCATGGCCTCCAACATTAAGTATAAGGAACCCAAAGTTCAGAGGTTGCGACTCATCCTCAATCACCCAGCTAATAAGTATCACAGACTATTTAGCAATTTAGAGCTCATCTCAGTGACTGGCACATAGTAGGTCTAAACAGATTTTGATTAATTGTATTTGAACACGTTTTGGTTTAATTCAAACTCTGGCACTGCATCCTTACCACATGCTAGTTCACAAAATCCTGGAAAATACCACTGGAGTTTTGATTTCTTGAACATTTAAAAAAAAAATCTAAAATTCTACTCACCTGGGGACTAAATCTTTTGCCAATTGGGGGGAACTTTTTGCAGGTGTGAGCAATTATACAATTAAGCATTAATTAACAGTTCAAGTGACTGGGCTGGTAAGTATTCACTTAATTGAACTGATAAATATTGTGCCCCTGACAAATGTTAGGTCTCTATGCATACTAAGTGGTATAGTAGCATGTAATAACAATGCCAATAACATATTTACGTAGCTTTCTATGGACTAGAAGCTCTGGTTTCATGGACTGATAACTTTAGGCATTTAGTTAGAGCAGTGAATAAACTGCAGGACTTGGAGTCAGGAAACTCCTAATTAAAATTTTGTCCTCAGACACTTTCTAGCTGTGTGATCTGGGCCAAGTCACTTAACCATGTGTGCCTCAGTTTCCTCATCTGTAAAATGAGTTGAAGAAATGACAAACTACTCTAGTATCTTTGCCAAGAAAACCCCAAATGGGGTCAGGAAGAGTTGAGCGAATGAACAATATTATTACTTTTTTTTTTAAATTCAGTAATTTGACCTTGGAGTCGAAGATTGACTCATTTTTTCTTTCTATCCCCTCACAGGGACTGTCCACAATGTCAGCAGTTAATGTTTGTTGACTGGTTGATTCCATAAATTTCCATTCAAACGACCTTTGTAGTAGTTTGCTGAGCCAGGTGCCAGAAGAAACTTCCTGGATGATGTTGACTTTGAAAGTCATTGCCCAGCTGGCCTAGCAGACTCAGAAACCCTGGGTTCGAGGTCTTCCTCTGAGCCATACAGCCATCACAGAGGCTGTTTTTTAAATACTCAATACCTGCAGCCAAATCTCTAATTATCTAAATTGCAAAAAAGGTACCAACTCGAATCGGTAAAGGAAGTTCTTCTGAGAGTGGCCAATAACCTGGAAATTACAGGTAGGGGGACACCTCCTCCCCAAATAATCTAGGTAGGCACCATTCTTAATAACAATGGCTAATTATTATTAAACAATATTATACTCTTGTAATAACTACATAGTACATATACTCTATACAATAATAATGTACTATATACAATAACCAAATAATGTATATACTATACTATGTACTAATCTAATAACCAAGTGATATATATTATATTTATATAGAATATGTAATATATCATCTTATTTATATAGTACTTTATTGTTACAAAGCATTTTTGCGTGGAAATCACTTTAGCGTAATTTTTTAGCATAAAAGAGTGGAGCATTCGAAATTACAAGACCTGAGTTCAAATCTCAGCTCGTTGACTTATTCCCTATGTAGCCCTGGGCCAAGTCCCTTTTTCCGTTTGGTTCTTCCTTGAACTTTTCTTCTATAGAATTTGAGAATGAGCTGGAGGACCTCTGAGGTCCTCCAGCTCTATATCTAGATTCCTATGAACTCTGACCTTAAGGTTCTTGAATGTGAACATTCTTACTGAATCTACTTAGGAAGGCCTAAGACACCTAGATGTTATCTCAATCACTGGACAAGATCACCTTTCAAATCTCTTCCAGCTCTAAATCATGCTTCAATTTATGACCTTTTCATCCTGGTGACAACAACTGGTGGTAGGAAGGAGCTACTATTTTCATTGGGATGGAGAAAATGGAAGCATGGCGTTAGAGTGTATCCTCCTCCTCCAAGATGGTAGAGTTAGTAAGTGGGCTGAGGTTCCCAATCAACTGACTCCTAACTCACTGCTTCCACTCTTTGTTTTATAACTTTCTCTTTTAGTAGTTATTCTCTACTTTTGATGAATCCATGATCCCATTGGTAAGGACACAGATCACAAGCCATCTCATGCCTTCGCATTCTGTGAGGTTTTTCTGGTCAGTGTCCTCTATTAGAGCCACATAGGATCTATTTAGTGAACTAAAAACCTTCTAACTTTTTCTTTAGTCCGCATAACCCCTATCTTTCAGTAAATCTTCCCTATAAATCTTATTCAATATGAAAGGAAATAACATCAGGGTTTTTCCATGAATATTTGTATAAAAAGAAATGAAACTATGCAAATATATTATATATAACATGTTATATATATATATATATCATTATATATAAATTATAACATATAAATAAAATAAAAGTCTTTTAATAAAAATACAATTTGATATATAACAACGTATTTTAGTAATATAGGGTTGTAATAGAATCATAGTCAAATAACTACTTCCTGTATATCATTAACAAACTTCTTATATCCCTTAAAGGAACAAGTGCCCCAGATTTGGAAACCCTGCCCTAGGTCTTCGCACTATCCATAGACACTTGTTCAATACTCAAGATATCTACTAACCGTCATCCTCACTGTATAAGGTTGACCTCCCTTCTTAGCCAATCAAGCCTTTCTTAGACATGACTTTTATGCCACTTCTTACATGTAATGATTATTATAAGTAACAGTGATATTACTAAGAATCTAGAATTCACCCCAAGAAACCCATTGTGTTCATGAATGAAAAGCTCAAGATGTAAAAGCTAAAAGTGGACCTGGGTCAAATTCCAGCCCTGCCTTTGTATCAGATGCCCCTATGCTGCCCTCCTCACCTGTGCCTCAAGGGGAGCCTTCAAAAATCATCTCCAACGTGACCTTCAAATGAAGTGTTCCTCTCAGACCCCTACCTGATAATGCCCCTTTCCCAAAAGGATAACTTGTACTTATTTTGTAAAACGTTGGCATATACTTATACATGTCCAAGGTGTTTCTTCAAGTACACTGTAAACTTGGAGGCAAGAAGTGTTTCACTTTTGCCATTGTATTCCTAGCTACTAGCAAAGTGCCCAAAACAGAGTAGATGCTTTAAACTAATTTTCAGCAAAGTATTTAACCTTTCTAGGCCTTCGTTTTCTCTTCTATTCTATGAGGGAACCGTACTAGATGACCCTTAAGTGTCCTTCCAGTTCTCAGTCCTGTGACCTACGGAAGAGCCATCCTATGATCTAACTGGAAACACTGATTCTTAGAATTGGGCTCTTTAGGCTCAATTATTGAAACACAGTCTTATCTGAGGCTTCTCCCTGCTATCATGGCCAATTCTCTGGACCTGGATAAAGTCTTTATACTGAGAATACTGAATAAAGCACTGTTTTCACAGGCTGTGCTATCATTCCTCCCAGATGGAATTAGGGAGTGAAGAAATGAAAATGGAGGAGCGCCATTTAAGCCAAATTTAATCAAGACAAATTGAATTTGGTTCAGACTAAAGTTCTAGTTAGTTTCATCTATGATGAAATAATCTCACCATTTGAAAAGACATAGATGTTAACAGGATTTAGGGCCAGAGCATTGCCAATCAACAGCATATGTGCCTACTAATCCAAAAGGCATTTTGTTGTACATGGGAATAAAAACAATTTCCTAGCTAGATTCACTGGGTTCTTTTTGAAATAGAAGATTAGGTATCAAAAGAACTAATGGTGTAACAAGTTAATTTATCAAAATGTGTGAGGTGATTTTAAGGTCCAGGGCGAAGGAGCAGGAGGTAAAAGGGAAACAGTGAAAAGCAGGAGCTGGGCTTGTTAGGGTGAGAGTCAGTGAGAGGACATTGAGTGACGTGGTAAAAGGGAATTAAATAATAGGATGAGGAGGGGAAAGGGCAGAGTTAGAAGAGGGAAAGCTGGGTGGAGCCACAGCATCCAACCTAGAGAAGAGATTAAGAGCCACAAGGCAAAATCTTGTCTTAAACCAAACAGCCAGTGAACAAGAAAACTGGGCTCTGAATTCGGGACCCCTGACTCCAAAGTCAGAATTCTTTCAATTTCCCAGTTCAGCAACTTCCTCCCCAGGTGACCTTGGGCAAATCATCCCAATGTCTTTCTATTTCCTCATCTCTCAAATGGGGACAGGGGTGTTAGGTGAGAGGAGAGGGATGGAAGGGTTGGACCCAACTCCTTCAAATTCCCTTCCAGTTCTAATATTGATTTCAAAATTTTGAGTCTTCTGGCATGAAAATGGCCAAGAAGAGTAGTGGTTTGGGAGTCCGGAGCCCTGAGTCCTGGTCCTATTTAGGGCCACAGGTTTGGAACTTGGATCAAGTCATCTGAGCTTTCTAGGTCTCGGCTAGTTCATATGTAAGGATGCTGGAATTTTGAAAGACCTAGGGATAGTGAATAAAGCACAAGTAAAGACACTGGAAATAAAAAATACATATAGGAAGGGAGGAAGTAAACCAAAAATAAAGGAGGGAGTAAGGAAAGAAAGAATGGAGAGAGAAAGGAAATAGGAAGAAAAGAGAAGAGGAGGTGAAAAATTAATTGGGAATTTTCTTGTTATAGAAAGGAACTTGGAGGCTTCTAAGTAAACTTAGACAATAGCGACTCTTCATGTCTCATCAGTCTCATCTGTTCTATCCCAAACAAGTGACCGAAGTCTCTACAATTCAATTGTCCCTAACAGTATTTTGCAAAAGACTTAACCTAATACAGCATTCAAAAGAAAGGATGCTGGAAGGTTTGTAAGTTGGAAAGTAGAGTAATCAATATGTCAGACCTTCAGCAAAAATCTCAAATTAGTATAGTATTATGATGAGAAAGAATGGGGACAGAACTTGGGAGAAGAAATTCTCAAAAATTTTAAAATAAATCACTTCTCTCTCTGTCTCGGTCTCTCTCTTGCCTCCCCCTTTTACACACATACACACACACACACGCACACACACACATTTTATAATCGTGTATATCCAATCTTTATCCTCAAACCAGAAAGTCCTTGGTCCTACACTTCCAAGTACAGACCTTTTTAGTTAGATTTTGCAATTGCTACTGTATATCATTAAGTGGTTTAAATTCATTGACTCATATGAATGACCAAAAATATATGTAAACTCCTGACTTTGGTATTCAAAGCCTACCACAGATTGACTCCAACCTCCCTTTCCAGCCTCAGGTCAAACTATACACATCCCTTCATGAAGTCCGTATTTCAGTCAACCTATTTGACTTTCCATCCCTCATTCCTGTCCTGCCTTTCCTGTGCTTTTTGTGCTGGTTATCTACCCATAACCCCATTCCCCAAATTAGATCCATGGTTGTCTTTCCCTTTCATTAAGACCTGGCTTGGTGGACACTTCTATTTTTAGTGAGTGATCTTTTCTTATTTTTGATCATGTAGCCCTTTACTGGAACCCTGTCTTTTGAATTATCTCAGTTTACCTTATATAATTATTGGTATTCATATATGCTCCCCAATTGACTATGAAGCTCTTGGGAGCAGTATGTGGCTTTTATATCTCCCTGTGTCCTCCTAGTAGTTCATTAGCATTAATTAAATGCACACATTAGGCATTTAATAAGTATCTACAGACTGGATTTTTAAAAATCTATCTTTAGCACTAACAATCCTGGTTAAGTCAATGGTAACCCCATTTTATTTTGGTTCATAATATCAGTGATATGTGAAAGCTCTCCATAGTAAAATATTATCTCCTTAGAGAATAAAGCCTATTAAGGAGTACAACATTACTACATGAAGTGAAGACCTTTTGAAAGAGGGGCACATAGCCTGATCTTCATTAGAAGTGTTTTCCTTCATTTTTGTCCCCCTTCTATTTTGAAATGCACATGACTTCATTTCCAAGTGACCTTTTCAAAAGTCCCAACACTGAATGTCATAAATATTAAAAGCATTGAGATAGAAGTCAAGTTCTATGCTATCAAAGCCTGATGTTTCAAAGATACAGGAGACTTTTTTTCTGAGCTAGCAAAGAAAAACACATATTCTGGGTTTCCCACCTAGAAAAGCAAATTCTTTCTAGATGACATTGGTTACAATGGTTTGATGAACCCAAGGTGGTAGCCAAAAGTGAACTAAAAATTCCCAGGATATTTTTGCCTTGGATCTTTCTGTTTAAAATCAGATTGTGATTAGCACTGTGTGTTTGTATAGTGAGAGATTGACAGATTAGTGGTGACGAGTCTATAATGTCACCTAAAAGGGGTGATGATAGTGTTACTAAAGAACCACAGTACAGCTGTGAGAATTCCTAGTAGCAAGATTATTATTTTTTTAATTAATTTTCTATGAAGTAGAAAAGGGTAAAGAGACAAAAGAAAAAAAACATAAGGAAAAATGAGAGCCTAAGTTTCTGTCTCAATGATTGACTTTGAAACTAAACTGCCAACACTTTACCTCATGGGCATCACTTGGAAAGGTTATATATATACCCTTCAACTGGCAGGAGACAATTAAGTCTGCTGTAAAGTGCAAAGAGAATCCTCCTTAGGATGAGCTTACGTCAAGTCTCATCCTTGAATGAGATATAATATGTCTATATCTGATATATCTATATCCATTATGAATCTGTTATATATATTATAGTAATATATTATTATATATACAAATATATGATAATATGTAAATATATAGACCTATCTGTAGACTGTGTGACCCTGGACAAATAACTGAACCGCTCCATGTACCCTCGTTAACCTCTAAGACAAGGGTTCTTAACCTGAAATCCATGAACTCTTGTATGAGGAGACATTGTGTCCTTAATTCACTACCCTCTTACTGAAATATATCATTTTCTTCAATGATTTAAAAACATGATTCAGAGGTGGGGTCCATAGGCTTTACCAAACTCTAGAGGGGGGTCATGACACACACACACAAAAGGTTATGAACCCTTGGTCTGACTATAAATTTCAGAGCAGCTAGAGTTCATATTGGTGAAGGGAGTTTTCCCAACAGGAGTTCCCTACAAAGAAATCATGGATGGGGACAAAAGAAATTAAGGAATAAAATACACACTATTTCCATCTTTTTTTGCCAATGTCAACAAACTGGTCAGTCATCTGTAACTTGTGACCAATGATACGTTCTAGTAGGTACAGAAAGTAGTTAAGTACATTACTTCTTTTTTTCTGGAGAAAAAGAAAAAGCCATTGGATACAAAAGTCATTATCTCCATGCCCACCATGGTTGTCATCATCACATCATCATCAAAACTCACATTTTATCTATCACAGAGGAAAGGTTGGGGCAGGGATGGAGATGAGAATCCAGCTTTGGAGAGACAGGGTGGTAAGCATTGACAGAAGAAGCATCGCTGGTTCTGTCAAATTCTGCTCCTGTTTCCTCTGCCAATGACAGTGACCTTTGTCTTTAGAAAGAGAATTTTTTAAAAGGCCAGCAGAGAGTCCATATCTGAAACAAAAAAGACCTAGTGAGACAGCACCCAGCTATCCTTGATGGGTTCCTGTTTTCTGGATCACATGAACGATATGTTAGGATACAGAAGGAACTGGCAGATGTGATGACTGAGTCACGGTCAGTGATATTTACTAGACTGTGGAGAGTTCCCGAAATGCCTCAGAGGAGAGAGACAGACAGCCTAATTTTTTAAAAGGAGAAAACAATGTTATAATAAAGTTAATAATAAGAAATCATTCAGGGTTTTAAGGTTTGCAAAGGTTTTTACATAGATTATTGGATTTTATCCACAAAACAACCATGAAAGGGTATCCCCTGAAGAAGAAAATGTTAAACCAGTATCTCTGACAGAAAACTCCACATGGAATCACAAAGAGTGAGACGTGACTGAACAACAAACAAGATTAGTGTCCCCATTTTTATAGATAAGGAAACAGAGACAGACAGTTTAGGGCCACACGGCTGCTTGTTGTGTGTGCATATTATGGTGTGTGTGTGTGTGTGTGTGTGTGTGTGTGTGTATGTGTGTAGAGAAGACTGGCATAAAGTTCTGAGTGCTTCCACAGCTGCCAACTTTTAAATTATTTCTCCAACTCACCCTAACCCCCATTAGCAGCCAGGAATTACAGTAAACATTATACTCTGATTATGAAGGAAAGTAGAGAAATTCCTATGAAGACTCAGATGCATCTAATTGAAGGTTGAAAAAGAACATCAGGAAAGAAAAAAAACCTGTATCAAAAGATTCTTATTCCTACGGTTCTCAGAAGGAGGCACAGGATTTCAGATGGTGTTATACCAACTTATAAAAAGTTATCTTAAGGATGTGTTAATTATATTTTTTCCACCCAATGTGTTTTAAACACCATAAACTACCATTTACTGTCATTATTTTAATGATACATTGTGTTGATAATACAATCTAGGTTAATTCCCAAATGTGCACGCTATAAAAGAAGAAAAATATATTTCTCTAGTACATTTTAATGTGATTTCCCATTAACCCCCTTGACAAAAATTAGAATAGTCAAAAAGGATTAAGAGACTCAAATAATCCAACAGGGATTTATAAATTGACTAACTTGAATCAAATCACGAATTTCAAAAAGAGCAATGAGAAGGCACATGCTGGGGTAAGCAGGCTGAGCACGATGTTAAAGATGACTTGCATTTTAGATGCACATGAAATAGGTGATGAAGATTTGTGTAGGACCAGAAACTGGAGAGGATTGGCAACTCACCCAGGATGAGAGAGAACACACAGGTAACCTCAGAGCTGTCCTGTTAGCCCTGAGATACACACAAAGCTTTACTTACCTCCAAAGGGCTTTATGGGAAACCATGAACCAAGAGCCACATGGATGGGAAGTGAGAAGGTGAGGAAGAGTGGTAATCTGAATGAGCTGCGAGAATACCCTCCAAGAAACCCAGGGTCAAAGTGGCACCTTCATCTTAGTTCATTTTAATTGCTATAATTTTAGAAAATAAAAAGAATGGGGCAGCTAACTATTACAGTGGATAGAGTACTACGTCTAAAGTCAGGAAGACCTGAGTCCAAAATCTGGCCTCAGACACTTGATATTCACTAGCTGTGTGATCCTGGGCAAGCCATTTAACCTCAGTGACATCTCCCTCCAAAAAAGAAAAGAAAAAAGAATAGAAAAAGCTCACTTTGTGCATTATTTAGCAATGATCAGGCTTTTATTTTCACATATCTCTGCCTCTGCTCAGGGAGGAGGAAGCTGGCCGAGCTGAACTCAGCCCTACTCCTGGCATAGCAATCTTGTGTGGCCACCCTTAGGCACAGGAAAAGTTGTGAAACAGAAAAGGCCAGTGATGCCCTCATCAGGTCAACAGCCTCAGAAACCTGACACTTTGCCTTGAATAGTCTTGGCAGATTCTACACCAGGCACTGTAAAAGACTGAAAGTCAGAGTTTACTTCACGATAAGTAGGCACATGTCTATGTAGGTGTGTATGTGTATATATGTACACACACATACACATGCGTATATAAAATCTAGAAATATACGTATGTTTGAATGTGTGTCCGTGTGTATATGTGTGTGCAGGCACACATTAACACATACACCTACAGACATGTAAAAACATATTAATACATAGGTATATATGTGCATATACATGGGAATATATGTATATACAGTATATGTGTGTTGTGCATATACATGAAATATATATGAAATATACATGTGTATACACACATACATATATGAACCTTAAGTGTCCAATGGTGCTCAGTCTTGGTAAAAGACTACATTAAATACCAGCTCTTTCCACTGTCCCATCTACCTCGTAGGCCTTTTTTTCTTTTTCAATTTAGTCTTTGTATATTTATTATTTCATAGGTCTCAAGTTCTGGTGTTAGATTAACTGAATGATCAAATGGACCTGAAAGATTATTGCGTCTAACCCTCTTATTTTATGGAGGGAAGCTAAAGCCCAGGGAAGTGGTTTACCCAAAGTCACACATGCAGTATGTGACAGAGTCAGAATTTGAACTTGGATTCTCTGATCTGCAACACCCCCACACCCTGCCCCAACCCAGCAGTATTTTTACTACCTTTTCACCATACCCAAACAGACATAGACTAACAGTCCAGCTTCTAGTAGTCACAGGTCTTTGGGAAGTACAAAGGCAAGAATTCCTTGTTCCAGTCTTGGAGAAAGATATACAAACTGAGCTAATTACCTGTGAAAAAAGGGATCCTAGATACCATAGGATGGGAATCCCCAGAAACACAGACTTCCATAATGGGGTCCTGGCTACGGAGTCACCCAAAGATCTTCCTCTTCCTAGTCTGACAAAAGTCATTGTTCAGATGCTTGGTGGCGGATGACATTGGTGGACCAAAAGGGAAGGATGCTCATTTATTCATTAGAAATGATGACCCAATAAAGTCACTTTGAGACTGCTTTCAGGTAGCCTTGATTTCGTGGGCATTTTGAACTCTGTTGATGGTAGCTGATCAATAACTCTTCACCTAGAATGCACAGAGGACTAGATCCTTCTGACCAGACGTACTTTGGGCACCCTATGCCATCTTCTCCTCGGCAATGCTAAACAGCCGAGGTTGTTCATGGTGGCACCTGTTGTGTCTAAAATTGTTTCCCGGAAAATACGCATTATTCAGTTGCCATTTTTAAGACTAAAGCAAAGCATTAAATTATTTTTCAGGAAATTTGGCTGCTTTTTTTATGTACCTATATTATCTCATTTCCTTTCTACCGTCACTGTTGGATTCAGATGTGCTTCCCTTCCCAGTGAGAAGATTCCATCATCAATGCAGACCATTAACTACTCAGCAATCTATTGTTTTAGAGCATGGATTCTTCACTTGGGATGCATGAATTTTAAATATGTGGATATTAAATATATGAATATGACTTTGGTATCTTTGATGTCTGATCAAACTCGAAGTGTTCCTCAGCACCTGCTTCAGCTGCTTTCACGGCCATTGGAACAAACCATTCCCATTTACTCATTCCACTGAAGAAAGCCTTCACATGTTTCAGATGGACATCCCCCTACCTCACTGGCAGATCTGAGGCCTGTCTGTTACTCTCAACCTGGGTTAACTCATGTGCCAAGATGGGTTACTGGTGTGTGATCACTGTGCATGCTAAAGCTTATTGGAGCCACACATGAAAGTTAAGTACTAGGTAGGCACCAAAAGCAGTTGAGTAACCCTGCACAAGACTTCAAACTAGAGGTGCCAGTCCTCCTTGAATACTTCATACACACTGTGGGACATAGTGGCTGCTTCATAAACTCTAGGTGATCGATTGGCACAGGGCATTCCATCACCTGCCCACTGTGTGCCCAAGTGGCACTCCAAGTCTCACCACTTCTATCTTGTAGAATCCCAAGTTTCCTTCCAAGTTCAGCTCAAGCACCATTTTTTTCTATGAAGACTTTCCCCATCCCCATAGTTGATAGCAGTCTCTTCCTTTCTAAATTACTTAGCATCATCTTGCATATACATTGTATTTCCATCCATTTTTATGAGCACATATATCTGCTCCCATTAGAAAATAAACTCTCAGAGGGAAGACTGTTTCATTTTTTCTTTGTAACCCTTTTGACTAGCACAGGACCTGAGTCCATAGTTGTCATTTAGCGAGATACCTATTGGATTTATTTGAAGGGAAATTTAAATATAAAACCTTAGAAAGATTAAACATGGTTGTGGTGGAAAGGACAGTGAACTATAAGTTCTTGCTAGTCTCATGACCTTGAAGAAGTCATTCTAACATCTCTGGGACTTAGTTTCTTCATCTGTAAAATGAGAATGTTTCCTTGAATTATTGCTAAGGCTCTTTCCATGTCTGAAAATTCTACTCCATGAATTCACTTAATATGTAGCCAAGATGTGTGGTGAGGTTAATTATGGGTCATAAACAAAAATGTCAGAAATGGTATTTTTCTGAATTTGAAGAATTAATGTGGGCTCTCCTTTTTATCCAGGGGCAAGAAAACAGCAAATATTGCTATCAAATTGCCCAATTCCCCCTTAAATGAGAAGGGAAAGATGAAAAAGCCTGAGCTCTGAGTCTCCCTTGCTTTGCATGTCAATTCTTAGTTCACCTGGATTGGGGAGTGAACCAAAAATATGTAGTCTAGCATCTGAAAGAAAATCTTCTGGACCCTAGAGAAGCAAGACTGAGAGTAAGTCAAGCTCCTAATGAGCTTGCATATGCATGAGTCCTGACTCCTGCTGCTCCCTGTAATCAGGGGCACTATTTCTGTAACCTTGCTCAGGAAGAGAAAGGCAAGGAAATGTTTGGTAGGCAGACCTAATTCTCTTAGAGACAGTATTCTGTGGGCTAGGAGAAAAGCAAGATCAGTGGTCAGGATAGTAACAGCTCACATTCGCATAGCACTTGAAGGCTTCCAAAGATTTTGTATATATTATTTTATCTGATCTTTAGAAGAATCAGGCCTATTTTCATCTTGATTGGTGAATGTATCTCCAGAATCAGGTATTTCAGGACTCTCAATGACCTAACTTCACTTCACTCCCCATTCTTCAAAAGGATTTTCCCCAACCTTAAGACCATACACATGCCCTTTTTGCCCCTCTATTACCATCAAAAATTCTCCAGCTGTAGACTCACACACCATGACTGGACCGACTCTGCCACTGGTCCTGGATGAGATGTGTCAATCTTTACCTTCAGGGACTCAGTTTCCACTTCTGCAACTTTGGGGCCCAGTACCTCTCCTGGGTAGTCTTCCCAATTAGAGTGTAAACTACCAAGTGTAGGGAGTGTCTTTGCTTTTGAATTTGTATCTCCAGGGCTTAGCATAAAGTTTTGTACATGGTTAACTATATTAAAATCTCCGCTTTATAGACCAGGAAACTGAGGCTGAAGGAAGATAAGGGGCTCCCTGAGATGGGATTGGAGAACAGACATTCCTGGCAAGGTCAGCACTCTATCATGTTTTTCAAAATGTGGACTGAGGACCCCTGGGGCTTGGTAGACCCTTTCAGTGGGTGATAGAGGTCAAAATTTACTAATGATAATGAGGAGGAGGAGAAACAGAAGAAAAAGAAGAAAGAGAAGCAGGAGAAGGAGAAGGCAAAAAAGAAGAAGGAGAAAGAGGCTAAAGAGAAGGACAAGGAGGAGGAGGATGAGGAGGACTCCCAAGTACACATCTGTGTGAGGCCAGGTTTTCTTAATATATTAACCAAAACAACAGATTGCAACAGATTGAATGAAGAAGCAAATATGAGAATCCAGCTGTCTTCTATAAGGCCAAACAGTAAAGAGATTTGGGGGAAAAAAAAAAATATATATATATATATATATATATACACACACACACACACATATATATCTCAAACAATGCTACTGTTCTTGCTAATTATTTTTTGTTTTAGAAAATATAGTTGTTTTCATTAAAAATCACTCATAAAAGTAATGTATGTGTTATTGCCATTTTAAAATTAATTACTGAATGAATTTTTTAAAATTAGTTTTAATTTCTAATGTGGCAAATATGGATATTACAATCTATATAAATCAAAGCCCTTTGGGGTCCTAAATAATTTTGGAGATTGTAAAAGGGGTAATGTAACAATGTAAAAATGTATGACAATGTAATGTGACCAGTAATGTAACAGTCACACAGTGGTTTCTGGAAGATGGTGAGGCCTTTCCACCTTATATTTAAAACATTAAAAAAAAGTTTTGGGGAACTCTGAATGAACAGGGAAGTAGAGGCTCATGAATCAAGGCAGAGAAAAGGTTGAGAACAGATGTCATATATTATCAGGACTAATGGGGAAGGTGAAGAAACTTGAGTCCTTGCTGTTGAGAATCAATTGAAGATACTGAGGATGCCTCCATGAGAAAAGTAACTGGAAAGCTGTATCCAACCATGTATGAAGAGCTGTAGCATGAACTTTGAATGACTTAAAAACTCTGACAGACACAATAAATAACTCTGATGCTTGAGAGTGATGGGCTAAGGTCATGGATTCAGGGTGTGGATTGAGATATGTATGTACACACACACACATACATAAATGAAAGAAAGATAAAAAAAAAGATTTTTGTTAACTAAAAACATTTTTGTTAGAACAGGGCAAGAAATAGCTGAGCATAGTGACACATTTTTAATTTCAGTCACTTAGGAAGCTGTAGTAGGTGGATGTTGAACTATGGAGCCTACCTGCAGTGGACTAGGCAGATTAGGTGTTAATGTCAATAGCTGTACAGCGAGCTCCTGGTTGTGGGAAGGGGGCAGGTGGCAACTAGTAAAGAACTGAGCAAACTCAGGCCAAGTCAGAAAAATGAAGCAGGCTGATCACTGTTGAGACTTGACTTGAGTAGACTCTGTACTTCTAGCCTGGGCTAGATAGGGAGACCCAGTTTTAAAAGAAAAATGAAGATAGACTAGCCTTGTTCTGTTTAACTCCATGTAGGACGGAACTTGACATGTGTTATGATAGTTGCCAAGAGGCAAACTGAAGTTTGAGATAAGGAAAAGTATCCTAAAGATGAGAATATTCCAACAAGTGAAAGGACTGCCTTGCAAGGGAGTTCTCCCTCCCTAGTGATCTTCAACTGAAGGTGGAAGGGCCCCTTGTCATGGATATTGGAGTAGGGTTTCTTGTTCAAACACGGGTTCCTCTAGATGACCACTATAGCCCTTTATAATTCTGAGATTCTGTCATAAGGCTGTATTTGATGGCATCCCAAATGGTCAGCTGAATTTTCTAATTTGTTAACAGTCATCACTTCCATTGGTTACTTATAGATTTCCCTTTGATTTTAACCTTGGATATTATATACAGAGTTATATATCCTGTCTCTATATTAAAATTGAATCATTTCACTTCTCCTTGGAGAAAGCACTCAGCCTCATGACCTAAGTAATGTTATTATGCAATAATAACGTTATTGTTTAAGTAATTATGCCAATTTTCTTCTGTATTTTATGTAAATTAGTCTTTATTACCTTAGAGTTCCACTGGGGATAGTGACTGAAATTGACAGGGAAAAGAGATGGTTCCTTCCAGAGGCTGAATGACCTCCTGTCCTTAGATGTCACTGTTATACCACTAGAAAGCATTGTCTTGGTTCTGTGACATTTAACTTTCTTTACAGATTTAGTCCTTTGCCAATCAGACAAGTACAAATAAAGCCAGAGTGTTGTTTCCCAGTTTCTGAAATCTGAAGCGTCAATCTGTAATTTATTTTATACAAAATCATCATCCCCTCTTTGTATCATAGTAGAAGAAATTTTTTTTAGTCTCTTCTACATTTTGGGAATAGGAAATATGTTTTAATGAGCTCAAAAATGTGCAATGACACCATTAATGCAGAGGCTAGTTTGGAATCAAGTCAGCTGTCTTTCTTCAAAGGAAAATAGGATTACCAGGGCACTAGGAGAATTTTCCTCTCATGATTGATGGGGAGAAAAAGTAATCACCTTTGAAGTGCCACTCTATATAATGCCTCTCCAGCATTCTCTTTCTTCTCCTGACGTCCATGTGTAATTGAAGGTAAAGAGGCTGCTTAGAATGAGCAATGAAGTCAGGATGACAGCCTTCTCTCTGATATCTCCCCCATACACTGATATGTCAAGGGCTTGGATATTTGAGAAAGCTGACATGATCTAACCAGTCTTTGATGGGCCAGCTTGATGCTTCTGATCGTACTGCACTGCCCCACAATCCAGGACACACTCAAACTTTCAGCTACACAGAGCTCAGAGGAACACAAACATTGAGTGCTAAAATGAGAAGCTTATCCCATCTGGAAGCCCTAAGCCAGGAGGGAAAGGATGTGTCCTCTTGCAAACTTTAATCAGCATTTTCCCCATCCATCATTCTTTTACAACTGCATTTGTATAAAGTATCAAGCTCACAGGAACAGAAAAATCTATTTAGTCACAGAATAAGGAGATTATGACCAGGGGTTGTGGACAGTTAGGAAAGCATTCATAAAATGTTACGATCTGAGGAAATTTTAGAGGTTGAGTTTGTCCAACTCCCCCATTTTGAGAATGAGGAAACAGAGGGTCAAGAGAAAGAAGCGACTTTCCCAAGGCTACAGATACTCAGCCAAAAATCCCTCTATAACAAACAATCTGTTGGGGTCCAATATAAAATCTTGTTTTTCTTTCAAAGCCTTTCATAAACTGGATCTTCCCTATCTTTCCACACTTCCTTACACTTCCATATACTCTGAGATGCAGTGACATAGATTTCCTAGCTCTTCTTCATATACAATACTGCAAGTGTTTTCACTGGCTTTTCTCTATGCCTATAATCCTCTTCCTCATCTCCATCTCCTGGCTTCTTTCTTAACTTTAGTGCCTTTGCTCTGCGATTAACCCCAATTTACTTTTCTGTATCTTGTTAAACGTAGTTATTTACATGTTGTCTCTCCCATCAGAATGGGAGCTGCTTGAGGGCAAAGAAAGAGCTTAGTACAATGACGGGCACACTTGCTGTTCAGCTGTTCAGTCATATCCTACTTTACATGACCCTGTGGACCACTTCTTCATGAGATTTTCTTGGCAAAGATACAGGAATGGTTTGTCACCTCCTGCTTCAGTGAATTAAAGCCAATATAGGTTTTGTGACATGCCCAGAGTCACACAGATATTAAATGGCTGAAACCAGGTTTGAACTCGGGTCTTCCTAACCCCAGGCCTAGAGCTCTCCCTACCAAGTTACAAAGTAGGTGCTTAAAATGCTAGTTGACTAACTGACTTAGGAAAACTAGAATCCATGTCTCCTGGCTCCTTCTGTCACACAGATCTGCCTTTCAATCTTCCATGACCAGTCATTGATTAACCATGATTCTCAGGTTGCCTGGCAATGCTGGCTTATTTTTCTTTTACTTGTGTATGTATCTTATATTTCTACTTACATAAGGGCATGTTGTATTCCTAATATTATGGAAACCATGATAGCAAGGATTCTTGCATTTGTTTTGTCTTTGCCTCTCCAGCAGGTTCTGTGGAGCATTAGAAGATGCCAGGCACTGAAGATGTCAATGTCATCTACTGCATCCTGGGCCATTGCCAGGCATCCTAACTTCTATCCTGCCGCTGCACTTTGATTCCTCTGAAAGAGTGAGGCTGATGACTTTGTGCAACTCTGTCTCACTTCAATTCATGCATGAGTCAAGAAATCATCCTGTGAGGTCATCGTCCTCCTCAAGAATGAAGAATGAATAGCAATCTCCAGTACAATGGCTGGCATATAGCAGGTGTTTTCTCCAAGTTTGTCAATTGACTGATTGAGTGATAAGTTCATGCTGAAACCTGGAGTGAGGGAAAAAAATCAAGCTTGCAGTGATCTTGGAGAAAGTCATATAGGAAAACACAGAACCACTTTATAATTTAAATATATCAACACAAACTGAAATAGACTTACTCCATCAAAGGATAGAAGAACCATGAAGCAAGTGAGACCTCTCCTTCTCAGGTCTAATTTATCACTTTATGTCTCCTAAAAGAGCCAGGGATCAATGGAAGACTTCCTAGAGGAAATTTTAGGCATCAGCTTGTGGAAGGAAAGATCTCTGGCATGATGAAAAAAAGGGAAAATCATTCCTGTCAACAGTCATTGAAAATTATCACTGCCATGATGCTATAACCTGTGAGCCAGATAGCTGACAGCTACCATTTACGTGTTCATATGTGTATGTGAAAACCTACTCTTAACACTATAGACAGAAAAGTAGTATAGAATAATTGTTTAGATGAATGGGCTTATGGTTCAAGACCTGCCTATTTTGGTTTGGACCTATAATGTCATCTTATCTAGAGTTAGCTCTCAGCATGGAAGGGGCCTTCACTCAGGAAGCAGCCATTCTGTGACTTGAGTCTTATGGAGTTACTTAGGGTAATTAAAAAGTTACTAGCATACTCATAATCATATAGTCAATATTAGAGGCAAGACCTGAAACTAGGTCTTTCTAATTCAAAGCCAGATTGCTAACTGCTATGGAACACTGTCTTTCCATTTATAGAAACAAGAGTAGTACAAAGCAAAGAAATTTCTCAAGTCCTTCTTAATTTCTTAAACTGCATCTAACCATGTGAGCCTACTCCCCTCTAAACTCTATTAATGGTGTTTCAGTAATATAAAACAAAAGGTGCATAGTTTATTGGAAACTTGCTTACAGGTCATCAAAGTGATTATCACCTGATTGAAATCCTGAGGACTTGTTGTGTTTATCCTTCATTCTTGAAGAGGACCAAGGGGGCGGAGCCAAGATGGCGGAGTAGAAAGACTCACCTATGCTAGCTCTGAATCCACAGCCCATAGATTTCCTGTAAAAAGAACCCCTGACAAATTCTGGAACAGTGGAAACCACGCAGAAACACAGTGAAGGAGACACTGTGCAGAGAGCCCTGAAAAACCGACCGCAAAGGAACCGCGGACGGGAGCCGAGCCCTGCCCTGCAGAGCGCTCCCCTCCCCCGCCCAGCCGCACCGCACTGAGAGGAGCGAGCAGAGCCCAGCAGGCGTCAGGGACCTGAATCTCCGGCGGCCGCGAAGGTCCCTCCACCCGAAGACGCACAGGTCGGTGAGAGAGACGGGCTGAGAGGGGAGCAGGTATCTCCGGGACTCGGACCCCCTGGGGAGGCTGCGGCCCTGGGAGAGGCAGAGGCCACTTGGCCAGAGGCCCGCAGAGCAGGCAGGAGCTCCTGCCCCAGCTCCACTACAAAAGATCTCTGCATAAACCCCCTGAGGGAACTGAGCCTGAGAGGCGGCCCTGCCCCTACCTGAGAACCAGCAGATAAGCTCCCATTGAAGAGCAGTCAGGCCTGCCGCCAAAAGCCCTGAGGCTGGGGAGC
>CM053772.1:21984179-22240692 GCA_028658325.1 Potorous gilbertii
GACAGGTGGAGGAAAAACTGGGAAAAGAAATGAGAGAGATGCAAGAAAAGCATGAAAAACGGGTCAATACCTTAATAAAGGAGGCCCAAAAAAATGCTGAAGAAAATAGCACCTTGAAAAATAGGCTAACTCAATTGGCAAAAGAAGAGGACCATGACATCAAGATGATGACATGACTTGCAGTTGACTTTGATTCCAGTGAGAGAGGGCTGTGCCAGGTCACCAGCCTCACTTTCTCCTCCAGAGTCATCTGGGTCCAGTGGTCTGATATTTACCAGGACAACTAGAGATGGCCCAGGATGCAATGTGGGACCTTGGCTATTTTAGGGTAAGGTCTTTTCAGCTTCTCACTTTGAGTGAGATACACCCATTCAACGAATAGGCCTCTTTAAGTAATTACTCAAGGGATGATCCCTTTTAATAAAAAAAAAATAAGCAAAAAAAAAAAATCAAACTGAAAGGGGAAGACCCTTAATGTTCCTGGGTAAAAGAGAAACAGGGGACTATTTAGTAATTGAATACACATCTAATCAAAGAAGAGACTCCTTTTTAACAGACCACATCATTGGCTGCCTCTCTTTGAGGCCATCATTATTTTATTTTGATCATTTCAAACAATAGTCAAACTGCAAAAAGCTAGAGGTTGCCATCTTAAGCTGCCTCCAGATCAGGATCTTTGAGCATCCCTCAAGTTCCTATAATGGAATATAAGGTTCTTGAGTGTCGGCGCTGTTTTCTTTTTGTCTCTGTACCATCTGTGCTTAGCACAGGGTCTGGCACAGAGTAGGCACTCAAGAAATGCTTGTTGAGAGCAGAGAAGAGAAGGTGATAGAAAGGAAGGAAGATTCAATCCATCAACAAGCATTTATCAAGTAAACCATGAGGGTGCCTCAAAACATGGGCTCCACCAAAACCGTAAAACCTTCTCCTCCATTTATCTTGACACCATAAAAATACCAGTGGACTATGAGGTTTTCTCCCTGTTATCCTCCACCCTTGCTCTCCGACCAGCCCACCATCTTGATTCAATCACATAGCTCCCCCATGACATGTGTCTTCCTTTTTAGAAGTTCCTCACATGCTCAGCTCCTCACAGCTCCTCTATTGCCTTCTATAGGATGCTTATTTATAATTCCTTTGAGATTATTTTGTCCCATGTCACACAACCATATAACAACCCAATAAACGTGCATACCCCTATGATAAGCCATACTATCTAAGAAGCACATTAGAGAACAGGGAGAACAAATCATACATAAGTTCAAACTAATGGAGAATGCTGGATTTGGAGTCAGAGGACCTGGGTTCAAAACTTGGTTTCACTGTTTATGACTTGTATGCCATTGAGCAAGTTCCTTCACCTCTCTGGGCCTCAGTTTCCTTATCTACAAAATGAAGCTGCTGAATGGGTGACCTCTAAAGTCCTTTCAAACTCAAAAACTCTGATCCTCTTACCCTACAGAGTGTCAGTTACTATATGAGAGCCTGGCCTCCTCCTCCTCCTCCTTCTCTCATCATCACCTTCATCATCATCATCCTCTTGCTCCTCTCTCTTGAAGAAACAACACCAAAATAGAGAAAACAAAGGAAGTGCAGCTAAGTCCTCCTGACCAAAGAAGCAAAGCCATTTCTTGAGGATCTCAGACTGTATTGATGCTATCTACATATGCTGAGCTTCCATTTTCCTTTTTAAAAGGAGTCAATGATTGGGGCCAGATATTTCACATTCTACCCAGCCACCCACCTGAGCATTGCCCCAACTGCCTTTTCACTAAACTCTATAGATTTCCTCAGCTCTAGGGATCATTCTCTTAAGAAATGGAGGAACTTAAACATACAGGGGGGAACTCTTCTGGACCCCAGGGTTCCTGCTAGATGAGTGAGTGCAAACTGACTCTCTCTACCTCATCTTTTCCACCACTTACTCTGAAAACATTAATCAAATTCATATCATTACTGTTTCCAGAAAGTGTATGTGTCTGTGGTGTGTATGTGTGCGTCTCTTGACTCCTCTATCATCCTACTTACCATCCCAGTCACTTCCCAAACCATAACTCTCTTTCCTGACCACTGATCTTATATACTGCTTCCCTCATAAAATGTAAGATTTTAGAGGGAAGGAATTCATACACAAATACCTCATTTGTGTATTCCTATCACTAGTACTCAGTCTAGTGCTTGACACATAGCCAATACTTAGTATATAAGGAGGTGAGGGAGAGAGAGAGAGAGAGATGGAAACAGAGAAAGAGGGGAAGGAGGAGAAAGGGAAGAAGAAAAAGAAGGAGAAGAGGAAAAGGAAGAAGGAGGAGGAGGAGGAGAAGAAGGAGGAGAAGAAGTTGCTCTCTCCTCTCATTACCATATAAGTCCATGATACTTCAAGAAAAACATGATTAACCCTAGAAGTTCTGTGTGAAACTGACAAGTATGTCTTTGCCATATGCAGCTAACCCTTTGTGCTTTCAGATACAAATGCATAGATATAGAGAAAATACTGAGTGTGTGTTTTGAAATGCAGTATTCACAAATGCTTTTTATACCTAACTCCTGAAGGAATCTTCCCTTCTGACAACTTTTTCACATCCCAAACATTTAATCATTTATACCATCACATCCCATGAATCAGCAGAATGATTTTTGATGGGTTCCATTGCTAGTGGAAGTCCAGACATTGATGATAGATTCAAACCTCATGTGGATTAAGGTACCAAAAGAAGAACAGTTACATGCTGATAAATGTGTTTTAAGAAGCAAGTCTTGCCATTTTCGACAGGAACATCTCATCAAACTCAGCCCTCACTATAGAACATAATGGATGCTTACTTCTCTGCACCTGAAAAATGCCCATCCGTGCAGTACATCTTCCACAGAAATGAAATCAAAGGCAACAATATTGAGGTATTGAACCCTCGCTCAGTTTCATGGCTTTTAAGCTTGAGACACCATAATGGAAAATGGCATTCCAAGGTCAAATTCTAGCCCTGAAAATATCTTGAGTCAGACAACTGGAGTAAGCCACCTGCAAAAATGAATCAGATGCTAAAGGCCTGCCACATTGTCATGCATCATGATTGACAATTTGGAGAATCTGGGCTTTGGCAAAAGGAGATACATGGCCAGAAATCACCCGAGTAGCACATCCCATTGTGAAGGCTTACTTTGGGGACTGGGGAAGAGAGAGGAAGTGAAAGAAAAAAAAACACAGAGAAAGAAAATGATGGAAAAGAAGGGAGGGTGGGAAGCGAGAAAAGACTCAGTCTGGGAAACAAATGCCTTGGGTTCTCAATTTCATAAATTGTTATCTGCATAATGTGACTGCTTTCAATAGGACTAGAGCCCCAATCTCAGTTGGAAGTGGAGAATTATTTTTAATATCTGTTTTACATAATTAAGGTGCAGTGACTTTCATGCAGATGAGTGCTTTGAATGTTCACATCACCAAATGGTCTCATTAGCTATGCCATGCAATTAGGAAACAGGCCTAAAATACTTTGAATAAAACCTTAAATTGACAAAGGTCTGTGGGAAAAGTGTCCTCAGCTTTTGACCCTAAAACTGATGGAGATGGCATGAGTTTTTGCATTGATGTATCTATAGCTCTAACTTTTGTAATTCTGGATATCATGGAAGGTAGGCTGCATGCTCGATTTAGACACAAGGGAAGGAGCCCAGGTGGTGTTTAGGAAGGCTTGAAGTATTTACCCAAACATTTCAAGTTTTCCCCAAGTCTCTCTCAATTTCTTTTCTATTGTTTTCACGGTGTTTCTCCTTTCCTTTTGCTTCCATGTACATTTCAAAGGAAACTGGATAGCTTAATTTTAGTTAAATATAACTTTATACTAAGCAAACAAAAATGAATAAAACCTCAAAAAATAGCCACTTTTTGCCGTGGCATAATCTTTGCTTACAGTAACTCAAGGAGAGGTTAGATTGAATTGGTAATAGATGAAGGAAGACACTGACAATGTAGACAGTCAATGTAAGCCCCTAACTAACCGAATTCAAAATTGATTCACTGCACTCTGGAATTGCCTTCCACAGTCTCTGTATATAACTTGTTTGTATGTACCCAATTGTAGGTTGTTTTCCCCATTAATAAATGTTTGTTGATTGACTGACTGAAAATGCTTTCTTATTTAATTGCTAGGAAGGTGAAGAGGTTTAATCACACAGATCCAGTCCCAATATTTAATGAACTGGGCAAAACAATTTACTTCTCATCTGTGAAGTGGGGAGAATAACATTTTCACTATTTATGCCATGGGTTTGTGTAAGCTATAAAATAACTGCATAATTGTGAGCAATTAAAAATAACAATGGGAGGGCCAATGATGCCTCATAGTTTGTAGTTGAATCCAATATGACCTCTGTAACCTCAGTTGTGACACTAATAAAATGTGTGACTAGATAAGTTGATGTGAGATCAACGGGGATAATGTGGATGGGAAATATTTTGTAAATAGCAAAATGATAGTGAAGCAAAATATTTTAATATTTGTATGTAATAAAACATATTAGCTAGTGAGACTAGAGAGGCAGCGTGACATAATAAAGAGTCTAACTTGGAATCAAAAAATGCTTGGATTGAAGACCCACCTCTAACACATACTAATTGGGTGACACTTGGCAAATACAGTCAGTGATACCATGTAATTTTCAAGGGCTACAAATGGAAGAATTGATGCTGCTTGCATTGGTAGATTTCCTTATCGAGGTTCCTAAAATGGACATTATTTCTCCCAGATAGATAGATAGATAGATACATCGGTACATATACACTAAGTGGGGCAGCAAGGTGGCACAATGGACACAGTACCAGGCTTCGAGTCAAGAAAACCTGAGTTCAAATCCAGCTTCAGATATTTTCTGTGTGGCCTTGGGCAAGTAACTTAACCCTGTTTGCCTCAGTTTCCTCATCTGTAAAATGAGTTAAAGAAGAAAATGGCAAACTATTCCACCACTATCTTTCCCCCCAAAAAAACAAATTGGATCATGACTGAACAACAAAAACACATGAAATACATATAAATATACATATGTAGCCTTGGATAATTATATTTCAGATATTTTCTAATTCCCCCACTGCTGTTTGCCCCATCATCATCTATTTCTTTCATATATAGTTATTTTTATATTATAACATAATATATAAAATATATTATATATTATAAAATATGTTATATATAATTATAATATAATGTCATAAAATTAATATTAATTTTATATTTTATTTCCATCAAGAGAATTATTCAAACAATAAACATTTATTAAGCCCCAAGACAGCCATGGTGTGGAGCACAGGACATAAAAAGAAACAGCATAGATTCCCAGTGCCCTAGGAGCATACATTCTAATGAGGGAGACAACCCAACCTACCACTGACACACATGGACTGTATGACCCTGGACAAGTGATTTAACCGCTTAGTTTCCCAAGCAAATCTCTAAGATTGTAAATTGCAGAGGAATACCAATCAATTCACTGGTAGACAAGAGGAAGTTTCCTCATTGGTGAGCTCCCCATATCATTGACATCAAGCGTAGTTGAGATGCCTAGTGTCTTCCACTAAACTTTAAATGCTTATGTGCCAGGTACTGCATATGTTAGCAGAAATAAGATTCAAACAATACAAGGTGAACTCAGAGGTTAAGGCAACAGGAACTGAGGGTTTGGGAATAGCCCTTTCTTGCTTGAATACCTTGAAGGAAGCCAGGGAGTCTGAAACCTAGAGAGGAAGAGGGAAAGCATTCCAAGCATATAAATTCCTTGGGGGCAAAGACTATTTTATTGTTTCCCCCGTATCCACAGTGGCTAGCATAGGATCTGGCACATAGTAGGTGCTTGCTAAATGTGTCTTGGCTTATTGTCTTAGAGAATTATAATCACTGAGACATTATTATTCTTGAAATACTTTTCAAAATCATTTGCTTCAGCCTTCCGCATTTACATTATTCATAAAGTCTGTCTTGTCAAAACCATGAGTTATTTTCACCTGCAAACATTGTCTTTAGGGGAATTTTCTTGCCTTGCCATGCAGAGCTCAAATGCTGTAACTCCCACTGTCATTCATGGGAGGCCCATGGTTGAGTCCTAGATCAACAACCTCAGAACATGTTTTAATGGGTCAGCTTCTGCTCAGGGGTACTTAACAAAAGGCTCACTTGTATTTATAATGAACTCGTTCTGCCTCTTCTCAAGGTGAAAACACGACTTCCATTGCCTTCTCAGGAATCAAACCACAGATTAAAAAGGAAAGGGATCCCTAATGTTTGAGGCATGTCAACCCACTTCAGAAAACAAAACCACACAGTAATGTGAGAGAGTTTGCCTTCAGCTACATTTAAACAAAACTCACATTTCCTTCACAATTCTTTTTGCTTGGATCTGGCTATTACACTCATCTCTCTCAACTGACCCAGAGAGCAAGAATCAAAACCAAGTGTCTGGGAAGGGAGCCGGGTGGGGGGTGGGGTAAGGTGTAATATGGGTATACAGCTTGGTGAGATGCAGGAGAAGGAAAAGTTGAAGCTCTAGTGAACTATCTATGATGCTGACTGAATCCTCCAATTCTTTAGGAAACTGGGGCAAGAGTGTAAAGAATCATGGTATCACAGAGAGAGCAGGAAGGGACCTTAAACATCATCTAACCATCCATTTTTATAGATGAGGAAATTGAGGATAGGAGAGATTAAATGATTTGCCCAGAGTTGTACTCGGTCCGTCCATTTCAGCATAGCCAAGAAGTGTTTAAGGCAGGATTTGAATTCAGATCTTCCTGAAAAGAGCCAGACTAGACAATAAGAGTGGGTTAACAAAGAGATCATACAGATGGGGAAAAGACCCACATGTACAAAAATATTTATAACAATTCGTTTTGTGGTGGCAAAGAACTGGAAATTGAGAGGATGCCCCTCAATTGGGTAATGGCTGAACAAGTTGTGGCATATGAATGTAATGGAATACTATTGTACTATAAGAAATGATGAATAGACAGACTTCAGAAAAACCTGGAAAGACTTATATGAACTGATGCTAAGTGAGGGGAACAGAACCAGGATAACATTGTACACAGTTACAGTCACATTGTGTAATGACTGACTTTGATAGACATGGCTCTTCTCAGCAATGCAAGGTTCTAAGACAACTCCAAAAGGCTCATGATCTACATCCAGAGAAAAAATTATGGGCAGCTCAGGAAGCACAGAGCCCACACAGAACAGCCCAGGAAGTGTGGAGTGCAGCCCAACTTGGCAGAGAAAGGACCCTGAACAGGCATCAGGGAGCCACCAACAGCAGCAATTCCCAGATTGCTCCACCCACAAATGCCACAGACAGCTTCAAAGGTCAGTGGGAGGGCTCTTTCACACAGGAGAATGGAGCATGGTCTGGACCCCCACACCTGGCAGCAGTCACTGCAGTAGCACCTTCCATTTATGGAGCACCCCCTCACCCACCTGAGTCTCTGGGGTAATTGAGCAGCTGATCTGAATCTCAGCCCTGACAACTCAAAAGTCAAGTAACTGGCTGGGAAAATGCCCCCAAAAGGGAAAAAGAATAAGACAATAGAAAGTTATTTTCTTGGTGAACAGGTATTTTCTTCCACCCTTTCCAATGAGGAACAATTTACATCTTCAGAGGAAGACCTAAAAGTCAAAGCTTCTGCATGGAAAACCTCCAAAAATAAATATGTAATGGCCACAGGCCATGGAAGAGCTCAAAAAGGATTTGGAAAATCAAGTAAGAGAAGTGGAGGAAAAAATGGGAAGAGAAATGAGGGAGATGCAAGAAACATAAAAAGCAAATCAAAAGCTTGCTAAAGGAGACCCAAAAAAATCTGAAGAAATTAACAGCTTAAAAAATAGCCTAAATGGCAAAAAAAAAAGCCCAAAAAGCCAATGAGGAGAAGAATGCTTTAAAGAGCAGAATTAGTTAAATGGAAAAGGAGGTTCAAAAGCTCACTGAAGAAAATATTTCTTTAAAAATCAGAATGGAACAGATGGAAGCTATTGACTTTATGAGAAAGTAAGAAATTGCAAAACAAAACCAAAAGAATGAAAAAAAGAAGATAATATGAAATATCTCATTGGAAAAACAACTGACCTGGAAAACAGATTCAGGAGAGAAAATTTAAAAACTAAAAAGTGCTGACTCCCCTGAACTAGCTGAATGATATATGGGCTTGGCTAAAGGAATGATACACGTGCTTGATTAAAGTGATTGTTAATCCTTTGAAAAAATAATTATGGAGTCTGAATGCATATCAAAACATACTATTTGTTTTCTCTGTTTTTTTTGTTTTGTTTCTTCTTTCTTGTGGTTCATTCCATTGGTTATAATTCTTCTTTACAACGTGCCCAATGTGAAAATATATTTAGCATGAATATATATGTATAACCTATATCAAATTGCACACTGTCTTGGGGAGAGGGGAGGATAAGGAAGGGGAGAACATTTAAAACTCAAAAGCTTGTGGAACTGAATGTTGCAAACTAAAACTATATAATTTTTTTTTAAATAAGAGTGGGTTAAATTTGTGGCACTCAAGGACCATATGGCCCTTAAAAGTGAAGTTTAACCTTAGCTGTATGTAACCTGGTTTCAACATCCAATAATGCTGCAAAGAATCACTGAAGACTTCCTTTGGAGAGCTTCTTTTAGGTAATCTCCATGGAAGTCACTGGGTAAAAGAAACATGCAAGGCAAACAACACACATCATTCTCCTTCCTAGCTTATTGGAATGGTCACATATAAAACAGTTACAGAGCAAGGTCTTGATTCTACATGACTAACATCTATACAAGTCTTCATTAAACCTACACATGAAAAAGGAAATATGTTGAATTTGCCAACTTATCTAAATAATTTAGAAAGACAATCAGTATAGTGGATTAAGGGATAGACTTAGAATCAAGAAGCCCTAAGTTCAAGTCCTGTTAGATGATGGATATGCTGGACAATGGACAAGTCACAGAAACTCTCAGTGTATGTACCTCTCTAAAAAAATAAAACTCTCTAAGTCTTCAAGGTACAAATGAGCAGCCAACCTGTATCAGTGGAAGAAGAGTACATGATGGGAGGTCTCTTGAACCTATGAAATCATGGGTAAAGGCAATCTGAACCATTCAAGTCCCTGTTGTGTGCCTAAAACTCTGCTTTCATTAACATTAACAAAATGCTTCAAGGAAAAAAAGGAGGGGGGGGGGTTCCTTTGCTCAATTAGTCAAACAGTTGCCTCAACTTCCAATTTACTCAGCTCATGTAAAGGCAAAGTTCTCCTAAAATTATTGCCTAGAAAAAATGTCAGACAAAGGCCCAAGTGAAATCCAGGATTGTGGCAGGTTTATGAGAAGCTCATTCAGCTGTGTCAGAAAATTAATGTTAAAATAGCTAGAATTTAAATTTTTCTTTGACTTTATACTGCTATCAAGTAATCCCTCGTAATAAAAGGTCACTTATGTCAATATTCCTTTCTCTCAAAAGCTTCCTTTCTTAGCTATTCTGAAGTTCAAAAAGGCTGATATCAGAAGCATCATTATCAGAGCCAAAGTAGACTGGGGAAAAAAAAAAGGAAGTACAATACTTATCACAAAAAAAGATCACATACCCATCTACAATGACACAAAAGCTCCAGAGTGAGTGAGAAGTCAACTCTACACAGGATGCCTTTATCAGATGACCAAATACCACATACTATGGGACAACAAACTAAGCCATTTTAAAAGCAATGGATTTTCAAAATTTGCTTTGCTAGAGGTATGTACCAATGAGTATTGCATTAGGGCACTGTGAATATCAATGATTAGAAAGATATCGAGCAGTTCTGTTGAACATGTTCATAATTCATGAATTCATTCCTTTAACAAATTTATTAACCATCAACTATGTGTAAAGCACTGTTCTAGGTCCTGAATGAGAAAGAAAGGGAGGGGAGAGAGAGAAAGAGAAAGACAGACAGAGACAGAGACAGAGAGACAGACAAACAGAGAGACAAAGAGAGAGAGAGGAGAGAGCGAGGGGGGGGAGGGAGGGAGACAGTGAGAGAGGGAGGAAAGGAAGGAAGGAAGGAAGGGAGGGAGGGAGGGAGAGAGAGAGGGGAGAATGAACAAAAGAGTAGCTGACTTCAAAGAATTTCCATTTTATTGGAAGAATTGCTTTTTGAATTCTTTATCACATGGGTATTAAGTATTTTGAACTGCACCAATAATGGAACTTGAGACCTAGAACTGTAGATACAATTATGATTGAAACCGTACTTTCCTGAGATGTGTTAATTATTCTTAGTGCTTTTGCTTTGCACTGATTCACAACCAATTCCACCAACATTTTGGCTATAAAAATATTAATATCACTTTTTAAAAAAGATTTTCTTTTCTTTTTTGCTTAGCAATTCTTTTAACATATATAAGTATATTTGTTTGTACATATCTATCTGTATCTAGATACGTATATATATATACGTATCTAGATATAGATAGACATATGATAGATAGATAGATATAAATCATATAAACAGGTCCTCAAACTGGAGGTCCTCAATAATTTTAAGAGTGTAAAAGAGTCTCAAGGCCAAGAAGGGGATCCAAGGACAGTAATTTAATCCACTAATAAACCTCACCTAGCTGCTAGTAAATAATACTTAATAAAAGTGTTTGTTTTCTATGAAGTTTAGATTCAGTCAAAGGGTTACACTAGAGGACCTAGAGGGCCACATGTGGCCACAGGCAAAAGTTCCCCACTCCTGACCTAGCATGTTAAAGATTTGTCTGAGACTCAGAAAGGTTAAATAGCTTGTGCCTTGTCCTCCAGGTAGTAGGTGTTAAGTAGTGAGGATTAGAGTCCAGGTCTTCCTGACTCCTAGGCCAGCATTCTACTACAGCTGGTAGTTTCTCATCTTATACTTACAGTAGGCACTCAATAAATACTGAACTGAATTTGCTTTAAGAGAAAATCTAAACCAAGTTAGCTAGTGTTAGTAATCATTGCTATCTGGGAGCCTGAGTTTGGTGGATTACTTGCGTTTTGAGCTGTAGCATAGGTAGAGTTGATCAGGCATACACATTGAGTGTGGCATCAATATTCCAAACCTTGGGGACGGGAGGGGTGGGGGGAGGACACCAGGATTTGGGGATGGTGCGTTAGGCTACCTAAGTAGGTACTAAGTGCCCTGAATGAGAAACAAAGTAGGTTAAAACTTCCAAGATGATCAGAAGTGGCATCCTGTCCATGACTGAATGGCTGATGTATTTCCAACCTTTGTGATATAAGGAAAGCCAATCTCAAAACAAATAAAATAAAACCTAGTGTTGTTTTGTTGTTGGTATTTTTTCTTTCTTGCTTGCTTGCTTTTCTTCTTTCTTTCCTTCCTTTTTTCCTTCCCTCCTTCCCTCCTTCCTTCCTTTCTTCCTTCCTTCTCTCTTCTTTCTGTCTGTCTTTTTTCATTTTGCAGAAGAGAAAAATGTGGTTCAGGAGTGGAATTAGGGTTTTTTAAAAAGGAGGGGGAAGGGAGAAATGATTCAGTATTGGTTCTGTACTAGTCTGCAGTGAGTTAAACTATGGAGGATCCTATTTTGTTTCAAACCAGTAAGTAACTATTTAGGAATGTATTGTTGTTTCCTTATGAGCCTAGACAATATGCTAGGAGTGTCCATGAGTGACACTGTGTTTGGATTGCATTTGTAATGAAGTTGTGCAAATCTTCCCCTGGCAAACAAGCAGAATGAATACTTCATATGCTACATGAAACAAGACCAACCTGAGTGCCACACAAAGGAAGAAGCACTAGTCTCTAGTAAAAGGCCATGGTTTAGCACCATCTCTGGGCTTTATGATCTGTCAGACATTCCCTAACTCTTAAATAAGGCTGTTGGACACTATGACTTCTGAGGTCCCTTTCTAAACAAACATCTATGATACTCTTATCCTCTGACCTGGGGAATGACCAAGGAGTCAGCCATTTCAGCTTGGAAACCTGAAATGGAAAGGACCTTCTTTAAAGAAGAATCAGCCTATCCACTAAAATTACCAAAGTATCTAAAGTTGTTGCAGAGGAGCAGGAGAGACAAGGATGACAAAATCTTTATGTAATAGGGATTTCAGAACTGACTGACATCCTGAGATTTGTAGTTCAGAAGGATGCCTTCCTTCTCAGCCTAGAGTGTAATTTTTATTCTCACAGTCCTTGAACTCAAAGATGGGCTTGAGTCATGCCTGGGAGTTCTTAAAGGGACACACATAGCCTGGGAGACCTAGACTGAGAAGCTGGGACCAAAAAGTGTAGAGTTTTAGTAGAGGTAGAGAGATACTGTCTTCAACCCTTCCCAGACTTAATGAGCGAAGAAAGAAAGCCAAACAGAGGCATTAAGGAAGAGGAGAAAGTGAAAAGAAAGACTGAAAGGAGGAAGTGAAAGGAAGGCCATAGATAGAAAAGTTGAGCTCAGAGAAGGCCATCAGACATCTCAGATATCTCTGGGCTGAAGCTACCGGATTTGCCTACCTTTTCCCTATTACAAAAGTCTTCTCTTCCCCCAACTTTCTCTCTCAATGACTGTCCAGTAATAGAAACTATAATGTGCCTCAACTGGTTTTTTTCCCCATCTAAATCTTTCCTATATATTGGGTTTTGTTCAAACACAAAGAGACCAGGAATTAACTAGAGATAAATACATACTTAAATTAGAGCAGAGAGCCTGATTTCTTTCTGAAATTTAAAAACTGTCCTAACGGGAAGGGGGAGGTTCTGATCTACTATAACTATCTTCATCATATTCCTTCTAAAATAAACCCCATTAGAGAAAGGAACTAGGCACACCTAAGGACCATGACATTGCCCCTAGGCTACAATGCGGGCTAATTATTGTACCAGGATGTGGCTGGCTGACTATCCAGAGGGAAAAGGGGTAGGAAGAAGAAAACAGTGGACCAAGAAAACACTCTAAACCATTTGCTAAGGAAGAGAAAGGAAAGACCTAAGAAGGAATTAGCTCTGCCCCTGTTCAGCAGGATGGAACACAAAGGAGAGGGTGCTAGCCAGCCATCTCCACCCCCTATAGCCCAGTGTTAAATCCATAAGGCTCAGCCCGGTTTCAATCCTACATCCAACTTACCCCTTTGGCTCAATCCATCTCCAACCCCTGCTTAACTTCTGCTCTCAACAGCTTGGGTTATTTTTATTTTATATATAAACCAATAATAAAAGAGAATTAATTGGCTTAATTTGTATGTTTCCACATCTAGCTATGTGCGTACTGTATTTTACAAAGAGATGATGAAGCCAGGCACTTTTACTATCCTCCCCCCAACACATAGCAACCTTTTAAGAAAATATTTCATGACGGAAAAGGGATTCAAGTGATTTTTTTTAAGTGCTCTGCATTTATGCACAATTTAATTTTTCTGCCCATTTTCCAATCAGTTTCCCAACCTAGACTTAAGCCTGAGGAAATGTGTTAGGACTCAGTTATAATTACTCCCTAACTGTACATGGAATAATAACTCCTGAATTATGTGGCACATGAAAAGTAGCATCTGGTAGACCACATACAGAACAATATCCCTATTTTCCTATACTTAGAGCTATGTGCCTTTTCTATTTAGTAAAGTACTTATGCTGAAAATGTAAGATAACAAACGTGATCTGACCTTTTATATATGCATGAGTCATCAGAGCAGGAACAGAGGACATGTTACTCAAAAGCTGTGCCTTGCTACTCAGCTAGTGGTACCTATATAAAAACATCTCATAATTAGCACAAACCTGAGTTAACTTTCTCTATACTGTCATGTCTAATTAAGTATATTATTAAGAAGAAATGTGAGACATAGTAGCATTCACACCCCAAATCTCAACTCCAAATTTATAAAAAGGCCAAATGTGGATTTTTAATTGAAAGTCTGTTCTAAAAAGCATTTCTTTTTACTCTAAAAAGTCTTCAAATTATTTTTATAAGGGCGTGATGAGATGAAGTCAGAGATTTGACAGTGATAGGGAGATTCAATTATCCAGACATCAACTACAGCTCTCCCTCTGCCCTAATGTAGGACAGTTCATCCTAGGCTTTTCTAAAGAATAAGTTGATTCTTTAGAAAGTAGAAGTAGTAGTGTAGGGGAATTTTTGTTCTAGACCTGATTTGGGCTACTGGCATGGAAATAATGGTGACCTTAGAGGGAAGTGACCCCTGTGTACACCTCTATCCATATGATGGAAAAGATGAAAATTAGAGTCAGTTTGCCACACACATTGGAATTTAGAAGGCCAGATTTCAAAAGGTCCAGAGAAAAGATAGATAGGATTCCTTTCCTTCCTATGAAGAAAAGGAATTGGCCTGCCTTGCCCAAAACTTGGTCAAAAAATGATATTGAGCAAGTCACTTATACTAACTATCCTGGGAAAGTGGGGTGGAACTCACTCAAGAAAGAAATTAATTGGAATTTCATTATAAAAAACACTTCCAATGAGGACAAAGAGGTGAGTACCTATAAAGACCAACGTGCATGAATGAGAAATTTATCATCTAACCTAGATTTTAAAAGGGATGTTTTGGCACCAGCTGTCCCTACTTCCTGGAATGGCGTCCCTCTCTTCTTTTAGGGCACAATTCAAGTAACATTTTCTGCATGAAGTTTTTTTTTTTTTTCTGATACCTCCAGCACCCAGCAGAGAGCCTAGCTCATAGTAGGTGCTTAATAAATATCTGTTGATTAAATGATTTAAAAAATAAGATATGCACAGAAGATTGAAGCAAGGGTGGCTGCTCCAATTGAGCATTATGTGAGTAGGGCCAGAGCTCAGGATGAGCTGGAAAGAAATGCTAACGAATGCTAAAAGGATGCTTGGAAGTTATATTCCTTCTGAAACAAGGGTTTATCCCTTCAATATCAATATTCCACTATATATATATCTTTCACAGCTAAGGGAAGTAGATGCAATCTTAACCAAATAAGGAATACAAGAAGTCACAAAAGACAAAACAGATAGCTTTGACTACGTGAAACTGAAAAGTTTTTGAACAAACAAAATTAATGATCTATGATAAAGATAATTATCTACTTGGCAAAAATCTTTGAACCAAATTTTCCTAATAAGGGTTTGGTATCCAATTATATGTATGTATGTATGTATGTATGTATGTATGTGTAGATAGATATAGATACACATATATACATACATTCCCCCACAGATATATATATATATGAATGTTCTCTAAATATATAATATAATATTAAAATCTATAAATATATTATTCATATATTATACATAACATAATACAAGATTAATATATAAATTACATGGGTATCTAATATGTAGTATAGAAATAATTCAGATATTATATAGATATAAACATAGATATAACAAAAAGTCTTTCCCCAATAGATAAGCAAAGGATATTTTTTAAAGTTCTCAAAAGAATTACAAACTTTTCACATTCATATGAAAGGATGCTCCAAATCACTAATAGAAAGAGAAATTCGCATTAACATGTACCTGAGGTTTTAAAAATGACAAAATAAGTGAATAGTCAGTTATGGAGAGGTTGTGGCATGTAGGAAGATAGTCACGATAGTACCTAGATTAAAACTTAAATGATGTAGACAAGCAAAAGGCATCAATAAAAATTTTATTGTTTTAAAGAAAAGATTCAGAAGGCAACAGAAATACATGTTTTGGATATGTGCAGTGTGTAGTATGTGATACGTGGGTATGGAGCTGCAAATATACAACCAACTTCTAAAATAATTTGAATATGCAAATAAAGTAACTACATTGTCCATACACTTTGATCCAGAGATTCTACTAAAATCCTAAGCAAGTCACTGATAAGAAAAATATCCCTATATGCAGTAAAAATATTTATAGTGCTATATTTTGTGATAGAAAAGAATTGGAAATAAAGTAGATATCTATCAACTGAGAAATGGCTAGGCAAATCATGTTACATGAACGCAACAGACTGTTACTGTGCTGTAATGTATGATAAATATGATGAATACAAAGAAACAGAGAAAGATTTACATAAACTGAGTCAGGGTAAAGAAATCAGAGGAAAGAAAACATATGCAATGACTACAAAAGTATAAATGGAAAGGTCACCGCAAAACAATCCAAAGTGAAGATTTCACAATTCTAAAGTATAAGTATAGTTACAAAGGAGAAAAATGATAAGACATCCTAACCCCATACCTGCAGAGAGGTGGGGTACCCATGGGTGTGGTACATTGCACATCTTCACAGACTTTTTCAATTTGTTCATTGGTTTTGCTCATTTCTTTTTTTAATTTTATAAATATATTTGTTATATGGGATGGGGCTCTGAGAGGGAGAGAGGGGTAGTGGTGAAAAACTAAATGCTGTAAAAAAACAAGACGTTAATAAAAAATTATTTTTTTTTGAGGATAAGACTCACACAGAGCAGAATGGAAAGGCTGATTGTAGGTTAAATACAAGCCACCACATGCTGCAAATAGAGTTGCAAAGAGGAAGTACAATAAGGCTATCATAAAAAAAAATACGTCAGAAAAAGAAGATGGGCTGGTCACAAGCCTAGATCAAGGGAAAATCAAAGAAGAGTGCATATGCTGCACTAGTAACTTGGAGATGCTAGGGAAAATAAGTGAGGCAGTCCCCTAGTATATTAAGTGGTCCTCCACTTACAGGCTAAAAGTGTGACTTCATTTATGGAAGGACATGAAAGACAGAGATGCAAGACAGCCAGGCATAGGTGGAATACAGTTTGTACCACTGAAGAGTCATAGCAATGATATCACAAATCTTCTGGAATCTGGGAGAAAATATGAAGATCAAAGGAAAAGGAGGATGGTTACCCAGGTTAGATGAGGCAATGATAATGGATGACAATGGACATGAAGAGGCAAGAGTTTACCTTTAAAGGAATCAATCACTTTTAGGGGACTGCAAGTTCCATAGGAATTAACACTGTGATATAAGAGACAAAATAGCTACTGAAAACAAATATTGATATAGGAGAACAGCATCCAGAACATAAGATCTGAAAACTCCCTCATACTCTGCTTTAGTCAGGTCATTTCTAGGATATTGGTTTAATTTTGTTTATCACAATGGCCTGAAAATGAAAGACGAAGAAATGGTGACATTCAGAATCTGTGTCATTTATCTTGATATTACCCAATTTGAAGCATCAATAGTTTATGCAAATAGGTTATATCTGAGTTTTTGTAATTGCAGACAATACCTTCTCTTCTTGATCATCAGTTCTAATTCAGTATTGATTTTGATCTTTGCTCTAACTTGTCAATGATCGGGTTGCAAAATAACATATAATTCAGAAATGACTTCTACATAAATAACAAGACTTTTTGTATATTTAGTTAGGATTAATTTCAACTTTTGTTACAGTATTCAGTACTAGCCATATCTATCACCTTCTGACTCTTCCAAAGAGGGGAGAGAAGAACAGTATTTATGCTGTGTGCATGAGGCCTCTTAGTAGACTACGAGACTTTGATTTCCTCCATTTTTTAATCTGGAACCACATTTTCCAATATATTTTTCATCATCCACTCTTGTGTCTACCTTTAGGACAGAGTGATCATGTGTTAATGAATATACTGGTTTGATATGAAGGAATTTCAAAAGTGTTTCTTAAAAGTTTTCCTCTTTACTAATTTTAAGAGATGGTGGTGTATAAGCTGCAGTTCTCAAGGGCTTTGATCATTTTCCATTTTTGTCTGTGTACATCCAGCTTTGAAGAGGGAAGGAATATATTCACCGTCTGTTGAATTGGATTAAATTATTTTCAGGGTGATCTTTATTTAACGAATTCATCACAATAACTTCAAGGTGAGTTACCTAAGTGTTGCATGAAGTGATGGTTGTCTTTGGGCTTATAGTGAAACCAATTCTTTTGTTGTCTTCTTGAAAATAATCAGTAGACTCTTACCTTTAATTTCAACCTTTTAATGACTTTTGTTTTCATTTATAATGAAAATGTCAATATTTGAGATTGCCTAGGAATGTGTCAACTCACTCATGATTGAACATGTAAGGTTTTCACATTTAAGAGGGCCAATACAGAAAACTTAAACACTATTTCAATTCTCTAAGATTCTTAGAATCTTCTGTCTTTTTACTTGCCACTCTTAAAATACCATTACTGAATAAATACAGGATACCTCAAGACATATAAGTATTAATCACTGAGGTTTGTTTTTCTTTTGGACATGAGATTTTTTAGAAATATTTTCTAGGACTTGGTTTACATGTTCAAATAAATTTACATATTTTTACTTATTTGGTTATCAAATAAAAATCATACAGATGAATTTTTTCACTTAATTACTTGACTATAATCAGCTATAAAATGCCAATGTAATTAGCTTTTCCCGTAAACAAATTGGTCTTGATGATTTTGTAATACATTTAGCTATCAATATACACAGTCATTCAATTGACCTGATTGATTGTTTGAAACCAATCTATCTCTGTTTATATGGGTAATTGATTTGACTAATTTAATTTAGTTGACTAGTTAAGAGCAGGCTTAATGATTGGTTAGTCACTTTTTACTTCAGTCCAACAGTGAGCTACTAGCTTAAATAATTGATCAGTGCATTCACAACAGTTCCAATGACATCTGAACATAGTCACTATTGCTTTCAATGGAACATAAAGGAGGTCAAGAAGAATGGTATTCATCACTGTTAAGTATGTTTTACAATTTTTTAAAAAATCTTACTTTTTATTTTTAAAAATTTATTTAAAAATCAAATGTAACTAAAAATTAAAATAATGCCACATAATTAGAATGATATAGAGTTGAATTTTCAAAATACTTATTAATCAACTGATCCCAATTTATTGTGTACTTACCATAAGCAATGTGACATATTGGAAACTTAATAATGTCTGTTTTAATCCATGTAATTAATGATAGGGAGGAAAGTCTTAATGCATATCTCCTGCCAGAATACATACAATGGAAATTTCACTTTTTGAAATCAAATTAATTATTAATTTCAATAAATTTTCAAAAGTTCAGTGTATTTTCAGAAGAATAAGGTTTGTTTATTGTTTTGCTGATTCTCTGAGGTTTTCTAGATACACATATTATGTCAATGAAGAGTAATATAAAAAAATCAAGGTAGATGGAAACTGGGTACAGGGTACAATGCTAGCAACAATTATATTTTTTAAAGAATAAGCATAGAAGACATTATCAGTGACTAGAATATGCGGTAGCTTGGATACTTGATGAGAATGATGACAGATTGACTGTGCAAATGACACATGGCTACCCTCCTGCCTGCACCAATATAGATAAAGGAAAATAAGTCCTTGGAGGTAAATCCTCCAAGAAATATTTGTGAATGGAAATGGATTAAAATCATCAAGAATGCTAAGAAATGAACCAGTGGTGTTCTGATCAGTGATGGGTTCCGCAGCAGCAGAAGGGGTGCCATACTACCCAGATCCTTGCCTCCTGTAGTACCCATACAGAACCACAAAAAAAAATGTTTCCAACCTTTTTTTTAATTCTCAAAGTATCATAGCTATGGAGTTGGAATTCCTCATTACACAGCATACACTGATAGAGAGAAACATTTGTTTCAAGTGAATTAAAAGCCATAAGAAAGGAGAATACTCAAAGTCAAATTCACTAATGGATTTCCACAATTACTACACCAACAATAAAAAATAAATATTCATCCCAAAAGAAGAACCTGAGGGGAAAAAAAACTGCAAAAGTCATCATAAGAGATACAAGGAATATTACTAATGAGAAAAGAAATTATTTTGAGGTAATGAATTGATGTGTTGGGGGTTTTGTTTTTCTGTTTGTGGTTTGTTTGGTTTTCTATTTGTTTTTTGTTTTAGTTTTGCTTAATAAAGCATTATTTCATAACCTAGAAATAGAGCTCAAAAAATTAAATTTTGGATAATGTGCATACTTATAAGTATGTGTGTATACATATATTAGTTATAATCACATATTATCATGCATGTATACATAATATATGTATATAATATGTGTATATATCTATATATTTCTATAAATAAAATGGCTTGTTCCCTCCACTATCAGTGACAAAATCCTTGGCATGCAGTTTAAGGTCTAAAAAATGTGAAAAATGAGATACATGTAAAATGTTACACGTTATTTTTTTAAACAGAGTATCAGAGAAAAGAAAATGAAGGGAGGGAGAGAAAAGAGAAGGAGGAGAAGGGAGAGGATGAATAGTGTGGAGAGAAAGAGAGATAGAGAGAGAGACAGAGAGAGAGAGAGGGACAGAGAGAGAGAGAGGGAGGGAGGGAGGGAAGGAGAGAGGGAGAGAAAGAGGGAGAGAGAAAGAGAGAGAGAGAGAGGGAGAGAGGGAGAAAGAGAGAGAGGGAGAGAGAGAGAGAGGGAAAGAGAGAGAGAGAGAGACAGAGACAGAGAGAGAAAAGTTAGCTCTCTAATAGATTCCATAAAAGGGGAAGACAAAAGATGAACCAAAGATGCTGCTTCAGCTAGGAAGTTATTTTGTTGTTGTTTTTTTCCAGATGTTACAATGGCCATGGTTTTCAGTGTTCAGCAGAGGATCCTCAAGATGAAATATGAGTTCTTTGGCTAATATCATTCACACTGGGTATTTTAAAGTACTGTCTGCTTTTTCCAGTTTCTTGTCATCCAGCACATCTCAGAGGGGCTTAAACTCCATAAAATACAATTCAAAAAGTGAAATATTCCCCCCTTTTTGGTGCTGTAAGTGAGCCATAGATAAAGGCAATAACAACAACAACAAAATTCCACCTCCAGTCTATTCTTAAATTTGGAGAAAATAGAACTATTTCTTGGAGCACGTAATATGCAGAATTATAGCCCCGAGAGTGTAAATAACTAAGGCCTCCTAATTCCCTAGGTCTTCGCAAAGCAGGGTATGAAACCAAGTTTCTTGCACATAATCAGAATAATACAAAACCAAGTGGTTAATGATTTTCTTAAATAACGTAGCAAACGGCCTGCATGCAAATAAGCATTTTGCATTATTGAGATACGAAGGAGACTAGTTGAAAATGGAGCTCAAGGGACTTGGATGAAATGTGAATAGCCAGCAGGTTGGCAATATACACAGATTTGGTTTCCACATCCTTTTTTCTATTTGACCTCTCTTGGGTCATCTACCTTCTTTACT
Source organism: Potorous gilbertii (assembly GCA_028658325.1). NCBI lineage: Eukaryota > Metazoa > Chordata > Mammalia > Diprotodontia > Potoroidae > Potorous > Potorous gilbertii. The sequence goes on from CM053772.1 coordinate 22,005,329, forward strand.
CTTTTCTCTCTTTTGGTCAGTTGGCTTCAAGAGCAAAATGTCACCATTCAGGATAGCTGTACTATCACTTTTTGGCTAAAGGAAATGATAGTCAAAATTAGATAGATCTAGGTGGCCTCTATGTTCCGTAATAGCTGTTCCTCTGCACACAACTAGGGATCAGAAAAGACTGTTATTTTTACACCTTAACGAAATGCAAATGCAAATGACCAAGATACAAATGAAGAATAATTAAATATCTTCTATATGCAGAGCAATGTAGTCCGCACCAGACAATGTATAAACCTTACAAAAATCACAGTCCCTGACTTCCTGAAACTTTTAACCTACTAGGAAAATCAGACACCAATCCAAATAGTTGCAATATGCAATATTCCATGATATTTATATTATTAGATGATTAGAAAGCCAAGTGTTTACAATCTGGAGAATCCTGAAAGATTTCCTGGAAGAAAGGTCATCAGATTTGGGTTTTGAAGAATAGATAAGAATTGAATTGGCAAAAAGAGAAAAACATGATATGAATCAATTAATCAATTAATTAAAGAAAAACTTTGTAAGTATCTAACTATATGACAAACACTCTGTGAAGGAATAGTGATAGGCTAGAGATGGAATGAGTTTTTATGCTGAGTGATTAATCAATCAACAATCATGTAATAAATGATGACTATGTTCTAGGCATCATGGTAGGCACTGGGGTAAAAGTGAAACAGTCCCTGTTTTCTAGGAACTTACACTGTATTGGGGAGAAACAAGATGTACATATCCTGATGTTTACATGTACTTTCCTTTGGAGTGAAGGAATTGACCTACACTCCCAAGCTCACTTCATACTTCTTTTGAAAAATAATAGCAAGTTACATGAATGGGGGGAATCAAGAATTGGGCAACACCCCTCAAAAAAATAAAAGACTCAAGTGCTGAGCATGGAAGCAATTAGGTATTGCTTGATAAACTGAGAGAGATTATCCCAAGATCTGAGTTTACCCTGTGCAGGAACAGGAGCAGTCTTATATCTGAGTTTGGGCTTCTTTTCTGTTGTTTATTTATTTGTTGGCTGGTTTGTTTCCCAAGCCAAAGAGATTGCAGTTTGAATAGTTTATCACATAAAAGAAGATAAAGAGCTGATTTCAAAGCCCTGATATCAATGTGGGGAAAATGATCTATTACAGGGTCCTGGAAAAATTATTATATTGTTTAACTATATATAATTGAATGCTGTCCACACCCTGAATGTCCCTTGAGCCCAGTAACTCTAGGAATACTGGAGATGGTTACAAGGTACTTTGGGTTCTCCCAGGTTCTAGATGCACCCAAAGCATTCTTGTTTTGATTACACACCCAGAATTTGTGAAGGGCTCCATCCAAACTTTTATTTTGAGTTTCCTTGTGTTCTGAGCTTCAGCCAAATTTTATTAGATGTTTACAATTACTTACTTCTATCTCAATTTACCTCGTTCTCTGGTGTCCTCTCAGTAATAGTGACTAAGTGAAGTTCCTGTGATTCATGCTTGGATCATTCTGTCAGAATCTTATATGATTCTAAATCTTCCAGAACCTGGGAGGAGAGAGCCACTTTCCAGCTCACTGTCCTCTGCCAAAGGGCCATATAAGTTTTTTTTAAATAAATAATTTCAGATTTGGGGATCTCTTCTCAAGAACAGTATCGGTAATGAGGAGGGATGGATCTGCCAGCACAGGAGAACTTGGCAGACATGTCAGTTGCACCACTTCATTACAGGATGAGTTGGAAGATTCCCAGGTAGTTAAATCTTCATCTCTACGTCCCGAGCAGAACCAGCAACACAAGCACAAACTTTTTATTTCCATTTCTTTTAGAAGACTCAGACCAATTAGCCCTATCTGCTTTGGAGCATGACTTGAGAGCTTGAATTTCATGGGCTTGGACAGTTCTTCCCTGAGATGGATGCCCGCACAGCCCTTTACCTTGATTAGTCACAACTGGAACTTGAAGGCTTTTTTTATCCTTTAAGGTCATCGAACTTCCTTCAAAGGAAGTTGCTGCTGTTGGTGTCATCACTGTTTGCATTGCCATTGTGCTTGTGGCTGTTATTCAGTTGTGTCTGATTCTTCTTGACTCCATTTGGGACTTTCTTGGCCGAGATTTTGGAGTGGTCTGCCATTTCCTTCTCCAGCTCATTTTACTACAGAGGAAACTGATGCAAACTGGGTTAAGTGATTTGCTTAGGGTCACACAACGAGTAAGTGTCTGTGAATAGATTTCGATTAATGGAGATAAATCTCCCTGACTCCAGCTCTGGTACTCTATCCAATGGGCCCCAAGACACTCTTCTATTTTCTTATTAGAAATTTCAAATTTGAACTTGGTGGCTTGAGTTCCTACAGCAAAGGAGGAATCTAGAGTCTCTGATGTGTTCCTGCAGCTCCAGAGAAATAAAAGCTAGCCTAAGGGATAAGAACAATATGAGGACCTCTCCTGCTTCTGAGTCAAGCTACTTGTCCCTTTACTCCAGTTAGATTGCTAACTTATCTGTTATTTACCTATGGTTTTCAATTTAGATCTCATTTGCTTATTATAAAACCCTGTTGGTCTGAACAAACGCTAAATTGTGCATGTTATACAAAGCTTACAAATAGAGTATTAAAAAGAGGGCTTTTTTTAGTCTAAGAGAATTGAAGGTTTGGTCAGCAAGAGCTAATGAGGAAACACAAAGCTTTAAAGCCAAAGTATTAGGATGTAGAAGAAATCTGATATATATATATATGTATATATATATATGTATATATATATATATATATGTATATATATATATGTATATATATACATATATATATATACATATATATATATATACTTAATATTTAGCCAGAAATAAATCTTAAATTAGTGAGAATGTTAAGGGTGCAAAAGAACAACATGTGGGCAAGCTTACTTTTATTTTTGAACTGGCAGCCACCAGTCTTGTTGGCCAAATTGGAAAGGAAAGCTACAATCCTTCAGGAGGGGAGAGGTGAAAGAAACCACACCTCCACCAATAAGGAAATCTCCTTCCTTACCTCCAGCTCACTGGCAGCTGAATCTACCTTGCTTACTAGTGACATCTGCTGCCTACATACAAAATAGATGCAAAATACTCCAATGCATCTGTGATCTCATTCTTGGCATTCCCTTCAATGGCACAAATTTCAACCATCTTGTCCATCCTTTATAGATTAGATCTACCCATTGTGCTTGAGGTCTTTCTCACTGTTTCTCAACATATCATGCAGTCATCAGTGAAACACTCTGACTGGCTACTTATTACCGTTCAGTCGCGCCATGTGACCCATCCATCTTCTCTTTGTGCAATATGATTCTTGAATACAATGCTTCATTTTGTTCTCCAAACTTCCCAAATGACAATAAATTTTTAAAAATCACAGAAATCTTATATATCCCAAGGAAATAATAAAACCAAATATTTTTTAAAGTTTCATACATTCCAAAATATTTATAGCAACAATTTTGTGATGATACAAAAGCCCTGGAAACTAAGTATATTTCAATTGCTTGGGAATGGCTAAAAATGTTATACTACATGAATGTAATGGAATATTACTGTGTTGTAAAAAATGACAAACATGAATGAATACAGAGAATCACTGAAAGACTTACATGAACTAAAAGCAAAACTAAGTAAGAAAAGCCAGGAAAATAATATAAACAATGACCACATTAAAAAAATGGAAAATAAATTGCCACAAAACAATTAAAAATGACTGTTGCAAAATTATAAAGCACAAACTTGGTCCTAAGGAAAAGATGTATGAAAATACCTCTTGCCACTCCTTTTCAGAGGTAGAAGATTCCTGGGTATGGAGCATGCCATATGTCAGATTTATTTAATATATGTGTTGATTGGTTTTGCTGATTTAAAAAAAAAAACTTCTTTGTTTCTTTTCTTTATTTCTTTTTTACAAAATTATTTGTCGAAATGGAAGAAATGATATGAAGTTACCCAAGGAAAATCTAGACAATGTAAATACAAAAGCAAATACCAATAAAAGTCCATTTTAAAAACTGAGGTAGATTGCTCACACTCGCCACTCACCTTTTCATGGTCCTCTGTGTAGAACTCATCTTTGGTTCTTTAGAGACGGTGCTGTTTCACATCTTGCTGCCACACAGCAACAAGAGTAAAATGTTACTATTGAAAAGTTGTTCCTTTGCTTTCATAATAAGCATGAGATCAATTCAATTCTTCACAATTTCCCAAGCATAATAGAGCCCACTCTCCTCCTCATTTTTAACTCTAAGTCCAGCTCATTGTTCATTTGAGCTATCTGTCCCAGATATACACACTGATGAAAAAAATTCTATAATTTTCCAGTACACATTCAAATCTGAGCAATAGTCTTTCTTCATCCACTTGGTCTTTTTTATGTGAATGGTCAGATCAAATTCTTGAGTGTTTTCAGATCTCTCCCAGAAAAATTGTATCATCTTGGGTTAGATGAAAAGAACACAATTATCTGGATAACCTCATCATTCACAAGGAATCTTGCTTTGACCTGGACTCTGCCCTGAATTTCCCCTATATCAGTACTGAATATTTCTGACAAATAGACATCTCTCTGTTCTATACAACAGGTGAAGTTTATTTTCAATGTAAAAGAGCCTGCAATGTGTTGTTTTGTTGCATGGAATCATTTGTTCTGTATCATGAAATAATATATATTCACCACATCTTATAATTATTTATGGGATGGCAAAGTTGAATATTGCCTGTTAAAGCCTGCTTGTTCCCTACTAATTGAAAATAACTTATGTTTATATATAGATAGATGAGCCTCATAAACATTTGGCATGGAGAAGAAAGCAGACATATAGTCATTAGTTAGTTAGGTTCCTTGGTCATCTTTTTTGAATATTAATAAGTTCACATTTTTTCTAAGACTTTGGTGTCTTCTCTTTTTCAGGTACCCTGAATATAGGTGCTTTAATGCCTTTACAATTCTGTTACCTCTAGCAAAGATTGCCTCTGTGTAAACTTGGTCTAAAGAGGATGGTTTTTTCCCCATCTTTGTTCTTTTTAGCATCATTTTTACCTCATCTCTGAGATTATATTAGAGTCCAAATCAGGTAGTTCAAGTCACTGGCCATGATGAAGGAAACAGGTATTTTGTTTTGTTTTTAACAAATACAAAACATGCACAATAATTTTGAAGGGAAAGACTCTGGTGGTTGGGGAGACCAAAAAAAGTTTCATGTAAAAGATGCTACTTGAGCAGAGCTTTGAAGGAAACTGGCAATATTAGGAGGCAGGAAAAAAGAATGGAAGGTATCCATGTATAGTAGACAAATCAAGGGCCAAGGAAAAGGAAGGTAGAATCTCTACATAAGGAACAATTAAAAGTCCAGGTTTTTTGTACCAGAGTGTACATGAAAAAATTAGGTTGGGGATGGATTGTTCAAGACTCACTTCCTTCAAGATAAAATATCCTTTCAAATCGTATCCTACTCAATGGTACTGGGAAACTGGGAAATACTGAATATTGGATTTACCAACTAATCGCCAATATTCTAGGAAAAATATTTAGAAATACATTATCCACATAATCACAGCCAATTCTCTTATACTCTATTTGGTTCATTATTTGGGCATCAAAGTCTCCCAGAAACTCAGAATACATATCTTTTAGAGCAAAGTAGGTCAAAAGTAAGTAATGTAACAAGGTTGCTGAACACACATGACTCTCCATATCAATTACTCTTCTCTAAATAATAGCTGCCCTTGCAAAAAGTACACCACCCAGCACAAACTGTTTGTCTTACAGAAGGATGCTGGAACATATTGATTTTTTTAAGTGTTTAAAAAGTCTGTGCTTAGAATCTGGATCAGCATTAAGTCAATTCTCTTAAAAATACATGTAACTAATGCCAAAGGTCTAGGTTAAATCTACATTACCCTCATAGAAAGAAAACAATTAAAATTTTCAGTGGTAACTTACAGTGAATATGGGCTCTTTAACCAAGGGTGCTACTAAAGTACCATCACAGAACTCTAGTGATATCTGATTTATCACCATGATTGAATGTTGGAATACCAGGGAATCAAAGAGAAACTTTACCAAAGCATCTGAGTTGCTTCTTTGACTCTGCCCCTGCATTCACAGAACACTTAGGAAATGGCTCCATTACAATGAACATTTAACTCATATGGTAAAGTAGAAATATTCTCATATTGTCAGATGTTGCTTATGGAAATCTTTGTTCTCCCCCAAAAATTGTTTAAAAATATCATAAAATAGAATTGGATCATGATTCAAGAACAGGGCTTCCATGGCTCCCAAGAAAGACAGGTCTGGTCTACAGACCACATACCACATAAATATGCTGAGGGTTTTTTCCCCCCATTAAATGCTAATATTTTGGAGAAAGGGAAGGAGGGAACGAGCACTTATATAATGTGGCAGGCGCCATGTTCGGTCCTTTTTACAAATATTACTTCATTTCATTCTCACTATGACCCTGAGAGGTAGATGCATTATTGTCCCCATTTTGAAAATGAGGAAACTGAGGCAAACAGAGTTTAAGTGATTTGTCCGGCATCATACATCTAGCAAATCTCTGAGGTTGGATCTGAATGCCAAGTGTCCCTGCCTCCACCCTCAGCACTCTATCCACTTCCCCAGCAAGCTGCCTCTAGAAAAATATTAACTCCTTTTATCTTATCTTAAAAAACTAGCTAGATCAATGATCATGCAAAATTAACAGAGAAAAAAGATATTAATGTATAAATAGCCAGCTATTGCACATCCATGGGGAAAGAGACTGCAAGAATCAGAAGGGATGGCCCTTTGTAGCATGTGGGATTCCCTTTATTAGCTGTCAGTGTGATGCTGAACAAGTTATATCACTTTTCAGGGTCTCAGATTCCCATATGAAAAATGAAGATGTTGGACTAGAAGATCCACTAGAATGGTACGGGGGTGGGGGGGGCGGTGAAGGGGGGTGGGGGGCGTAGAACATAAGCTCCTTAAGGGTAATTCATCAATCAACAAGTGTTTATTCAGTGCCTATTCTGTGCCAGGTACTGGGAATTGAGTATAAAGAAGAAAATAATCCCTATCCACAATGAGTTTACATTCTGCAGGGGATTCACACATATATCATAAACATAATGTGAATAAATACACATATATACAAAGTAGTCAAACACAGTGCAGTTTGGGAAGGAAGGACCTATAGCCATGAGCATCAGGAAAGGCTGGAGTTACACGTCAGGAGAAAAAGCTTCTTTTTGAGATCTTGGAGGGAATGCATTTCAGGCTGGAGGGCCAAGGGATGTGTGTATGTGTGTGTGCATATATTTGTGCATGGGTGTATGTATGTGTATATTTACGCATTATATGTGTACATATATGTATGTGCATATGTATTGTGTTTATATGTATATACACACATATTCATACACATATACAACACACACACAATTGAACATATGTACATGAACATATATATACATGTGTGAATATATCTATATATGTTTCTAGTTCTATATATAATAGCTATCTGCATAAAACTGAGAGTTAGCTGTCTTTGTATCCTCAATGCCTAGCAGCCTCCTGTAACTCCTTTTATAGATGAGAAAACAGAAGCTCAGGTCAAATTACTTATGGTAGTGGAGGAATTCGAATCCAAGTTCCCTGCTCCCCAGTCCAATAACTGTGAGCTTCTCTAAGAAGGATTGAGACAACATCCAAAGATGAAATCAAATATAAACAATTCAGCAGAGTCTTTTAAAAATGACAGGATCTCGGGTCTTGTGGACCAAGGTTTGAGTCATGTCTGTGGTGCTCATTACTGCCAGTAACTGTGTAAGCCTGGGCAAGTCATTTACCTTCCCTGGACCCTAGGTTCCCCATCAATAAAATGAGACCAGGCTCTAGGGCCCTGCATCTAGAACCAGAAAGGATCTGAGAAGTTAAGTTTAAGCCCCAGAGAGGATAGCTGAGTTTGCTTCATTTACAACAGGTAGTAAGTGTCCCTTAGGATTTCCAAGCAGCTCCTAAAACTCCTCGGCCAGGACACTGTTCTTAGCATTCCACACCAAGGTCCATCCCAGCTACAAATCCCATGATCCCATAATGAATGGACAGCACAGTGCTCATCCTCTTATTAAGCTGTTCAGAGGCCCCCAACCTGCATTTACTCATTCTGGGCCTATTCCCAGAGTAAGCTTCCTTTTCACTCCTTTTTTTGGTATACATACCCATGAAATATTCATACAGGGACATACGTACACAGACACACACACACATACACTCACACACACATACACACACACATACACACTCATAGACATACATATACTCACACACACAGACACACACACTCACACAGACACACATACACACATAGACACACTCACACAGACACACACACTCATACATACACACACACATACTCATACACATTCACACACACACCACACCCCCTGCCTTATTGTGATTGCTCCTTGTCACTTAAATGCACAATCTATTCATTATTTCCTACTGGCTAAAATGGTGAGTGTCACACTGACAGGTTCCCCTTCTTTCCTCTCCCCTCTGATCTTCTTCTGGTCCATGATTAAACACGCACATTGCCCAGGTTTTCAATGAAAGAGTGAATAAAGCTGAATCACAGATGGCAGCTATTAAATAGTTTGCCAGTGACAGTTCATAAGAGAAAAAGCAAAAGGGCCAGACCTACAGTTCCATAATTACTAAATGCAACTGGCGGTCTCCCTCAGCTTAATTTACAGGAGGGATACCACAAAGCATTGTAGGATCTGCATTCCAGAACATCCACCCCAAGGAAAGGAGCCAGCCTTTGGGCTGTGGAGTAGACAAAATGTCAAGGAAGAAGCTTTTCTCCAAGAAAGAGTCACCCAAAGGGAGGCAGGAAGTCTGTGTCTGCCTCTTCTGTCCCTCCCCACGTCAATGGCTCAGCACCATGCTCCACCCCTCAAGAAACCCTAGCTTCCATCTTGTAGGAACAAGGCCATGTAGTGATGGCCTTGGCATTAGGAATATCTGAGTTCATATCCTGCCTGCCACTTACTACCACTTACTACCACTTACTAGCTGTGTGAACCCGCTCAGTTAACTAGGCTCATTCAACTTCAATTTTCTCATCTGTAAAATGAGGTTAATAATAGCACCTACCTCCCAGGATCATTGTAAAGATTAAATGGGATGGCATGTAGGCATGTTGCAAACATTAAAGTACTCTACATATGCTAGCCATTACATTTATGTATTTTAAACAGTTGTAAGTATGTCACACTAGTGTCACCTCCCCTAAGGACATCTACATTTGGGGGCTTAATTCTGATGGTAGAATGAAAAGGCTCCAACCCCTGGTTAAATGCATATCAGGCACCAGGCCAACTGGTAGAGAGAGGGCTTGATAAGGAAGCAAGGGCAAGGGAAATCTCACTCCACTGGCAGTTGCCAGCTCCACCTATGCAGAATATCACCCAGTTTGGTTGAAAGAAGAAATCCCATTCATAAACAAAATTGAATTAAATATCTTTATTTTTTAAATATATTATGGAGGGAGGAAGGCAAGGCAATTGGGGTTAAGTGATTTGCCAAGGTCATACACACAGCTAAACGTTGTGTGGGAGATTGGATTTGAACTGAGGTCCTCCTGACTTCCAGGCTGATGCTCTATTCACTTCACCACCTAGTTGCCCAGAATTCAATATCTTTGCTCCCAAGTAAGCTACAGCTTATGATGTAAGCATTCACCCAACAACCCCTGTTCATAAGACGACATAACAATAGTGGTAAAGATGGAATGGACATCAACAGCCATCTAGTCCAATGCCTGCATTTTATTGATGAAAACAGAGGATAAAACTAGACAGGCAGATAGATAGATAGACAGACAGATAGAGAGACATATAGCCAGATATGGATAGAGAATGATAGAGATAGATATAGACAGACATGGATAGAAATAGAGATAGAGAAGGATAGATAGATATATAAAGATAAGCAGATATAGACAGATGGATAGACATAGAAAGATAGAAATGAATAGATAGGTGGAGATTGAAAAATATAGAGAAGGATAGAGATAGAGAGATAGGAATGGATGGATGGACAGATGGATGGATGGATGGAAAGATAGAAAGACAGGCAATCAGAGAGATGATAGATAGAAAGATAGACAGACAGATAGATAGATATGCTACCATAGGAACTATGTTCAGTCTCAGCACTATGGGTAAGGACATTTCACGTCTTGGGGCCTCCATCCCTCCAGAAGTAAAATGAGAAGATTGAACTAGTTGGCTTCCAAGGTCCATTTGAACTCTACTTCTGGGATACATGGTTAGTATAATCTTTTGGCAAATGTGGTTTACTGACCTATAGAAGTATTCACAATCTACCTTCTCTGCTTGAATAGTTATCAACAACCTCTCCCCCTTCGAGAAGAAGGTTTGGAGCATGCAGTGATGTTAAGTGAGTTTTTACTTGATGGGTTGATTCATTCAACAGAAATTCATTGAGCTACACACCAAAAGGGGCCTGTATTAGTGGATGAAATCATGTAAACTTGTACAGGGTTAAAAAGCCCACGTAAAACAAGGAAGACAAGCGCAAGAAATAAATATTGCCATATAAGTCGGCCTGGGAGATCTACTGTGTCCCAATATTTAAATTAAAAAGTCAGCAAAAAGATGAACTGAATCCCAGATGTTAATTGCACAGGCTTACTGGATTAGAACTAGAGATAATTAATTGCTACATTTTAATATGCATTGAACTAAATGGATGATAAGATTTCTGGTTGCAGTTTTGAGGTCCATAAGGGGGAAGATTATTTCTTCATAAGCATGAGAACCCTGGAGACCAAAGTCATTTAAAATGTCTGTATTTAGGAAACAAGAAAAGTTTGGTTAATGGTAAAGATGGCTCAGCAGAGAGTTTGAGGAATGAATGGAGAGAGCATGGAAACTCAGATCACCCTTTATGGCATGAAATGTAGAACAAACTTTTGTATGAAATGCATGAAGTTTGTATCATTATATTTAGCAGTTGGCAGTAACTCCTAGAATGTCAACAGAAGGGCTAGCAAGCCTTAGCCAAACGCCACTACATGGAAGAAAAAAGAAAGAGAAGAATTATTTTTTTTTTTTGAAACAGTTTGTATTAACTGGCTAAATTGGAGGCTAGGTGGTGAAGTGGAATAGTGTGATCTGTGATCAGGAAGACTCATCTTCCTGAATTCAAAACTGGCCTCAGATACTTACTATTTATGTGATAAAAAGTTGCTTATTCCTGTTTGCCTCAGTTTCTGCATCTGTAAAATAAGTTGGAGAAGGAAATGGCAAACCCCTCCAGGATCTTTGCCAAAAAAATGACAAATGGGAGTCATAAAGAAGGGGACATAGCTGTAAATGACAACAGCAAGTAGCTAAGTAATGAAATTGTCAAGATTTTTTTCAAGTTTACATAGAATGGTAAATATTCAAGGTAATCTGGCATAGTGTGTAGAGAGCAAGACGTGAAGTCAGGAGTACTGGTGTTGAGATACCAACAGTCATCTAATCTCTCTGGATCTCATTTTCTTCATCTGTAAAATGACCCTGTTATCTCACCCTTCTTCCAGATGTAAGCAAAAAGAATGCCCACAGAAACTTGGATGGTGACAGGCAGATCCAGTTAAAAAGTGGGGGCACCTCTGCCAAGAAACGCTTCCAAATTGCTTGTAACAGATTCCTATCACAAAGTCTCAGAGTGGCTAGTTCAGGTTATTTACTTTCTCCCATTCCTGTGACCACTTGCAAACAAAGATTCTGTCCCAGTGGCTTCAAATCACTGTGGTGGGAGGCTGAGAACAGTATCCAGAAGATGGGTCTTTCTAAGTTAACAGAATACAGAAGATGATCCATTTCAGTAGTATTCCCAGTAATAAATGGAAAAACATTCATTAAACCCCTACTATATATTATGAATACAAATTAGCAGCCCCTGCCCTGAAGGACCTTGTATTCTAATGAGAGGAGACAAAACCCATAGGGTGGCCAGAAAGCATGGTTTCATTCTGGGGAGTCACTGGGATGGAGAGTGGAACCAGAAGGCAGACAATTGGTCAATTATGTTTTCCAAGGGCAGTATTGAGTGAATTGCTGTTCCAGAGCAAAAGGTGGAAGGCAGGGGAGGAAGGTAAGGAGAGAGGGAGTGGAGCAGGGTAGATGGCAAGATGCTTGGGTACACCCTGTGGCAGGATGGTGCAGATGTCAAGTATGTCCCAGTGTAGTTAGATAAAAAATGCACCCAATCAGTCATCAAACAAGACAGTTGAGAGGACCAGGCTCCCAGACAGAGTAGATTACCTCCACCTAGGGGCAGCCAATATGTACACAGTCTATTCCAGACTGGTAGGAGGGGAGCAGAGAAGCAGATGGCAAGATATGGGAGCAGAGCCTGATTTCTGGGGTAGATGATATTGTCTATCTAAACAACACATGACATCCCATAGAAAAACTAAATGCCTTTGTTGTTGGTCTTCATTTGTTCGGTCCTGTCTGACTCTGTGACCCCTTGGACCACATCATCCATGGGGTTTTCTTGGCACAGATAATGGAGTGGTTTGCGATTTCCTTCTCCAGAAGATTAAGGCAAACAGAGCCTCTCAAACACTGAAACATGGACAGTGTACCAGTGCCATACCAGGAAAGTGAATCGCTTCCACTTGAACTGTCTTAGTAAGATTCTGAGGATCACCTGGCAGGATAAGATACCAGACACTGAAGTCCTTGCTTGAGCTGAACTGCCAAGTATTCAAACTATGCTTCAGAGAGCACAACTTCGATGGGCTGGCCATATTGTTTGAATGCAAAATGTATGCTTCCCAAAAGGACTATTTTATGGAGAACTCACATGGGGCAGGTGATCACATGATGGTCAGAAGAAGTGATACAAGGATACTCTCAAGGTCTCTCTCCAGAACTTTGAATTTGACTGTGCAACACAGGAGACACTGACACAGCAACACTCAACATGGCGTGCCCACAACAGAAAGGGTGCTGTGCTCTATGAGCAAAGCAGAATTGAGACAGAACAAAGTAAACAAAGGATGTGCAAATTTGGAGTATCCACCCAAGTATTCACATGGACTATCTGTGTCCAACCTGTGGTAGAGCATTCCGAGCTCATATTGGTCTAATCAGGCACAGTCGGACACGCTGAAACTTCACTTTAACATGGTGATGTCATTTTGGTCCTCTTCTAAAACAAAGGACAACAACCAACCAACCAAAGCAAACAGAGGTTAAGCGACCTGCCTAGGGTCACACAGCTAGTGAGTGATTGAGGCCAGATTTAAATATACTGCCCATTGAGCAATCTAAGTGCCTTACAATATAGCAGACATTGCTCAATAACACTAGGAGATACTTAATTCTCTGATAAAGGGCTTTACATTCTGAAAGGAGAATCTTTCCGGAATATTTTGAAGCTGATTTACCATGGAACTACCAATTTCTATCTCCCCCAGTGACTCTTTCCTTAGACCTGCTTCATTGCAGTGTGGTCTCTCTGGGTAATAAAGGAAACTTGAAGCTGCCAGCCTGGAGTCCATTTTGTGTGCGTGCATATTCATATTCATATTAGGTGGCATCACAAAGAGATCTAATTTCAGATAACATTGTTATGCTGATGATGCCCAATCTACCTTTTCCATCCCCACTGACCCCAGGGAAGCAATCTCCAGTCTGATTAGGTGTTCAGAAGCCAGTGGGGTCTGAACATCCAAAAGCCTCCTGTAAAGTGGAAACAGAGGGACTGATTGTAGATGGCTTCTCTAACCTTGTCAGTAAGTAGCCTCCCCTCCCCTTGAGTTACTTCCAGCAGAAGTCTGGCTGCAGCTCCTTACTACAGCCCACAAAGGTAGGTTTCCTTTTTCTTCTTCACTGGCATAGGGAATTCACCTTGCATATCAGCAACTCTTTGAAACTTTGAGCCTTAGAAGCAGCTGGGGTAGAATAGAGTATTGGGTTCAGAGTCAGGAAGACCTGACTTCATTCCATATTCACCTATATAAGCACACCTTATACATAAAAAGTTGCCAAGTTAGTCATTGGAAGGTCGAATTAAAAATCTGTGGGTATCCCTGCTCAGATATCTGTAGGGCCTAAAATCCTAGGAGAGTCTCCTGAGGCCTCATCTCCCAAGATTCACCAGCTATAATTAAAGAAGGAAAGAAGGTTTTGAGTTTCTTTTCATTTCAATGTAGCAGGTTTTTTTTTCTCATCTCAGTGAATGAATGGAGGGATAGGTAATTGCAGTCATATAATGGCTGAATGTACCCAGCAATCTTGTTGCAGGAGGGTAAAGGTTGTGCAACACGTGACTGGCTAGTCTTACATGGCTGGTTTGATTATTCTTCCCTGGTGATTCATTCTTAGACTAATCTAAAAAAGGCATAAAATTCAGGAAGGCAAAGGACCTGTTTGGGCCTGGGCATCCCCTGGGCTGTTTCCTGGTCTTAGAGCTTATTCTTGTCCATTGTGTTTACAAGTCAGCCCTGCATCTGCTGCAAGATGTCTCAGGAAGTGCTCTCCCTTTTCCTTTTGCTAGATCAGAGAACAATGAGTTCAGATATGGTACCCAATCCCATAACGCCACTCTTCCCATCTTTTATCCCAGGTAAACATCTAATCCTAGACCTTAACAACTACAAATTAAGGAGCTGCCCTGCACAAGGTACTGGACTTAGTGTGGGGGCAGATACAAAAAAATGAGAGAGAAATTCTCCCTGCCCATGAGGATCTGATCATCTAGGTTCTAGAAACAAAATACGGATACATAGAATCTTAAAGAAAGATACCACTTTTCTTGGATCTTATTTTTATAAAAGGTACATGTACATATGCATATATCTACATACGTATATTTCAGATAACATATATTCATAGCATCTCATAAAAGATCTACTATATATAGTGAAGTGGATGGGATTAAGGATCTGCCTTGGAAGAAGAAAGACCTACTTAGATCCTTCCTGTATTAGAATGCATACTGGATTTGGAACTGTGGTGAAGTCATAAGACACAGTGAGAAATGAGCTGGATTTGGAGGCCCAGCATCACGGAATAAAAGTTTCCAATCTAGTCCAAGACCTAAATGCGAAGGATTCCCATCATAACATACCAATGAGGGAGAATACTGCTTCAAGGTCTCCAGAGTGAGAGGAGGGATCTCAGGACATGCCCCATTTCACTTTTGTGATTGTTCAGTTTTTTCAGTTGTGCCCAACTCTTTGTGACTCCATTTGGAGTTTTCTTGGCAAAGATGTTTGCTATTTCTTCTTCAGCTCATTTCACAGATGAGGAAACTGAGGCAAGTGAGGTTAAGTGATTTGCCCAGTGTCACACAGCCAGTGAGTGTCTGAGGCTAGATTTGAACTCAGGAAGATGAGCCTTCCTGAATCCATTCCTAACACTCTGTCCACTGTGCCACTTTGATATTGTTAAAAAGTATGTTTGTTTTCCTTGACATCCAGCCTAAACTGGCTTCTTTGCAACAACTCAGAGAGGCGAGCACAAGTATCATGATCTCCATTTTATAGATGAGGAGACTGAGGGTCAAAGTGGTTTAAGTAGATTGCTTATGGTCACAAAGATGGGCGAGATATTAGATTTATCCCAGGCTACTCTTCCTCCAAGCACAGCACTCTATCCATTGCACAACACTGCCTTACTTGATCTGTTCTGATCCTGATTACAAAGTACTAGAGATGAGCTCCAATACTATCCTGGCTACAGTACATAGTGGGTTTTTGGTTTCTTTTCTCTCTCTCTCTCTTTCTCCCTTACTCCCCCGCCGTGTGTGTGTGTGTGTGTGTGTGTGTGTGTGTGTGTGTATATAAAAACAATAAATATAATATATATATAAATAGAATATAAATATATATAAATATATAACAATAAATATAATATATAACAATAAATATACAACAATGCAAAGCTCTCCACTAGGCTGACAGGGTTAGAGATGGAAGATGTAATCCAACCTCCTCATTTTCCAGATAAGGAACACAAGGACAGAAAGCAACTTCTTTCAAATTTCCCAGGTAGCAATTGGCAGCGCCCATATTTAAATGCAGATTATTTACGTCTAAAGCCAGCCCTCCTTCTTTAGCTCCATGAGATGGCAGACTCTGTAGCCAGCCTACTGAGATCCACCTTGTCATGTAGTAGCGTAACTGCACAGTTTCATTAAAATAATTCTATGACTAATTTACTAGTTTTCTGTTCATTATCACTTCAGTATGAAGAATATTACTTTTAAAGCCCGCATTAAAACCCACTTAGGCAAGCACGGAAAGGAAGATAGCAAGGGAAAGTACAAAAAGGAGCTATTAATATTATCAGTTAGAGTTGGGAGTCTATTCATTTAATAAATCTTCACCATATTAGCCAGATTGATGCGTAGCAGTGCAAATGAGGAGAACATGAAATAGACGATCATTTGTTATCATTACAGAGATATAAAGTATGATTCAGGGCTTCATAATGGATGTTAAATTTGATTTAACATATGGCTGACTCATTTACTGAAACTCTCCTTAAAGACATAAGCTCATTCTAAAGTCAAAGCCATTGTCTTAACAACAGCCTCTGAATTATCTTTTGATAAGAAACCTCATCTCCTCGGTAAACACAGGCTTGAGGAGATGATGTGGAACTGCTTCGTAGATGAACAAATGTACTCTGGATGGATTCGTTAAACAGATTCAAGAAAGTATCTCCTCCAGGGTGCAAAAAAGAGAGAGGACTGATGTATTAGACTAGCAACCCAGATAAACAATCTTACTGGAATCATGGCCCAACTGTTGACAAGGAAATACGCCCACCGAAGTAACCTTCTTCTATGATCTACCCTGGAAACATCTACTTTCCAAGCTTCTTCCTTGGACCAAGAAAGGAGATGCCAACCATTACACTGTCTTCTCCAGGTTAAGTAGTTCTTCATACTTCTTATCAACTGGTGAGTGATTCGTCAGTGACCTTGCTTCAGGTATGTGTCCTATGCAGAATACCTAGGAAGGGTTTTCTTTACAACTGTAGACCTATATTAGCTGTTACATTTATCTGAGTTCTGAGTTCTATCAGGAGAGTCTGGTTTTCTTCCAATGGATTTATGCAACCACTGATGAGACACACTAGGCCTATACAAAGTGCATGGGCATTTTTGTTTGATGTTTATGGGTCTCCATGCCATTCTGACAGCAAAAGGTTTATTTATTGTTCCACCAGGTGTCTGTTCTGAAATCACGTCCGTAAATAAAATTCTGGCCCCTGGCCCTGCCCCATCAAAGACTTTAAATTTACCACTCCACTAAAGAGATTGAGCCCTGGCCTCAGAGTCAGTAAGACCTATGTTTGTGTCACTCCTTTGATACAGAGTGACTGAGCAATCCTTGGCAAGTCAACCTAACCTCTCAGTATTCCTGGCAACTCTCTAGGGCTGAAAGGCTCAGAGAAGGTAGAGACTTACACTTGGCTGGGGGAGTGCTGTCCCTGGGACTTTCCTCCACCAAAAATCTCAAGTCTGGTCCACAACCAAAACAAAACAAAATCTTCGGTCAGCTCTATTCCTGGACACATGTTGCGAATAATCCAGCCCTAAACTTCACTGAGAAAAGACTGCCAAGCTACTCCATTATAATCTCTTAGAAAATGATCTGCATGTTTTAAAGTGAGAACTTCATCTTGTTAGATACAATATGTACTGTCTGGGTTCATCTGATGTGATCAAAATGCCATCTAATTCACATTTAGTCCCCAGAAAGGCAAGAGTGAGGAGGCTCTATAGGCAAAATGAATTGGATGCACCATTTTTCTGTAACAACTGCTTGTGAATGTATCTATTATTCAACAATGATTTTATTTATTGACAACATGCCTGCTGCCCTGTACTTCCTCAATCTATGAAGAAAACGTCTGTATCAACTAAACCAAGGAACGTAAATCATAAGAAGATGAAAAAAAAACAAAGGGCCAATACCTCATCCCAATCAGTATTTAGTAACTAAGGGGATAGAAGGAATTTTCCACAGGAGACCCAGCCAATGACACTCCAAGCTCAGAAGACAAGGGATGCACCCAAAATATTCCAAAATTCTTTCCATAATATGCTTTTGGAAAGAATAACCTGAATATCCATGATATACAATCCAGAGTCTGATACATAGAGCTTAAAAAATGCTAACTTCTTGATTGGATGGCTATTTCAATTATTCTGTGCATAAACTTTTCTAAATCCTTCCTGAAACTTGTCAAAAATGTGAATTTTGTTAAATATGATGATAGATGAATGTGTCTAGGACCTGCAATCTGATTAAGCATTCCACCCTCTAATGAAGATTGACATCTTTCTATCTCTAAGTAGGGACTTTTCCCCAACATCGAAAATTTAAGAGGGAGTTCAGGATAAATTGTATGTTCAATGTCCCAGGACCCAGGAGCATTACGGAATAGCAGAAAAAGTTTGAATGCTAGAGCCAGATGACCCTAGCTCTTATCCCACCAGTGACACATAACTATGCAACTGTGAGCAAGTCAAAACTTCCCTGACCCTTAGTTTCCTCATATGTAAAATAAGGAGTTTAACTGAATGTCCTCTGAGGCCCCTTTCAGTTCTAGCTGTAGCTCTAGGGCTTCTGTGGGCCTCAGTTTCTTTAACAGTAAAATTACGGCACAGGAGTAGATGACCTCCGAAGTCCCTTTTGGCTTTAGATCTCTGATCTTTCCATTTTATGACTGGTCTACAGAGGGAGGCTCATCACCAGACTGGCCATAAGGTAATGAATATTTTGCCCAAAGCAACAATTAAAATCCCTTTATTATGTCATAGAAAAGAATGGCTCTGCATAGGAGGAGGAGGCACCTACATTAATGAAATCACAAATCAATCAGCAATCACTTTTTAAGACCTTACTCTGTGCTAGTCGTTGTGCTAAATTCAAGATATACACTGTGTGGGGAGGTAGAGGAGGGGGCAAAAAACTGTATCGGCCAGATCTTTGACGGAAGACGTAGCTAGTGCCTTAGAAGGAAGATACTAACATTAAGGCATATCCTTGAAATAAGCAGACATGACTTATAAAGCCAGATCTTTGATGGAAGACGTAGCTAGTGCCTTAGAAGGAAGATACTAACATTAAGGCATATCCTTGAAATAAGCAGACATGACTTATAAAACTAGAACTATGGAGAATTCTGCATTTTATTCTCTTTGAATCAAGGATCATAGATGTGGAATTGGAAGACTGTAGAGGCCATCTACTCCAACCCCTTTTATGGATGAGAAAACTGAAGCCCAAAGAGTGTAGGAGACTTGTCTAATGTTACATGGAATAATGGTCAGAGGCAGAATTTAAGCCCAGGTCCTCTGACACCATAAACACTGTGCCACACTGCCTTTCATTCCTGGGCATGCCAGAGAGTGGTAGAGTGAAAAAAAACCAAGCAGAGCCAGAATCAGAACCTCTGATCTCAACTCTCAACTTCATCACTTAGTAACTGTGTGACTTTTGATAGGTCACTTTCCCACTCTGGGGCTCAGTTTCCGTGCGTAGGAAAGTGATCAAGCTGGTCCCCTCCAGGACTAACCTTCTCTAAGTCTACGATTCCAACATTATTCAGTCAGCACAACCAAGTAGGTGGCAACCATTAACACCTGCTGTCAGCAAACCCTTCGGGCTGCAGTGAAATGCTTACCTGGAATAAGAGAAGCCTGGTTCAGAAGGACCTCAGACCTCTAGGATAATAAATACTCAGCAGATAGAATGACAAAAACCCATTTAGATTTTTAACTCCAGGAACTTCTCATGGTGTGACTTTAGTAACCATGGTGCCAAACAATACTTCCTAAAATCATCTCCTTTAAGCTTGAAGTATTTTCGCCCTGTTTTTAAAGACAGATGAGCCCTCCTTAATTGATGTTCACACAGAAGTCCTGCCCATCCCCTTGATCTTTGGAGTTACCTTTCCAAAGACCTTAGACCTTTTCTGCTTCCATCTTCAGTCTCTAACTGTTCTGAACTTCAGAGTGTTTCCTCATCTGTAAAATAATAGGGTTGGAATAAGTCCTTTCTAAGCCCCGCTCTAGCTCTCTATCTATATGATACTATAGTAGGGGGAACAAAATCAGAGATTTAGTATTGAAGGGTCTAACCACTTTGTTTTACAGATGAGGAAACTGAGAGAGAGGTTGAGAAAGGATAACACAGTTGCTTTCCAAGACATGAATGGAGAGAAGTCAAAGATCCAGTAAACTGCAACTCTATGAGTGAGGAAGTATGGGAAGTGGACCAGTAGGAGATGGGTTAGGGAGTGGTCAGTTACTTAAAAGTGATGACGTTCCACGAGATGGCCAGGTCTGAGGTGGGATCATGCTGACATGTGACTGAAGAACAAGATTATACATATATGGTAAAGATATGAGAGGTTTTAACACGAAGAGGAGATGACTCTGAGTGTGATGGCTAAGAGGTGGTGAAAGGAAGCCTTGGAGGCAGGTAGTAAAGTTATGGAGAGAGATTGGGGAGTGAGAGGGAGGTTGGTAGATGATTGCTCCAAGAATCAGGAGAGGTTTTCACCACTGCTTTGGCCTTAAAGAAGTAAAGATTGTACAAAAATAGTGGTAACAGAACATAAGCTCCTTAGGGGCAAGGAAACCTTCATTTTTGTCTTTTTGTCCACAATGATGCTTTTTGACTTAATGATAGAATACTCCAGGAATTGGCATGGGCAAATGGGTAATGAAAATGCTGCCCCCTGCCGATGATCCTGTGATTTTGGTAGAATGGGAAGAGAAGCCTCCAGCAGAGAAGGTAGAATGATGTGATACCTCAAGGTTATGGCCCCAGAGCCCTAGGCAGATATGGGGCACCAGACCTACTGGAGAAAAGTCAGAGAATATAAACCATAGATTCTAAACCTACTAAATATCAGCTAATGCCAACTCCAGAAAAAGAAGCCTTTTCCTAAGAGATCCTAGAGCAGAAAAGACCTCAGACGCCATTTAGTCCAACCTCCTCATTTAACAATTGGGGAAACTGCGGCTTAGGTTATGATAATTTGTCCAAAGTCAAATAGGTAATAACATAACATTGTTTCTCTGACTCCAAATGCAATGTTTGTCTCTTTACACTAGGCTACTTTCTGAGAACCTCAGGTAGTGATCCTACAGGGAATTTCAATAACTCTTTCCTGACTGTCCAAAGCATCATGGTATGGTAGAGAAGGCACAGGATTTGGAGTCAGGAAGATCTGTGTTCAAATCCTTCCTCAGGCATTTACTAGCTGTGTGACCTTGGCAAGTCACTTAACTTCTTTCCATCTTACTTTCATCTATAAAAATGGTTGGGGGGAGGGGAGGGATTTGAACTAGACCTTAGAGATGCCTTTCAACTTTAAATCTGTGATCTATTATTTTCTTTTTTGGCTATCTCTGGTTCATGGTTGGCATTTAATAAATGATTGTTGATTTCCATTAGACTTATGCATCTGCCAGTTCTAACATCCCCATGCTATTCTGAGACAGGTGCAGAATATATGAGTATATATAAAATACACAAATATCATAGGATAATATATTATAGTTATACAGATATAGATACATTTGATATATGCATGTACTGGGGCCAACCCTGAGACATTGTTGCTTCACTCCTAGGAGAATCCAGCTACGTCCTAAACAGAGAGGATGGGAGACAGAAACAAATGAACCGCATACTCAATCTCCGTGCCTGTGGCATGGGTGAATGGAACGGTGGTGGGGTTATTTCCTATTCTGCACCATCTACCACTTTCTTGAAGCTGTCTCTTTCACATTTACATGAAGCCAGCCTCTGATGCAGAGACCAGGAAAAAACCCACAGCATCTGGGATTTCAAAAATGGACATCGAGGGCTTCCTCAGGACAGCTGGTTACCTGGTGCACAGCTGTATCGACTCCACTAATTACTACCCAGAATCTTGGGAGAATCTGCTTTCCATTTTGATCCCTCTGCTGTACATTTCTAGCTCTGATATCCAAATAGCAAATCATGTTATCATGTAATTAAATGATAATCTTCATGACAGGGAGGATGATAAGACTATAAATGGTTCCTGCAAATGATTAAAATAACTTCTCCACAATCCACCCCACACCTGGAAGTGTTCTCAAACTTCTAAAGCGATTAGTTGTCAGCCAACTCTTTGTGTCATCAACACCATTTCTGTTCTACAATATCATGTCTGCAACAAGCTCCACCTGGAAAACTGTCATCCCCTTGGTTCTCATAACTAAGGATAGTCATAGATATCAGTGATGTCTAAGGGACAGTTCAGGCTCAGCAAAAGAGAATGGAGCTCAGATTTGAGCAAGGCTACAGTGTGAGGAGAGGCAGCAGACTGAACTAAATAGAGGGAGGAAGGCTAAGTTCAACTGTTACATCTGATATCCAATGGCTGTGTGACCTTGGACAAGTCACTGCTCCTCTCACTTCCTTAGGCTATTCTGTAATATTATCAATTGCAGCGAAGTTGTCATTTTATGTGATTTGAGGTGATCTTTGATTAAATAAAAAAAATCACAGGGGAAGGAAGGAAGGAAAGGAAATATGGATGGAGAGGAGAGATGAGGAGAGGAAAAGGGAAAGGGAGGGAAGGAGAGGAAAATGAAAGGAATGGAAGGGCAGGGAAAGGAAGGAAAGGGAAGGGAAGAGAAAGGGGAAAGGGAAAAGATAAAGGAAAGGGAAGCTATGAGATTTCTCTGCAATTTGTCACAGTGGATACTCAGAAATCAATAACCAATGAATGGTTCTTTGAAAGAAGAGAAGCCGTGTGAAATAAGGGTTGGAGGATTGGTCTTGGAGTCCAGAAGACCTGGGGTCAAGTTTTGTCTCTAGTACACACTGACTTTGTGACCCTGAGTAAAGCAGTTAAACCTTTGGTCTCAAGGGTTGCTTGAAAGTGCAGGTTTGGAAAATTGAGGTAGAGCACAAAGGTTGGGGAATAACAAGTTGGTCAATTGGACTGGAACAAAGTATTTAAAGGTGAGTGATGAGTAATAAGTCTGGAAAGGCAGGCTGAAGCCGGACTCTGGGGAAGTTAAGTGACACTGTGTTATTCCCAAAGAAGAGATGAGAAGACACAATTCCCAAGACACAAGATTATAGGTGTATAACTGCATATACTGCCAGACTTAGGTGATAGGCTGGTTTTGCTTAAATGATGCTTTTCCTGTCTTCTATTGTTATTACAATTTCTTACAACAGAGGGCTTGATGTGAAAAGGAGGGGCAGAAGGAATATGTTTAGGATATGTACATATATATGTATATTTATACACAAAAGTAATATAAAAAAACAAAAGATACCAATAAAATGAAAAATGGGGGGAGTGCTAAGCTGAGGAGTTTGTATTTTATCCTAGAAGCAATAGAAAGTCATTGAAATCCTCCAAGCAGAGGAGTTTCACAGGATCATGATCAGACATGCTTTGGGAAAATGATTTCAGTGACTGTTTGAAAGCTAGATTGGAAAGAAGGCAGACTTCCGGCAGACCAAGGAGGAGGAGATTCCAACCGTCAGGTGAGGGGTGAGGAGGAGCTGAGCCAGGACAGTGTCTGTGGGAGTAACGAGAAGGGGACACGCAGGAGAGACCTGGTGGGGATGACACTGACAAGACCCAGACACTGATCAGTATCCAGGAGTGGGGAGAAGAGCGAACAAAGATTTCAGGCTCCTTCCCCATGCCCAAGCTGCCTAAGACTCCCACACCTGTTCTCTGCCACTTGATCTCAGAGGACCGCAGTCAGTCAGTCAGTCAGTCCTTGCGTAAAGCTTATCAGAGTTCCAACATTTCCTTCCTGGGTCCTTTTGTAACTGAGAAGTTCTTTTCCTAATGTATCACCCATTTCTGTTTTCTAGTCTCTCAGCGTCTATGCGTTGAGTATTTTTCCTGGATGAAATCACTGAGTGAATTTTGGTCCGTGTTATAGCCTCTTGAGTGCCCAAGTTTCAAACCCTTGAGGAAAAGGCAAAAACAATTCTTGTCTGACGGTAACTGTCTAAATATCTCATTTTTCAATAAAGCCTCCATCAGCATAGAGAACAATGCCTCATGTACTTATAGAACTCTGTTCCAATGTAAAGTGCAATGGATGGAGGCTTAGACTTGGGGTCAGGAAGACCTGAGATGGATGCTTGTATCAGACATTTACTAGTGGTATTATCTGGGCAAATCATTTAATGTTTCCCAGCCTCAGTTTCTTTAATTTATAAAATGGGTATAAAAATAACGCTTGCCTCCCAGGTTGCTGTGGGGACCAAATAACCAAATGAGGTAATAGAAAGAACTTCACAAACCTGAAAGTGATATGCACATAGATATATACACAAATGCACATACATATGCATATGTACACATATACATGTATGATACACATGTTAGTTAGTGGTAGTAAGTATTACTACTTCCAGAGAGGTATGCAGCTTCATTTTACTGGAGATGCTAACTTTTTGTTGTTTTTTTTTTTTAATTCCATGGAAAAGATTGGCTTTTAAATAGATTTTCTACATATATAGTTGTTTGTACATATTTCTCCCTCTAGTAGAAAGTGAATTTTTTTGAAGGCAAGGGATTGTATTTCTGACTTTCTCTGTATTCCCAGCATTTAGCACAGTGCCTGACACATAGTGAATTATTAATAAAAGCACGTTTAATGCTTATTTCAACAGCACATATACTAAAACTGAAATGATGCAAAAAAGATTAGTATGGCCCCTGTGCAAAGATGACCTACAAACTCATGAAGCTTTCTTTATGTTTTTAAAAAATAAAAACAAACAAATAAATAAATAAAAGCATGTTTTTGACTGATTTTTTTCAACTTTCTCCTAATACCACTTTTCCTTTCCTTTTGTGGGGGGGAGGGGGAGAGGAGGGGTTATTTTTCTTGTTTAAGTTCAATAGTGACAATGTCTTCTTTGTATTCTGGGTGGGTCTCAAAAGTCCCCTTCATTTTCAGTGCCTTACTCTCCCTCCCAACTTTGAAGATTTCTCTAATCTGAAAAATGGCATTTTAAGTGAGATAACACGTTCCCCATTATCATCAGGGCATTGCTTGGATTTTCATGCTATTATATCATTCAGATAAATCATACTCCTTCACCTTCCTTTTATAGGATTTTCAATTAGAGATTATATTTTCATAGGAAAGTATTTTACTCCCTTGCCGCTTCCCTCTCTCCTCAAACACACATATAAAACCACCTCTCAATAACTAAATGCCCCAACTAAACTGATGGGAGAGGTATCATCACTCACACATCTTTACCATAAAGTTGCTCAATATGAATGTATCAATACTAAAAATGAGCAAGATGAATCTAAACACATATTCAGTGCACTTGAATGATATCAGCTCTAAGATGAGCACTCTTTCTAGCTCAGTAACTAACACACTGTGTGGCCTTGGTCAAGTCATTTAATGTCTAGAGCAAGAGACAAAGTGATCTCTAAACTCTCCCTAGGTCCAAAATTACCTGATCAAACAACATTCATAAGATCTAGATCTATGTTCTGGAAGGGGGACCTCAGAGGCCACTAAATCCAATCAACTAATTTTACAGATGAAATTAAGGTTCTGGGATGGATGTTCAGTGACTGCTTCAAGGTGGTAAGAATTAGAGACGGAATCCCCATCCCTTGAGAAAATTTTAACCACAGATAAAAGTAATCTAGAACTCAGACTGTTGAATATGATCAGTTTTAGGACCAGGAAAGAACACTGAGGGTCAAAGTTGATATGTGACCATAATATAATGAGACAAATGACTCACAAGTTCTAGAACTCCATCACTAGAAGATTCCCCTCCCCACAATTATACCACAGTTCAATATCATTCTTCTTCAATACCTAAAAATAATGATACTGTTGATGACAGTAATTACCAATGATAGCTAAGCCAGTGCACAGTGGCTCATTAGAGCCACTGTTAAATTTTAAGTGGGAGGATCAGTAAATGGACTTGATTTATTGTTCAGTCGATTGTCTAGACTTAAGGAAACAATGAAGAAAATGTTAATGGTACAGATTAAACTTAAAAGTGTGCCAGGAGTCTTTAGAGAATTGGTCATTAAACACTTACCAGCACATCTCAGACAATAACTAACAATATGCAGCACTTTAAGACTTACCAAGTATTTTACATATATGAACTCATTTAATTTCCCCAATCACCCTAAGAGGCAAGTGCTATTATTAACCCCATTTTACAGATGAGGAAGCTAAGGCCTAGGAAGGTGTCATAACATGCCAGTATCATACAGCAGCTAGTGTGAACCAAGATCTGAATTCAGGTTGGTACTTTCAACATTGATATAGATTGGAATATTCCATATCTTGGTATACATTTTTTTCATAAGTTTCTATGGATCAAATATTGTAGACTAATGGCCAGCATCTACTAATGATTTTCACTAGATTTATTTGGGCTGTTCTTAGGATGGCAAATGTACAGTCAGTTCATTGCCAAGTTTTACTCAGTCTTTCTAGACTGAGAGTATCTGCCACATTTTGTTCAGTGCTGATGTAACCTTGTAGATTGGAGTCTAACCAGTCCTCTCACTTTACAGATGGGGAAGCAGAGGCAATGAGAGGGGAAAGGACTCACCTAGAGTAATACATAGCACCAGCATTCTTTTTGTGGAAAGGATCTCAGAGTCATTTAGTCCAACTTTATTTTTTTTTTATACAGATAAAGCACCAAGACCCAGTGAATTTAAGTGACTTAGTCAATGTCACAAAGGTAGTAAATGGCCACAGCAGCTTTTGAACCCAAGCCCTGACAAATTCTCCACTCTTTCCACTGTCCCGCACTATTCCCCAGGAATTTTACCTTGATGACAAACTACCAAGTCTATAAACAGCAATTTAATAACATCTTTTTTTATAAAAAATATTAGTTCTAAGCCAGAAATTCTTAAACTGGGAGTCAATGAACTTGTTTTGTAAATATACATATTTAATAATTGCATTTCAATATGGTTGGTTTCCTTTGTAATCCTATGTATTTTATTTTATGCATTTAGAGGCATTATTCTAAAAAAGTATCCATAGGATTCACCAGACCACCCAAGGAATCCCTGACGCAAGAAAGGTTTAAGAATTCTTGTTCTAAGTTAGCTCTCTTTCAATGAATATGATGAATGATATGGGATTCTGAAGAAATTATCATCATGGAATCCAAAAAGAAGTGAGTAGAAACCCAGAACCTGGATTTTACTACATTTGAATGACACTGAAAAGACCATCCAACTTAGATTTGTTCCCAAGCTGGATTATCAAGGGAAAAAGAGGAATATTTTTTTTAAAAGAAACAAACCAATAAACAGAAACCCATAATCAAGGAAGAAAAACAGAAAGTTGTCACAATGAAAATAAACTCATTAGTAAGAGAGTGCCTGAAGTTGAAATAATGCTTCTTAAGAAGCTACAGGGACAGATGCACACTGTCCCATTCCCTTCCTTCTCCTCTTCCCTTTGCTGAGATGGGGCATTTTCCATCATAAATTATATTTCTTTCTTCCAGGTAAAGGAAACATTACCAATGACCTACATCTTTTTTAAAAAAATGATACCACCTCATTTCCATCATTATTTTGTTTAGTTGCTGAAAGGGAGAGAGAGAAAAACACATTTTGGTTTTGGTGCCTCGGGATGTGTGTGTGTGTGTGTGTGTGTGTGTGTGTGTGTGTGTGTCCTTCCTGTGAAAAATAGAAAGTAGAGTAGCTTGTCATTCAATCTCAATTCAGCCATTGTGCCAGCTGGAATTCAGTGTCTATTTATTACTTTGCACAGTTTTTACATTAACTATTTTTTAAGAAACAATTTTACTACCATTGAGCAGAGGGAAGACCTGAGGTCTGGGTATTTCATGTTCTGAGCCAGAATGTTGGCCGCAATTCTTGCCAGCAAGGGAGAAACATAATTAAGAAGCAGGTGGGAAGTTACTGTTTAGAGACAGAAGCAACTGGTTTTTGGAGAAATCAAGTTAAAAGATAAGGCCTTGGGCTTTACCTGTTGGATTGAGGCCATGAATTGGATTGGAAGGCAGCCATCCTCTTTACTGCATTTTCATCTGTTCATACATTCTTGTTTTTCAATATTCAAGGAGCAGTACTTTGGTGGCTGGATGTGCTACAAAGCCCTCTCTTATTTAGTAAATAGTCTGGTACTTGTTGAGTGGGAAAATATATGTCTATCTATACACATATGTATATGTGTATGTATATAGACACATGCATACATATATGTATGAAAGCATGTGTATATGTGTGTATATGAATATGTGTGTGTGTGTGCACGTGTGTGTGGCCTCCTTTGTGGTGGACTCTTCTAACCTCAGGTAGTTTGGCTACAAACATATTCTAAAACATTTTATTTATGAGTGTTGACAGAAATCCAGGTATATTCAATCATGGACTTAAGGCTTTCCAGAAAGAGAAAATAACTAATAGGAATTCATATCCTGCTTTTATCTTTGACTCAGAGAATCTTAGGTTTGGAAGGAACTTCAGGGATATCCCTGATGACATGCTTGACAAGCAATCACACAGTTTCTACTGGAAGACATCCAGCATTAGGAAATCTACTCTCTACTAAGGCAGATGAGCTCCATTTTGGGCAGATCTAAATGTTAGGACGTTTTTGCTGTCTTCTTATTTATCATACAAAAATAAATTAAAATTAAGTACATAAGATGCTACCAAATATAACCCAAAGGAAGTGATATTTCAACCACTTTAATAAAATTTTAGTCCGTTTCTTGTTCTGTGTTTTATACCCATGAAGTAATTCAAGTGCTTAGAGATGAAAAAGGAGAATAAGTGAGCAAAGAACAAGTTGTGTTCATATGGGTAGTGATATGACAGAGAGTCTTACAAGGATGGTAAAGGGACTTGAGTCCATGCATGTCAGGATTAAACAAAGAAAATGAGGATATTCAGCTTGGAGAAGAGAAGACGGAGGGTTAAACTCTATCATTTTTCAGTCATGTTCAACTCTCTGTGATCCCGTTTGGGGTTTTCTTGGTAAAGATACTGGAGTAAGTTGCTATTTTCTTCTCCAGCTCATTTTACACATAAGAAACTAAGACAAGTATGGTTAAGTGACTTGCCCAGGGCCACACAAAGATTTGAATTCAGGAAAATGAGTCTTCTTGATTCCAGGCCCAGCACTTAATCCACTGCACCAGCTAGGTGCCCAGACCTAAAGGGTGTATCCTCAAGTATTTAAAGGAATATCATTTGAAAGAGGGAACTCAGTTATTCTGCTTGACCCCAGAGGGCAGAAACAAGAGCAGTGGGGTAGAAGTTGTAAAGAGGTAGATTTCATCTTGATATCAGAAAACAATTCTCAGTAAGTAATCAGAATTGTCCACAGGTTCCTGTTCATTGAAGGTCAGGCAGGCAAAGGCATTTAAGTGCCTAGGTGGCATACCTAGGTGGCATACTAAACACTGTCTTCAAGCAAAAGCCAGATGAGCACTGTCTCATGCCTAGGCTGGATCTGATGGACCCTAGCATGCCTTGAGACCCAATTCTGCTCCTTCAAGTAGGTAATAATACAAATGAAAGCATTGTATGCTTCAGTTAGGGATGTTTACCCAGCTCAGTGTGGGCATGTCCTCTGCCACTAAGATTTACTCCTATATGGAGACACAGCAAATGAACTTGCTAATAAATGAAAAACGTTCTGTCTTCATAAATGATTTCTACTTCTGCAGTATCTGGTCTGAGAGAGCAAGTTTGTCATCATATCCCATGTTTTCATCACCCCAGGTCTCATGGGAAAAATTCAGGCATCCTCTGACTGCTAGATTTTTACCCTAGTAGAGAACAGAACTTAAATGGCTCTCCTCACATCCCCACAAGGTTCAAACAATGCTTGTACCACTTACCATAGAGGTTAAATAAGAGTGCTTTGTTTATTTTGAAGTGCTAGATTAATATGAGTTGGGTTTTTTTTTTTTAGTCAATGAATCTCTCTCATCAGTATGGTGCATGAAGAACATGATCTGGCTATAAGACCCTGGGATAATCAACGTACAGCTGCGGGACTCCAATGGTATGCAAGCAATGTCAAGGGAACTAGCGGAAGATTTACTAGCCTGTTGGTGGTGCCTCAATAAAGCAATGGACTTAGAGTCAAGAAGATTTAGGTTTGAATTATTCCTCAGATATACTATGAACACTATGCTTCAGTTTCTTCATCTGTAAAACATGGGAATTGAACACAAAAGCCTCTAAAATTCTCTCTAGCTCTGTCTATGCTCCTTTCATTCTATAATCTCTGTGGATAATTTATGGAAGAACATTAATAAGAATCACAGAAGATGGGAGGGCATAGATAGGATGCAATCTGCCTAGTTGGGGGGAGTACACATATTGGTGAAACCACAGATCCATCAAACTATCAAGGTAAGTATCTTAATGAATAATCCAATGGATAACAGATGGTCAGCCCACATGCTACAATGGCATCCCTTGTAAATAATGCAAATACAAGAAGATTCTTTTTAAAAGAAGGTTCTGTGAAAGGGAGTAAAGAAAAAATATGTGTAGAAATGTAAGTGATGTAAAAAAAAGATATCAATATTTTTAATGGAAACTATATCACTTGTACTATGACTGCATGACAAATACACACCTATCTTAAATCAGCAGTGACATTCAACACTACATATTTCTTTTCCAGTGACCAGCAGCCAAAATGATTGTTTATGGAGAAATGTAAAGGGAGATGCTATATACAAAGTGACTAAAATGTTTATATCCACTGACCCAGAGCTCCCCATGCTAGATATATTTTTCAAAGAGGTCAAAGACAAAAAGACTCTGTAGACACCAAAACATTCATAGCAGTATTTGTATCAGCAAAGACCTGGAAACAATGTAGATAGATACCCATCCAATTGACGATGACTAAAAAAAAAAGATCTGTCAATGCGATGGACCATTAACGTTCAAGAAGAAATTATGAACATGAAGAATTTAAAGAAATTTGGGAATACATATAAAGCGATAGCATGAAGTAAGAAGAAATAGGAAAACAATTACTAGCATGATATAAATAGAAAGAACAGGAAAAGAAACTCAACAATGAGTAAATGTAATGGCCGGGTGTCTTCAGAAGAACTGAGGAATAAGGGGATGTATACTTATATACTTAGAAGTACATTGATAAAAGAAATATTAATAACTTTTAAAAACTTAAGTTTAAAGGCATCAGGTCCCCACGACACCAGCAATCATCTAAGGCATTTTCAGGAGGGCAAAGACAAGGGTCATAGAGTAAGAGAAGAGAAGAGTTCTGATCTCCCACAAGGGATGAGAGACTAATGAACAAAACGTTGTAGTATTAACGTCAGGGCAGAGAACTATGGTAAAAACAGTAATGCCATCACTACCATCATGTTACAGAAAGGGAAGTGTAGATTTTACAAATTATTTTCACCCCAGACCTCTTTACTGGGGTACAGACTCAACTGTGGTTTAATAGTTCATCGCTGCTGTTTATAAAAATTACCAATGGTTTGTTTTTGAAAGCATCTCCCAGGCATACTGTATTCATCCCCAGAGAGCTCTTGCCTTCTAGCAATTTGTTGTTTTGAAACACACAGGTAGTAAGAGCTGGAAAATGATTACATTTCTAAGTGCCCCAAGACACCCAAGCTAATTAACAAGAAACAAAAGGGAGCCTCCCAAATGATTCTCAGTCTCCCCAGGGCAGAATTCTTTTCTTTCAAGGAATCCCCACCTGGAAACCTAGTCCCCTTGTAATGGTAATTAGCGACCTCTGAAAAGCTAAGGAAACTGGCTTCACATTCTGAACTTTGAGCTCCTTTACAACTGGAAATGCAGGTGATTAAAGGGAAGTTAACAACTTAGGTTCACAAAAGCTTCCACCTGGGAGCTCCCACTACCCAAAATTAGGGCCTGAAAAGCTTTTGAGAAACAAAAAAAAGAGAATTGTGAGAATAGCCTGCCCTGGGAAGGGGGGTACATTTTCACCCGTGAAGAAATTGTTTCTAACTATCATGGCTTTTTTTAAAGTATTGTTGAGTCCTTCATATATGTATTTTAAAGTAGTGAAGCAATAGCAAGTTTAGGAATTTGCGCTTATTTGTTACAAAGATTTAGATGTTTCTTTTTTTTCTTTTTCAATAAGGGGAAGGTGGGAGGAAAGTGAAATTTTTGTTATCATTTTTAAATTATATTTAATTAAAAAAAGAAAATAGAGGCAGAAAAATTTTGTGATTTAAACCTCAATGGAATGGGGATTTGGAGGATTGTGAGGAAAACAGTTTCATTTAATAAGTCTGCTGTTGTGTGAAGAGGCAGAAAATTGCAGTAGAAAGAACATTCAATTTTGATCCCTAGGAGCCGAGTTCAACCCCCTTCTTTCTGCCATTCCACTCTCTTGGCTCTGCAGGGATGGGTTTCTGGGACTGGGAGGAAGCGGGACAGATACAGGAGGAGGAAAGTTAGGTGCTATATAAACAAAAGTTGTCATTGACAATTTCTTTTAAAAAATAAATGAGAAAGATAACCTATGTGTGGACAGTGGAAACAGCATAGGCTCTAGAGACAGAGAAGGGCACTCTCAAAAGGAGGCACATCCTGTCCAGATCCCATACACACACATATCTGTTCTAAGACTGCACCAAGACAGTACTCTGAAGTGCAGGCAAGGGAAGGAGAATGGAGCCGTGTCAAGGGCTGCCTTGAGGATTCTGTGGATGGGAAGAATGACTGGAACATAAAGAATGACGATTAAGATGAATCCAGCAGTTGTCAAGAGGGGTTGGGGAGTTTTTTTAGGGGGAGAAGTTACAGAATCCAGGAGATCAGCTTTTCAATAGTCCATTTTTCAGTATCTTAGCAACTGTCCTGTGTTTTACTTATGAACACTTTCCCCTCTAATTTTATATGGTGGGTCAATCAGAATTAACCTTATCCTGGGATCCTGGGGACTGGCACACGTCTCTCCACAATTTTTTCCCCAGTTCCCAGACCTTTGCTATTGCCTTCATGACACGCAAGGACAGAGCAGTGAATTTGGAGTCAGGAAATCCCATCGCAGATATTTACTGGCTGTTTGACCTTACACAAGTCCCTCGACCTTTCATCATCTGTAAAATAAGGGGGTTGAACTTCGCAGCTTATAATCTTAGGGTCAAGGTGCTCACATTTTTTGTTCTCAGGACTGTGTTACACACCTAAAAATTACTGAGAACCTTCCCAAAGAGTTTTTATGTGGGTTATAAGTATTTATACTTACTATATTAGAAATTCAAATGTCAATATTATTATGGAAATAGTTTTGTCCTTATGAATCCCTTAAAAGGATATAGATCTCAGACTGTACTTTGAGAACCGCTGATCCTGGGGAGTTTCCTGGGATGTTGACAGGTTAAATAACTTGCCTCAGGTCACATAAGCAACATATGTCAGAAGTAGGACTTCACCCCAGATCTTGTACCACTGCTTCTCATGGCACACATATGCATTTATATAAAGGGCACTTTACAAATATCTGTTGAATTGACGGATGAATAAGCGAATCATCTGTGGATCTGCCTTGCTTAGCAAATTGAAAGACTCAAATATGGTTACAAAGATGTCTCCCACGTTGAACAGCAGAATCAGGGTTAAAAAAAAAATCTCAACAGTCTGTAAAGAGGTAAAAATAAGAAGTAGTTAGGTGGAGCAATGCACAGGCGGCTGGGCTGAAATAAGGAAGACCTGAGTTCTTATCCAGCCTCAGATGTTTACTGTTTGGGTCACCATGAGCAAGTTACTAAACTTTTACCTCTGTTTCCTCAACTGTAAAATAAGAATAGTAATAGCCCCTACCTCCTAGGGTTGCTGTAAGGAGCAAATGAAATAATATTTATATAAAATGATTGTAAGCTCACAACACTTGCTTCCTTCCTAACGGGATGAAGTTTTACCATGAAAATTGTTATGTTCTATAATGAAGTTTAAAAAGAAAAAAAAATAGCTTCACCCATAGAGTATGGGTAAGGCAAGATAATGTTGCTCATGTGAGAGGGAAAATAAATGTGGGTTTTGTTTTGTTTTTTTTTTATAGGACAGCAGGCTCAAAATGAGCCAACCGGGAGACAGAACAGACTAAGATAATGAGATTTTAGGTGGCATTAAGAAAAGCACGGAGGCTAAGAGATGAAAGTGTCAACTGTACTCTGCCCTGGTGGGAGCTTGTGTACAGGACTGCATTCAGCTTCAGGTGCCACCCTGTGCCAAGACTGTGCATGACCCAGATGATGACGGCATTAGAGATCACACTATCCAAGGCCCTTTCAAATGAAATTAGGATTTTTATTTCAGAAAAGAGAATACTTAAAGGGAACAAGAAAGCTTTCTTCAAGCACCTGAAGTTCTGTCTTCTGCTGGTTACAAGTTGTTCTTGCTAACTACAGTCAAGCTAGCAGATGAAACTCTCTTCCAAATGTAGAGTGTGTCACCTAAAACATCTTTTGGTTTTCTCTTTATGGAAACTGATTTTCATCTATTAAATTGCAGGAATTCAGTGTAATCACTGTGATTGTCCACTCCATCCTTTTTTAATTCTTGAATTCTGAATACTTAGTTTAAATATCTGTATTAATACATACATTTCTATGTATATATTTAAACGAGGTTAAGTCTTAATTATAAAGCTTTTGCTCATTTTTTATTCTTTTCTCTAGCTTTGTATTTATTTTGATTTTGTCCTAACAAGTTGATGATGTGACTATACACAGACAGCTAATTCATGAAGAGCCTCCACTTCTGTAATGAATGATTACAGTCTGCTAAAATAGAATTAATTTAGTTTTCAGAAATTATTGAGGGTTTATCACATCCAGCATTTTCTGAGGTTTCAATATAGCCTACCAGCCTTTGGTCCCTTCTCATGCCTCACATATAAATGATACTATGTCTCATGCTTGAGACTTAACTTATTTCCCTCTCTGCATGGTCAGTAGTCAAATATCCAACTGTATGTTGACTTAATTTGGAGAGTCTCATTGTGTTTTTTGTCATATTTCTCTTCCCCTTCTTCTGCAACAGATGTTGGCCCATGAATTGAATTTATTTTCCTGGTGTTTTTTTCACCCCAACTATTCAGCATGAGTATTGTAGTAAAAAAAAAAAAAGTTTCCTGTGAAATAATGTCTCCTGTCACCTTACGTGCATGATACAACCCATTCTGCCAATTCCTTGCCTCAGCAAGTAAAATCTGTGAATCATTCTTCCATGTAGCTGCCTTCTGATTCATCTGTACCATGAGTTTCATAATTGGCATAATCTAGCACTTTGCACACTACTTGGCACAAAGTAGGTGCTTGATGAATGTTTGTTGACTTGACTTACCTTGTTTTCATTCCTCTACTGGTATGTTTACTTTGTGGTTGCTGAGTAAGGATCTCACATTTGAGGGACCAACAGTTAAGTATTTCTAGGTAGTCTATAAGCTGTACAGTGCTTAGCACTCTGCCCCATTTGCCACCACAAAAGTGAAGGGGACATTTTGTCTTTTTGTTTGCTTCATGGGTTGTGTATCAGCTAGTCAGATGTCCTGGAAGCATCAAGATCTGGATTCAAATCTCACCTCTGACCCATCCTGGCTGTAAGCTGTGTGACCCTGCGCAAGGAGCTCCAATTCTCTGTGCTCCAGATTACTCCCTACAACAATAAATTTTAGAAAAGGCGCCCATCTGTCATGGTAGAAGAAGAGTTCTCACTCAGGAGTTTCACTGGACTGCTGCCAGACACTGCTTCTGTAACCATCCCAATTCCTTTATGGGTTATAATTCCTGAGCAGATTGCTGTCAAACGACTGAAGTTTAATGGTCATGGGCCTCTCAGGAAGCTTAGTTCAGCTGTTCCTTGGAATGTAGACTCAGTTTATCATGGGGACTATACCTGAAGCTTGTCTAGTCAGGTAGAACCTTCCATAACCACTGTTCCATGGCTGCAGCCTTGAGCAAGGTCATTGCCATGCCACCAGGATATAACTTGTGCAGAACTATGGTAATGGCTTTCAAGGGGTATATTCAGAAGTATTTGTTTAATTTGCCAAAAATTTATTATTTTTCTATTAGTTTCTCTGTCCTTATCCATTTCCCTTTACTATAACTACAACATGAGGTTAGACTCTGTGAGTAGCATATATATATATATGTATATATATTTTATATATATAATATATACAATATATGTATATCACACATGCACACACACACACACATACACAGACACTTAACTAGTTTAGTTATATATTGTTTCTGCCTCTTTTTGTACCACCAGCACTCAGCATGGTGTCTGCAGCATACTAGGTGCTTAATATATGCTTATTGACTGACTACTTAGTATTTTACTCTGCAATCATTTCAAAAAGAAACAGCTGGGTAATTGTAGGTACCAGGCAACCTGAATTTTGAGTCAAGAATCCTGCTAAATCTGACCCAAGTTGAAACTCCCACATGGATATTTCCTATGTGACCCTGGCACTTCCCTTCATCCGTCTGGGCCTCACTTCTCTTACCTGTAAAAAGAGGGGGAGTAGTAGAGAGAACTCTGGTGGTAGAGTCAGGCCACCTGGTCGGACCACTTATTCCCTGTGGCCCTCAAGTCATTTGAACTTCTCTCTTTCTTCTTCTGTTTTCTTTATCTCAAAAATGAGACTGAATTGGATGACTTCTGAGCTCCTTTCTGACTCTAAATTTTTGATTTTCTGGTCCTATTATCTCTTAAAGCCCTTCCATATCTGAGATCCTTGTGTGTACGGCTGAATCACAAGTTACTTTCTCTTAAAGAAGGGGCAGGAAGCATATGAAGTCCCCCCCTTGACATTTTACTTAGATGATTCATTAACGTCATGTTCATGCCAAAAATTTCTGTAACAGTCAGCCAGAGGAGTCTCTGGAGACTTCATGGAACATATTTTGTGCTGCTCTGAGTCCTCCAGATCTGTGGGAATTTTAAATAATCTCAAGGAAAGGGATTCCTATAGATGCCATTGTACGCTAATAAATGGTATTAAACCAGCATGATGCCCACGCATAAAGAAAATCCTTTGAAGACGCATTGTACATTAAGTATCTTTTTACTATTTCCCCCCTTGGGGAGATCTTAGACTGAGTCTAGAATCAAAACTTAAGCCTTAAACAATTTGTTCTTAGAGCACAGGACAGGGAATTAACAAATCAAAGAATGTGAGAAAAAGAGAACCCAGCCCCTTTCTCAGTAGGGGCCAGGGTCCCCAGGCTTGAACCCAGACTCAGGCCTGGGTCCAAAGTAGAAAGTTTCCTTATGCAAAAAGATAGTCTTCTAGGGTCATGGGTCAAGAGAGAGATAGAGAGAGAGAGAGAGAGAGAGAGAGTGTGTGTGTGTGTGTGTGTGTGTGTGTGTGTGTGTGTGTGTGTGACAGACAGACAGATACAGAGAGAGAGAGAGAAAGTATGGAAGTATATGGGTGTGTTTTAATTATATTTCCAAACTTGAAAGCATAACTTAGGTATCACCTCTTACAGGATGCTTTTCCTGGTCCTTGCTTCTCCTACCCCACCAGGTACTATAATGCTCATTCCTTCTCAAGATTACTTTGTATAACTTTGCACAGATTTCACTACGTACATGTTTCCTGCCAGTGGAATTTATATCATCTCTTTTATATAAACCCATCTCCCTACACACACTGCCACCTTGGCAAAGTCTCTCATTGACTAATGCAACAGCTTGATGGTTGATCTCCATGCCTCAAGTCCCTCTCCTAGTCTATCTTCCACTGACAAAATAATCCTCTTAAAGCTCAGACCTGACCATGCCAACAGCATACTAGACAAGCTTCATTGGTTCCCTGTCACTTTCATGATCAAAAACAAAAATCTTCACCATTCCATCTGGTCCATGTTCTCTCTTCCTTCTACACACTCTGTAAAGTAACAATACTGGCTTTCTTGTTCATCCTCTTATACAACACTCCCTTCTCCAAACTGGCTCTCCCTGATGGCTGAAGGGCTTTCACATCTCAGCTCTGCCTCTGAGCTTCCTGTAAGACTCACCTCCAATCTCCTCTTCTTCAGGAGACCTTTCCCAGGCTCCCATCCCATGCCCTCCCTACTGTACCAAGATAAATTACATTCAGTTTTCTCTTTATTTGTCTTGTGTATGTGTGTGTGTGTGTGTGTGTGTGTGTGTGTGTGTGTGTGTGTGTGTGTTTGCCTATTGTCTTCTACATTTGAATATAAGCTCTTTGAGGGTACGACCTCATTTTATCTCCAGCTTGTCAGAGTTCTTGGCACATGGCAGGAGTTGACTCATTGATGATGGTTTTCATAGAAAAGGATAAAAAATCTAGAGGTGGGAAGATACTACAAGATCATTACAAGGTCAACCCCCTCATTTTACAGATGAGGAAACTGAGACCAAAGAGGTCAAGGGTCCTACTCAAAGTCTTGGCTGCAGTAAATTACAAGACTGAGAATTAAACTAACATATCATGATCTGTTCAATCAACTTTGCTCAACTGAACCATATTGTTGAAATAAAAGAAGAACTGCTAAGGAGCATGGGAAACAGTCCCTCCCATTGGATATGGCCTTTGCATGTCGTTCAAACTCATAGAAAATTCCTAAAATCTGTCAGCGTTGTAGTTTCGAAGTGATATGTCAACAAATATATTCACTGAGAACACTTATGCTGCCTGAAGCCAATGTTTTTATGAAAACATCCGAAAGAGTCAACTGTTAAGTAAATAAGATGAATGTTTAGGAAGCAGGTGTTTGGGACTAGGCTGAATGATCCACATTCCTGGGTTTAATTTTCACATTTATTACTGAACTTTGTAAGAAGACATACCATAGAGTTGCGCAAAGTCAGCCATGGGCAGGGCTACGAGACTTAACTGTGCCCAGAAGGGCAGAATCACAGAAATGAAATGTCTTTGTCAAATTCACAAAGCCTTTGGAATGAAGTTGGCTCAGGCTTCACTGCCAAGAGTCAGATTGCCAAAGTGAGAATAGTTGTTGTTTTTAACTGTTGGAATTTGATGCTTTAATTATCACTTTGGTACCAATATGCATGAAAAAGACAAGAAGGGAAGACCTGAATAAAAACAAGACATGAAGGAAATGGGGATGTATAGCTGGGAGAAGACTAGAGATGACTCAGTAGCTGTCTTTCAGATAGAAGGCTGTCAGGTAGAAGAAGGCTACCCTTGTCTTACTTAGCCCCCTGAGAGCAGAAATAGGAGCAGGGGCTGGAAGTTGTAAAGAGATAAGGTTAAGACTGATATTGGGAAAACCTCCTAACCCTTAGACTTGTCTAGAAGTGAAGTAGGATTCCCAGGGAAGTACCATGTCCTAAACCACCAGAGGTGTCTGGGCAAAGGCTCAATAAACACTTCTTAGTTACGTTATAGAGAGAGTTTTGTTTGGCATGGGTTTGACTCAATAAAGTCTTTTCCAAGTCTGAAATTCTAAGTTACTGCAATGCCCTATTTTAAGTGAGGAAGCATGGTGTAGTAGTAGATAGAACTTGGAATTGGAACCAGGAAGCCTTGAGTTTGAATCCTGCATCGGATATTTACTAACTTAACCTCTCTGAGACTGTTTCTTTATCTGCAAAAGAAAGAGTTTGGATCCAATGATTTCTAAAGTACCTTGAAGAGAACACAGCATAGCACAAAGTATTAGACTTGGAATCAGGAAGACGTGGTCAAATGCTACACAAGTTATAGAATCATGGGCAAACTACTTAGCTTCTCTGGGCATCAGTTATCTCATTTGTAAAATGAGAAGGTTGGAATCAATCTAGGATTCATTCCATGGAATCTTGAAAAGTTTTCTTTGTAGTATTTTACAAATAAAGTTAGGTTTCGGGCAT
Organism: Potorous gilbertii; assembly: GCA_028658325.1. Classification (NCBI taxonomy): domain Eukaryota; kingdom Metazoa; phylum Chordata; class Mammalia; order Diprotodontia; family Potoroidae; genus Potorous; species Potorous gilbertii. Next base: position 22,045,318 of record CM053772.1, read on the forward strand.
TTTTTAAATCCTTGGGTGATATTATTTCTGAATTCAGTTCCTTCTTTTCTTTTATATTCAAATGACACTCTCACGTTCCCCTGAAGACAGTGTGTGTGTGTTTCCAAGTGCAATCAAGAAAACAACTATAGTAAATTACACTCCTTTTTAATATGGTTTATACAAAGAGCAATACATTCATAGAAAACTATAGCTTATTGCTAACAGCTAGTGTGAAGAGGGAAGTGACTAAAAATGGTACTAAATAAATGTGAGGGCAGAAGAGCTAGGAAAAAATCATGTAGGGATTAAAATAACATTTTTAATGATATGGTAAAAAAGATAATTTACATTGAATCAGAGAACCTGAGTTCTAATCTCAATTCTACCATTTAAGGATTGTGACTTTGAGAGAGTCACTTTCTCTTGAGAGAAGTTTATTTCCTTATTGATAAAATGATGGGGTTGGATAAAATGATCGCCAAGGTCCCTCCTGATTCTATCATTTTATAAACCTGTCAGTATAACTCTAATTGGGATCAAGTTTATGCAAATGTACGTGTTAATTAATAAAGAAGTGTTTCTTTAAGTGTCTATTAGATATCGGCATTGTATTAGGTTCTGCAGATACAAGTATAAGGAATGAACCAACCCCTTCTCTCAATGAGTTTACATTCTAATGGGATCTCTATCTCTAATTTTTTACTCCTATATCAGAATATGTACTAGCTCTTTTTCCCGCAGAGGGCAGATTTTAGGTGTACATTGTATATAAATTATGTAGAAGCTTCACTAGTTGGACTTGCACATTATTCTAATGATTTCCCACAATGGCATGCAGGACATATGATCAGAAGCAGCAATGAATCATTAGAAATTAAATTCCAGAACGGTACACACTGGATAGATGCATTTATAATGCATGGGGACCCAAATTTAGCTGAGATGACTAAGGGTTGAGCCCTGAGAATGTTTTAGGATACCAAATACTTACAAAATCTTATAATTCTATATTCAGTGCATCATTCAGAGTATTAAATATCACTTGAGTTGGCATGAAAAAAAATCACAATGTATTACAAATAAATGCTTAGCATTTACTCATGGAGAGTTATGAAATGCATCCTCCAATTTTTTCTGCCAATGTGACCTAATCTCAAACACAGGCTTACTCAGCAACTTCCCAATGACATTCACTCTTGGTCAGCTTTGATCACGGTAAGAAGTAGAATGCTTTCCAACACTTAGACCCAATTTATGCTGCCATCTTTTGTTTCCAATGGAGGCTGTAAATTGTTGGCAAGAACCACATGTAACCCATTGCCTATTAGACACTGCAATCTGCAATCTGGATGTCCTACAGGCATATCAAATTTAACATGAACCAGAAAAATACTCGTTTTCTTTCCCTCAAAATACACTCCTTTTCTTAACTTCCCTATTTCCACCCAGGGCACCACCATTCTATACATTACACATTTGCAAACTTTTACGTTTTCTTCACTTCCTTACCCTATGTTTCTAATCAAATGCAAGATCTTGTCACTTTTACCTCTGTATTTGTCTCCATCTCCATGACTACCACTCTAGCTCAGACCTTCAAGGCTTCTTACCTGGACGATTGCAATGGCTTCCTTTTGATCTCTACTTCTCAAATTTCTGCCCCCTCCAATCCATCCTCCACCACTGACAAAGTTATTTTCTTAAACCACAACTAATCATACTACTTTCATGATTAATAAATTCTAATCACTACCTATTATCTTTATACTATATTCCTACATTTTATTTTTATAGCCCTTTAGAACCTGGTGCCAGTTTCCTTTTCTAACCCTCTGATACGCCCTTTCTCTTCCCAATCTCTGCGGTTCAATTACACAGGTCTTTTTACTGTTTCTCACACATACTCCATTTTTCATCTCCATCTTTGAACTCTGTCTCCAATATCTGAAACGAATGGACAAATATCTCCTCCCCTTTACACCATATCTGGCAAGCAGTTATTCACTCTTTGTCCAAGGATCTCCAATGAAAGAGAAAGCAGGAGTTTCTAAAAAAGCTCATGTTGCTTTTGGATAGTTCTAATTACTAGGAAGCATTTCCTAACATCAAATATACAAAGCCCTCTTCCTAGGTATGCCCTCTTGGGACAATTGAACAAATCCAATCTTTCTTCACATGAAAGCTCTTCAGATAACAGTTGTCTGGTCTTCCCTGATTCCTCTGTCTACTGCTAAATGTTCCTAGTTTGTAGAATCATAGATTTAGAATATTTTACAGGTAGGGAAACTGAGGCCCAGAAAGATTAAGTGACTTGCCCAAAGTCACACAGGAAGCCAGTGACAGGAGGAGGATTTGAATTCAGGGGTTTTTACTTCAAAGTCAGTGTTCTTTACATTGTCCCCTATTAACTCTCCCATTCCTTCACCACCATTCACATAGTAAACTTAATCTAGACAAATTTAAATCTCAAATTCATTTCATTCCTGTTGAGGCACAAATTGAAAAAGGTGGCTCCTGAGGTCCTTTATTCCTGAAATTGTCTAAGCTGATATCTATCTGAAGTATTGTTACCCTGTTTCATGTATTAGGTAAAGTAACATTTCCCTGAGGGCAATGATCCCAACATCCCTTGAGACTCAGACTCCCTTGAGTTAGAAATAGTTATGTCAAGGGGTCCATTTTTGTAAAGAACTCGGTATGATAAATAAGTAAACTTGCTTGCAGCAGACTGAATAAATAATACATCGTGCATACATATGTATTCCTATTTTTCAAACATACGTAGATAATGTGATTAATGAAATTTGAATTCATTTAAAAACATTACTGAATGTATTGAAGTTCGTTATCATTAGGGATCGTCTCAATCGATAAATACCAATAAATAATACAAGTAGAATCATATGAGTTCTCAGATGGGAAAAGGCTAGGAGCATTTACCCCACAGCAGACAGGTCAATGTCTACTCATTTCCGAATATCTACAGAAGCTCACAGCTCCCAAATGTCCCCTCTAAGAATTATGATCATAGCTGGTGTTTTCAAGAAAGGAATAATAAATCATACAACGTGTTCATTAGAAGTCTACCATGTGCCAGGTACTGAGGTCGGTGCTGAGGACACAAGTACAAAGAATGAAACACTCCTGCTCCAGAATAGTTTGCATTTTAACATAATCTATGGAGCAAGAACAGCTTTGGGCTTACCAAGAAACCATCAGTAGCCACTGAGGCACAGACATACATTTGAAGATGTGGAATTCATATGTAATTTAGGAATACAAGTACAAATGTCCTAAGTCTTATGTTTCTTTTATTTTCTTTTCAATGCAGAAAGAAAAAAAACACACACAAAGAACAGAAATAGTAATACTTTTAACCAGATTGGATTTTGTGCTGGAAAAAGCTGTTAGGCAATGGCAAAATACTTCTCACAAAAAAAGAGTATTAATGAGCCAGGCTAGTGGAGGAAAAAATATCAAACAATTAACAAGCAAAAAAATATGGTTTTTTTCAAAAAATCATCTCTAAAACTTTAGACAGAGATATAAAGCTAAAAAGGCATTTGGAAACACCATCCCATCCCTCTCCCAACTCCCTCCCCACTGCAGGCTATACATGCGTTGCCCTAGAACTGTCTCTGGGTTCCCATTAGTACAACATCCCTCCATATAGTCCTGCTAGAAATTGAAACAGCAGCTTGCTACCTGATGCTTTATAGAAACAATTCTACCTATCAGTCTTACAGAAGATCCTAGGGAAATGCTAGGATAAGGAAATCCTTAAGTCACAGTACAGGCTTTAGGTATGAATTAAGTGAAAGACCACAGTGGCCCTAGGTACAAAAAAAACCCATATATCCTGCCTTCAAACCACAAAGCATTAGAGAAGCGGGTTGGGTACCATACAAGGGACTGGCATCCATCAGAAGCTGTTGCTTTGGACTGCCGTCGTGTACCATGGAGGGTAATAACAGAGCCCAGAATGAGAAAAATGGCATTTCAGACTGGAGCCTGGAAGTCTCTTCCTCCCGTTCTTTTCTACAGGTTTTTTTTTTTTTAATAGGAGGGTTGCTGCAAGGAAAGAATGAAAACGTGGCAGTTGAGATGGATTTTGAAAGAAAAGAACCCAAGGTATTTAGCTAGGGTGCCTTTTCTCTGCTTTCTCATTTCACTAAATCAGACTCATAAGCAGACTGTGTCAGCTGCGGCTCTACAGGCCCCGTGGAGACATCCATCGATGGGTAGATGATATCCCAAATCCTGTTAATCAGAGACACCATTCCAACGACATCACTGCTTCTGGAAGGGCACTTTCAGTATAAGGCCTAAGCACTGAACAAGATCATCAGAACAAAAGAAAAGGGAGGGAGGAAAGAAGCATTGATGAACTCCACTATCGCTTGGGAGGGCATGGGAGTTTCTCCTTATCAGTGATTACAGATGGACACTTCTCTCTGTAGGTGTGCAGCACCCTGTAATAAACAGGAGTCTGAGGTCATAAACATCCAGGAGCCAACTGGCTCAAGAACTGCTTTAATCTCTCCCCAGTGCTGGGCACAAGGTACTAACATCTTCCTGATCACTCCAAGGTCAGTAGTGAAAGCTAAGGAAGGAAGGAATTACCAAAGTGAAATGTTTATTTCCCATTCAGGAGCCAAGTATGAGGGACGCTAAATGTCAGCTTGAATATCAATGTGCTATTATATTATCATGGATGTTAATCAGCCTTAAGAGCCCCTACACCCCTACGTAACATATGGGTGGATGCATGACATATGTGACAAATAGACATAGAGAAAAACAGAATAATAGCAGCTGGTGTATATTACTCAGCGATGATGCAATTGCTTAAGAAAAAGATGAAATAGTAACAGATTTTTCCCCCATCTTATCTAGTGGTAAATGGGTTTTTCAACAATATTATTTCATTTTTTACAAGAGCTCCTTAAAACTCCCAAATGAAGCAGGCTTTTTACCAAATAAATATCTGGGCATTTCATATCTTCACTTAACTTTTAGACAATCATGTTGCCTTTCATAGGGGCTTAAATTTGGTGCAAGAAAAGACCTGTGAGATCAGTTAGTTCTCATTTTCTAGATGAGGAAACTAAGGTCTAAAGGAGGTCAATTATTTCCCCATAATCACTTGGATAGCAAGTGGGAGAGGTGGGATTCAAACTCAGGGCCAAGGATCATAAGATTAGAGACCCAAAGCTAGAAGGGACTTTAGAGTTGATGTTATCTAACCCCTTAATTTTAAAGATGAGAAGAAGAAAATGTTCTAACTCACTATTGATTGGAGAGATGCAAATCAAAACAACTCTGAGGTACCTCATTATAGCTATCAGGATTATCTACCATGACAAAACAGGAAAATGATAAATGATGGCGATGTGGGACAGTTGAACACTAATTCATTGTGGTGGAGTTGTGAGCTAATCCAACCATTCTGGAGAGCCCAAAGGGTTATAAAAATGTGGATACCCTTTTACCCAGCAATACTTGTTCTAGGGCTGTATCCCAAAGACACCATAAAAATGGGAAAAAGGACCTACATATGCAAATATATTCATAGCAGCTCTTTTTGTGGTGGCCAAGAACTAGAAATCGAGGGGATGCCTATCAATTGGGGAATGACAGACAAATTGTGGTATATGAATGTGATGAAATGCTATTGTGCTATAAGAAATGACAAACAGGTGGACTTTAGAAAAACCTGGAAAGACACATGTGAACTGATGCAGAATGAGGTAAGCAGAACTAAGAAAACATTGTTCACAGTAATAGCCACAGTGTGCAAGCAATGTAAACATTTCCAAAGGACTCATAATGCAAAATACCACTCACATCCAGAGAAAGAACTGTGGAGTTGGAATGCAGAATGAAGCAAATTATTTTCTCCTTTGCTAAGTTTTGTTTTGTTTTCCTCATGATTTCTCCCATTTATTTTAATTCGTCTATGCAACATGACTAATATGAAAATGCGTTTAATAGGAATGTATGTGTAGAACCCATATGAGATTGCATGCTGTCTCGAGGAGGAAGGGATGGGAGAGGGAGAGAGAAAATTTGGAACTTATGAAAGTGATTGTTGAAAACTCAAAACAAATAAATTGATAAATGTGGGGGGGGGAGAAAAAAATAAAAAGGAGGAAATTGAACCCCAGAAAAGCAAAGAGAATTGGGCCCAGGTATAAAGAGTCTGTAGAAATCTGAGCGCAGGTTCTCTGTAAAGTTAGTCAGCCCTCTTGTTACTTTATGATGCTACCTCCCCATAGGTGATATATCTTTTAGAATTACTCTTAGAGAGGGGGAAAACAGGCAAAAGATACAGAACCTAGGCTACTTTTGTAACCCAGGTCTATCTTACCATTGGCAGTCTTCAGTGAGCATACCACATTCAGGCTAAAATTCAAATAACAGTTAATGCTCCAATTAGGAACAAAAGGCAGCAAATTCAATTACCTGCGTTCTTTCTGACACTCCTCTTATTAAGGATAATCATTTGTAAGTTTTAAGACCTTCTGGATTAATTAGAGTCTGCAAAGCCTCCACCATGCTGGGAAATGTGAGATGTGTACAATTCCAGCACATTTCCCTTAACTTGTGGGCACAGGGGCAGAACATCTCACTTAAAAACCCATTTAGTCTTATAAAGGAAATGTAAACTTGACCTAAGTCATGGATTAGCAACCTGTCCTTCCCCTTTGGAGACTGGAGCTGGTGTTCTCTGCTTTTTAGTTATACCTGGAACAGCCCAGGATTAAGAGAAGGAATGCTCTATTGGGAGGCACTTGGGAAAGTAGGTTTTGAATTCTGACTCTTTGGAAAAATCACTGAACAGGAGAGAAGATCTGAGTTTGAATTCTGGGCCTTGCTACTTATTATCTGTGTGACTATGGATAAGTGACTTCACTACTTAGGGCCTCAGTTTCTTTATGTGTAAAATGAATGGTTTGGACATGAGAATATCTAAGTCCCTGACAGCTCCAAATCCAAAATCCTATGTAACTCCCTTAGCTCCTTCCTTTTTCCTTCCTTCCTCTTTCCCCCTTTTCTTTCTTCCCTTCCTCCTCTCTTTCTTTCCTTCCTTACTTCCTCTCTCTCTCCCTCTTTCCTTCCTTCATTCTCTCCTTCCTTTTTTCTTTCCTGTCTTCTTTCCTTCCTCTCTCCCTGCCTTCCTTCCTTCCTTCCTGTCTTTCTTGCCTTATATACTCAGAGCCAAGTAGAATATTCAGCATGTATAATGAAGACTGGAAAAATGTTTGTGGCATTGAACTAAATGCCTTGTCCCAGGGAATCCAAAGCCAGATCATGAGTAGGTGTGAAGTCAAAGGCCCTGCACATACTAGATTTAGGGCATGCACAGTTATTTCAGCTTCATACATTTCCTTTCAGACTCACCAGCGTGGCCTCCAAGAGACTCTTCCTCATGCCCCCAGTCGCTTGCCCCTTCCCCACAAACATTGCCTTGCATTTCTTTGCATGAACCTCTACAGCAGCATGCTATCCCTGCCTTAAAAAGTACCAAAAGAGAACAAAGCACAATGTCCTTAAGAAATGCTCCTGGGTGACAAACTGATTTTTATCTTCCTGCCTCCTTAACCCCTTCCTGGATGGAGTCACTATCCATTAATCATAGTTTGAGGGCTGGAAGGCACAGAGAAAGAAAAGGAAAACAGAAGAGTATGACAGTGAAGTCAGTCTGATGTGTGATCAGCCACTGGCACGGTGGCTGTGGGCTTGACCAGCAGAAGGCCTTTAACCAGCAGACTCTTGCCACGATGAGAAAAAAGGCCACTCCCACCCAGCCTTCCCTTTTCCTGGCATCTTCATAGCAGGCTTAAAAAGAAGGGCAGTTGTGAGGACTGGCTGAGTTCTAGCCATCTAGCTCCAAGGGGAGGGAATGCTGAACCCAGATTCCTCCAGAAGCTCTGGGCACAGGGGCCCCATTTGAGGGATTCTTCTCCAAAGTGCCAACTCAGTGTAAAGATTTTAATGTCAGATTGAGCATTAAAAAAGCATCTTCCCCCAATCAATTCTGTTTACGTGCTTCTGATTCTCCTATAAGGTGTGTGTGCGTGTGCATGTGTGTGTGTGTGTGTGTGTGTGTGTGTGTGAGAGAGAGAGAGAGAGAGAGAGATTGATTAGAAAGTGTCTACCTGAGCTGTGCTGTTCTGAGGATTCAGAGAAGCTCAGAACTGAGAAAAAAAATTCACCCTTGTGCTCCCTGCAGAGTATAGTGTAAGGCTTCCTAATATATATGTGTAACTCTTTACTTCAGGGACTCATTGGGCAGTCTGGGGAAACCTATGGACTCCTTGTAAGTATAATGTTCTAAATACATAAAATAAAATATATAGAACTAGATAAGAAACCAATGAAATTAAAAACAGTTATCATAATATTAATAAACTCATGGAATCCAGACTAAAAACCCCTGGCTATAGGGGAAATGGCATTGGGTTTGAGTGAGAACCACAAGACCTGGATTCAAAATCCACCTTCATTTACTAGCTTTGGGACCCTGATCAAGTCACTTCCTTCCACAGGATTCCTTTTTCTCATTTGTAAAATTAGAGAGTTGGACAAGAAGGCTTCAGAGATCCTCTCCAGACTTAAATTTATGTTCCTATGGCCTAGTCTCAAAGTACAATTCGGCAACTTGCTGCATCTGTGACACTGGGCAAATCATTTCCTTCTGGGACTCAGTTTCCCTAACTATAAAATGAGGCAGTGCTACTCAGTGATTTGAATATATCCTTCTAGACTTAAAACCATGGTTGTGACTGACAGAGGGGATACTTTATACTGGAATTTTTTTTTTCCAAAATGGATGGAGTAAGGTGAAAATAGCTAGGGGCTAGTTTTTAATTTGTGTCAAGAAATGAAGTGGGCAGTCAGGGGCAGACTGATGAAAGCAGTGGGACAGACAAGTCCCTGGACACATAGATTGTTTGAGATGGCTCAGAACTGAGTATTTGTAGTACATCCTTTTTGTCTCAGGGAGATGCCAATGGGGAAACAAATTCTGGTAATTCATGGAGGAAGAGCCAATCTCTTGGGAAGTGCCTAATGATTTCACAAAACATTCCACAATGGAAATGCAGGGTTTGTTTTTGAATTGCTTAATCTCTTCACTGTTTTCAAGACTGATGGTTGATAGTATACATACCATGAAGGTTCATGGATACCCCTTCATAGCTGTATTCAATTTAGAAAGCATTTCCTAATACCCTACCAAGTATAAGGTATTAAACAAGATACTTGCAGGAATCCCAGATTTACCACTTACTGAATATGGGATCCTAGGAAAGCCGCTTAAGATTAAGTGAGTTTCTGGGTCCCACTTTCCTTATCTGTTAAATGCCTGGCTTAGACAAAATGAACTATAAGATCCCCTCTGACTTGAAATCTATGATTTTTATTCTGAATGAATAAAGTGAACAGTTAATTATTAAGCACCTGTGTTTACTAGTCAATGAGATTAACAAAAATGTGAAACTGAGACAGTGCTTGCCCTCAAGGACCTTACATTTTAAAGGGAGGATACCACACATTTAGGGGAGTGAGACTCAGGGAATGGATGTTGCTAAAGTCTTTGCTGACTCCAACTTTCTATGAATCTTTTTGCCTGCCCTTCCTTCCTTCCACATCCCAATACCAACACACAATAAATACTGACCAGCTCTACCACAGTCTGGTTATTCTTGGTAAAATTGAGCTGTATATTGAAATGTAAGCCCCCTCACTGTCAGGGTATTAAAATCTCCCAGAAGAAATGCAAGTGACATAGCAATGCATGTTGTTGGGGAAGTCTCCTTTACAATGGGTCCAACAAACCATGGTATGCTCAGTTAGCTAAAGAGAAACATCACTATGATTATATTTGAACGAATCTCTGTGAATTTTCTTACGACAATGGACTTGGCGAGGTCATGGGTCTGGTGAGGAAGAAATATGTTTCATTCATTGATTCATCATTTACTAAATACCCACTGCAAAGGCTACAAAAGAATAACAATAGCTACCATTTAATAATAGCCAGTGTTCACATAGTACTTAAGATTCACAAATTATATAATTATGTATTATAAATATTATCTCATCTTATCCTCACAAAACCCATGGAAAGTAGGTGCTCAGTGCTCTACAGTTATCCCTTCCATATTGCAACTTTCCCCTTTGTGGTTTCAATATATCATGGACTGGCACAAGAAACTGAGTAGAAATTTTGGGGGAGATTTTCGGAAGTCATAGATGACACAGAACCTATAACCAAATACTTAACCCAACTTTTTCCATAAGGTACTGTAAATACCCCATATAAGAAGCAGAAAATAATTCAGACTTCTCTGATACAAAGGGAAGGTCAAACAATTTTACATGAATTTTCCTGACTATAGGGGCACCATGCCACTAACCCCCATGATGCAGAAGGCATAACCATATGCTGTAAGTCTCTGAGAATGAATTTAAGAGAAGGTGCCAACCCACATTGAAAGAGGGAGTTTCGTCACGAAGGAGTTCCTTATGCCAGTGAAAAATAATGTCCCTATTCTTTATCCCACAGAATCCAAAAGGAAAGTAACAGCTCTGCTATGCCCTGCCTTGATCAGACCATATCTATCACAGCACACAGGCATCCTATTTTAGGAGAACTAGTAAGCTAGCTAGTTAGACAGATAGATACACATAGATAACAAACAGATACAGGTGATAAGTAGATAGACACTCATAGATAGATGATACGATGTGATATAGATATACAGGATTTAAATATTTACTAGGTACCAGTGCAAGGTATTGAGGATATATAAATATAAGCATGGAATACAGTCCTTGCCGCAAAGAGTTTATATTCTACTGGGGAAAGACAACAAATGAAGGAGAGGTAGAAGGTGGCAGATCTGGAGAGGGAATGCAGGCATGGGTAACAAAGACAAGTTAACGTAAGTACTTCCAAGGAAGGTAAGGAGGCAACAGTATCAAAGATTACTCTATGGAACTGAGGGTTTATCTCAGAGAAGAAAAGACTTGAAGTGGGGTCAGGGACCACAAGAGCAGTCTCCAAGCACTGTCCTAAAGATGAGGCATTCGACTTGTTTTTCTTGGGTAGAAAAAGCAGCAATGCACTGAAGGGTCAGAGAAGCAGATTCCTGCTTAATGGGAGGAAAACTTCACCTCAATGAGAGCTTTCCAAATGTGGAGTAAGCAGACTTGGGAGGCAGTACAGTCTTCTTCACTGGAGGTCATTAAGCAAAGATCTGAAAGACTATGGATGTTACTGTAGGAAAAATCCTTGCTCAAGTGAGGGCTGGATGGATGACTTTTGATGACCATATCACTTCTGAGAGATTATGTTTCCATAAGCTTAACAAAACCATTGAAAGAAACAAAAAATCACAGGTATGCTTTTTTGGCAAGAGACCACTTTTGCTTAAAAATAACTAATATACTCTCAATTAAGAATCACATCAATAAGTTGGAAAGAAATTTCCTTTATATAAATGTACCAAAGAAGGGCAAACAGGCTAAGATATTTTATGACCAATCGTGTAAACTTCTGCAAAATATCCCAGGGCTTCCTGAATGAAAATACTCATTTACATATTATTTTGCATAGTGTTTCTATGAAACCAGCACTAACTCCACGTCTGATTTTTAAAAAAATTTTAAATAAAAAAAGGGAAAAGATCACAGTAGATGGTAGTCTATGTGTATAATTACCCAAAGCCCTCCTTGGTAGCCTCCTCACCCCTATCTCTCATTTTTACCCAAGCCCCACAGAAGGGGAAGTGTTTGGTAGTTCTACAGTCAAGACATCAACCACAATTATTAAGAGCCCACTATGTGCCAGGCATTGTGCTAAGCACTGGGGGTACAAAAAGAACTAAAAGACAGGCTTTGCTTTCAAGGAGTTTATAGTCTTAATAGAGACAACACACAAACAAATGCACTAAGCAGACTATATGAAAGATAATAAAGAAATAATTAAGAGAGAAGGCACTAAAATTAAGAGGTTGAGGGAAGGTTTCCTGTAGAAGGTGAGATTTTATTTGGGACTTCAAGGAAGCCAGAGAGGTCAGTAGGTGGAGATGAGGGAGAGCATTCCAGGCATGGGGGATAGCCAGAGAAAAAGCCAGAGCCAAGAGATGGAGTAAAGGTGCTTTAAGTAAAGGTGGGTTCATTTTATGCCATATTAGGAAATTGAGGGCTAGTCCCCAAAATGTAGTTATGAGTTCATCTGTTGCCCCAGATGGATTGCCTCATTATGGGTCCACTGTTTCTCTTTCTTTCTCTCCCCCTCCCTCCTCCTTCACCCTGTTACCCCTTCTCTTCTCTCTCCTCCCCTGTCATTCTCTCTCTCTATCTCTTTGTTTCTGTCTCTCCATTTCTCCACAATAATTCACATTTATATATAACTTTTAGGAAGATCTCCAAGGAGGGAGAACTCTCTTGAAGCAAGCCATCCCACTTTGGGATAGCTCCAATTGCTTGGAAGTGTTTCTTGATATCAAGCCTAATTGGTCTCTTTGCAAACCACCTTCTCCCCTGCTCCCCACTAGCCACTGTCCCAGGTTCTTTTCTTTAGGTCCACACTGAACGATTCCTCCTCCATATGACAAGTCCAGTCCCTCCCTTGTATACATATTCTACAAAGAAAAGAATGCAGCTATGAAATGAAAGGTAAAGTTAATGATAAAATATGCACAGAATTGCATAGCAAAATTAACACACGTGTATACTATGTTGTCCCTTCCCCACCCACTGCACCCAGACTTTATCACTGGGGGGTTGTCTCTGCAACTATTTTTATGAAGTTATGGAGTGATGTTTGGAAAATGACTTTCTTTTTTTCCTTATATATCTGGTGATAGCAAGCAATATTATCTCTTCGAAACCTTTACGTAAAGTCAAATTTGTATAATGTCAATTGATGTAAAGCAAGAATTGTCTATGTATTGAATTGCAAAAGAAACCAACTATATTGAACCATAGTCAATAAATATGTCTATATATACAAATATGTACACATATAATGCAAAATATATAGAGTTGCAAAGGAAACCAATTGGATTGAAATATAGTCCATATATGTATATATGTGTGTATGTGTATATGTATATGTATATAGATAGGTATATATACATATATCTTTCATTTCATAATTCTGTTATCATGGTACAGCATTTTAGTATATTTTATGGCATGCATGAAGGCATTCTTTTGTGTATACCTTTGTTATATAGGCTAAGTGAAGTGTGTGGGTAGGGGCACTTTATCATTATGTAAAAATCACTTTACGTAGAGGTTTGCAAAACAATTCTGTTATGTAAAATGAGAACTGTCTGAATTAAAAACATTTGAATTAGGGGCAAGTAAGCTTCATGCGGCCAAAGGGATCCATATGCAGAGAAATTAAAGGCTCTTCCAGAATGAACTCATCCTCTTCAAAATCTCTATCAGGGCAGGTTGGATCCCCTTGTATTTCAGAGACACAAACCCTAATGGCCTCTTTCCACTCAGCCCTAACTCTGTGTTCCTGCCAAGAGCACAAGAGCCAAAGTGTACACAGAACCATTTTACTCTAAAATCAGTTTTAAAAATTAATTCTAATTTAAAATTAAATCAATATATATGACAAGTCAGAGACTGTAATAGGGGCAAAGATAAGTTCTTTATATATCATCCCAGAATCATTTTTCTTTAACATGACAAGTGGTATATTGCCAATAAATTCAAATTTTGTTTCCAATGAATACAAGCTTACAATATTACAAGCTGTTATTAGATTCCCATTAATAACCTGCAATGCCTCATTAATGCAAATATTCTCTTAGTGGTACTAAACCTTCATTAGTGAAATGGGTCCAATGACATGACTATTTCATATGATAATAGAGGCAAGATCAAGAAGAACAATTTGTCATACTGAGCTCCTTAGTCTCTGTGACAGTTTACTTAAGCACTGTATAGGGCGTGTGTTTCTTTCCTGAAACCCAACGTGGCATTTCAATGATTCACCTTCGGAATGATAAAAACAAAGTGGCATTTAAATGATCCAGTATCTGTAAAGCCCCCAGAAGTGAAGTCATGTTCGGTCCCCTTCAACAAGGTGGAAAATTATAGTCTGACATTCACCCCTCTGGGAAAGACTTTGTGACAAATAGGTAAATCATTAAAAATCTAATTCAGGCTTCAATTTCTACTCTAGCTGCAAGCCCCCTGTTTCTTGGATGCCTTCTCATGGAATGGTGAATGGAGCATGGACCATGGCGATTGCTTAACTGATGAGTGAAAAATCATGTAAGAAGTGCTAGGTGCTAAATCATTGTGCTAAGCCCCGGGAATACAGATACAAAAGGGCAGAGAGTTCCGCCCTAGATAAGTTTATAGCCTAACAGGAGACAACAAAGCAAAGACAGTGAAGGCTACGAAGGAATATTTTTGTTTCTAAACTTGCAGGGATAGTGAGTGAGTAGAGCCAGTGGAGGAGAAGAATAACACCTTTTCCAGAATAAAGACAAAGATGACTGGATTATGATTCCAGAACTGGCAGGGGAGGAGGAAGGGAGAAAGAAATGTAAAGTCCCACATGTAGGTTCAAAAAGTCCATCTATTTATGTGATGATTTTGCAAAGGATGTTTTGAGATGATGAGTATGCAATGCATGCTGTGAAACTAGACAATAGTTGTGGAAAATGATCTGTGGGTTTTAGCCAACTACATTACAGCTGTCACATGATTTTTTCCAGTTTTAACCTGTGATTTTATCCCTGTAGGACACTCTCTTCTGTTTGCCTCAGTTTCCCTCTGAAAAATGAATGGAAGAAGAAATGGCAAACCTTGTGTTTGCCAAGAAGACCCAAAGTGGGGTCATCAAGAGTGGGACATGACTGAACAACAATTTTTAGGAATTAGCCAGGTGATATAGTGGATAGAGTATTGGAGCTGGAGTCAAAAATGGCCTTAGACACTTACTAACTGTACGACCCTGGGCAAGTCACTTAATCCTCTTTGCCTCCATTTCCTCATCTGTAAAATAAGCTGAAGAAGGAAATGGCAAACCATTTCAGTATCTCTGCAAAGAGAACCCCAAAGGGGGTCACTGAATCAGACATGACTGAATAATGACGAAACAAGTATACTCCCAAGTAGACAAGCGTACAGCAACTTGGTCTTAGAGTTGCCTGTAGAAAGGGTTTAAAATATATGTAGACTGATCCCTTGGTTCTAGCAGAGAAAGCCACATATTCCAAGCTTGACAGGACCACAGTAGCCACGTGGGCTACATTTGTTTAGTTGCGAACCCTCAGTTTCCCCTAGGTGAACTGCCTTCCTTTTCCCCTCCCTTCCTCCACCCACCCAGGTCTTCTATTTGTCCCTTCCCCCCTTTCTTTCTCTCCTGTTACTTAATGCCAAGAATTATAAAGTATGCAGAAGCTACATTTTTTTTCCTATGAAGTAAACAGCAGCTTTAAAAATCTTTAGAGAATTCATTTTAATTGTTGCCTAGTAACAACTACTAGATTGGAACAGTTCTCGAATCTAAAACAGAAAACAATGTGATATGGAATAGATATATCCTATATGTATTAAAAACTGAGAAATTGCTTTAAAAGGCAGGTGCATGTTTTTTTTTTCTTTGCCCAGGAAGTCTTATTATAACATTCTAACATTAGAGATTCTCTTGGGGGGTGGGGGGTGGTGAGAACAGAATTCTACATTAGTTCCTTTTAGCATCACATGAGATGTTGATAAAGCATTGAATATAAATTTGTCTCCTTGACAGCAAAGGTACAGTGGAATTCAATTGCGCGCACTTCCGAAGACTTGCAGCCTGAAAGCTACTTGTACACATGCATGAGTGGATCAAGCAAGCAAGCATTTATTAAGTACCTACTATGTGCCAGGTATTGCCAGGCACAAGGGATATAAAAACAAAAAGTGAAGTAATCTCTGCTCTCAGAACTTTATATTCTAGATGGAGAGGACAGATAAAGCCAAGAGACAAAGAAAGGGCAAAGATTGATATCTATGGGTGTTCCATAGGTACAAGGAAGCTACACCCTGGCCTCGGAAAGCTTACATACTAACGGGGATTCACAACATACAACAGATAGCTGGGAAAGGAGAGGAGGGGCTTGTAAGAAATGGCATGATAAAGAAAACTGCTGCCCTGGAAGACTTGATCCAGGTAGGACACAGCCAGTAGTCTAGTGAATTCCAAGAAGAGTTGCAGGGACACAGTCCAATTTTCTAGTGGGGAAGGAGTATATGTGTCATTTTGCTCCTGGCAATAAGCATTGTCTACTGCTGGTCTAGTTTATGTGATTCTAGCCAGATGTTCTGTCTGTTACTGGTTCAATCTTTCCAATGACATGACTGATGGGGTTAAGAGGGAGGGAAAGACATAAAGAAACATTTTCCTTCCCAAAAGAGCATTCCCTTTCAGGAGCTTGACTCTAGCTCAACTTTATTCTCAATTTTAGAGTCCTCCATCATGGAACTGGTTTAGCATTTGATTAAACAATTGCTGAAATTCCTTTAGCTATTCAAAACCAATCTGGTCCATTTTCCTATTGCTGGTACTATAAAGTAACATGGCGTAGTGAATAGTGTGTTGGAATTACAGGCATGAAGTATGGGGTTTAAATTCAACCTCTGATAATTATTTGCTGTGTGACCTGGGGAAAATAATTTAATCTTCTTGTAATATGGAGACTGAAAAAGTGCTAGATTTTGAGTCAAAAGACCCTGATTCAAATTCTAGTTTTACCACCTACTCCACATGTAACCAAAGACAAGTCAGTTAACCTCTATGGGTCTCTATCATCTCATCTGGACTAGATACCCATAAGATCCTTTCCAGCTCTAAAATTACTATCCTTCCTTTCTTCCTTTCCATGATTGTTGTTTGTTCTTCCTTTCCAATACCATCCCAGGCAATGTCTTGATTTGCACATGAATTGCACCGAAGTGAGGCAGAGTTGCATTCCTTCTTCCTGGGTCATTCATCTTGACTTTGTCCTGCCACTGGACTTGGATGACTCTAAATTAATTATTCAATCATTAGACAATTTGGTTGGATGACTCTAAATTAATTATTCAATCATTAGACATTAGACATTTATTAAGCAGGCATCATGTGGCAGGCACTCTGCTAGGCACCAGAGACAAAAGCACCAAGAAGGAAACAACGCTACTCACAAGTTGATGATTTTCTACATGATGAATTCATTGATTACTTGATCTAGTAAGTCAAAGAGCTTTGTTTGTTGACAAAGCTGTCCCATTCCTATATTTCACATTCTCATTCCCAAGAAAATCAAAGCTCCTCCACCCATCCCAGTAATAGCAGAGGTAGAAACCTTTCTGAGTGTTTTTCACAAGATGCGCAACAGGTTTATCAGATGTAAGAGAAGACAAGCCAAATACCATGCTTACTTTGGAAAGAAAGCCTCAGCTTTTAAAAAGCTTTGTTGTTTTTCTCTCATCAAAGAAGAAAGCATCCCCATAACCCCCTGCCACTATCAGGAGTGACAGAGAATTGTTTGCCCATCAGCGGAGGCTGTTCACTTTCTGCTCCAATAGGACGACTGCCAGCACTCTCTTTCCTCCTCATCCAGTCCCCCACCATCCCCACTCCGACCCCAGGGAAGGGGCTCTTTTTCAAAAAGGGAACCTTGTCTTTCCAGGTTATCATTTCATTGCCTAAACATACAGAGCACTCCTGAAAGATTCAAGTCGTTTTTCAGACTCACGGCTCCACCAAGGCCATAAACGCTCTAACTAGAGTCCTAACTTCACTGATTTCAAACCTCACTTCTGCCTGCCCCCCCTCCAATTTGGCTTGAAAACAAAACAGGCTTTTGTGATGAGCATCTGCTGTTTCGTTAAAAATGTGGTTAAAGACATTAACAAAAATGACACAGCCAGCTGTTCGAATGTCAAATAGCTTAGCAAAACTGTTCTTTATCAAATGACAACATATGACACTGGAATCAATTCCAAACCAATAGTTCATTGTTACTTGTAAAAAGACAGAATTGAAGTCTGGCAGTGGAGGGGGAGAGAGAAATAAGTAAACTAAATATGAATTCAATTTTGACTGCTTCAGGAAAAATAGAATTTCAATAAGTGTGTGTGTGTATGTGTGTGTATGTGTTTATCAAACAGAAAGAGAATTCTCTCCTCCACCAACGTGTTCTCTGCCTTGTTCTTCTAACATACTCCTGCTGGCAATCAGGCCAGGTGTTTCTGGCCACTTCAAATTGGCCAAGAGGGTCTTCTTTGTTTGGCCTTTGCCCTTGAGCTTGACGCTACTACAGAATGCCTGGAACAATGACTGTGCAAACGAACATTGGCTGAGTGCTTGGACCCCACCACTCTATGTCTGTGTCACATTGTTTATAATCATCAACCATTAAAAGGCAACAGATTGGCGGCACTTACAACAGTGTCATCTTATGGCTGAAAAATCCCCAGATTTGACACAGCAAAGCCCCTGGCCATATCAATCAGTAGACTTATAAGAGGAGACAATGGTGACCAGCATGGTCACCGTGGGGCTGGGGCACGTGTTTCATTTTTAGAACCATTAACAGGAAATAGAAGAAACTACATTCAAGGCCTGCTCATCTCTGGGGTTTCATCCACACTGTTAACATGTCACCAGTACCAAGCAGAGTAGACAGAATCAAGTAAGGAGATGCCCAGATCTCTGCAAGTAGGAATTAGATTTAAAAAAGAACACAATTCCAAAGACGAGACATTTTCTGGAAGTAGAATAAAGGGGGCAAGTGAGAGTTAGCTTGAGGGAGATGCTTACACCCACCTGCCAAGAACATAAGGTATACCACATGGGCAAAGTGTTTCAAGGTAAGTAACTCAGAAGAGACAGCCGTTTGAAGGGAAAATGTCACTCTCCCCCACCCCCAACAATAGGAGAGACAGAAGCAAACAGCTGTGTATGCTGTATCTACTAAATAAAAGAGAGAAAAGGCTTGAAGTCAGGCTCAACATATGGCTGTAGACAAAGAGAGGGCACCCGGGAAAAATCAGTGTTTCATTGCAATGCTCTGTCAGCTCCGGCAGCTTTGGCTACACCATCAAATCACTTGCTTAGAAGAGGGGTGGGAAGAAAGAGCTGCAAATTTCCTTTCACTATTGATACAGGTGATACTTCCTCGGAGAAGGGACATAAGGGAGCACCATGGATCATTCATCAGGAGGGAATGAGGTTAGATGTTGGGAAGAACTTTATAATGAAGTAGTGAGATCAGAATATGTCACCAAGGGAAGTTGGTTGGGAAAATATAATGGAAATACTTGGGAGTCCTTCATGCTCTGGCTCCAACCTCTGTTTCTGCATGTATTTGACATAAATTCCCATCACTCACTACTCCAGGCAGACTGGCCCTCTTGTTATTGCATGGCTTTCAAACTCCATCTCTCACTGCCATGCTTTTGCCTAGGCTGTCTGAATATGCTTGGAGTACCTCTTCCCTAACCCAGACACTTGTCCAAGATAACAGAACCTAAGTTCTCAGATGAGTAGCATATTATCAACCATGATGGACCCAAGTGACTCAAAAAGATAAAGATCATGTCTCATGGGGAAAGAAACTGGGCTGATGACAGCAAGAGATGGAAGGAGGCTTACTGAGACCCAGGCAATGTGAAATAAAATGAAATGGACAATAAGGGAATGAAATAAAATAAAATGAGCTGATTTTGTAAAGAACGTCGCAAACTTTTGTTGTTGCTGTTAAGTCATTTCAGTCATGTCTGACCCTTTGTGACCTGATTTGGGGTTTTCTTGGCAAAGATGCTGGAGTGCTTTGCCATTTCCTTCTCCAGCCCATTTTACAGATGAGGAAACTGAGGCCAACAGGTTGAAATGACTTGCCCAGGGTCACAAAGCTAATAAGTACCTGATGCTGAATTTGAACTCATGTCTTCCTCATTCCAGGATAGGAATGTAATTTATTACATGTTATTCCATGTAATTTATAATGCATCATTATTTGAAAAGGATGCAGGGCTGATAGAAGTGAGAGCAGATGGGGATGGCAGAAGAAGGAGGGGGAAAGCAAAAGGAAAAGAAAAAGAAAGACTGGTAGAAGGGAGGGCAAACTGGGGGAGGTAGTGGTCAGAAGGAAAACACTGATGAGGAGGGACAAGGTTATAAGAGAGAGATAAGTATAAAAGGGTGGGATAGGATGGAGAGAAATACACAGTTATCATAACTGTGAATGAAAATAGGATAAACTCTCCTATAAACTGAAGGTGAATAACTGAGTGAATTTAAAAAAATCAGAATTCTACAATATGTTGTTTACAGGAAAGACATCTGAAGCATAGTGACATACACACAGAGTTAATGTCAAAGGCTAGAGCAGAATCTATTAAGTTTCAGCTGAAGTAAAAAAAAAACAGATAGTAATCATAATCTCAGACAAAGCAAAAATAGATCTAATTAAAAGAGATAAGGAAGGAAACTACATCTTACTAAAAGGTACCATAGACAATGAAGTAATATCAATACTAAATGTATATGTACCAAATGATACAGCGTCCAAATTCTTAAAGGAGTTAAATGAGTTACAGGAAGAAACAGAAAACAAAACTATATTAGTGGGGATCTCAACCTACACCTCTCAGGACCAGATAAATCTAACTAGAAAATAAACAAGAAAGAAGGAAAGGACATGAATATAATTTTAGAACAGTTAGATATGATAGCCCCCTGGAGAAAATTCAATGAGGATAGAAAAGAATAAGCCTTTTTTTTCCTCAGTGGTACATTGCACCTACACAAAAACTGACCATATATTAGGGCATAAAAATCTTATCATCAAATGCAGAAAGATCAAGTACATCCTTTTCAAATAATGATGCATTATAAATTACATGTAATAAAGGGTCATGGAAAGAGAGACTAAAAATTAATTGGAAATGAGATAATTTAAGCCTAAGGAATGAGTGGGTTAAATGACAAATCATAAAAACAATCAATAACTTCATCAAAGAAAAAGACAATAATGAGACAGTATAACAAATTTTATGGGATGCAGCCAAAGCAGTACTACGAGGAAATTTCAAATCTCTAAACGCTTATATGAATAAAATAGAAAAACAGCAGATCAATGAATTGGGCATGTAATTTAAAAAAGCTAGAAAAAGAACAGATTAAAAATCCCCAGTTAAATATCAAATTAGAAATCATCAAAATCAAAGGAGACATTAATAAAACTGAAAATAAGAAAACTATTGAACTAATAAATAAAACTAAGAAATGTTTTTTTTTAAATAAAATAGAAAAACTTTTGGTTAAATTGATTTTAAAAAAAAAAGGAAGAAAACCAAATTACCAGTATCTAAATGAAAGAGGGGAATTTACCACCAATGAAAAGGAAATAAAAGACAAAATTAGGAGCCACTTTGCCCAACTGAATGCCAATAAATCTGTCAATCTAAGTGAAATGGATGAATATTTACAAAAACATAAATTGTCCAGATTAACAGAAGAAGAAATAAAATATTTGAAAAAACCCCAGTTTGGTTTTTTTCTGTACAATTCTTTAGTTATTTTTTTTTCTTTATTTATTTTTACAGTAATATCTCTTATTGCTTAGCCTGCAGACCTGCTTATCTGTGGAACTGATAAAGTCTAGCTTTTCTCAGGGACCTAGTTTGTGACAACATCCATGTTCTTCAAAGACCGATGAGTAAAGAAAAGCAATCCTTTCAGAACGTGTGATCACAAACCTAGAGCTTAAGAGGAAACTGAGGCCTAGAGGGGCCCACAGAGGCAGCAAATCTGACTCCAAATTTGCTGCTGTTAGCGCTGAGTCACACTAAGTACTTCAGTTCAGGAATGACTTGGGCCATACCAGTCATGGGAACCATAATAGTGACCATCTCAAGACTGACCACATAGATAAACTCTTCAATGTCTTTGATTCCAAGACAAGAGGCCTTATTTATTTTTATTTATTCTCTTTAATTGTATCCTGTATATAGTTTTATGCATGTGCTCATCTCCCATTACAATGCCTGATACTTACAAGGAAGGATGTTTTGGTTTCTTGTACTTTGTATCACCAGAGCCTAGTATAGTGCCCTGTAGATAGTAGGAGCTTAACAAATACTTGATGAATGATTATTCCTGGTGTATGGTTTATAGAAAAGTTGTCCCACTCATAGCATATGGCTGCAAGCACCAACAAAAACAGAGTATAAGAGGCAAATATTTAACATAAATAATAACACAATGCAACATAGATGATATTAATTTGTGGTTTTCTAACTCAATGATACTCATGGAGATCTATTTCTATTTAACTCTGACACCACAGGTCCACAGCACATGGGATATATTTAACAAAGCATATGCTACATATGAATGACCTAGAAAATGATACAGAAGATTCTTAAGAGTTGATAAGGACCTCTGGGCCATCCCATTGAACCCAAACATGAAAAGATTCCCCATTACAATGTATTCACCCTGTTGTAGTCTCCCCCGATGGAAGAAATATCACTGAATTATAGAACATTAGCCCTGTAAGGGACGTCTGTGGCCTTCCCATCCATGCATCAACCACATATGGAAGGAATCCCTACCACAATATATCTGATAAGTGGATATAAAGACTGTCTGAAGACTTCCAAGAAAGGGGATCCATAACCCTTGAAGGCAGCCAATTCTATTTCTGGACAATTCTAATTGTTCAAATGTGTTTGTAGGATTTTTTTTTCTGGTATCTTTTCTAAATTTATCTCTTTGCAATTTCTACCCATGGCTCCTGGTTGGGTGCTCTAGGGTACAAGAAAATAAAGCTAATACCTGGAGGGATGTTGGTAAATTCCCTTTCTCTAATGTAGGTGCTATTTCCTAAATATGAGTAGATTTAAGATACAGAATTTACCGTCTCCAGGGTCAACAGAACCCTCCCTTGCTAACACCAAAAAACCCCAAAATCCAGGATATCTACAGTACTTCTAGCCAAGGGAGAGATTAAGTGGTAATCAGAAGCTTCCTACCAGCAACACAAAATAGAAAGTATCCCTGAAAAGAGCACCGATGGAAATATCAGCAGGGCCTTAATTAAAAGAAGACACAGTCTCTCCTCCAAAGATGCCTTGTTCCAAGAGCATTGCTGGAGTGTGGCCTTCCCCAGCAGCTGGGAGAAGACACAGTGCAACCTGTCTGTGTGCAAAAGCCCTGCCTTCTCTATCCAGCTGTGCTGTGGCGTGTTCCATGGTGGAAATTAGAAAGCAATGTAACCTCAGCTGACAGGTTTATTAAGACACAGAAGACATTACAAAAGGCCTTTTGACATTATAATCTCTAGCGCAGTCAGGGGTAGAAACCTACTTGCCATCATTATTGAAAGTAATTGGTCAAAAAAAAAAAAAAGAGGGAGAGGGAGGGAGAATGTTCCTATAAAACTGTCAAGTTAATTATTTGGGCTACAGGTGTGTTCAGTGTTGTTGACTCCCTGCCTGAAAGGCTGACTGTTGAAGACCTCGGGGCCCCCTCCCAGTGTTGTGATCTAAAAGACTAATAGCAGATTAAAAGAAATTATCAGTGCCCATTTCTGTTGGTTAGCTCAGTCAAATACATTATGTTAACATGATGCCCAGTATTTTCTAACGCTTCCATTTGTATATCATCATCATCGTCATTAAGATAAACCAGGAATGTACCAGAGAGAATGCTAGTCAAAAAGATCTGAATTCAAAACCTACCTTGGACACGAGCTCTGTCACTTAATCTCTGTCAGTTTCCATATCTGTAAAATGAGGAATGATACTGCCACCTGCTTCACATGGTTGTTGTAAGGACCAAATTGGTTCAAAATCTACCTCAAGACATTAATAGATGTGACTGCCTCAGTTTCCTCATCTGCAAAACGGGGACAAAATAGCACCTTCTTCACAGGGTTATTGCAAGGAGCAGTTGACTATATATATATATATATATATAATACGTATATATAATATATATAAGATAGATAATATATATAATACATATATAATATATATATAAAGTACTCTACAAACATTAAAAGACTATGTGTTGGCTATTATTAATTATTATAATAGCTGTTGCAATCTCAGTCTTGAAAACTGTGTAACTCAAGATCCAATAAAAGTTTAAGTTGAAATTCTACAGAGAAATTCTCTGCCCCTCTGCCCTCTTTGTTTCCTTTCTGATTTATTTTAATGAAGCTACATATATATGTAAGAATCACAAAAACAGAAAACTGGAGTTGCCAGAGACCTGACAAATCCCTTCATCTAACTTCCCACAGTAGAGCTGTCCCTAGCACAGGGTAGGACAGGAATTTTGCCTTTGTCTCTTCTTAGGGACCACGGCATTTAGTACAAAAGAGACATTAGAATCCAACCTTCTGTATTTACAGATAAGGAAATTGAGGCACAGAAAAGTTAATTGACTTGCTCATAATTGTCTGAAGTGGGATCTGAACCCAGAACTTCCTTGTTCCATGTCCAGTGTCCCATATACTAAGCCACACCACTTCAGACTGGACAAAGCTACTCTTTCCCCAATATTTTGTATCTATCTGTCTACATATCTATGCATCTATCCATGTACCTATCTATGCATCTATCTGAGAGCAGGATAGCATTTTCCCTCTCAGCCTCAGTTTCTTCCTTTTTAAAGGATAAGGTTGCATGATATGACCTCTAAGATTTCCTCCAGCTCTAAATCTATGACCATGAATAGAAAGAACATGATTAAACTAAGCTTGGTCCTTCACTGGTGACACAGAGCCAAGTGGCTGGGGAAGTAGAGGGAGATATCCAGAGATCATCTGGCAAACAGAAACAAAGTAGGTAATTAAGTCTAATTAGATAATTGAATTTCTACTTGTGGGGCAGCATTAGCTGGTGGCAGAAATGTGCTAATTGGCCATTAAAGGCACCTAAGCAGGTTACTTCCTCCTATCTGAAAAAAAAAAAGTGAATGTCAAAATAATTAAAAAGAGCCACATTCAGGACCCCCAGCCTAGAAATCTCCAATTTGCCACAGCAGTTCAGCATGAGCTCTGGCCAAGAAATTACCACAAAAAGAGACGGGTGTCTGAGAGCAATTTATAAAATGATGATGACACAATAAAGATGAATAGCTTTGACAGATGTGCAAACTCTGATCAGTGAAATGACCAGCCTTGGGTTGGGGGAACGATGATATAAAATGGTACCTGCCTCCTGACAAAGGGGTGACAGGTAATGGACTCAAGGTATAGAAAGAGAGACGTATTTGTGGACGTGGAAAATGTGGAAATTTGTTCTGCCTTCCTATGCTCATTTGATATATGTGTTTTCTTTTTCTTTGAAAGTGGGGATAGAGAAAGTAAATGCTTAATTGACAAAGGAAAGAAAATGAAAGTTTCATTTTTGTTTTTAAAGACAAAGGCCAAAAGATATGTCAAGGATGGAAGTCAAGGGGAATTTTGTTGTCATCTCTAAAGAGTGGGAGGTATTTTGTTTTTCCAGGATGTGGGGATTTGGTTTGAAATCATCATCCTTAAAAATTTAAAGTTAAAGATTCGAGAAAAATGATATAACGAATGACTTAGTTCAGGGGGTCGGGCCATCAATTACTCAAAACAACAACTCTATTGAGTATTTTGTGAAGTGATTTCAGAGTTTATAAAACACTGACAACTATTTAAGCAACTTTGGAAATATTGGTTGAACTGAAATGAAAGATCCTGCCACAATTATGTGAGGGTAAGAGGAAAAGATCCTATCGTCTCCATGTATGGGATCAGAGAAAAGAAATCAAGGCCCAGAAAGGACCATCCTTGTCACTAATATCCTAGAGGAACCTGATGGGACTTCTATCAGTGGAAATGACTTTGAAAAAGAAGGATTACCCTCTGCTTCCCTACTCTCTCCTAACGACCAGAGGATTTTTCTATTTGCCTTGCAGCTGGATTGTCTCTACAATGTAAGCTTCTTGAGAACAGGGACTATCTCTGTTTTCTATTTCTATTCTCAGTATTTAGGACAGTGCTTTGTACATAGTAAGTACTTAATAAATGTTTATGTACACACTCACGCATAAATGTACATACATTCCACATACATACATTAACTGTCTTTGTTGTCTCATGCACTAGAATGTAAGCTCTCCATGAGCAGGACTCCTATAGTTACTGTTTTGGTACCCCAAAGCACCATGTACAGAGCCTAGCACATAGCAGGTGCTTAATAAATACCCCTTGATTCATTTATACTGCTTCTTTGGCTGAAGGGATTGTCAAGTAACAAGCTAGTGCCTAGCAGTCTTTTCCTAGCTCGAAGATTAGACCCAAATTGGGGGAAAGGGGTTTATCTCCTGAAAAAGAAAGAAAGCAAAGAGTCCATATATTCTGCCCTACTCAATTCTGCCCTGATTGCAAAGTTGATGGCAGTGTCTAAAGAAAGGGCTTTTAACCTGGGGTTCATGATTTTTTTTTAATAATAGACAGATGGATAAATATGGACAGATGGATAACCACATCTCAATGTAATTGGCCTCTTTTGTGATTTCCTCTTTTATTTTATGCACTGAAAGACCTTCTTCTGAGAAGGAGCCCATAGGCTTCACCAGATTGCCAAAGCAGTCCCCTACACACACACACACACACACACACACACACACACACACACACACTGTTAGAATTCCATCTTTAGCAGATGTGATCTATCTCTAACTATGCTTGGCTGAGCTTCTAACTTCTTTTGTTTCTATTGCACTCAACTCAAATGCCCCTCAAATGCCAGGAGAATTTGCCTCGGGGTTTAAAAATGGAAATCCTGGGCTTACTGCTGGTCATCAGGACATGCAGAGGGAACCAGAGGAGGCATCAGCGTCCAAGTAAATCCCCTTAGCCGGGCGTCAGGAGGCTTTTTTATTTCCACTTTGGTGCATGTGGGCACTATTGGAAATAACCTGAGGGATTCTAACGTTTATTGCCAGGGTTGGTAGTTGGTCATATCTGCAAAATGAACACTAACCACTTCAAACAGGAGATTAACGATCCCTATCTTAGGCAAATTAAGAGAAGGGAACACTGCCTTTCCTCCATCTTTTCTCTCCAAAGAAATCCACTTTGAAAGACAGAAGTTCTGGCTTCTCTCTGCTGTCAACATAAAGCGGGATTTTCTCTTTCATTTAGGATCTTATTTTCCCAATGTTATGATGTCTATGATAAGCACTGAATTAAACAGTGGAATTGCAGATTTTTGATATTTTCTCTAATAAATATGCATTGTGTCTGTGTGTGTGTGTTTGTGAATACTCATCATCCATCAGTATATACATCTTGAAAAGGCCTTGCAGATGGACAATGAGCTGAGTCCAGAATTGAATGATTAGGGAACAGGCTAATTATTTCTCCACGTGAGGAACTGCACAGAGCTTTCAATCATTTCAGGATGTTCTTTGGCACAGAAGTCCATGAGAATAGCAGTATTCTCTTGGTGATATATATAAATTATGCAACAATAAAGACTCAGAGATTGCACAAGAGACCCAAAAGAGGGGGCCCCAGCACAGATTTAGGGATGGCAGCACCTTAGTGAAGATGACATGTGCAAGAAGGGGATGCACAAGATATCCACAAAGACATATCTGACCAGAAAAAGAAGTCAGCCAGTATTGCAACAAGACTTGGGAATAAGTCATAGGGTTGACTGAGCATGACATTGGTATCCATAAAGGAAGGAAAGAAGCATTTGAGTCCCTCTTTGTGCCAGCACTTACAGAAGACACATACAAAAGAGGTTCAAGGTAACCTTAGAGGGGAGAAAATAAATTGCAAGAGAAAGGGGAGAATCATCTTCCAGAAGGGAGAATTTGGTTTGAATCTTGAAGGAAGCCAAGGATTTTGACAGCCACAGAGGAGGAAGGAAAATATTCCAGGTAAGAAGAAATGGTCTGTGCAAACGAATGGAGATGGAAGATGGAGTATTATGGTTGGAGAACAGAAAGTGGCAAGCTACAACTGTACTGTATAGCTATAGAGCATATGGAAGAAAGCCATTTTTGAGAAGACTGGGAAAGTAGAGGGAAGCAAGATTAAGAACTCAGATTGCCAGAGAGAGGTGTTTATATTTGATCCTAGAGGTAGTAATAGGGAGTCACTTTGGTTCAATGAGTGAGGATAGGGTTGACATGATCAGACTTCTAGACTATGAAAATCACTTTGGTGATTGAGTGATGGACAGCTTGGATGATGTAGAGGCTTGAAGTGAGGAGAACAATTAAGAGGCTATTTTAATAATCCATGTTAAAAGTGATGTGGCACTGAACTAGGGTGGTGGCTATGTGAGTGGAGAAGTGACATGTCTAAAAGATATTCGAACTTGAATGACTAGAAGTCTCATGGACCTCAAAGGAATTAGAGAATTCCAGAAGACTCAAGGGTTTGGGGAAGGAGAGGGGACAAATGATGAGTTCTATTCTGCTTTGGACATGCTGAGTTTGAGCTTCCTACAAAATATTCAATTTAAAATGCTTTAATAGTCTCTTGGTGCTGTAAGAATGGATGACAGGTGAGGCCATTTTTACAGTGCCTGAATACGTGGGAGCTCTTGGGATCAACAAGAGAAAAAAAATAGAAAAAGAGAAGTATGCTTGGGATGAAGACTTGAAGGATATCATAGTTACATGAAGATCCAGCAAAGGAGCCTGAGAGACACTTTTCAGCCATGGAAGAAGAAAACCAAGAGAGGCCTTACTGGCTAAAGAACTAATTGATGGAGTCAGATGGACTTTGGTTCAAATCTTGCTTTGGACATATATACTAGCATACGAGCTGTGTGATCCTACCCAAGTTTCTTAATGTCTAGACAATCTGACAAGACTCCTAAGTGTTGGAGCAGGAGGCAACCATGTAGAGAGGGGATTTTGTACCATGAACTCCCTATATCTATGAAATCATAGGTCTGCCAAAAAAATCAAATCATACTTTAGAAACTATTACTTTATAAGGATTGCAGATAAACAAGTTTGGCCTAACGGTACCTCCAGCAAGTGACTGAGAAAGCATGTGAACCCATATGTGGGCGATTTGCCTTCTTTTGGAAGAGCCCAAGGGCACAATATTACTAGTCAAGGTGCTTTGCCTTCATTTACAAAGTGGGTATAGACCATTTCAAGGCACTTTCATGCAGATCTAGGGAAAATCAAAATATTTAGTGAAATTTCCTGATTTTAAACTATGCCATAGATCTACTCATAATGAAAACGTTCCAACATGGCTTCCATAGAACACATGTTGAATCTCCCTTTCAGACATGTGTGTCTGCTTTTCTTCTGACCATTGTAGCTGGTCCTGTGTCAGCAATCACAACCTCCTACCTCAGTAGCTGAGGTTGAGGAGGATAGGAAGGACATAGTGAATACAGAGAGTAAGCGATTCTGCAACTATGTGTAAACTTTACCAATCTCAAAAAAAAAACCCAAAAACCAAACAAGGCTGAATGAACTTATCCACGTAGTATTCACTTCTGGTGTCTAGGGGTGCATCCCTTGAAATATATTTTGATATCTATTCAGTCAATGTGAAATTGGCTCTAGAAGTTTGTGATTTATCTGTTTACTGCTCCAATCACCACTATTTAGAGGGCTGTTTTGTTTTCCCCTTTGGTCATCATTCTTGACAGATGTTTAAAAAAACAAAGAAAAGGAAAGGAAAAAAGTGAAAGAATGATCCATGGATTATCATGGCATATTTATGCTGGGCAAGACTTCCAGAATCCTCCAGGCACTGAAATGTTGGTGCCATACTCTTGTCTGCTCTGTCCTTAGAGTTCTAGGTAATGAATGCCTTCAACTCCATACTCCAAAACAAGCCTCCTTTCTTTCAGTCTTCCTGAACCCTTGCAATCGTCCTTAGTCCTGAAGATTCCTCCTCCTGCATTAATAAGATTCTTTTCCACGCTTCCATCCTAGGTTAGGATTGAGAGTAACTCATCACACCATCTCCCATACCTCTAACAACTCTTGAAATAATTGAAATGTTAATACATGGCCAGTCACTCAGAGGTATAAACTGGTGGCTCAGCCCTCATTTGGGGCCCAAACTTACAAATGCAACTATGTATCTCTAGTAGACCAGGTGTCCAAAATTACCAAAACAAAAGCTGTTGGTATAAAAGAGAGGGACTGGCAATAACCCCCTTTAGAAAATAGAGAAGGCAACCCTGTTGTAAAGGTTTGGGGAATGAACTGGTCTAATGACTGATGCATCTTCATCCCTCAGGAGAGATATCTTCTAGCCTCTCCCAGCCGTTAGGCTGATTTAATTAATCTAACATACCAGGCAGATTTTGCACTTCATTTTCAAGTGCATAGTCTATTAACAGTTTCCATAAGTACTCTGATTATGCAGGGCTCTTGTCAATGGATCCCTGCCAATACCAACCATGGAGCTAATGATCTGTGCTTGCCAGTTTCAAGGTGAAGGACCACTCTTGGGTCCACCTCCCTGCCACTTAAGGAACATCCTCCCCTTCAAATCTTGGGAGAACAGATGCCCACCCTCCTACTGCCTCATGGAGAGAGCTGGGGTGGGAATAGGGGATGGAGAGTAGAGGACACTTAGGAATTAATGTTGCTTGTGATTATTGATTCAGCCATCAATTAAGAGGAAAAGGAAAAAGCTGCATCTGAAGGGAAAAATTTCTGAATTTACTCTGTCTCATGTGGATGTTATCAGGATTTTTTGTTTTTGTTTTTATGTTGGGTGACAGTATATCTCCTGTGACTACATTAAAGACAGAAGGGCAAAGGTTGGTTCTCTAACAACTGATACTAGCTCCACTACAAAATCCAGGTCTCATCAGACCTACTCTTTTCTTTCTCTCTTTCTTTTCCTTTTGGTGAATCCTGTTTTAAAGTTCTCTTGGGCACCTACTGCAAAAGCCCCCAAAGACATCAAGCCTTAAACACCATCTTGACATTTGGTGATTTGCAAGATGAGATTCTGCCAAGGCTTCCAGCATTTTCAGGAAACACTTATAGTTCAAGGGGACTTTTGAGACAAGGGGAAAAGCCTTGTCACCTATGCCGGTGGGGCCTAGTGACAAAGAATCCCTGCACCGGGCTGGCAGACAGTTTCAGGCAAGGCTATTACTGCCAAAGTTAGAACTCCTGAGAGGTGTGGAGAAGCTTAGCAAGATGGCACCTTTTCTTTGGCTTTGGCTTTGTTTTTCCCTGGCCCAACAATGGAGATACAAAGGTTGCCTTTGAGGCTGCAAGCATCACAGGATAATTGTCATCTATCCACAGACGACTCTCAGGTCTCTATATCCAGGCACAATCTCTCTCCTGAGCTCTAGTCCCAAATCACCAACAGCCAAATAGATATTTCAAACTGAATGCTTTATAGGATTCGATCACCATGTCCCAAACAGAACTCATTTTCATTTCCCTTCAAACCCACCTCTTCTCCCAGTGTCCCCATTTCTGTCAAAGGTAGAAGCATCCTTCAGGTCATCCATGTATGCAACATCAATGCCATGTTCTTCACTCTCACTCACCATTCACATCCATTATATAATCTACAGAGATAGAAAGCTCCAGGCTTCAAGTGGAATCCAGGTACTAAAGAAATAGAAATAAATGCTGGAGAAAGCCAGTTATTTGCCATTGGGTATTCTTAATGTCTCTCTGAAGAAAAGAATGTTTGGTACAGAGAAAAAAGTGTTAGACCTGAAGTCAGAGGACCAGAGTCCATGTGCTATGATTATAAAAAAAAATAGAACCTGTCGACCATAATTAGGAATTGAATTTTTCAATTGTGTTGTTTGAGCTAAAATAAGACCGTCTTCACAAGTGGACAGGAAATGAGAAAAAAGGTCAAAACCTTATGAAAGAGTGTAGACAACCACGCCAATATAAATAAAAACAACTAAGCTGATTCCTGGAAAATTGCACAAACAAAAGCAGGAAAACAAAAACACAATGTCTGTAACTTTCTTACTGTAATGACCAAACTCTGTCTCAAAGAAGAGGTGGGGGACTGTTGGTGCAGAATAATGCCTCTACTATCAGGTTTGTGTGTTATGTTGGTTAGCTTAAATTATTTTTTTCCCTTTCTTTTTTATTCTTTGTTACAAAGGATAGATCTGGATAGGGGAGAAGGAAGACATGTATTAATGATGATGGAAAAATGAAAGATAAAAAAAATTCCAGGGAAAAAGTTAAAACATGATAATCCCTGGATAATTCTCTAATAATTCACAAAGGGGGTCAGGGTGGAATGGTTGGGGGCCGTGTATACCAGAAAGGTCAGTCGTTACATTTATATATTCACTTTTCCATGACTAGAACACAAAACATGAAATGGAATCCATTAACTAACTAACAGTGTAGCAAACACTTTCTTGTAGTCACAGTTATCCAAATGTTGGACAACCTCAACATATGTATAACAGAGAGAAAAGGAAGGAAAGAAAATGACGGGAGAGAGAGAGAGAGAGAGAGAGAGGTTTTTACTCTGAAACATGCTAGCTAAGTGACCCTGCCCAAGTCAACTTCTAGATGCTTTAAGACCCATTAAGACTGTCGATCTTAAACGAGTCATTGACCCCACAGGTTGTGAGTTTCTTAATGACAGAGACAGACTCTTGCCTCTTTTGTATCCCCAGGGCTCTGCATGGTGACTGCATATAATAGGTATTGAATAAATGTTTATTAATTGATTGGTTGATCTGCATTGGTAGAGGAAGCTTCTATACCTGGAAAATCCTTCATGGATGAAATCAAAGAGGGAAAGACGGTAATAATGCATCTTTCATTAACAAGAGAAATAACATACCAATGCCAACTAAACCATAGATGGAGACCAAACATTTTTGGTCTCAGAAATACTAATAGCTAGAATTTTTATAGTGATTTGGGGTCTCCTTTCTATTTGCTGACTCATTCATCTGATCCTCCCAGCATTCCTATGAGGCATGGTGCTACTGTTATTCCCATTTTACAGATTCATAAACAAGAAGTTAAGTGACTTTCCCAGGATCCATCAGTTAAGTACTTAAGGTACTTAATAAGTCTCTGAGGCAAGATTTAACCTCAGGTCTTCCTGACCCCAAATTTCAGAGTTAATGCTTGCAAAGAAGGGAGAGAAGCAGCCTTGGAAATCTTTATTCCAGATTTGCTGAGCATGCTACTATGGAAACATATAGACTATTTAAGAATTATATGTAAGCTGTACAACTTCCTTTTCATTGTCTAATACAAAGTTCCTATTCATGGTGAAATCAATTTTGGACAGACGCAGACTGACTGGGGCTCCTTTTGGGCCACAAATCAATCACTCCATAATCTATCATCTGTAAGTGTGTACATGCATGTGCGCACACACAGACACACACACAAGTGCACAATGAGCATCTTGTTTTTGACAACTACTTACAACAGGTCAGTCAGCATCCCATATTCCTAACAGACAAGCCAGGCTGATTAACCAAGTCACAGACAGAGGCCCTAAAACAAACTTTGAGTGACTATTCTGAGATACCTAAACAAGAGACACAATCTTCAATCCCTGATTTCTGGCAAGGTTAATTAGAGAAACACAAAACAAATGGCCAATTTCTCCTTTAGAGCTAATGAGCTTGTAAAAATGGAAGCTTTCCAAGGACTACACCAGGCTGTAGCTTGGGGACCTGGCAAAATAAGATACCTTCAACGCACCAACCATCTTCCCCTATCGATCATTTAAAAGGTTTCTTACGTTCTCTCTTGTTTTTCATTTTATAATTTCTCATTTGTGAAGCAATGCAGCTTTTCTCTCTTCCCTTCATAAATTTAAAACAAATACTATTTTGGATAGGGGTGGATACTGTAGGCTGCTGGTTTCTCTCTTTCAGAAAACCGATTACTTCTTCCTTTGTTAGGAACAGGGATACGTTCTTTTAGAGACAAGCTTATCCTAGACTTGCCTCAGTCAGTGTATTATGTGATATGATGAGATAACACATTCAGAAAATTTTAGAAATGTAAAAATAATAATAGCTAAACTTTTATATAGTGATTTAAAGTGTTCAAAGAACTTTGCAAATATCGTTTTATATAATTCTCACACTCAGCAGAAGGTGGTATTGTTATACTCTGAAATTGAGGCAAGAGGCTAAGGGACTTGCCCAAGGTCACATAGCTAATAAGTGTCTCAGGTCACAGTTGAACTCAAGTCTTCCTCCCTCTCCTGGTTTGGTGCTCTATCCATTGTGCCACCCAGCTTCTTCTATGTTGGAAAGGTACCTCAGAGGTCATCTAATCTGACCTACACATGGCAAATGGGCATGGAGTCATTGTTTGCAAAGCTCCAGAGAGGAGGACCCACTACTTCCTGAGGAAGACCACCCCTTGCAAGGAGAGCTCTAATTTTTAGCCAGAAGTCCCCTTCACTCCCACCAATAACAAGCCTAATTTGTATCTTTACAACTTCCACTCACTGACCCTAAGTAGTTGTTCTCCCACACGGCAGCCTTTCAAATAGCAAGCACATGCCCATCATGAGTCTTCTCTCCTGCGGACCAATCAATGTATCATAATCCATATGTTACTCACTCCCCTCCCTGGGCACTTTCTCCCTTATCAATAACCTTCTTAAACTGTGGCCCACAAAACTGAACACTGTGCTCCAGGTGGGGTCTCACCAGAGCAGAGCACAGTAGGGTTGTCATATCTCAAAGCATCCCAAGGTCACAGCATTTTGGGCTGTGAGGTCACTCCTGATTCATGTCGATCTTAAAGTTCATTAAAAACCTGAGACTTTTTTTTGACAGAAAACAACACCTGCCATCCAACTCTGTCACCCCATTCTGTCCTTGCAAAGCTGATTGTCTGAACCCTAGTGTATGATTTTACATTTATCTTACAGCTACCTGACTTCCTCTATCAAGATCTCTGGGTATCCGGACTGTTAACAATCCCTCCCCGCATGGTCTTCTTGCTACAGATGACTCATGTTGCACCATGTTTGCACTAAGAGTTGTCGTCACCATGGAGGGAGTATGAGAAAAGAGAGAAAGCACATGCATGTGTCCAGGCAGAGTCCTCAACATATTATTCCAATTACTTATGTATTTATACAAGGTGTTTGGTTCTTCCTACTTTCCCTGTTTCCCCACGCAAGTGAAAAATATCCACATAAAATCATCAGCTCTAACTTTCATCAGGGCAACAGTGTTTTAGAGTTACTTGTCAAGAAAAAATTCATCCATTAGATGTTTCTTCATTCCAAGCACGATGCAAGCTTGCTTAAGTAAATAAATAACCAAAAAAGAAGCATACACATTCTGTAAAATTAATACACTCCTTGGTAGAACTTAGATTAAAAAAAAATTGTGCATGTCCTCCACATGTTGATTCCCTACAAATGCACAGGACTAAAGAGATAAATTGCAAAACAACAATGAAATAACGTCACATATCCTTTAGCTGTTTTTTCATTTCTGAACCAAATGTAATGGGACATTCACATTGCTGGATGTTTCATTTGTTTCAGAATCATAGTTTGTTTCACTACAGTTATTCATAGATAGGTTTTATTCAACCTCCTTGCCATCTGAAGGTAGAACTATGTCACTCTTATGTTTCTACCTTGCCTAACATCTAGTTTAATGTAGTGTATATGGTAGGTACTTAATAAGTGCTTATCACATCAAGTCAACAGGCATTTATTAAGAGCTTACTACTACCAGGCACTACGCTAAGCACTGGGGAAATAAAGGCAAAAATAAAGCCTCTCCCTCAAGGGGCTGACATTCTAATGGAGGAGACAATAAACAAACACACATACATATGTGTATATCTGTATGCATGTATACACATATATACATGTGTGCGTATGTATGTATGTGTACACACATATATTTAGTTGTTGTGTACAGGCTAATTTAGTCTTGCCTCCTTCTACATGACCCCACAAACTTTTGTCCATGAGACTTTCTTGGCAAAATGGTGGAATGGTTTGCCATTTCCTTTTCCAGAGTGCAGCTGTTACAGATGAGAAACTCAGATAAACAGGAGTTAAGTGACTTGCCCAGGGCACATGGCTGGTAAGTGTCTGAGGCCAGTTTTGAACTCAGATCTTGCTGATTCCAAAACTGGTGCTCTATCCACCTAGCTGCCCCACTGTGTTCATACAAGAAGATATATAGATATATATGTATAGTGTAAACATGAGGCAGTGCTTGATGGTGAACTGTTGAATCTTTGCTTTCTACCCAGAGTGAGTACATATAAGTAAGTGGTGCTCATGTAGTCATGTAGTGACATGGAGTCACTCAAGCTAGACTACTGGCATTGCTTCAATACATACCCTTAGAGGACCTGCTTCAATGAACAGACTTTAATGATTTATCATTAGCATATGAACTGTTTATATGTAAATGACTGAACAGGTTGTTCCCTTAAGTTGTTTAAACATTACAGTATTCACATGAATAGTCAAGTCTTGTTTAAACAGAGTGAAAACTTCAAGGCAATTCCAGTTCCAATCAAAATAACATTGGGGTATGAAGTGCGTTTTAAAGCTTTCTATGGTTTTTGCTACATGACAACTCTATGAGGTGAAAAATGCAAGGGTTACTCTTCACAACTGAGAGCTAAGGAAACTGAGGCACAGAGTGGTTGTGACTTAGCCATGATCACATAGTGAGTAAATGTCTGAGGCAAGACTTGCCCTCAGTTCTCTTAACTCCAAGTTCAGCATTTAATCTACTACAACATACCATAGAAATTCTCAGTTGACAAAAACTCCAGATGAGTGGGCTCCAGACTCAAGTGACTTTCCAACTGCTCTGCTCAAACTGTTGGTTTAATTGTAGATAAACTCTGTTGAAAACATCATGTTTCAATTCAATTAAACAAGCACCAATTGAGTGCCTACCATATACATGCAAAGTACTGAGGGAAACAGAAAGATAAGTTAGACACAGTCCATGCATTCAAGAAGTTTATGACCTGATAAAGGAGTGTGTGATCCATAAATGCCCAACCTATAATAAAAGAAACTGAGACTGAGCTCTATGGCAAGGGCATTATTACAAAGTCCATACCCCCTCCAATGAAGTGAATTTCCTCATGATCTGAGATCTACCCTCCCTCCAGGGCCTTAGTTTTATAGTGCTTGATACCCAGACAATAGAGATAAAGCAGACTAAAAATATAGAATCTCATTGGTTGATAGACCTTGCCCTTGCCCTTCCAGGAGGGTCTACACAAAATATAGAATCCCGTTGGTTGACGAATGGGCTAATGAACATAACTTAACAAACCTATTTTGATGTTTTAGGTGGTTCTATCAAGCAGATGAGCAGACCCATGGTCTATTTGGATAAATAGATGTCAAAACATCTCCATGGGCTAATGGGCTAGCAGAAAGGCAGACCTCAGACTGGAAGCCAGGGTCACTCACTGGCCAAGTGCTCATGGTTATCTCCTCATGTTGGGATGGCAAGGCAAAGAGGGGCAACAAAAATAGCAAGGGGACTTTCCATGTAATTGAGGCACTTCTGCCCCCACTGGGCTTGGTCATCATAACAAGGCGAAAACAAGGGTGGAAGTCCCCTAGTTAGCTTACTCTGATTAAGCCAATGAATTTATAACCTGCAGTTCACAGCTCAGAGGTCTAACACCAAAACTTACAATCACTACCCATATGAAATTATGTCAAACTGATTCATATTGACTAGAATAAAATAGGAGTCCAATTAATTACCTACCACAGGAGACAAGGTAGGGTCATGAATAACTGATAAACAACAACCTTGGAAAACAGGTATTATTGTTAATCATTCCCATTTTACAGGTGAGGAAACTGAGGTGGGGGGGTTTAAAGGCCTTGTTCAAGGTCAAATAGATAATAACTACCTGAGGCTGGATTTGAATTCACTTCTTCTTGACTAGAGAAGAAGACTGAGAAAAGAAGTTTGGGGATCTCTAACTTTAAAATTCAAGAAATAACAAAGATATAAGTTCATTGTTGAACATCGCTAGCAAAAGCCTGCTTGTTCCCTACTAATATCTTCATATGAGGATGCTCTCAAGTCATATATAGATGACTCTCATGAAGATTCTGCATACATGAGAGAATAGGTACCTAGGTCAGTAGTTATTGATACTCTCTTGGTCACCCTTTTTCTTTATGAAGTTCTGAGAATTTTTCCATGGCTTAATTATCTGTCCCTCCTTCCTATTTCTTGTATGATGATCTCTCAACACACTCAAAATTGTTCTCCCCTGGCATGCATCTCTCCTCTATATACTTGGTCCAAAGTAGCTATTTTTTTATCTTGATTCTCTTTACTACCTTTTCACTCTCTTGTTTATAAGATTACAGATCCATTTGAGTATTTAAGTAAAGGTAAAGAAGAAGAAAAGTCTGTGGAGGAAAGAGTATGAATGATTCGAGAGGTAAGAAGAGAACCAGGAAAGTACAATGCTACAGAAGTCAAAGGAAGACAGTGCATCAAGCAGGAAGGTATGGTCAAAAGTAGCAAATGTTGGCTAGGAACTATAGATGAGAGCTGAAAGAAGTGACTGACCTTAGAGAGCAATTTTGCAGGCAGAATGGTGGGGATGAAAGATGGAATGCAAGTGACTGGGGAGTGAGGTTGGTGATAAGGAAGCGGATGTAATGACTTTTGATTACTCTCTTTAAGAGATTGGCAGGGAAAGAGAGAGAGACATAAGATGGTAGCTCATCAAAGGATCAAGGTCAAGGGTTTTATACTGAATTTTTGCACAGGAAAGATGTGTAACTATAGATAAAATGAAGGAAACTGATAGAGAGGGAAAGGTTGAAGAGGCAAGAGAGGATGATTGACTCATTTAGTCAACAAGTACTATCCTTAGCACAGTGTCTGCCACAGAGTAGGTGCTTAAGAAATGTTTGGATTGACTGATTATAGGAGGTAGGAAAGTAATTGAGGAATTTACAAGAATTCATTAAGATCCTGCTACTTCCAGGCACAGTCCTAGTCCCTGAAGATATAAGTACAAAGAACACAGCAATCCATATCATCTAAGGTGAGAGTGTACATTCTAATGGGGAAAAAGAGAGAAATAAAGGTCCAAGTAGAATGGTTGGCCAACGCCAGGAAAAGAGGCACCTCATCCCCTGAGGGAGGAAGAAACAGAAATGATGAAGACATGGAGGGTTTTTGATGTAGAGAGGGGAGGACTTCAGGAATTTTAACTCTATCTTCTTAGCAAAGATACAAGGCAGATAACAGTAGAAATGGTTTCGAATGTCTAGGGGAAATTGATGAGCAGTTGATGAGAGCTGGGTCAAGGCATCTCTCCAAGCAGCAAACAGAGCCCAGCTGAAGCTAAATAACATATTTTGTAGAAAACCAAATCAGAAAAAAATTTTATATGACTTTTACTAGCAATTCTCAGCCTACTAAGCATTCAATTTTGAGCCAGTGCTATATCCCCGAAACCACATAAGATGGAAGCTTGGATTGTGTCAAGAGCCTTCCAAATTGCTCCTGAATAATTCAGGGAATAGTTTCTCTTATTTCTGAAATCATTGTTGCCTTAAAGATCCATTTTTGAGTGCTTTCCCAGAAGTCTGCCATGGAGGTCTGTGATTGGGTGAGCTACATGACTATCAAGTTGAAATGGAGGTTGGGAAAAAGGCAGAATTAACGAGAGTCCTTCCCTCCACAACTGGCTGGCCTGACTACCAGTTGCCCAGAAGAGCACTAACTCTGAATAGAATTTCATCACTGTATACCACCTAAGTTGCCATGCAAACCCTTGCTTCTAGGAGTTTCATAAGGATCCCTTCAAATTTTATCTTGTGTGACAATGGCACTGTTACCTCTATCACCAGCAACCAGCACATAGCATTAGTACTGTATGCCCATAAACCCCAATGCCTTTACTCTAAGAGCTAACTGTTTGGGAAGATAAAGCGATGGGATCCAAGGTAACCACGGCACAGCCCACTGGATGCCCAAGTTGTAAAGCTATGAAATACCAAACCTTGACACGCTGCTATATCGACTGCAAAACTAATGTGACTTAAGTGCAGGGAGAGAAGTATTTGGAATTATTGGTTGGTTGAATCCCTGCCATTACGCTGGAGATAATGACATAGACCTGAGTTTGCGCTACAGGGCATGCCAGGTTCAGAGATAATGGCATAATTGCGAATGCGCATCTATTTCTGGCAAATGGGGGAAAGTGACAAATAAAGCCAAACAAAAAGACGGGCCTAAACTATTTCTCCTCATTGTAATGGCACTTTGGAAGGCCTAAGTGGCTACGTTAGCGAAATTACAAGTGAGAGCAGTGAGACTAGATGACAGACAAAGCCTTGCTCCTTGTCTGTCACAAATTCCATAAAGAATAATACCAGAAAAGGAAAACAAAAACAGGCATTATTGTTCAGCAGGACCACCAGGCAAAAACATTTTGTTTTAATCTACGGAAAAGTTTGGAAGTCATCAACAAGCCTTTCAACAAGCTGGAAGTGGTGACATGTTAGAGCTTCAACTTCCTCACAATAGTGTACTTAAAACCTAGCAGAGACAAATACATCAAAATTACATTGACTACTGTATTTCCAGAGAAAATTGACCAGGATTCCCAGAGGGCTGTTGGCACAAAGAATAATACTTACACACACATCAGTCTGACAATGGCCATGACCATTGGCCAATGGCCAATAGCAAGGGCTGACATTTCCAGAATATTTGAAGGCTTAGCAAGCACCTTAAATGGATTATCTGCTTTGCTTGCCCCTTCCACTCCATCC
Source organism: Potorous gilbertii (assembly GCA_028658325.1). Classification (NCBI taxonomy): domain Eukaryota; kingdom Metazoa; phylum Chordata; class Mammalia; order Diprotodontia; family Potoroidae; genus Potorous; species Potorous gilbertii. The sequence goes on from CM053772.1 coordinate 22,086,120, forward strand.
CAATTTTACAGATAAAAAAACTAGGGCTCAAAGGAAAGGGGAGTGTCTTGCTTATGGTCATAAAGATGGTCAATGTCTAGAGTGGGTTTCAAATCCAGGTCTCCTGATTTTAGTCAAGTTCTTTGGGCTACACTATTGTGTAACATTCTCTAAATTTGTGGAATTAAAAATAACTTTAAAGTAGCAAAAAAAAATAAAAATAAAAATACCAAAATATCTCTTGCTTTCATCACTTTTGAAGCTTCCTCCAACAATGCAGATAGCAATGCACCCATGCCTTCTCATTCTGGCTGACTCTTATGAGTCAAATGATAAACATTTTTTAATCTCTTATCATGTGCCAAACATACGGCTAACTGCTGGGCACCTGGCTGGACTTCCTCTCATTAAGTGCCCCACAGGGAATCCACCAAACATGTTGGAGGAGGACTTCACTTTCTCCTGATAGTTAGAGAGTACCCATGGAATGCTTTGGCCCTCTATGTCATCTCTTATCCCTTCCATGTTACTATATCTCTTCCTAATATACATTTCTTGGATGACCTCTTTCCTCTTCTAAAATGATAAAGCTAAAAGTCCGTATTAATGAAACTGTGGGGAAATAGGCACTCTGATACATTGTTGGTGAAACTGCAGACTAGCATAAAGGTTTTGGGAAAAAATATGGCAATAAATATTCATAAAACTAAGGGATGCCTTTTGTCTGAATGTGAAGATTTTATCTTTCAAAACATTACAAAAAGGGTGGGGGAAGACCCACATACAGAAATATTAAGAGCTGCTCTATATGCAATAGCAAAAAATTGGAACCTATGTTTCTAGAAATCAAACAATGACTGAATGATATATTAATATAATGTGATATTTGGATATTCTAAAAGATGATGTCAGGTCATGTGGCAAAGTAAGGAGAGACCTCTAGGGAAGGGACTGACAACACGCATATTGGAGGTTTGACTCTGGGGAAGCCATTTAACCTTTGGGGAAGCCAGAGTACTCTGAAACCTGGAAGCTGAACAGCAATTGGAAATGTGCTTTGATAGGGAGTGCTCCCCACAGGGTCATAAAATCATGGCTTAAATATATGAATCATAAAGGGAAAGATGGAAAAAAACACAATCAATAGAATGAAATACATGGCACATGGATTACAATCATGTGGATTTGTGTCCTTTTAAGATGATTAGTAAGTATATAATGAACAGAATTAAATTAACCAAATAACCAGAAGCATGAGAATAGAAGAATTACCCAGTAGGAACCTGATGAGGGAACCCAGATTCCCAGGGCTCCTCTCCACCAAGGTTAGTGGAAGTGAAGCATTCAACAGCAAAGGTCAGTAGAGGCAAAGAGACAAAATGGCTTTTCCCCCCAGAATTCGGAATGCACAAGAAGGGATTGTTTATATGCTGTAACCAGACAGTATGTCATATGTTGACAAGCTCTGAAATGATACAGGTACAGGAGCCCCCAGGGCAGCAGCCCAGGGGACGGGACCCATGCAGATGAAAGTCAGCAGTACATCTGATGCCAATGCAGTCTCTCCTCCCTCCCTTTCACTCCCAGTGGAAAATTACTTATGCATGGGACCCATCAATAAAATGGAAATCAGCATGCACATTTCATGGGCTTCTGTTCATCACTGACACCAAGTCTGGTTCTGGCTCCCTGCCCTTTATTTATTGTTGATAGTCTGGTTCATCTTGTTGGCACCTTGTCATGAATGAGCAGGACGTTGGACCTTGGTTACCATGGAGGGGTAGGATTTAACTTGAAAAGTTGTGAAAGTTAAAGACATCATGAAGGATGACAATGATGGCAACAGCTAACATTTACATAGCGCTAACAATGTGCCAGGCACTGTGACAAGAAGAAACTCTGTCTAACATGGGAAAAGCTTCTCTGTCTAAGTAGGAGATATGAAGAGTCCACAAATGCATCTAGATCCTGATTTAACAGAACAGGGTATGTATGCTAACTACCATTTGGTGGCAGATGAAGTGGGTGAAATCTCAAAGTGTTATAGAAATACTAGCTATGTTTCTCGGTTTTTTTTTTTTACTTGACACATGATTTAATTAGTGTAGTGTAGGGTACTCCACTGAGGAAATTCCCTCTATCAATTTGCATGAGCATGGGCTCTGTAACTTAGTTTTAAATAGCCATAATAATATCTAATATTTGCGAAATGCTCACTAAGTTGACAAGCATTGCGCTAAACATGTTACAAATATTACCTCATCTCATACTTACAACAACCCTGTACTTTTCCGGGGTCACAACACCCATATGTATCATAAGCACTGAAACTCAGGTTTTCTCTGCCTTCGGGCCACCATTTCATGTCACCTCTCCATAATAACTAGAACAGCCTAATAAAATACTAAGATTTTCCTTTTTCTCCCCCCACCCATTGCCTTTTCTGTTATTATAGTAAATAGGTCAGATATCATGGGTCATTTCCCTTCACTAAAATTCTCATATATGTTATTTGGGGAAAAGTCATCCCATTGTGGAAAAAAAAAGAAAAAAACCTTTTAATTCATTTAGGGATGGTCAGCTTTCTCAAATGTCTTCTCCTTGATTCTATTTGTTACAACAGATTGGTCCAAATATAGAATGCACTTTCCCCTCAAATCTAATTTACACAAAACCCAATGAAATCTATGGTCAGCTTCCCATTAGCATTTATCTTTTTTTCATTCTAGCTTCCCATGGTGAAAGGTAAGAACAGAAACATGAAATCTGGAATTCTCCAGTCAATGAACAAGCATTTATTAAGCACCTATTACATACGAGGAACTGTGTCAGGAGCTGGGAGAAATAAAGACAAAATTATGAAAAAGTTTCTGTTCTCAAGAAACATGTTTTATTGAGGGAGACATTTAAATCTATATAAAAATATATACAAATGAATGTTTCATGTATATATTATATGTGTATGTATATTTAAAATGCTATGTTTCTATGTTTTCTTTTGTTTGGGTTTTCTTGAAAAATAATAAAAAATTAAAAATTCTCCTGGAAAACCACCAATACCTGGGGCCCTATAGCTCCAAAAGATATTAATCTCCCACCATGATCCAGCACAGACAGACCTATTTAGACACAAGAAAGTTGGAGGCTCAGACAGAAAAGTGACCACCCACTTCAAGGTTATGTTTTCAGTTGTCTCTCTGAAATTCAGAAACCCCCTAGGCAGGGAAGGCTGACTTCTTTAGGAGATGGAACATTGCTTTAAATATACCAATAAGGAAGAAGAGAAAACAGATGATGAGAGTGGGTTGTAGCTCAAAAGCTTCCTGGGACTAAGAGGATGAGGTCTGCCAAGTGGGTGGCTAGCTAGCAGAGATGAACCACTGTAAAGTCAAGCAGCAAAGATAAAGGGGGTTATGGAAAGCAGGAAACTCTTCGGCTTCTCTAAAAGGCAGAAGCATGACTCATATTGCAGCTGCTGCTGCAGCCCACAGATGTTTCTTCCAGAGGATCTGTCACTCTACAGTTCCTCCTTCGTTGTCCTCCACCCTGGGCTCCACTGTGTTCTAGGCTCAGGGCAGGGTGAAGGTGGAGAACAAGGGGAAGGGCAATTTGAGACCACTACAAAGGTCAAGGAGTGAAAAGGTAGAGAAAAGGCCAGGGAGGAACCTTATAGGCACCTAAGGGGGTGAGAAGCTCTAAGGGAGAAACTAAAGGAAAACCAAGAGAGAGGTTGAGATTCTGGTCAGCTTAAGAGTTTAGATACAGTTTACATCAAGTTCTAAATGTTTTGACCCTATGGGAAATAGAAAATTCTGCAAAGAAAACACCCTATGACTGTGAGCTTCAAAGTTAGAAATAAAAAGGAAAGATCCTACATTGAATGAATGAACAAGCATTTATTAAACACTTACTCTATGCCAAGAGCAGTGCAAAAACCCCCCGAAAAGTTTGACATCAAAAAACTTGAATTCTATTAGAGGAAGGCAATGCTTCAGGGAATGCTGGTCAGGGAAGAGGTACTAACTTAGAGACTCATAAAGATGGTGGATGATATACATAACACACTCCTTCTAGAAGTAATGGTGCCATTGATTTGAATAATGTACCCAAAGCAAGAGGAAAAGGCATGCATGCATGTGTGTATTCATGTGCATTTGCATATGTGTGTTGTATGTATCTTGGGTATGTCTGGTGAATGTGTGTCTATGTGCATTGTGTGGTTTCGTGTGTGGGTGCATTTGGCACACATGTGCATGTGTCTATATGTCTCTACATGTATGGATGGGTGCGGATATGCATGTTTACATGTGTGCACAGTGTATGCGTTTGTGTGCATGTATAGGTAAGAGGGACATGCACAATGACATAGATGGTGAGATGACGTGGCTCAATTATTGACTAGTCAAACAGTTAGACAGGGGGAATGAGGGCAGAATCTGGTCTGGTGTCCAGGGGAGAGCCTAGTCTCCCTGATTGCCAGCCCCCTGACAGGGCTGCCATCTCTATTATGACTACAGGCTGTATCTGTCTTCTCTCATTCAAACCTCATTTGTTCAGAAGAAATTATCTGTTTTCAAGATTTCCTAAAAACTGAGCAGAGCAATCTACTTGGGGTACTTGTTTCTGGTCTGCTTGTCAGTTTCTTCTACCGGATGTCAAAATGGTTTCTGGTCTAGTTAATAAAACTTTATTGCCTACAATCTCTTGCATGCACAGAATGACATTTTTCAATGCCATTTTGTCTAGGCAGTGAAACACACACACACACACACACACACACACACACACTGACTGATCAGCTTCATTCCTACTAAACCATCATGGAGTTGGGGAAGTAGATTCAATAGTTCATTCCAGCAAGGAACAACACCATGTTGCACACATTGAAGCATCCCTCCCCATATGTATGTATGTATATATACATATGTGCATATAGATAAATATACATGCATATACACATATATCTGTATATATATATGTGTGTATACATACATACACACACACAATGAGACTGATGAGCAGGTGCCCAGATTGATGAATACCCAAATGAAAGGGCAAGATCAAGAAATGGTGGCACCACAAGACTTACAGACAACATCTATCATCCTGATCATCTCTAAGATGGCAAAAATGAGGCCAAGAGTAAGAAAATGATTTGCCCAAGGTGACGGCTGGAAAGAGGCCAAGCTGGTATTGCAACCACAGTTGACCCACTCTCTTTCCTCTTCATATTGGGCCAAAGTTTTCCTTTAGTTTGTATCATTTCTTTGTTTTGTTTTTAAGGTCATTGGAAGAGTTAAATTAAAAACAAAAACTGCCCCAGAAAAGAAATGGGTGCAATGGGTATTTTTAAATGGGTAGGAGAGTGGGAATTGAACCACACACATTATTACCTAGTTCAAAGGATTTGTGCAGCATAGAGACAGTGTTGAACTCAGGGTCAGGAAGACCTGGGCTCACAGTCTGCCACTGACATTTAGTAGCTCTATGACCTTAGTAACTTGAGTTACTTGGTATCTCTGTGCCTTGGGTTCCCCATCTATAAAACAGAGATAACCACAGCACAGGCCTCACATGGCTGTACACAATGAGACAATAGAAAGTTCATTATTTGCAACCGTTAAGACCTCAGGTAAATGGTGGCTTTTTTGAAATTTGCTTTTTAATGTAATTCATTTTAATTCAAGGAGAGTATTTCCCGCACTATACTTTCAAACCTAACCCTTTGATGTGCACTGATAGGATTCAACATAGGAGTTCAGTCTGGAAGACAACATAGACCCCAAGTCTTCTCATTCATCATAAAAGGAAACTGAGACTCAGAGCTCTACTCACTTGCCCAACATGATACAGGGTCATAACTAACAGAGGGTGAGATTCAAAGTCATGCCCTTTGATCTCAAATCCAACGTTCTTTTCCATGAACCAAGCTGCTTGGCTTAAGAGGAAATGAGAATGAATGAATGAATGAACAAATGAATGGGCATTCATTAAGTGCTTTTGGCTGGTAGGAGTTGTGGTGTGCCTTATTGGCCCTTTCTCATTTCACTTTCCCTCCTATCTTTTGACTTAAGAAAATGACAAAAAAGCAGAAGGAATTTTGATTACTGCAGAATAAAGCCCTTTGGACAGTTGGGGAGGTGGGTGTGGGTGTGTGCATATGTGTGTGTGTGTCTGTCTGTGTCTGTCTATGTCTGTGTGTGTGTTCGTCCTTTGTTGCCAAAGAAGACCGTGCCATCAGAGAAATGATGACATGACTTGCACTTGACTTTGTTTTGAGTGAGGGAGGGCTGTGCAGGTCACCAGCCTCACTTCTCCTCCAGAGCCATCTGAATCCAGTGACCAGATATTCATCAGGATGACTGGAGATAACCCAGGATGAGGCAATTGGGGTTAAGTGACTTGCCCAAGGTCACACAGCTAGTGAGTGTCAAGTGTCTGAGGGGAGATTTGAACTCAAGTCCTCCTGACTCCTGCACTGGTGCTCTATCCACTGTACCACCTAATTGCCCCTGGACAGCTGGTAAGACTCATTTGAAAGACCTCATTGTTTTAATGGCTCCACGTATTTGGGGCCTGCCTATATATGTACAATGTGTTTTAAATTAATGTAGCTGTTTGTTGCCTTTATCTGGGAGGGAGCCTGAGGATGAATAAAGCGAACTCAGTTACAACAACAGCAGGTCAATTACAAGAGCCTACCCAGTCTTTGTTTCTGAACTCTAGACTATTGTTGCTTCTCTAAATGGGAAACTGCTATTTAAATTTAGGGATAAGGGGAGAAGACTGAATTCAAATCCCAAGGCTCTTTTAGGCAACAGCAGGTGATTTTCATAGCTAAGTACAGAAATTTATTCTCTAAAAATGAGACCTCCTTTTTTAAAAAAAATTGTACATAGAGAATCCTAGGAAAATTAAAGAGTAAAGCAAATGACGATCATCTATTGATGTCCTTTTGTCCTTCTGTACTGTGTTCATAAGGTACACAGTCTTATGAAAAGTAAACAAAGAAGCTAATAAGGACCTCATCAAGTTCCTGGGATAGATACAAGGTCCTTAGGCTTTTTTTTCTTTTATTGTTTTGTGGTTGTAAACTTCCCCTTGCTAGGGAAGGATCTCAGTGCAAGTCACTTTTATTTTTGCTTTCATCTGAATTACAAATTCTGTTTTTAAAGTAGATGCTCCACCCAGATAATCACTGGCATTCTCAGAACTGAACTGATTTTCTGTTGTTAGGAAGAGATTTTAACAGAAAAGAGCATGAGTCCTAAAAATCCAAATGTATCTTTGGCTCCAAGGATAGCCAAGACTACAAAACTGCATGGAAGTCTATTGTGTACATGTTTAACTGTGCCACTGGATTTGCAGTTAGAAGACCTGAGTTCTGGTCCTAGGTCCTAAAAGCTCTGTGACTTTGGTCAAGCAGAATGGTAGAACAGTTAAAATGCTGGTCTTGGAGTCAGGAAGGTCTGAATTCAAATTCAGCTTCAGACTCTAACTCGTTGTACGTGACCCTGGGCAAGTCCTTTGGCCTCTCTGATATCAGTGTCTTCATCTGAAAAGATGAGAGGATCTGGTCTTAAAGACCCTACTATTTCTCAGTTTCTCCATTTCTCCATTTGGTGGGATGAACTAGAAGATGTTCCAGGTACCTTCAGACTATAAATCTATGATCCTTTGGCAGCTCAGAATTGTGCAGGTGGCCCCTGAGACACTACTGTGTGGTGCTTGTGCCCATGCTCCCCATGCTGAAGGATGTCAGAGGCATTCATGAAAGGTGCATTAAGGAAGGAGAAGGGGAGGAAGGGAAGGAAGGAGGGAGAAAGTGGAGGAAGAGAAGGAGGGAGGAAGAGAGAAGAAGGAAAGGAGGGAAGGAGAAAAGGAAGGGAGGAGGAGAGGAAGGGGGAAGACATGAAAGGAGGAAGGGAAAGTGCAAGAGAGAAAGAAAGAAGGAAGAAAAAGAAAAAGGGTGGGAGAGAAAAGGAGGAAAGGGAGATAGGAAGGAAGGAAGGAAGAAAGGAAGGAAGGGAGGGAGGGAGGGAGGAAATCTTTGGAGACTATTCTATGCTAGATTTTTCTAACATACAGCAACATGAGTAGTATGTTAGTATTTTTAAAAAGGAATCTTTGTTTCCAAAAGAATCTTGGAGTTATTAAAGACACTTAGAAATTTCCTCAAGGCAATCCAACTCACTCTTCTCCTCCTGTTCCCCTACAGGACCAGTTCAGTGCAGATCTGAATTCTGTCCCACATATACATACATAGGCAATTTATAAAGATCATCCTTATAAATTTATAATTTGAAAAAGACACTTTTCATACACTTGGTCTTTCCTTTGTAAATGGTTCCTGTGTAACCTTTTCTGCCAAAACCTTGTTACAACTCTCTTCCAAAGATTCTGCACTGTTCTAAGGCTAGAGGCAACCATCATGATGTTATGTTCTAAAAGGAGCATGTGGAAGACCCCAGCATACACAAGGATCCCTTCTTCAACTTGGATTCTTCCTTGAGTTTCTGTCCTCACAATGATGATAAGCTTTGGGAGAGTCAGCCTCTCCTTGTTTCATGTCTTCTCTGCTGTTTATGATTAAGAAGTCATTGAATGGAATGATTTCTGCTGGGTCTTTCAAGGAATCTAGAATGATTCTAATAGACATAATCAGGTTCTCTTGTTGGAAGAGAACCTTTAAGGTAGCCCTTTGCAATAAATTTTTCATAATTAGTGAAGTCTCGTCGATGCTTAAATAATAACTGTAAACAAACTATAATTAAAACAGTAATAGTTGAGACCTGAATAGCACTTTAAGATGAACCAGGGGCTTCACCTATGAGACGTACGCACTATCGGTACTAAGATCCCCACTTTAGAGATGATATGGCTGCGCTTCAGAGAGTAGAAATGACTTTCCATTGGTCCCCAAACTAGCAAAGATGAGACAAATACTCAAGAGTTTTCCTAACCAGGAATCTGACCCTTTCTGATCATCTTTATATTATCCAGATTTCTAAATATACAAATGATCTCATTCAATTTTTAAAAAGTGATTATCAAGTAATTAAAATGTATGAAATATTGCGCTAGTTTCTGGGGTTACAAAGACAAAAATGAAGTCTTCCCTGTCTTCAGGGAACTCCCAGTCTATTAGGAAGAAAGACATCTACACAGATGAGTAACGGACTATATATACAAAGCAATTTCGGGGGAATGGGGTGATCAGGAAAAGCTCTGTGGAGGGAGGGCACAGGAGCTAAGCCTGACCCTCACTCACATAGGACCAGGCCCACAGTAGACATGGCATGTTGGAGTCTGTCTTTCACTCTTGAAGGAAACCATGACATCTGGGAAGCGATGCCATGACAAGCAAGTGAGCTGGATTTAAGAGGAGGGCTGTGCAAAATCACCAGCCTCACCGTCTCCCCTGGAGCTGTCTGGGTCTAGGCAGGATGACTGGAGATGGCCCTGGATGTAGTGGGAGACCCAAAGGTCATGTAATAAATGTAATAAATGCTTGTTCATGATTGAGTGATTGATTACTTGGGTCTCAAAGGGCTTCTAGAGATTGCAAGAGAAGCAATAACATCCATTCCATTGGTGGGAATACAAAGAGCTCAATACAGCACTTAAGAAGCACAGTTCTATGCAAGGTACTGGGTTAGAATGGTGCATATTGCGAATATCAACTAGAATGCAAATTAGGTGGAGGAGAAAAATATGAAATTAATCTGGCAAGACAAACTGAAACCAGATCATATAGGAATTGAAGTGTCAAGCAAAAGAGTTTGCATTATATCCTAAAAGCAAGAGAGAGCCAAGGAGCTCTTGAGCAAAATCTTAGGTCTGGTCTGACCTTTGAGACTCTCAGTTTGACAGCTGTACGGTGGAAAGCCTGGAGGGAGGAAATATGAAAACAGGGAGGCCAGGCAGAAGGTGAAGTCTTTCCTCCCAGAAAATGTGTCTCAGTTTGTGCTGATTCTATTAATTCAGTGCTTGTGAACCATTACCTCTTGGAATCCATGAAGATGCCATGCATTGGACTAGAGCAGGAAACCTGAACCTTTTCTGTGTCATGAACCTCTTTGGCAGAGTGGTGAAGTCTGTGGAACCCTGTCAGAGGGCTAGTGTAAAGTGCATAATATACAATGCATAAGATTAAAAAGGACACCAATTATATTGAAATAAAGATGTCATTTTCCCCCATGCCAGTTCACCCATTCCTTGAAGCTATCCATGATCTTTAGACCCCAGACTAAGAACCCTTGTTCGAGAGTAACTCAGCAAATGGTACTTTTTCTTCCTGGATTCATAGAGATGATTGGGAATAACAGAAGGGAACAAGCACCTACTATGGGCCAGTGACTGTGCTAAGTGCTTCACAAATAAGGTTGGAGGTAGGCAATCTCCAGAGGTGGCTATGATAGGGGTTATTCCTATCCAAAGGTATGGGACCCACCCTGCCCACAAAATCTGACTGCTGTCCTTTATGGACTAGAACTCAAAACCCACCAGGGAAAGAATTGTTTAAGCAAAGAGAGAACTGAGCTCTTGGGTCTTTGTCTTCTAATCAGAACCTATGGATATGTAGGCAGGGTAAGCAGATTCGGCCAGAGTCCACAGATCCAGGTCTCTCCACAATACATACGCATTCATGGGACCTTTATGAACAGCTGAAAAAGTTCTTTACTCTCATGTATTTTATAGTTAAACATAAAGAAGATGAATGCGTTAATAAAACTCCTGTATATAGTGTCACTAAAAAACCTCATATTTCAGTAATATGTGAGGTGGCCAGGGTTGAAGTGGCCATGTAAGATCCCCAGTGAAGGCTAAACTCGTTGCTGAGATGCTCTCTGGCCTTGGCAGAGAATGTCAATTGTTCCTGTCAAGTCTATGCCCTAACAGCCCTCCCATGTTGTCGAAATCTTGCTGCAGCACGTTCTAATAGCACCTCTATCTAGTTAAGGGCAAGTCAGCAGATTCTTTTCCTTCTCTTGAGTTGTAAACATTCAAAGGGTGGAAGATTTAAGTCAATGCATATTTTCCTTCCCCTTCTTAAAAGAATCAGTTGATTCAGTTTCTAATCTCTATTAATGCCAGGGCTCAGAAACAGAAAGTTAAAATAGCATCAAAGATTTGATGGGTTTTTTGGGGGGGGAATGTTGTTTTTTGCTTGACTTTTTTTTTGTAGGATATCTTTGAATCACTATAATTTCTGTCAGTTTATTTGAGGTCCCTTATCCCCTTGACTGTCTCTGGCATAAAGTTTTATCTCCATGGGGTTGAGGCAATCAGCAGAAAAGTGAAATATTTAGACTCTTGTAAGTTGTATTTTTCATTTGTTTCATTGTGGTCTGGTCTGGGTATGTGTATGGGGACTGGGGGGGGGAGGGGAAAGACTCCCAGTGTGGAAATTCCTTCCACTCTTCTCCTTTCCCAAGACAAATAAGGACCTTCTTTCCAATTTACGGCCTTTAGAGAGTTACCTACGGGAATTAGGGAAAAAATGATTCACCTGTGGTCACATAGTAAGTGTCACAGTTGGTATTTGAACCCAAAATTTTCTGACTCCAAAACTAACCCTCCACCCCCAAAACTGCTACATTTTTTGTTGTAAAAGAAGAAGTAACTATTGTTTTTCACTTGGTTGTTTTACCAGTGACTTTCTAACATATTCCCTATAATCTCTTCCTTTCCCAAGCCCCTGAACTAAACTGCCAAGCATTCAAACTGTTTCAGAGAGCACAACTCCCATGGACACAGCATGTTATTCTGACGCAAAAGGTATGTTTGCTAAAAAGACTATTTTATGAAGAACTTATTCAGGGCAGGCTTTCACATGGTGGTCAGAAGAAGCCATACAAGGACACTCTTAAGGTCTCTTTCAAGAACTTTGGAATTGACTGTGTGACATGGGAGATACTAGACCAGGACTGCTCAGCATGGCATGCCCACATCAGAAAAAGGTTCTGTGCTCTATGAGCAAAGCAGAATTAAAGCAGCTCAAAGGAACACACATTTAGAGTATCCACCCCAAATGCTCATTCAGACTATCTGCACCTGACCTGTGGTAGAGCACTCCAAGCTCGTTATTGGTCTGATCAGCCACCGTTGGACACACCAAAACTTGTGATGTCATTTTGGTCCTCTTGGAGAACCACGAACAAGAGTCCACCAACTAACTACGTAGTCCTGCCATTTCTATCATCTTTTTTATCATTGGTAAATGATATTTATTTATTTAAATTTATTAATTATTTATAAAAATGATCAATATCATCTATCTCATGCCCTTTCTCAGAACATGTCAACCAATCTCTTTCCCATCTTCTCTCCTTAAAGAATGAGGAGGTCCTCATCAGTATTAGCACTGTCACTAGAATGGGTATGATGGTCCACTATGTTTCAGCTTCACTTACAATTCCTGTGATTCCCTAAGCCTAAATGTCCCTTCAAGGATCACTACTCCTTGTGGAATAATAGAATGTAAACTCCTGGAAGGCAGGCCAATTTTGTTTTTGTCTTTGTAAACAGTAGGCACTTGCTATATGCTTGTGATTTGATTAGATGCATAAATGAAGGTTAGTCCTTTCATTGCAGTCTTCCCATATCTTGTCCTATTGATGACCTTTCCCTGGCCTTCATGCTCTAGACTGGCTTTTTCTCATCACCCTATAAACCCCTTCCTTCTCCTCTCCAAAGGAAGGTAAATTTGGATGGCCAACCCAGTTGACTTGGGTTTTACTGGCTACTTCCCTCCTCTCCCCTCCCCTTCCCTGAACTTTAAACCTACCACACTGTGAAGCTCAGACACCCAGTGGCCCCTGGCCCCTGCCTAAAGGCTTTTTCTGGACCCTCCTGGCTTCAGAGTGATTATCAATAGTAACTGTTGCAGTTTTTCTCCAGGCTGATGTTTTTCTTTTTCTTTGCCTCATTAAAGGGGCCATGCCCTGACTACCTCTTAAACAGGCCTATTCAATGAATGAGCATTACCTCACCCTAAGTGAGTACCTGCCAAGGTCTCCCATGCATCCTGGGTCATCTCCAGTCATTCTGATGAATGTCTGGTCACTAGATTCAGATGGCTCTGGAGAAGTGAGGCTGGTGGCCTGCACAGCCTTCCCTCAGTCAAAACAAAGTCAAATGCAAGTCATGTCATCATTTCTCTGATGGCATGATCTTCTGTGTGGAAGGTTGAATATAATAAATATTCTCAATTTCCTGCTTTTCTAAACAAACAAACAAGAACAACAAAGGGGCCTTTCCCTTGACCAGGTTATTCCCTCAAGTTACTTTCCTATCCCTCTCTTTTCCTTTACCACCAAATTTTAGAAAGCACAGCCTTCATTCGTTGCCTCCATTTCCTTCCCCAAACACTCATGCACACACTTGGGAATATGCCTGTTTAGCATCATTTTAATTATCAGCTGACACAGAATGGATTAGTAGAAAAAGCACTGGATTTGGAGTCTGAGGACCCAAATTTTAATGCCGCCTCTGCTATTTCCCATCTCTGTGACCCTGGTTAAAGCAGTAACCCTCTAGACTCCAGGCTCCTCATCTGCAAAATGAACTGATTAGACTAGATATCCTCTTAGGCATCTCCTAGTTCCAGATCAGTGATCCTTCCAGTCCTAAATTCTAGGATCCTAAAACCCCAGCCTGGCTACCCCCCAAACAAGAGGCACTAGCAATGGTTATGTCACAGAGCTAAAGGAGTATCTTCTTCATTCTTAATAGGGTAGGACCTCCGTGATGCCAAATTGCCCCCATCATCCTTCAGGTTATATCAGCTTTGTCTTAAGAGTTTGAAAATGAAGTTTTTCCTATTGTTTGTTTTGGTTTGGTTTTGCTTGTTTGCTTTTAATGTCCCTTCAGCCTTCAGAAGGAAATAAGGAAAAGCTATAGGCACTTGAGGGAGAGGGAAAGAGAGTGTGACCTAACTAGATCAGAAGAAGAAGCCTACAGCAAAGAGGGCTGGACCAAGCCCCTTGTCCAGGGGAGGACATGGACATAGGAGGCCTTCTTTGACTTTGGTCTTTTCTCTCTTTTCTCCTTGGCAGGGAGAGAGCTGGAATTCTCCATCAATCTGTGCACACTCAACGCTTTTGTTATTTGTTGTGTGTTCCTTCTTGTTTGTGTGTTTGTTTTTGGCTGGGGACAGTTTTCCCTTCAGAAGTTCTGACTTTTCTTTTATTAACCCTTGGGAAGAATAGTAATCAACACTGAGAGAAGGAATTGGTTTTTTTATAAGGACTATAGTCTCCATTTATTAAGATTATTATAGATGGATTCACATGTTTAGCAATGTCAAAATTCTTCTGTCTAAATAAGTCCATTACAAACCTGTTAAGAGTCCTCTCTCCTTGTATATTTCTCCCTTTCTCCTTTTCTCCTTTCTTTTCCCTTCTTTGTCTTCTTTCTATCTTGCTCTTACCCAGCAATATGTGAGACCAAGTGAGCCAGTCATTCTCCTGACCATTTGCTCAAAGAACCTAAGAGCTGCTGAGTGAGACAGGAAGTCAAGTATGTCCCCAAATCCCTACGCCATTGCTCAAACTCTTCGACCCAGAGATGCTATAAGGTACATGCCCCAGCCAACAGTGTGCTAGTAAATATTTAACATCCTTCTCTCCAAGGGAAAAAAATGGAGGCTCACATATGCAGTTTAACATGTGTAATTAACATTTTGTACATCACTTTCTTAAGTCTAAACAATCAACAAAACCATAAAGCAAACCCTTATAGATAGATAGATAGATATGTAAGTAGACAGAAAGATAGGTAGATAGATGATAGATAGAAAGATAGACAGATTATATAGATAGGCAGGTAGGTAGATAGAGAGATAGAAAGATACATAGAGAGATGATAGGTAGGTAGATAGATAAATGATAGATAGGCATGTAAGTAGATAGGTTAATAGAAAGAAAGATGACAGGAAGATAGACAAATGGATAGAGATATGAGTGAATGCCCAATGATTAAGGAATGATTGAGAGAACTATAACATATGAACACCACAGAATATACCTATTATATGTTAATAAAAATAATTAATATAAAGAATTCAAGGGAATAAAGAAAAATTTATATGAACTGATGCCAAGCAAAATTCACAATGCAACGAAAGGATCACTAAAAGGAATTCAAACTGATGCTGAACACAGCTAATCTAGCCGGATACCTAAGCTATAAATTGCCTGGGGGTGATCAAAACCAGTCAAAATGTAACTGTCAAAACCATGAGCCCCTCCCTCACTTATGACCAGCTGTTACCACCCTAGAGGCTCCCCCAGCCTTCTCTATGAACTTTCAGTTGTTTTGCAAAACAACTTATGTAACAGCTTTTGGCGCAGGGGATGGGGGGTGGGTTGTGGGGGTGGGAGCCCATGAGATTTCTTTTATGTTTACATGTATATTGCCCTGCCCCCTCACCCCTCCAGGGCACTCCTGCACCATGATGCAACCTGGTGGCCCCAGACTGCAATTCCCTTGCCTTGGTTAAAAGACTAGTTTTTGCTGTTTTGGTAATGGTCTTTATCTCAGGTTAACACTGTGTAATAACTGAAAATAAGCAGTGGTCCTAAAGAAGAAGAGAAGAGATGTAACTCCTCACTGACAGCCAAGATCCAGGGACTATTAGGCCAGAATACTGTGTACACCATCAGTCAGCTACCAGCCTTGACTCAGTGCCTACTATGTGCCAGCACTGTGCTATGCTCTGAGGATACAAAGACAAAGCACAGTCCTTGACGTCAAGGAGCTCATAGTCTAATGGAGAAAACAAGCAAACAACCAGGTGTAAACAACACCCACACACGTTCACACATGATAACCTGGGGGTAACCTCAGAGGGAAGGCATGGAGATTAAGAACTGGAAAAGAGTTTTTGGTAGCCTTTCAGCTAGGATTTTAGCTGAGGCTTGCTAGAAGGAAGCCAAGAAAGCTTCAAGGCAGATAACATGTATTGCCTATGGAAGCAAGACAACTGGGAATGACAGTTGAAAAAGTGGGAAAGAGCTAATGTGCCTAATTCTGCATCAGCCCTCCAGTTTTCAGAAAAACATCTAATCTGCTTCCTCAAAGTTCGATTTTAGACTTTTCTCTTATCAGTTCCATCTCTGCTGCTGACCCAGGTTTTCCCACACCAGAAACAGTCACCAGAAAACATACCCAGAAACGACGGGTTCAAAGGAGAAAAGCCCCAAATGTTTGCAGACTCTTGGATGTTTCAGTTTAAAGCGAAAAGGAAAGAGGAAGGTGACTGTGGGAAATTACAGTATATAAATAAAATTATTGATATTATTCATCATTAGGCAGCCTTAGAGAGTTTTGTCTTATGTACATTTCAGAGGCCTACTGAGGCATTCAATCTCCCATGCTTATTCATTAAATAGAGCTATTAGTATTTGCGGGGCCTTGATGTGCAAAAATAATATAAATATAAAATGTAAATTAACAGCATTTGATAATGAACTAGGCAAAGAAAAAAAATGGAGAGGGTTGTTTGTGACCCTTTTTTGCAGAAAGATCCAACCAAAGATCTGAATGACTATAATGAAAATAAGTTGGGGTGACCAGAGGGAGCGGAGGGAGGGAATCATCAGGAGTATAGAATAACTATATTCATATTCAGCAATGAAGTTACAAGACTATGTAATTTATAACAGCCTCCCCCTCAAAGTATACCTGTATGTAAAATCAAAATGTTGCAACTAAAGCAATATTGATTTCATATAATTGTTTTTTAACAGAGAGGATGAATGGGGAGAAGGGACTTCTCCTGGGAGCTAGGAAGGCTTAGGTTCAAGGGTCCTCACTATCCCATGCTAATTGTGCAATCCCAGGTACCTAAATCAACCCCTAAGGATTCCAAAAAAGTCTGCTAAGAAGTTGGTAATCTTCCTTGGGAGAAGGAGTTCCTCAGAGGGAGACGCCTGAATTCAAAACAAAATAAAAATGAAACCCTAGTTCAAAGGTGGTCTTTTCCACCAAAGAATGTTGTTCATTCCCATCTTTGTAACTCCAGCACCTACAGCTGTACCTCACACAGAACAGGTGTTTCATACATGCTTGTTGAATTGACTTGAATGAAGTATTAAGAAGTGGTAGATGGCGTATCTGATGCTTTCTTTGCTAAAATAAAAAAAAAAGCACACTGATATTTTTCTTACTTTTAGGGAAGTAATGTTAATATATGGGTCTTATTATATACCCTTTCCATGTCTGTGTCCTTGGATCACAGATTTAGAGCTTGAAGGAACCTGAGAAGTCAACTAGAGCACCGCCATGTTGTTTCTTATCTGTCAGAAATTGAGACCCGACAGCCCATTCAACTTGGGCTTAGCTTTTCCTGTAGGAAAGTTTTCCACGATATCTAACCTCTTTGCAAGTGAAACCATTGCCTCTAATTCTTTCCTTTGGGGACACCTAAGGGTGTCCAGTTCAGATGAGCAAAGCTCTGTGTTTCTTCTTTCACAACGTGCCACACATCTCTTCCCTTCAATCTAATTCATATGTAACCATGAGTTTCATCCCTTGTACCTTTCACCTGGCCTAATGCAGGAGACTCTGAATTGGTCTCAGGTTTCAACCTTCTTCAGTTCATCCTGCACAAAACTGCCAACATGATTCCTGAAAGCAGAAGCCTGACCATTTCAATCCCCTATTCCAAAAACTCTCATGGCTTTCTCGTGCTTACAGGATCAAATAGAAATACCTCTTGCATTAAAAGGCTTTTACTGCTTGACCTCAACCTACCTTGCCAGGCTTTTACACACTGCCTTCTCTGCATTCTTAATATAAATCCTACCTGAGCATAGTATATAGTGCTATAATCAACTTGCTACCATTTTATTTAAATTTTTTGCACTGACATTCATTAAGGAAATTGGTTTATAATTTTCTCCATTTTCACCATTCCCTAGTTTAGATACCAAAATGATATTTGTGTCAAAAGAAAATTCACAGAACTCCCTCTTTACCTACTTTTTCAAATAGTTTATTTAGTATTGGGGTTAATTGTTCCTCAAATATTTGGTAAAATTCACATGTAAATCCATCTGGACTTAAGAATTTTTTTTTTTTAGGAAACTCCTTGTTAGCTTGATTAATTTCTTTTTCTAAAATAGGGTTATTTAAATATTCTGTTTCCTCTTCTGGTAATCTGGGCAGTTTATAGTTTTGTGAATATTCATCCTTTTCACTTAGCTTGTCAGTTTTACTACATATAATTGGGTAAAATAACTCCTAATAATTGCTTTAATTTCATCTTCACTGGTAGTATATTCAGCCTTTTCATCTTTGATAGAAATGTTGGGCTTTCTTCTTTATTTTAATGAAATTAACCAATGGTTTATCGATTTTCTTAGCTTTTTATTCATAAATCTAGCTTGCAATCATTTTTGTTAGTTTATTTTTAAAAATTTCTTTTGTATTCTTTTGATTTTCAGGATTTCTATATTTTGGTATCTAATTGAAGATTTTCATTTGTTCTTTTCTGGGATTTTTTAGCTACATGCACAATGTATTGATCTGTTCTTTCTCACTTTTATTGATGTGTGATCATGATGTATAACGTATCTCTTTGTATAGAGATACAAAGTTTTCCCTAAGTGTTACCTTGGCTGCCTTGCACAAATTTTGGCCTGTTATCTCACTGCTATCATTATCTTTAATTAAGTTATTGATTGTTTCTATGATTTGTTCTTTGATTCATTCATTCGGTAGGGTTACATTATTTAATTTCCAATTAATTTTTAATCTATGTGGATATGGCCCTTTATTGAATGTTATTTTTATTGCTTTATGTTCTGAAAGGGGCGCATTTAATATTTCTGCTTTTCTGAATTTGTTTGGGAAGTTTTTATATCTTAATACATGGGCAATTTTTATGAAGGTGCCATGTACAGAAGAGAAAAAAGTATATTCCTTTCTATTTTTATTTAATTTTCTCCAGAGATCTACTTATCATATTTAAATTTTCTAAAATTCCATTTATTTCCTTAACTTCTTTCTTATTTATTTTATAATTAGATTTATCTAGTACTGAGAGGGGAAAGTTTAAGTTCCCTATTAGCATAGTTTTACTATCTATTTCCTCCTATAATTCATTTCACTTTCCTTTAGGAATTTAGACGCTATGTCATTTGGCGCTATCTAGCATGCTTTTTAGCAAGATGTAGCTTCCCTGTTTATCCTTTCTAATTGGGTCCATTTTTCTTTTGCTTTCTCTAGATCATGATGCTACCAGACCGTTTTTTTTAACCTCAGCTGATACATAATAGTTTCCATTCCAGCACCTTGTTTTCACTGTGTTTCTTTTCATTCCAAGTGTTTTGTTTTGTTTTTTGGTAAGTGACATATTTTTGGATTCTGGTTCTAATTCATTCTGCTATCCACTTCTGTTCTATTGGTGAGTTCATCCCATTCACATTCATAGTCATGATTGATAACTGTGCATTTCCCTCCATTTTATTTTGTTCTGCTTATCTTTTTCTCTTTTCAACTGTCCTTTCTCAAAAGTCTATTTTGCTTCTGACCACTGCCTTCTTTAGTTTGCCTTCAATTCTCTCTCTCTCTCTCTCTCTCTCTCTCTCACACACACACACACACACACACACACACACACACAAACCCTTTCTCTTATCCCCTTCTCCTTCTTTCCTGTTCAGTAGCATAAATTCATATTATCAGCTGAGAGAGAGAGTGTGTGTGTAACACATATGTATGTATATATGTGTATGTGAGTCACTTTAGATGTGAGATAGGTTGAAGAGGCCATTTTCCCCTCACTGTAAAAGTCCTTCCTTGTGCACCGTTTTTATGTGAGATAACTTTCCCAATGCTTCCTCTCCCTTCCCCTTCCCACTGGACATTCCTTTTTCTTACCTACCCATTTTTTGCTATCATCCTAACATAGTCAACTCACTCTTGAACCCTTTCTTTATGCTGAATCCTTCTAATTGTCCTGAGAATGATAAAGTTCTTAAAAGCTACATGTTCCATCTTTAAGTTACATGCACCAGTTAAACCTGAGTCCTGTATGATTTCTCTTTCATATTTATGCTTGTCTTGAGTCTTATATTTGAAAGTCACATTTTCTATTTAGCTCTGGTTTTTTCAACCATCAGGAATGGTTGAAAGTCCATTATTTCATTAAATATTCTTTTTCTCTGTCTTGAGAAATTATATTCAATTTTGTTTTCAGGGTTATTCTTGGTTGAAATCCAAGCTCTTTCACCTTCTGGAATATCATATTCCAAATCCTTTGCCCCTTTAATGTAGTAGCTACTAAATTTTGTGTGATCATTAATGTGGTTCCATGGTATTTGAATGATTTTTTTCTGATTACTTGAGGTATTTTCTCTTTGACCTGTGGGCTCTAGAATTTGTCTATAACATTCCTAGGAGTTTTCATTCTGGGATTTCTTTCAGGGTGTGATCAGTGGATTCTTTCAATTTCTATTTTACCTTCTGGTTCTAGGATAACAGGGCAATTTTCCTTGATATTATATATATATGTACATATATATATATACACACATACACATATATGTTTATACACACATATATACATATGGATGTGTGCATATGTATATATATACACGTGTATGTATATGTATACACATACATACATATATATGACATCTAGATTCTTTCTTTGAACATGCCTGTCAGGTATTTCAATAATTCTTTAATTATCTCTCCTTTTGTTTTCTAGGTTTGAGATAGTTCAGATTTTCTTCTATTTTTTTCATTCTTTTAAGTTTGTTTTATTGTTTCTTGATGTCTCATGGAGTCATTAGCTTCCAGTTGCCCAATTCGAATTCTTAAGGAATTATTTTCTTCAGTGAACTTTTGCACCTCTTTTTTCCTCATTTGACCAATTCTGCTTTTTAAATAGTTATTTCCATGAGAGCATGTTTTTATCCTCTTTTTCCAGTTCTGGTTTTTAAGGTGTTATTTTCTTCAGTACTTTTTGTGTCCTTTTTACCAACCTGGTAATTTTCTCTCCATAATTCTCTTCTTTGCTTTCATTTTCTTACTATTTTTTTCTCTACCAATTTTATTTGATTTTGAAATATTTTTTAGTTCTAAAAATTCTTGTTGGGCTTATATTCATTTCATTTTTTTTTACTTTGATATTCTCATGACTATTTTCACCATTGTCTTCCGAATTTGTGTCGTGATCTTCCCTGTCACTCTAGTATCTTTTAATCATTGGATTCTTTTGTTATGGTTGTCATTTCCTCATTTTTCCACCCTATTCCTTGATTTTGAACTATATGTTAAAGTTGGTTTCTGTTCCTGTCACGGGGGAGGGGAAATATCTTAAGTTTTAGACTTTTTTCCACTACTATTTTCAGACAGAGCTAGTTCTGGGGGGTTGGAAGTTTTTGGTGCTTCCAAGGTGGTGTGAGCTGGTAAGAGGTGTGGTCACTGCTCTCCTGGTCTGCACTCTAGTCCTTGCCCTATAAGGGCCCATGATATCTTGGGATTTCAATCTATACCGTTTCTCCAGGTCCCTAATCCTTTGTGACTAAAGGTGATACTGCTTCTTAGGGCTCCTATTCCCTCTTGACCATAAATGCTTCTCTCTGCCCTTAAATTATGACCCAAAAGTAGGTATAAGCAATGCTGTTGCCAAACAGTATCTGGTCCTAGTGCTAGCACAGGAATCTCCTGTAATAGCTTTCTAACTAGCTGCCAGGTCCCCTTACCATCTCTAGCGTGAGAACTCCTAAAGCTACTGTTGCTTCTGTTGCCACCCATTGCCACCACTGGTATTTCATCCATGTTGGCTCTGGGCAAGCTTCTGCTCTTGTATTACAGATCTCTCTGATCTCCTAAGTTGCCTTGGGCTGGAAGAATGTCTCCCCCTGACCTTTTGTTGACTCTACCACTTCAGAATTTGATTTAAGTCATTATTTAGAGGGGAGTGTTGGGATAGTTCTCTTGAGTGCTTCCTTCCCTCCACTATCATGGCTTTTCCCCTGGATATCTGAAACTCAAACTATTGAAAAGAGAGTATGCAAATCCCAGCATCAAATCATAAGTCTGTGTCCCAATGAAAATAGTCCAGTGGTGTTATCTTTAATTCTGTAAGTTAACACTATATTGCTAAAATAATAGTGATAGTCATAGAGAAAGATCCTGCACCAAGTACTGAACGTTTGCTGTAAGACTTACAACCTCTAATTAATCCTTCTGTAGTTTATTAGTTTGGGCAACAGGAAATGAAGGTGCTGAGATGGGTTAGAAAAAAGCCAAGAAGAAGACTTAGAAACAAGAAGAAAAAATTCATGCAAAATGATTTTAAAATTAGTCGGATATGCGTACTGTCAATGACAGACCTGGAATAATAAGAATAAAAAATTCCCCCCATTTCCCCACTGTACTTTTAATTCACACAGACGACATTCTAATGGGAGCTTTTAAAAATTTCCTTCTCAAGTATTTTTTTTTATTAAGGCCGCGTGATCCTTTTACATTTCACTAGTTTGCAATGGTGTTAGAGTTCAGGTATGATTTATGAAAAATGAAAGGGATCATAATTAGAGCCTGCTATAGAAAACATTAAAACGTGCCCAGCAACACAACGATACAAGGTCGAAGCAACCTCTTTTGTCTCCTGAGGGTCTCTACGGAGCAGAGTAGTAAATTGTTTGACAGTCAGTCTTTTCGCGTGCCTGTTTACACATGGCAACAATGGTTCTCAGGGAAAACAAAATCCAACCGTCCCTGGAATCAGACCTTAACTTTGAAGCCCCCTAATGCTATACTTGAGTCAACACAGCCTAAGCCTGTCATTAGGTTGGCTTTGTAAAATAAAATAGAAAGAAATATGAATGAAAATATGACAGATATTACAAAATTAAAGTCGGCAATGATGTTGAAGTTCAGTCAAAAGGCTGTCCTTGGAGAACAAAAGTCTGTCTGTAACTTTATAATGAGACTTTGTGAAGGAGGGCTCAAAAATTATTCACCGTCACTGCCGTCAGAAGCCACATGAGGTTGCCTGGGCATCAGAGCTACATACGGTAATGATGGCCAAATTTGATCATATTTCCATGTTAATTGGTTTTTGGTCTGTGGGGAGTGTGCTATCAGTTTTCAGAGTGTCATCCTATGAGATATGGATGGCCAACTCTGGCTGCAACATTTACCCTGAGACCATAACAGGCGCAATCAAACAGCACACCGAAAAGGAGTATCAATATACAGATTTATTGTCCAATTTCAATACAAATCACTGGATATCAAGAATAATGTACTTTGGGCTTCCCGGTGACAGTGGAAAACCCTGTTTTAAGAAGAGGATTGTCTTTTCTAATTTGATCCATTCATTTGCATCCCTCCCATCTAGGTAGGATATAATTCAGCCTTTCTTAGCATGACCAGTAATCAGGACCCTGTTCTATTGATCAGATCCTATTTTCTAATCAGAATTACGTTGGCTATTTGGGAGGTTTATATTATGGCTGTAGAGAGAAAGGTTATTAGGATGCAACAATGAAAATGGCGGGTGGAGGGAGAAATGGTAAATTACTCCCTGGAATTGTCCCCTCTTTGCTCCTTATAAATACATCCATACCATACCTACCAAGCAATTTCAGCTCATTGTGTATGATTAATATAATAATGTGAACTGGCTCATCTACATGAAGCTTTATGCCTACTTAATGACTAGATTTCTAATGTCATGTTGAACAACAAGTCAGAAGTACCAGAGGTCAGTACCTCTAAACAAACAGACAAATAAAGATGTCCCTAAGGGAGGCATTTCAGTTGAAGTTAAACATTTATTAAGTGTCCACTACATGCAAGGTACGGAGCAGCTGGGAACCCAAAGATATATGATTCATAGACTTTGAAAGGGATTGGATCTGGGATTTCACAGGTAGAAGAAGTCAAAGAAGAGGAATTCCTCTTCACTGATGAAGGTCAGCACCTTCTCTGAAAAGTAAAGTGTTGGAGTTGTCTAGAACACTCAGAAATTCAGGGACAAGTACATGTAAGAGACAGCAAGCACTTGAACTCAGGTCTTTTTGGTGTCAAGATCAGGCCTCTTCTATCCTTTTTCATCATGCCTTAGGAGCTCCATATTTGGCTTAGAAAAATACTAAAATTGGGCAGCCATTTATTTGAATGCTTTATCATTTTCCCTTTCTAATTGGTTGTGCTTAAAAATCTGACTTTAAAATAAACATCCAAGGGAATCAGTAGGTCATTCAGTCAATTGTAGCATGATAGGTAGGGTGTTGAGAGAGATGTAAAACATCATCTGGTCCAGTCTTCTCATGTAACAGATATCCAAAATCAAGTCTAAAAAGTTTAAGGGACTAGTAAGTGTCTGAGGTGGGATTCAAACCTAAGTCTTTCTGACTCTGATGCTAATACTCTATCCATTAGGCCATCCTGCCCCCCAGAACAGAATCTATTCACCAAAGAGGATAGGTTCTGGATTTAAAGTAGGTATGCTTTGTTCTACACAACTACTATCAAAATCTCCATTAACAATTTCACATCCCCATCTTCTATCACGAAATAATAATAAGTGACATTTAATAGTCCCTGCGTTTTGGAAGAGCTCTCCGTCTCAGTGGGGGAACGATATGCAGTTACGTACCAACAAGATATGGACAAGATAAATTGAAGATAACCTCAGAGGAAAGGGGAAAGCAATAAGGGTACAGGAAAATGTTTCCTGTAGAAGTTCAGATTTACCTGTAACTTGGAAAAATCAGGGAGGCCAGGAGACATAGAGGGAGAAAATTCCAGGTATGAGAGGCATTGAGAGAAAATGGCCAGTCTGGAGATTTGGTATCTTATTTCAGGAATGGTGAAGTATTGCTGGATCACAGAATATGAAGTAAGAGGATAGGGGTAAGGTGTAAGAAGACTGGAAATATGCGAAGGAGGCATGTGATAAAGAGATTTACATGCAAAATGCAGAATTTTACATTTTATTCTGAAACCAATAGGGAACCATTGGAATTTGTTGAATAGGGGAATGACATGGTCAGACGTGTGTTTTACAAAGCTCAATTTGACATCCAAAGTGGGAGAAGATGATGAGTTCAGTTTTAAATGTGTTGAGTTTAAGATGTCTGTGGGATGTCCAATTCCAGATGTGCGTAGGCAGTTAGAGATGGGAAAATTTAAAGGTAGATAAGTATTTAAGAACTCTTGGCATAGAAATTAAAGCTGAACACATGAGTGCTGATGAGATCCCTATGCAAAGTAGTATGGAGGGAAAAGAATGTTCAGGAGGGAGTTTTAGGGGATATTTATGGTAGGTAGGTAGAAACTAGATGAAGATACAGCCAAGGCAACTGAAAAGGGCCAAAGAGATAAGAGAATCAAAAAAAGATACAATAATAGTCAAAAAAGAGATAATAGAATCAAAACAGATTCAAGTCCTGAAAATACTGAATGAACAAAACAACCCGAAAAGAGGGTGAAGGTTGCTGCCAAAGTCTTCAGCGAGATCAAGAAGGATGGGGACTACGAAAAAGGCCATGGGATTATACAAGTGGGGGTCATCAGTAACCTGGAAGAGGGTACTTTCAGTTGAATAATGAGGTCAGAAGCCAGAATACAAAGGGTAAAGAAGAAAGTGAGAAGAAAGAAACAGAGACACCTACTGAGAGGAGATTTAGGGTGGCAGGCAGTGGGGATAGAATGTGGAAGGGGTTTGTAGATGGGGAAACATAGGTATATTCATACTTAGTAGAGAAGCAGCCAGTACATAGAGAAAGATTAAAGAGAGAGAGTAGAGATGATAAAGGGGCAAATTTGCTGGTGAAAATAAGTTAGAGTGGGTTTACTAGGGCATGTAGAGAGGTTTGCCTTGACAAGGAGTAGGGCTACCTCTTCATGTGAAGCAAAGGTGAAGGAGAAAATATTGGAGGGTGGCATCTGGGTAATAGAAGATAAAGAGGAGAGGAGCAAAGAGATGCTCCATGAATGGCCTCTTTTTTCACTGAAATATAAAAATACTGTTCTCAGTCAAGAGGGTGAGGGAAGGAGAAGCCATGCAAAGTTTGGAGAAGGGTGAGAAGGTTTTCAAAATCCACTTTGGTGGGGAAAAACTGAATCAATGATAAAAAGATTACCTTACCCCAGTGACGGTCAAGTTCAGATTATATAACATGAATCTGTAGCAGATCTAGTCAATCAGTTTTTTGTGATTTCTCCAGTTTCCTTCAGGATCATCTGAGTAAGAGTGAAAGCAGCAAGATAGTAGGAATAATGCAATGGTAAGACTTGGCAGGGCAAGACTGTTGATAGGCTGAGAGGGCAAAGGCATCGAGAAGAGGGAACTAGCTCACTAAGCTGTCAAGAGATGGAAGGAAGAAGAGAGAACAGTATAGTGGTGATAGGCTGAGAAAGAACTGAGGGATGAGAGATGACAGTGAGGACAAAGAATGGGGCTGAGGGAGAGGTAGAGTGACAGTAGACTGTGATCAGATAAGGGAATTTCAGTTTGTGAACATGGAAGTATCACCAAGACAGTAAGTGTGAGAGAATGGAACTGAACCCAAGCCTGCCTGATTCTGGTGGCTCCAGGTCCCACCCTCTAATTCTATGGCCACCTCTCAGTTGGTCAGACATTGTCTTTACTTTGAAGATTCTTGATGTCACTGTACTTTTAAATCTATTACTTGGCTGCAAATTCAGGAATGCTTTCTTTGACTTCTATCAAATTTTGATGAAAATGAATTTTTAAAATCAAATAAATAATTTCAAAAATTCATTTCAGTTCAACAAACATTTTTAGAAAGTCAGGTTGGTATAGTGGAAAACATTCAAATTTGGAATCAGGTTCAAACGCTGACTCTTAATTATAAATGTGTGACCACAAGAAAAGTCATTTAATCTCTCCAGTCCTCTTTTACACTTCCATCTGAGTAAAAAAAAGCAATTGGACTAACTTACTTCTTTACTTTCCTGGGCTTTCTCCAAGTCCCAGCTAAAATCCTACCTTCTACAAAGTAGTCTTTCCCAACATGCCTCAAAACTAAAGCCTTCTGTCTACTGATTACACACAACTTCTCCTGTCAGTATCTTGTTTGTACATAATATCACTGTTTTCCTGTTGTCTCCTCCATTAGACTTTAATTTAAGCTTCTTGAGAGCAGGGACTGTTTTTTTTTTTCATTTCTTTGTTTCTCCAGGGATTAACAAAGTTCCTAACACACAGTAGGTAGTTAATGGATGCTTGTTGACTGACCACCAATCTTCCTTCCAGTACCAAATCTCTGATTGAATACTCTTTTAAAGTACCTAATACGTATAGAACATGCTTCTAGGCACATAGGGAGTTATAAAGCTTAGATAAGTCAGGGACACCCAGCCTTCATAATGCTCGTATGTAGCTGGTAGTCTAGACCCAGATTGCAACAACAATAACCAGTAATACCCAATAAGTATATTGGACAGAACAGTATCCAACAAAAATTATGGTGTGTCAGAGGCGTGCAAAAACCTTAAAGTTCCACCAATAAAATGTGTCTGCCTTATTGGATAGAATATCCAGGATACTTGGATTTAAAATTTAAAATTTTAATACAGAGTTGAATACTGCAGCACATGCACACACACACACACACACACACACACACACACACACACACACATCCTTTGTTTGCTCTTAAGAGTGTACGCTTGCCAAATGTTGCCTTTCTGTTCCTGACTTTCATAGAACAATTTCCTTCTAGCCACAGGGTACCGTCGCAGATGTCAAAAATACTTCTTCTTATTCATCCCAAGGAGGAACACTGATGCTCATGGTAGAGGTCCTGTTATGTTCAGTTCACTACAAGGCACGAATGAGCAGCAGCCCAGCAGAGAGTTGGTTCCCTTGTTGAGCCTGTAGCATTTCTATTCGAGCCTGGCCCTTGAGAGCCAGTTTGAAAGGCAGTTCCACTGCCTTCAAATTGCAGTGGAAATATTCTCAGTTACAGGCTTCTGTCTGTTAAAAGGGATAGTCAGTGATCAGTTCTGACCCTTTTTTTCTCCAACAGGTCAAAATGATGAAACAAATGACAGGCATTCAATTTTGAAGCTTCTGAGGAGAGGGGGTTCGGGGAGGAAGGTTATATTACTCAATCAGATATCAGCCCTCTTTGTACTATTCATTTGTTAAAAATCCTCTACTTTCTCACTGCTGAATAAATTGCATGTGGCAATGTAATTTTGCTTAAAGTTACTCATTTAACGTTTTAATTTTGGTATCATTTACCATAGTCTTCCAACCATCAATCATTTTGGCTTGGGGTTTCATACACTGGGATAGTTTTGCAGAACACCCCAATCTTGACTTTTCTCCTTTCCTAACCATCTTGTGAGGAAGTTAATAAAGAACTTGGACTGGATGACCTTCTAAGCTAACTCCCAGATTGAAATCTACAATTGTGAACTTCTCACAGGGGCCCTTGGCTGTTGATATGCTAAGTGTAAACACTGCTGGCTATTTTATTCCTTTGTGGAGACATATCTGAACTGATAAAGTTTCAGTCAACTGGTTTTTATTGAATACGAGTGTTTTGCAAATGATGAAGACTCTTAACCCATGGGCATTATATTATTTGCTTTCTTAATGGGTGGGGAGAAGCTAGAGGGAAGGAGAAAATTTGGAATTCAGAATAAAAAATAAATGTTTAAAATAAAAGAAAAAATCCACACATATCCCTTTCAGCAGTGCCGGGGCTTGGAGGTGAGCAGGAGAGGACAGAAGTTAAGAGCTAAGTCCCAAACATTCTATATTCTTAAGACTAAGTTTGTCAAATTCTTGATAATCTAGCTCTTCAGCCCAGCTAATTAGGGTGGGAGTTAATTCTGCGTCAGAGCTGCCACTTTGGAAGACTTCAAAGAAATGAAAAGGACTCGAGAATATGTTTTCCCTTTAGGAATGCTTCTGACCCACATTTCGATCAGCTGTTCCCATCACTTTTTGAAAGTGTCTTTAAAAGCTGACTGAGCCTCCATGAATATATGTCCCTTGAACATATTAATGATGCTAAACTGTAGCATAAAAACCAACTAGTGATGGGATCCTAAGGAAGGCTCCATACAACCTTTGGAAATTCAGGCTTCTAACTGACTGATGATGTCACACAACCAAAATAATGCCCTACTTTCTCTTTTCGACTGTGTTATTCCTGTTTCCTCAAGAACAGACAGAATTGCATTTCTGAGACTGGTAATATAATTTCTTTAGCATGGCAATGTTGAAAAGGTTACAAATATAGTATGGCATCAAAATAGGATTAAGGAAAAAATGGGGGGGAAAGTACTCCAGCATTCTGAATATCTTATAAGACAAAAGGAACAAGCCAGTCCAACAATTGAGTTCATCCATTCATAAAAATGAGTAGGGTAATATAGCTTTTAGGTGTTTAAATCACTCCAAGGAGGGCAATTCCTAGAGAAGGGAGGAACCTTAAACATCCCTTATACCTCCATTTCCTAAAAATGCCTGATATCTAATTATGAACATTTATATCAAATGAGAAATTTTTATTAATCCTTAGTACCCCTCATCACCATCATATGGACCCATAATTTTTCAAAGTTGGCCCATGGGTCTGACTAGGAAGAGGAGGCAGATTAGGTAGATGAGAAAGTGTAGAAGGAAGACATTGTGAGCAGTACCTATGCCCGGGCCACCCATCCCAAAGAAATCATGAAAGTCATGGAAAAATCCAAGCCTGTTCATGGTCAATATGAGGACCCCATGACTCATACAACAAGAAGTACTCGGTGTACTGGCCAAATCTTTTGCCTCTTTTATTATATGTTGTTTTGTTTTGTATCCAGATATATGATTTCTTCAGTGTAGGGAATTCCTGGTGCTAAGTTAAACTTCTCCTCTCCAATGTAGAACACTATTCTGTATCTTACAGTCCTGAGGGGTTTGCCTGGGAACAAACACTGAGAGTTTGAGTGACCTAGCAAAGAGTCATATAGTCAGTATAAGAAAGGTTTTCAAATATCTCTGCCTCTGAAGCCAGCTCTCTGTCCAGTACACCTCTCTATTAACATTCAACTGTTCTTACCATACCTAGTGCTTTCTCCTGCTTTGATCAGTAAGAGTAGAGAGGAATGCATTCTTACTATTTATTACAACATTTATCCATATGAGTCCATGTGGTCTAAGAACCTGACCCCGAATGACATAGCACAAGCTTTTCTGCATTCGGAGCTCAAACATTCATTTTAAAGTTATGACATGCTTTTTGGATGACATTTGAATTTAACCTTGCAGAACCAGAGAGTGATAAATATTATCAAATGCTTTTCCATATTTTCTTCTGCACAGTATATTTTTTATGAATCATACATGCATTCATGCAAAGATCTCAGGTCACCTCAAATACCTACACAATCTAATTTCAAAAACTTTGCTAGAGTTGGAAAAAATATTCTAATTGGAAAGTTTAATGCTGTCTTTTAAATAGGCTGCTTAAAGTTGTTTTTTCCCCTTTCTCGGATATACCAGATTCTCGCTCTCTACAATATAATGATGATTATGAGTACAAAAAAAATCAACAAGGAGGTAAACACACCAAAGGTGAAGAGTGAATTACGCCGACAGCAGGGAACATTTCTCCCTTGGTACAATGATGAGATGATGAGCCTGGATGACTCCAAGTTCCTATGGCCCCATACAGTCTCCCTGGAGCTGCAGAGAAGAAATGCTCTAAAGATTCAGGAAGACAACATGACATCTGTCCAATATCTGGAAAGTGACACATACGAACAATTCAGGAAAATAGAAAAAAAAGGCACAGAATGGCTCATGTTCCAGCTAAATATTGTCTGACCATTATAAGGAAAGTAAGGTCTTGGGTAGGAATTGGTTTTACAAGCAATTTAAGTTATTGTTCACAGATTTCTCAAGCTTCACAAGGCAGCATAGTACAAATAGAAACAAACACTGAAATTGGAATTAGAGACCTTGAGTTCAAATCCCACCACTGGAACTTACTACCCATCTGATCATGGGAAATTAACTCAATCTCTCCATGCCTCTGTTTCCTTATCTATAAAATGAAGAGATTGGACCTAGTGGATTCTAAACTCCCTTCGAGCTCAATTCTGTGATCACTCTGATCAAGCACAAACACAGGGGAACAATATAAATCAACTATCGTGTCATCATTTCTCTGATGTCATGGTTCTCCTCAAAAACGAAGGACAAACACAACCTGCGAGTAAACTCAGCTGCCTGAATGTGGATGACCCAGCTAGTTGAGTAACTCAGCTCATCCTCTTTCTCAAACTCTCCCTCTCCCTTTCCTTCTCCTCTCCAAAAGAAGGCATTTTGATGGCCAACTGCCCGGAAAACTTGGGGTTTACTGGCTAGATTTCTTTTTTGTCTTCCTTCCTTCCTTGCTTCCTTGCTTGCTTCCTTCCTTCCTTCCTTCCTTCCTCCCTTTCTCCCTCCCTCCCTCTCTCTCTCTTTCTGTCTTTTCTAAAACCTAATACCCAGTGCACTCTGAAGATCATAGATTGAACAACAATGGGTCCCAGCCCAAGCTCTACTCAGTGGCTGTTTTGTGGACCCTATTGGCTTAGAATGAATGTCAGCAGTAATTGTTTCTCCTTGAAACAACAACCCTGAAGGTTCTGACCCTCTCAGTCTGACTTATTCATTCATTCATTCATTTGTTCTTTTCTATTTAAAGGGACTATCCCCTGACTACTTCTTAAAAAGGCCTATTCACTGAATGGGCATTACCTCACTTTAAGGTACTTTAAGTGAGTACCTAAAAAGGCCTTAGCCTCAAAGGCTAAGCCCTCCCACTGCATCCTTGGCTGTCTCCAGTCACTCTGATGAATATGTAGTCACTGGTTCCAGATGGCTCAGGAGGAGACAGTGAGGCTAGTGACCTTGCACCACCCTCACTCAAAACAAAGTCAAGTGAAAGTCATGTTATAATTTCTCTGATGTCATGGCCCTCTTCAAAAACAAAGGCCAAACCCAGCAACAATCATTCCTTCAATCAGTGAGCATTTACTAAGCAGTTACGGTGAGTCAAGCACCAGTACTATGTTCTGGGGATATAAATACCAATGATAAAAATGATCCCAACTCTCAGGGAATCTAGGTTAGAGTTCTAGTTCTACTGGCAAGTTTTATCAAGTCCTACCACCTCTGTGGGCTTCTGTTTCCTCATCTCTAACATGAGGGACTGGAACTTGATCACCTCCAAGTCCCCTTAGAATTCTGGCATGATCCTATTGTCTTATGGGCAGAAGGAGCCTTCTTTCAACAAATATTTATTAAATACCTACTTCCAAACAAGGTAATATTCAGTGTGGTTAGGAGAGAGAAAGGAATGGGAGTGAATGAATGAATAAGTCAATAAATGTGCAGACAGATAAATAAATGAATGAATGAACAAACAGACAAATAAATAAGGGAATGTTGTCCACCTCCTCTAGTTTATAGTCTATTAAATAATTCAAACTATGTAAGGAAGAAGGACCTGCATTCTACCTCTGCCTCTGACACATCCTGGATGTGTGACCCTGGGGAAGTTGATTTATTTCTCACTGATCTAGGCAGCCGTGTAAAAATCAAATAGAAACAGATGCCTGAGCAACTGACATCATATATATTGTACTGTACTTTTATTTATTTTGTTAAATACTTCCCAGTTCCTTTTTTACCTGGTTCTCTTAGTCAAGCAGTGGGCCTGGAGTTTGAAGTGTCTTATCTAGACAACTCTCAAGGACTCTACATTGGAGAGGAGGTCTCAACCTGCACTGCTGGGGCAAGTTTTGTCATGGACAGTTCCCTATATGAATGAAATCTCAAAGAAGGAAAAGAAGCAGAATCAGGCATTAGAAGAACACTGCTTATAAAAAAGAGAAGCTGTGCATGCAGTATGCTCAGGGGTCTTGCCTTCTCTGTCTGGTATGGACTAGCAGAGCTGCTGTTGACTTCAGGGGTTAAGGGAGATGGGGGGCAGGAGTATAAGACAGCCCCATTATTGATCAATGCAAGAACCCAGTAAGGTCAAGGAGGGTTGGAAGAGTCAAAACTCTGAGGCCTTTTCTAACCATAAGCAATTGGGATTCTGAGTCAGCTTAATTGCCAAACTTGGCAGCTAAGACCCCTCTTCTGTGCTCCACCTTATCCTTCCCTCTTGAGGGGGCTTTCCTGGAATTTGATTTCTGCTCTCAGATTTGCTCCTTAAGTGCCTTTGTCTGGCTGAAGCTTTGTTTTCCCCAAGACAGGAATTCCACCTGCCAGCTCTCCAGACCTCACCTTTGATTACTTCAAATCCAAGCCCTTTACAGCCCTGTCTCTAGGGTTCACAAGTGGATACCTGGCTCACTCCCACTTTGCACCTGATCCATCTAGCTGCCTTTTCCCGGACATGCCATTCAAGCTGATCTGGGTTGGGGGAGCCAGTCTCCCGCTGCACACAGGGCCAGATCTCCTAGAACATTGTAATTCTTCCTTCCACCTGTTGATTACTCCACTTCCCCTCTTCCCACCACCCCCAACTCCTTCAGCCAGGTTTAACCATTCACCTGCTTCAGGACAGACCTGTGATTTCTTTGGGGAACTCTAAAGAATTTCAGAATGAGGAAACTCTCCCTACCAGGGAAGTTGGCATCTTCTCATCAATAGTGTAAGGTTAAGGAACACTGGGAGACTGAGAATTTCTTCCTGGTTTTGAGATCTTCTCTGTCCCTACTGATTGGCATGGTCTTCTTCAGCAGGGAAGGAAGAACACAATCTTGTGAGCAGATGCAGCTGGCTGAATGGGGACCCAGCTCCTTCTCTCCTGTCTGCCTCCCCCTCCCCTTCCTTCTTCTCTCCAAAGGAAGGCAAATTTGGATGGCCAAAAGATGCCCAGTTGACTTAGGTTTTACTGGCCCCTTCCCTTCCCTTTCCCCTGTCCTGTCCTGTCCTTTCCCAAAACCTTAAACCTACTGCACTCTGAAGGTGGGATACCAGTGGACCCCTGCCCGAGGACTCCTGGATCCTCCTAGCTTTAGCATGATCATCAGTAGTAACTGTTGCTGTTTCCCTCCTAGCCTGATGTCTTTCTTTCTCTTGGCCTCATTAAAGGGGACATGCGCTGGCTACTTCTTAAACAGGCCTATTCAATGAATGGGCCTTACCTCACCCTAAATGAATATCTGCAAAGACCTTGGCCTAAAGGGCTCAAGGTCTCCCAGTGCATCCTGGGTCATCTCCAGTCATCCTGATGAATACCTGGTTACTGGATCCAGATGGCTCTGGAGGAGAAGTGAGGCTGGTGACCTGCACAGCCCTCCCTCACTCAAAACAAAGTCAAGTGCAAGTCGTGTCATCACTTCTCTGATGGCCTGGTCTTCTTCAGCAATGAAGGATGAACACAATACCTATTGTGATAACTATTCTCAGTGGATCGCCTTCGTAAATGCTTATAGATGGATTGGTTAATTTGTGTATGCCCAAGAATTGGGTTTCTCACTCCCTCCTTCACTTTGTCCTTTACTGGAGCCCCTTTCTTGACTACCACCTAACCTGGACTCTCAGTTCTGATGTATTCATGGATCTCATACAGAATTCTTGAACTTCCCCATTAGAAGGGACCTCCAAGGTCAGCTAATCAATCCATATCTGAACAATACCCCCATTTCTGTCCCCTGACCTTGGCCTCCTATGCTCTTCCTCATGATCCATCCTCTCTTTCCCTAGTTGTGGGGCTAAGATGAACTTGAAAAACCATTACCTGTATGGATTCCTCATCATCCCAGCTGCTGCCGCCACCACCATTACACAGCATTTATTCAACATCCCCCTGCATGTGGTGGGTTGTCCCGTACAACAGAAAACCATGAAGGGGTTTCTACAGAAATGCTTATCAATCAGTCCATCATTTTCCCTGCCAGCAAACACATAATGGGCATTTTCGAAGTGGTCATGCATACTAAGCAACCTGGGAGATTCCAAATGAAACCCAATGCAGTGTATGATGGCAATACCAGAAACATCAAACAGCACACAGCATGAATACACAGCTTTGTGCAAAGCTTAGAAACTTCCAATGTGATATTTTAAAGGTCTAACTTACAAAGTACACTCAGAAAATATTTAACACCTTATACAGTACTTAAGACTCTACCAAAACTACCAATTAATCTTCCCCCAAAGTGAAGAGGCAGGTCTGACTCTACATGTCCTCCAGGGAAGGAGACCTCAGGTCCCAGATGTGACCTTCCCCAGGCCATAATGCATTAGAATGATGGAAATGCCAGGAGGGTGCCTGTCCTGCCTCAGTTGCTGTTTGGAGAAAAACCAAAATCCAGGCCATAAGCTCCATCAGGCCCTTACAACTTGAATGGCAAATGAAAAGAGAGGCAGTGGGGCTTTGTTTTAATTTTCTAGAAGAGATTTCCTGTTGACTTCGGATGAAACAAAGAAATCTCAAGAAGGGACAGATGTCCAACTCAGTTCTGCTCCAAAGGCTCAGATTCCATGAGGAGGCTGGAGGTTTCCTGGGTCACCCCCATGGAAGGCTCTTTTCCCAGGTGTCAGAGGTTTCACATTCCCAGGGACCCAGAGATGCTTTCCACCTCCTCACCAGCTTCCGAGTTTCCTCTGCACAGTGTATGTGGATGGAGGCATTTGACCCAGGCCTGCCAACTGTCCCATACAGAAAGAATTCTTTTCAAATGAAGAGTGATCATCTATGGAAAGATTCCTTATCTTTAAAGTGCAGAGGCTAAGAAAAAAATCAAGAGTTTTTAACCTGATGGTGGTGAACTTAAAATATCTATATAGATAAATGTATATGTGAGTATCTGTATGTGTGTATATATATCATATATATGTATATAGATATTGATAACCTTATTTTAACACAATGCTTTTTCTCTGTAATCTTATGTATTTTACTTTATGCATTTAAAAACCCTCTGACAAGGGTGGATGCATTGGATGCACCAGACTTGGCCAAGGAGTGAACACAGATGGTTAAGAAACTCTGGAGGGGATAATCCTGAAGGCCCCTCTCCAGCCTCATGGTCATCATTCTATGATACCATGTGTCTTCCTATACCTCACAATAATGGTAAGCACATATTTTGTTTTAACATCTGCCAACTACTTTATACTTAGAATCCCATTTAATGCTCACAAAAACTATTATCCCCATTTTACAGATGAGGAAACAAAGGCAAACAAGAGTTAAGTGACTTGCCCAGGTTTCACAGCTAGGTGCTAGAGACACAGTTCTCCTGACTCCCAGTTCCAACACTCTATCCACTGACCATAAAGTTTCATGGTACTATCAGAGAGACCCTGGGCTTCGTCAGTGGCATAAGAGTTAGCTCTCAATTATCCAGATACCTGGAACGTATTCCTCTCTTCTACCTCCTAGCATCTCTCTCTCCCTTTAAGATGTAAGTCCATTATGATTAGTATGAAACCTTTTCTTATATCCCCTATTACCAGTGATCTCCTCGAAATGGCTTGTGTTTAATTGTTTTGTTTACATTTGTATTCATTGGCTTTATATTTCAGCTGTATGTGTGGATGGATGGATGGATGGAAGGAAGGATGTTTGTATATATTTGTCTTCCTCATTAGAGTATCAGCTTTATGGAAGGATTTTTCATTCTTTCTACTTGTATCTCCAGCACGTGGAACAGTTCCTGACACATAGAAGTCACTCTATAAATTCTTATTGATTGATGAGTCAGTGGATTGATATGGTATGATTAACAGAAAGACGACTCCAGTCATTTATTTTTAGTTTCAAAATATAGGGTGTTCCAAAAGTCTTAGTTTGGTTTTAAGGTACATAACTTAAAGTCATAACACATTTAGGATTTTGTGACAACCCCTCTACCCAGAAGTGCCCGTCAAATTATGCTCCTTTTAGATACTTTTCATTAGCTATCTTCAATGCCTGATGAAAGGGCAGCTGTGTGGGACAGTGGATAGTTTGCCAGTCTGAGGTCAGGAAGATGCATCTTCTTGAGTTCAAATCTGGGCTCAGACATTTACTAGCTATGGGATCAGGGTTCGGTCATTTAACTCTGCTTGCCTCAGTTCCTCGTCTGTCAAATGAGCTAGAGAACGAAATGGCAAATCGCTCCAGTTTCTTTGCCAAGAAAATCACAAATGTGGTCATGAAGGGTCAGACAACTGAAATATGATTCAACAGCAACATGTCTGATGAACTCTGCTAGAATTTTAGGATTGGATGGAACTTAAAAGAGCAACCAGTTCAACTTCCCATTGACTGTGCCAGTGAATATCTTCCCTAACAGATGAGCACCCAATCTCCTTGACTGTCTCACCTCTCACCCCACCCTAAACCCCACTGTACCTACTCTCTCCTACCCAAGTGTTTTTATGAACAATTTTTAAAAGACCATTTGGGAAATGCCCATAAATACAGAATTATTACAAATGCACAAAAAGAAAACGAGACCTTTTATTCTGACCACAGACATAACCAGCTATCTGGCTGGCCCTATGTCTTTGAACATATAATTTCAAAGTTGAAGTTAACTATGAACTACTAGACAACCTCAAACAACTTAGTTACTTCACAAAGCTGAAAAGTTGCGCTCTTGGAGAAAGATAACTTTACTACATTGATGAACTGAAGTCAGTTATTATGAAGTCTGATACACATTCTCTGGTGACAGATAACACAAATGGAGGCCCCTCACGAGTACAAAAGGAATTATAAATGCATTAGCCCATTGAAACTTTGGATTGGGGTGGAGAGCTGTTTGGCTGATTTTTTTTAATGAATAAAGTTTAGATGAGCTGGAAATTCAGCACAAAGGATAATTCTGAGACTCCCTGGGTCCAGCTGGGTACTTGGATCAAAATCAAATGCATTTTATCTAAGGTATGGCACTAACTTTCATCAAAAAATTATCTTATGTTCCGTCACAAATGGTTATTGTAAAATCTTTATTAACCTAAGTACATATAAAAATTGTGAATTCTTTATACAAAGCTGTATTTGACTTTTAAATTTCATTTTAAGCTTGGCCCGTTCACTTAGAATGTGATTACAGAGTAAATTAAAAAGTAATCACATGTGAATTACATTTCCTCATGAATGTAATGACTCCAGGAGCCTGATTAATGTTAAACAGAGCCTGTCCTACCTCATGCATACCTTCCCAGGTGAGATGTGCAAGATAGCTGTCGTGAGCTGATTTAATTTCCTTTTACTGGTATTCCGGGGAGAAATGCCAAACAGATACAGATTCAGCACATTCATTAGGGCTGCTTGTGCTCATCTCTTTTGTCCATCCAACTACCCCTACAAAACACAACCACTGTCAACTTATGGTTGTAAGATACACCCAAGGGAGGTGGTGAAACTCATGTAATGTTTTCTAACAAGCCAAGTCAGGAAGTTTT
The DNA here is from genome assembly GCA_028658325.1 of Potorous gilbertii. Classification (NCBI taxonomy): domain Eukaryota; kingdom Metazoa; phylum Chordata; class Mammalia; order Diprotodontia; family Potoroidae; genus Potorous; species Potorous gilbertii. The sequence goes on from CM053772.1 coordinate 22,124,509, forward strand.
TTTTCTCCCAAAATTTCTTTACATCAAGATGGAATAATTCAAGAGAATCATTGAAAAATGCATTTGTTCAGCAGTAAAGGTAACAAATTTTCACACAAGGAATGGAAACATTAATAATCTACAGTGGTATTACTGTAGAGAACAAAATTTAAGCCATAAATTTAAGACTGTGGAATGCAAGATCGTTAACTATTCCCTTTACAGGAAATGGAGCACATACTTGCACACTTTGAAGAATCTACGACTTCATCAGAAGGGATATTCATCCCACCTACACAGATGGCAGACCTTCTACCACCTTCCCATTACTGGGAAATTCTTGTCCCTGCTCTTCTGCAAATTCTTCTTAAAGACACTAACACACTACCCTGAAACCTCACAGACAAATTGAAAGTTTAATAGATTTACTTCTCTTTGGCAAATTCAGGCCAATGGTGTCGTTTTCCAAATGAATTGTCAGAAGTTTGGAGTACAACACCTTCCAAAGGTATCCTGAACCTCATTACTTATGATTGCAATTTTTTAATAAATGTATTAACTTTTATATTTAAAAAATACAATAGAACATATATGTTAATACATGATTTGCCAAGTCAACGTGTTACCCATAGGGATCCTTATGTACTGTTTAGTGGCTCCAGTTTCTGAGTTTGACATTACTGGTTTACACAGCCACATTGTACTTAGTAGTGAAGAATGAATTATACTTTATTTTGTTGTTGAGTTGTTTCAGGTGTGACCAACTCTTCATGACCCTGTTTTGGGGATTTCTTGGCAAAGATACTGGAGTCATTTGCCATTTCCTTCTCCAGTTCATTTTACAGATAAGGAAACTGAGGTAAACAGGGTTAAGTGACACACACCTAGTAAGTGTCTGAAGCCAGATTTGAACTCAAGAAGAAGAGTCTTCTTGGTTCCAAGTACAGTGCTCTGTCCACTATACTACATAGATGCCCTGATACTTTTATATTACTTCCTTGAGGAGCTAGCTCACTCTAGAGAGAGGACTTGTAATGATAGATTATCTGTTTAATGACTTACTTTTGCCTCTGCCCTGATGCACAGACACACATACATGCATGTATGTATATATATTTATACATAATGTATATAGGTGTGCGCATGCATCTGTGTATGTTTACATATATGAAGTCACTTGTACCTAAGTTTTAAACTGGCTAACAATTCAAAGGATGCTAATAGGTTTAGAAATATATAATATTTACCTAGGACTCAAATGAATAGTAAAGTACTAGTATGTAACGCTATACTACAGTCCCAGGTACTTCAGTTTTATTTATCCTTCCCTTCTGAGTAGTTTGGGTCTTGAACATTTCTCAGTTGAAATTATAATAGGGAAGAATCTCTCTGAAGCTGGAACTACAGGGTTGAAAATTTCAGGGTGGAGACCATCTACCTGCTCTAGTTCCCTTCAGCTTTCCATAGCTAAGAATGTCACCTTTCCCTGCAATATTTTCCTTAAGTATCTTGGGTAGCCAAGCATTTAATGTTGACCTTGACACCATTCCTGAACCATTTGTGACTTATGACTCTATACAATCTAAAAGTTGTGTCACGGTCACATGACCTCATGAAAAATGGAGGCTTTGCTTGTCTTCAGTGAATCGTCATGTGTTGGGCCAAGGCATCCAGGAAAATAGAGTCCTTTCCCTTTGAGATGTTTTTAAAAATGTGCAGAGGACAGGACACCTCCAGAAGTCAAAAAAAATGCAAAAGGTCAGAGTCATTGAGTCGAAGATTATGGCTAATGATTCAGACTTTTTATCAGCTGAGTGGGAAACTGGGTTCAATGACTTCTGGTGTCCTTTCTATCTATACAGAGTTCTTAAATCTATTTAGACATCATAGTATTTGTGGACCTTTAGAGACATGTCAAATATACCTGGCAGCATCTAGCGAGATTCATTATGGATGATTCTAATTTGGGTGAACATGTTCAATTTGTTAGCAAAATATTCAAGATCTTAAAATGAAAAAAATATTTTTGCCTTATCATTCCTTACAAACTTCTGTTGATGCATTTATTCAATGCTCTGCTTTTTATGGCTTAGTCAAGTCAATCTTCGTTACTTGCAAACACAAATGGAGACCCAGATGATGGACAGACAAGCAGATCTCATAGCCATGTTCTCCATCAAAATACGGTATTTGCATACTGAGTATGGTTTGAGCAAATTTGAGCCTTATAGCAGAATTGAGAAGACAAAGGATAAATTTAAGGCAGTACAGAGTTGAAAAACAAACTGGGATTGATATAATTTGGAGAAGGATGTACAAAGTTAGGAGATGGATAAAAGTATAATTAATAGGGCAAAGTGATCAAGTTATCATTAGAATTGAATAGGTAGTTTTTGCTGTTCTGCCTTGGAAATTCTTATCCTTTTTTTGTGTCTTGGATCCCTTTGGCAGTTGATAAAGAAGACCATGAACCCCTTCTCCAAAAAAGAGTTGGTGTTACATAAAATAAAATTAATGGGGTTATAAAGCAAACCAATCACATTGACATAAATTATGGAGAGATGGAGCAAAGATGGTAGAGTAAAGGGAAGGACTTGCCTAATCTCTCCCAAATTCCCCTCCAGACAACTTCAAAATGAATTCTAGAGTTGTGGAACCAACAAAAGAATGTGGTGAAACAGTTTTCTAGGCTCAGCCAATTTAGAAGGTCAACAGGAAAGTCTGTTTCACTGGAGTGAGAATGGAGCGCAGGCTCCATCCTGGCAAGTCAGCAACAGGTCTTCAAGGTGACTGACTTGGTGCTTCTGAGCTCTTAGCCCACAAACGGTAAGGGGGCTCGACAAGTGATTGAAAAGAGATTACCAGGGACACTTTGCACTGAGTGCAGGAACCTGTTGTATTGCCCATGTCTCAATCCTGGGGTGAGAAAGAGCACTGACACACTAGAACTTGTGGCTGCAGTGGAGCAGGATGGAAAAGAATGCTTGTGGTCACTCACAGACCAGATCATAATCAGGAGAACACCTCTCTCCTAGGCACCCCTCTCTTTAGATTATACAAATTTGGAAGAACTGAAAATATACAGACTCCCAGCACTAGCTCTGGAAAAGCATCACAAAAACCTGAAGCTTGGGACAATGCTCCCTCCACCTCAGGAGCAGAGCCCAACTTTAAGATAAAGTTAAAAAACAACAATTAGGTTGAGAAAATAAGCAAATAATGACAGCACCAGCAACAACAACAAAAGAACTTGACCACAGAAAGCTACCATAGTGATACTGAAATAAAAATTCAAAAGAAGACAACAGTGTCAAAATGACCACATGCAAAGCCTCAAAGAAAAAGGTTAACTGGTGTCAGGCCCAGAAAAAATAATTCCTGGAGGAGTTCTAAAAGGAATTTAAAAATCAAGTAAGAGAGGTAGAGGAAAAATTGGGAAAAGAAACAAGAGTGATGCAAAAGAAACATGTCAACAGTTGGCAAAGGAAGCATAAAAATGGAAGCATAAAAAATTCACTGAAGGGGAAAAAAAAAACCTCCTTAAAAAGTAAAATTGGCCAAATAGAAAAGGAGGTATGATTGGTTACTGAAGAAAATAATTTCTTAAAAATTAGAATTGGACAAACAGAAGCTAATGACTCCATTAGATATCAAGAAGTAATTGAACAAAATCAAAAGGATGGAAAAAGAGAAGAAAATATGAAATAACTCTTGGGAAAAGAACAACTGACTTGGAAAACAGACTGAGGAGAGATGATTTAAGAATTACTGGACTACCTGAAAGCCATGATCCTCTAGCTAATGGTGTAAAGATTAGCAGAATTAATGTTACAGTCAGCCTCAACTCTATTCTATTGCTTCCCACGGTCCCAAAGCACCAAAAACACTGGAATGTACCCTGTCTGATGTGCACATTCACACCTTCTCTCACCTCTATGTCTTGGAGTCTCCTTTCTATTCTGATAATAGAGAAATCTGAAAATAAGTCATTCAAATACAGTTTAGAAATATATTGTGGGATTCCACCCCCAAATCCTGTAATGTATCTATCTAATTATGCATAGTGGAGACTCATTAATTCACTTAACAAAGATTTAATTTCCTACTATATTTGATGCACTGTGCCAGGATTTTAAGATTGTAAGGAACTTTAGAGAGTAATGAGTTCACCTAAAAGTGCTTTGTAGCTTGCAAATTGTTACACAATATTGCTGTTATTGTTGAGTCATTTCGGTCAAGTCTGGCTCTTCATAACCCACTTGAGTTTTCTTGGTAAAGATATTAGAGTGGTTAGACATTTCCTTCTCCAGTTCATTTTACAGATGAGGAAACTAGGGCAAACAGGGTTAAGTGACTTGCCCAGTGTCACACAGCTGGTAAATGTCTGACATCACATTTTCACATAAGTCCTTCCAACTCCGGGGCTGGCACTTTATCCACTGTGCCTCCTAACCGCCCAGTTTATGTCCCCAGTAAATATGTATTGAGCAACCACCAAGCCCAGGGCAAGGACTTTGGGGAAATAGAAACTATGTTTCTGAGACTATGAAACAAATGCCTCTGAAGAGGCCACCACCATTTTCTCAGAAGGCGATGGCAGAATCCCCTCCATACCTTGCCTTCACATTCTTCAGTTTTCTATGGCCCTCCCGAGACTAGAGAGGGATGGATGGATGCCTAGACTAGCATTCTTCATCGGGGAATAAACTCAGCGCTTAATTGTTATCAATTCCCTTGTTTCCCGTTGTACATGAGATGTTACTCACAAACAGCAGCTATGGTTGCCTGATTACAGATATGTAATTAATTCTGGAAAAGGCTAATATGAAATAACCATCTAATGCATCTCAGCAGGTGTCACTGTGGGCAGAAGAACACATCACACAAACAGTGCGCATTTTTCTAGCCTTCATCTCCTACTGGCCCCATGAAATAGGCTGTTCTCTTTCACCAGAGGATGAGGGATTAAGAAACACGTGGAGCTTGCCAAAGTCAACCTCGTCTCTCCCCCAGGGGCCACACTTGAACCACCCCAGTGACAGAGTAAGCCTTATGTTTGTAGTTGGTTTTAAAGAAAGACCTAAAAAAAAAAAAAAGTATGCCAACCTCTGTAAATACTTCCAAAAGTGATTTTGCTTTGACATAAATTCGGTGTCTTTGCTGGCTATGCTGTGAATCAGATTATGACTTGACCTAAAAATAAAAAATAAAATAAAAAAGGCAGGGGGTAGGGGAATTGTTTCCCTTTTCATAGAACCAATAAATGAACCTATAAACTTAGCATTTATAATTCAAAATGCAAACCAAGAAGCCTGGGCTCCTTTCAATGAGTGCTTTTGTCATCAGGAAATAGCTTTCCAGCAAAATGTATTTCTGACATTAAAAATAAAATCGATATCCAGCAAGGAGGGCAATACCTCACTAAAGTCTATTCCCAGGAGACAGAGCCTCTCTCTTTTTGATGTATTTGAAAAATGGGAAAAGACCCTCAGGGCAGGCCAACCTTTTTTCAATACTAGATGCCAGACAGGTTGTATCAGTTAGGATTGCAATTATAGCTAGAGAGACCCACTTTCCAAGAGAATTCAACGAGTTAAAGAATTCAAAGGATCATGGTTTAGAGCTGGAAGCAACCTTAGAGGTCACCTCATCTCATGGCCTCCTTTTCTAAATGAGAAAACTGAGAAATAAAGGATGGAAGTGACTTGCCTGGGGTCACCAAGCTAATAAGTGTTGAAGGCAGATTCAAACTCAGGTCTTCCTGATTCCACGTTCAGCACTATCTACTGTGTCTAGCTACCCAGTTCTTGTTGGTTCAAGTCACAGGAATATCTTTTGGTGGGAAAGATGCCGAAAATGGGGTAAGTAGAGGCACATGTTTTTTCCAAATGAACCACAGATAAAATTGCTCTAAAATGTTTCTCTCTAAGATTTTTGGAAAGTCAAAAGTCAAAATCTTCCCCCCTTTTACTGATTTACTGTTTTTCATGGAAAACAATCTGCATGTTTCATACAAGATTTTTATGTCTAAAACTTTTTAGGCCGCTAAAATAATTCCCATAACTATAACCAATAAAAACTATAGACACCTCTATTGAAATTTAAGGTTTACAAAGTGCTTTACATACATCATCTCATTTGATCACTGGAAATTGAAAAAAAAATACATAGATCCAGGTAACAAGTACGGAATAAATTACTCACCTACAAAGGAACAGTATCTGGATCAATCCTGTAGGACTTACCGGTTCTTTCTTTTGTTTGCTGGGTGCCATTTGATAAAGTAGTGAGTGCGACTGAACAGAAGCTCATCCTCTGTCTCCCCTCTTTTCCTGAGCTCATGTACGTGAATGGTAGTACTAAGCACAGCATAGCACCTGGCACATTTTTTATTCTTGATAAATACTTGTTGACTTAACTTGAATGGCATTATCCTAAGGACATGTATAACTTGAAAAGGGTTTTCAAAAGACCTCAAACATACCACATGAATCTAGCTTGTGGAAAAGAAAGTAATGAACAAATTTTGTTGTTTTATATGATGTAAATACGTTGAAAAGCAGTAACTAAAGAAGAAGGGGAGTATGTTATGAAGGCTCCTAGAAAAATAGGGAGCATCACCGCAGTGGAGGATACTTGTTGGTGGAGGGGAAAAGGGCATTCAGTCTTTAGTCAACATAACTGTGTCTACAATTTATGAACTCACCATGAATGGAAAGTTGGATTTCAAACCACTTATTTGGTCCTCAATTACCTTATCTGTAAATTAAGGTTTAGCCCTAAATGGCTACTGAATTCCTTCACACTATCGTTCTGTGATATGTTCTCTGAGAACAGAATGTATACTTCCACATTGTGGTATGACACACTGCAGGAAGCTCTAAACCCCCCCAGATGACAAGGAAACCTCTGAAGGTTTCCATTGATGAAGAGGCCAGGGAATTCCTAATAGCTCTTAAGTCTATCCTTTCTCATTTTGCTGATAAAACAGTGCTTTGAATGGATCTTAGGATCTTAGAGCCAGATTTGGAAGGAAACCCAGAGGTCCCGTAGTACAACACCCCTCACTTTAAAGATGAGGACAATGAGTGGCTCAAGGTTATACTGGCAGTCAAAGATTTGTTTTCAACCAGCTCTTTGGGCTCCCAAGCCCTTTCTGCTGCTATCACACTGCTTTGAGAAGGACTCATGGACTGTTATAATGTTAATGGCGTTAAAAGATCTTCGAGTTGCTCAGGTGGAGCCCATTATGGGAAGCTTGATTAGGGGAAGCTTGTTTTGTAGGAAGGCCCACACCTTTTGTTAATTGCTAATGAAACCCTGGTCAAGAAGGCCTTGATGCCCCGCAGGCTCTGAAAAGTGTATACTCTGAGGTGAGGTTTTGTTTTGGAGACTTATTCTTTAGAAGAAGGTTCATGTACCAGATGAGACTCTGGGTCTGGTAACTATGTATGTATGTAATGGTAAGACAGTTGGATTTTTCTGTTGATCTGTGATGTATGTATTGCTTATATAGAAGATAGTAGAAGCCCTGTCTGTTGGCCTTTATTTCTCTGCTTGTATTTTCTCTGTTGGTATATGTGATTAAAGAAGATTGTTGACTCCTCAAAAGTTCCTTTCCTTTTAGGAAAGCAGATCTAAGAACCTGTGCTAACAGGCCATCCTGGATGTGTCAGGGTGCTTGCTGCTACAGTTGTTTACAGAACAGCTCAGGGAAATACCTGGGCTTAGCTGGTGAGAGAAGAGCCACACACTCTCTAAGATAGAAGGGCACTCACAAGCCATAGGGTCCAACCTTTACCTGAACTAGAAATCCCTCTACCACATGCCTGACAGACGAGTGGTCAGTTCAGCCTTTGTTAAAGACTTCTGGTGAGGGTCTTTGGCACACAAATAGGTGTTGCCTTAAAAATGGCCTTGGATTCAGTCACAGGCCCAGGGTTCAAATGCTGTGTCTGCTATTACTACTGACATAGCCTTGGGCAATACACTTAAAATCTCTAGGGACTCAGGTTCCATATAAAATGGGGGGTTGGATTAGTGACCTTCCACCTCCCTTCCCACTTTAATCCTCTGATTTCAGCAAGAAGTGAAGTGCCCGGAATAAAGTAGGCACATAAATGAATGAAAATGATTCATTGACTGAGCTTATGATTATGAAGCTCTTTGACCTACTACCTATGTGACCTTGGGCAAGTCACTTAACTTCTATGGAGCTCAGTTTCCTCATTTGTAAAATATATTGCTGTACTAGATGGATTTTGATGACCCTAGGTCTTGACCTCCCCAGGCCCCAGTTTTCTAATTTTCTGTAACAGAACTCATGGATGAAGAGTTTAAGTGGGGGAATCCTTGGGGCTAATGATTACCTGTCCAGCAATTCTGAAAAGCGATTTGTCATTAAGCCCTAAAAGTCACTGCACCACTATTTCCTTTAACACGGCCATACCACTCCTATGTATATACCTCAAAGAGATCAAAGAAAATGGACTAGTGATTCTTCATTCAGAACATCTACTTTGTTTTCCTCCTTTTAATAAAAACTCCTTTCTTGATACTGGGAATATTGTTGTGCTTACAAATGAAGAGTCAGTGTCAGTACTCAGAGTGGGACCTTGCAGAAATGTCCCTACATTTCCTTGGTGGGGCCAAAGAGAATTCCCCCATATGGACCCAAATCTTTTTACATGGAATCTCTGATTCAGACTTAAAAGAATTCACATTAAATCAAAACTCACTAAGCTATTTAGGTAGATGAGAAGAAATACATTCTTTCATTTCAAGTCCCACTTGTAGGATTATCCTGCACTAAAAGAGTGGGGAGCAGCAGGTAAGCTGTCCAGCCCTGAAACAACACTTACTGTCAATTCAGTTCAATTCAGTTCCATCCAAAAGGCATTTACAAAGTATTCATTATGTAGAGGTTATTGTGCTAGGCAGGAAAAAAAAGAAAGCCCCTAGTCTCAAGAAGCTTACATTCCATTGGGTACTTGGAGAGGAGGGATGCATGTTTACAAACCAAAAAACTACAAAGAAAATGGAGAAGGGAGAAAAAGTGACAAAATAAAAGGCCCAGAGAAGGCTACATGTTAGAAGTAATATATATCTGAGTTGAGCTTTGAAGGATGACAAAGAATTGCCTAAGGGAAAAAAGAACATAACCCAAGTACTTCTGGGTGGAAGGTTTAATTTTGATAAGAGTACTTGATAAACTATTTTCTTTTCTGTTATTAATAAAACTGAGGAAAGGTATAGTTTCCCCCCCAAAAAATTATTTTCCTTTAGTCATAAAATTATAGATTTTAAGCATGAAGGAAACATAGAGATTACTCAAACAGTCCCATGATTTTAAAAATGAGTAAACTGAGACCAACAGACTTTAAATGATTCGTATAAGGTCACAGAGCTAGTAAGGGTCAAAGATGGGATTTGAACTCTCAGTACCTTTGACTCCAGATACATCGTTCTTCCCACTCCATGATTTAGTCTCTGCCAATAAAAAGGTAATTAACGTTTATATGAGAGATACTGTGCTAAATGCATATATAATATGCAATACATATTAGCACAATGACCTTTCCTTAATCAAAAGGAACTAGTGCTAACCTCTCTTTCCCACTGTTCCATTGTAGCCTATGCACAACTCAATTTTGTTATTTACAATCCCCATTCTAGTTAATCCAGCACTGGTTTTAACCTTCTAGTAAGGCAGGATCATAGATTTTCTATTTCTTACTTCATGTCAGTTACAAGATTGTAGATTTAGAACTGAATGGAACTGGAGAGAGCATCCTCATTTTACAGGTGGGGAAAGTGAGTCACAGAAAGGTTAATGAGTTGCCCCCAAAAGTGGAGACACTGAGACACTCCCCCCTCAATGTTTAAATATCAGTACTAGAACAACATCATAGAAATAGGGGCAGGTTCTCTCCCTTACCTTTCACCCCTTTCCTTCCTCATTTATTACCCCACCAAGCACCCTCCCTCTCCCTCAAAAAAACAACTTCCATCCATATGGAATCAATCATGTCTTTGATTAGACTAGGCATAACCTTAAGGGCCCCTGGTGGCACTGCTTGGTTTAAAAGGGTTAGCATCCAATAATTTTCAAGTTTTATTTTTTCAATACTAAATAGCTCATTAGGAGAAAAAATACATAATACATACATACACACACACACATATATACATATACATGCATACATACATAAAACATTACGTAGAAAACTTTTCTAAAGATCTCAGTGATCTATGGAATACCTGGAGGTACCCTTTCAATTTCTCAAAAATGAATCTATCATCTCTCATTCCTAATGTTTCATGACTTCTTGGGGAAAATAAGTGAGGAACTTGGGGGAATTTCAAATATGAAAACCAAAGATCCTGAGGCCGGTTACTGGTTTGGGGCAAAAGTTCTGAACCTGGGATCAATGGACAGATTTCAGGGAACCTGTGAACTTAGATCTAATTATGTATTTGTTTCAACATCATTTGTTTCCTTCTTAATTATATTTTATTTTGTGCATGCAAAAACATGATTCTGAGAAAGCAATCATAGTTATCAATAGATTGCCAAACACAAAAAGGGCAAGAACTCATGGATGGTAGGGGCTGTCCTTTACAGATAGATCTGAGGTCCTCCAGATGTAGTATGTCATTTACTATACATAATACATAAAGCATATATATCTGAGGTCCTCCATATACAATATTCAGAGTATCATAAACCTGGAGATGGAGGGCACCTTAGTAGTCTCTTCATTTAACCCTGTCATTTTACAGATGATAAAACTGAAGACCATGCAGGGTGAGCAAATTGCTCAAGGCTCCACAAGGAGTAAGTGGAAGAGACTGTATTTAAACTCAGATCTTACTTTAGCGTGTGGGCTCTTTCCACTGTAACATGACATTAAATCTTTCCTCTCAAGCAACTTTCTTTCTCGTAAGAAGCCCATGAATTCTTATTATTCTTCAAAAGAAGAAATAAAGGGAAGAATAAGATTTCAATAGTCAATGAGGAAATGTGCTAGGTCCCATGACAACTTGACAATCATGGCTCCATTAGGTAAACTTCACCTGCCCCATTTAACCAGCAGTCACTCTTATTATTAAGAGAGATTTAAAGCCGGTCCTTTAAAAATGTGTTTACACTTAATCTGTGTAGGAGAAATGCTGACAAAGCTCAGCGTGATATGTCATGCTGATGATGTGTAAGGGAGAGAAATTCAGACTGCCATAGGCAAAGCCCAAGCCTCTCGGAGCGTTTTAATCGCATTTTTATTGGAAGAGCTTATTAGGGGATGTAGACGTTGACAAATTTTCCAGATAGTTTGCCAAGTGCGCTATGGAATCACCTGCTCTGAACTGTAAACTCGTCTTAAGAAATTAGATGTTAATATTTTAGCCTAGTCTGAAAGTAAAACCCCACAAGGAGGGCAGAAAAGCTTAAACATCCAAATGATTTTATTATGAAGAGAAAATTTGTCTAAATAAAGGTCTTTTAAAATGGTTTCATTCCCCTATAGTAATAATTATGTAGTAAGAAAGCCATTATATTCCTTTATACAACAAAGTATGTTAATATTTTAAGTATTAGAAATTTCTTCTCTCTCTCTCCCTCTGACTATCTATTTCTCTGTGTGTGTGTGTGTGTGTGTGGTAGTTCCTGGTACTAGCTCTTCCTTGACAAAAAAAAAAAAATCTAGGATATAGCATTGAAATAACCAAACTCTGAGGACACAAAAGAACATGTCACTCAACAGCTGAAACAAACAGGTGTTTGGACTGCCCAAGCTAAATTTTTAGGTCTGCCATTGGATGGATGACGGATAATGGCCCTTCACCTCTTCCAGTTTTCATTTCTATCCATAAAGGGGCAGGACAATGACTATCATCTTGGCCAATCCCCAAAGATGAAATGTGAGTAAGACAACATGGATGAAATACATTGAGATCTCCAGCATAAACAGGACATAACAACCAAGAACATCCCAAAGTCACATGTTCCTGGGATGACAGAGAGTTATCATTGTCCCTGCCAGCCAACATATTGTTTTGTCATTTTCTTCTTCGACTTTTCCCTTTTGTATCTCTCTGAAAGCATATGCCAGAGTTGCTATATAATAATGGTGATGATGATGATGATGAGGATAGTGCTTTAAGGTTTGTAAAGTGTTTTACAGGTGTTATCTCATTTGATGAATAAGACACAAAATAAATAAATAAAGACACAAAAAGGAGGCGGTAAAAAGGTTTTGTTCTATCTGGGTGATGTCTGTCTGTCGTAAGACTCATTCCTTATTTCCCTTCCCTACTATTCCTCGTTCCTCTCTTCTGTCTTTCTCTTTCAATAAAGTTCTTTCCTTTGAAGTTAACTAAATCCCTCCGCGGGAGGGTAAAATGAAGACTGAGAATTTGCTGGGGGAATCAGAAAAGACTTCATACAGAGGATGGCACCTGGCCTTAGTTTCAGAGGAAGAGGGGGTCTCTGGGAGGTGAGGGGGTGGCACATTCCAGGCAGAGCAGCCAGCCAGTGCAAAGGCATTGAGATGGGATCGGAGGATCAGGAATCAAAAACAGAACAAAGTCTGTGCCCATCAATTGGAAAATGGCTAAATAAGTTGTGATGTGAATGTCATGGAATATTGCTACACAGCAATAATTCATATGACTATGAAGAAGTCAGTGAAGCACGGTAGCCCTTATATGAACTAATGTGGACAAAAGTAAACAGAACCAAGAAAATAATTTAAATAATGACTACAACATGTAAATGGACAGGAATAAAAAGTAAGGAAGGGAGAGAGGGAAAGCAGGAAGGAAGGAAAGAGGAATGAAGCAGAGAGGAGGGAAGGAGGGAAAGGAAAGAAGGGAAAGAAGACGGAAGGAAGAAAAACAAACTTTAATTATAATGGCTAATTTGGGACTGGAAAACATGAGAAATTGTGTCTTTCTGTTATAGGCAGAGGTGGGGGACTGTTGAAGCAAAATACTGCATATACTTTTTGACTTGAGAGATGAGTTGAATAGTTTTTGTTGATCTTTTTCTTTCTCCTTTCCTTTTTATTTGTTACAAGGGGTGGACTTTGAGGTGGGGGAGGGAATCTATTCAGAAAAGTTAATGATAAAGAAAACATCAATAAAATCTTCTTAAGAGAAGACGTTTGAATTAGTTCTTGATAAAATATCACACATGGGGGCAAAGAATGATCAAATATGAAATAGGTGGAATATCCCACTGCATTAAAATGAATAATTTTAGGAAGTATCTTTTAACTGATAATTAAATTTCTATAGTAGAAATTATCTCTAAAAATATTCCAGAACTTATTTTTTTTCCATTTGCATGAAAGAATGCCTACTCCTTGGCCTTACTATTTACCTCTTCATTCTGGCAAAAATAAAACAAAATAAAATTTAAAAACAAAATGAGCATCTAATCAAGGAGAGTTTTGAGGAAAGTAATTTGGAATACGTTTTCTAGAAAACAATGACTTTTGAAAGGTGTTATCAATTACTGCGTTAAAACAGAGAACTGCATTAAAAGAACCTGGCAGGTGAATCTAGGATGGGAGGCATGTTTGTAATAACAAATAGCTCTTTGCTACTCCAAGAGCAAAAACAGGAAAAGCCCTTCACTGGCTTTGACCACAGTAAGCCTGGGAATGATCTCTTTCTGAGTGCCTGCTGGAAAGACTGTCCATAAAATGGTAGAACCCATTCATCAGCTGCTCAGAGCTCAGTTCATGTTCTACTTGAGCCTTAATAAGATTCAGAAAGTAGAACAGGCTCCTGTCCAAAAACAGTAGTCAAATGGAAGGAATCTTGGGTAACTGGGAAACCAATGCTGGAGGTTCTAGACACTGCATACAACTTCATGATGTCCTTAATAATTCTTCCCATCTCAGGGATGGCAACATGCCACTCTTTACCAAAGCCGTACTCTGATGGTCCAACATGGTGTGGTAATGTTACCAGATTCTCAAGGGCTATGCCACCATAGTTGAAGCATTTGTAGGTTTTACTTACCTTAACAGGCTTCAGATATCTACAATGGACCATGCCTCTGTTATCTAAGGACCAGTCCATAAAAGCTTAAAAAGGCTCGTCACTGAGAGGTTGGCCATCAAAAACCTGATTTTGGTCAAGAAGACTCCTAAAACATCATCTAAGGAGTAGAAAATCCAACTTCATTCAACAAATATTTATTACACACTCCTCATGTGGAAAACACTAACTTCCATAATGGTGAGTGAGTTTCCCTAGATCATTGTGTCTTCTCATCTGGGGTTACCATCCATTACGCTGTATGTATCTGGTAAATACATTGTCTCCCCTACTAGAATGTGCAGCAACATTTTTGTTTTTGTATAGAGCCTGACACATATTAAATGATTAATAAATGTGTCTGTGTGTGTGTATTGATTGATTAATTTCCCATGTAACTACTCCCCTGGACTTCATCATTATCTACAGAAACTCATCTTCCTACAAGATCAGATCAACTCATGAATTCACATTTCTTCAGTAGCCCTTCCTCCCCTCCGGCTCCTCCCTCTCTTTGATTGAAGGGTGGAGGTTAGACTTGGAAAACTCTACCAAGATCTTCCACTTAAGGAGGGGTCCCAGGGCACCACCCTTTTCAGTATCTTTTGGTACGTCTTCTTCCAATAGATTGTGAGCTTCTTAAGGGCAGGGACTATTTTATTGCCTCTTTTTGTATCTCCAGCGATTAGTAAGTGCCTGGCCCATAGTAGGCCCTTAATAAATATTTACTAAGTGATTGCTAAAATGGAGAGATTAGATAATAGTACAGGTAGGTAGATTTAGAACTGTTTAAATAATTTAACCAAAGTAAATTATCATGATGAGTCTATGTAACTTTGGAGAAAAGTCTCTAATGGAAAACCACATCAATCTTTTCTTTGTCCCATGCTGTTCAGAATTTTTAATTAATTATTTGGATAAAAGTATAGACAGCAGTTTATTAAATTTGTAAATGACATGAAACTGGGGACTGTTATAATTCCAGATGGAAGAATTAGGATCCAAGAAAATTTAAACACATTACAATAGTGGTCCAAATTCAATAAGCAGAAATGTTACTGAGATAAATGGAAATTCCGATACATGACTTGGAAAAATCACTTTCTAATGTAAGAAAGATACTGAAAGTGTAGCCAGAGTGTAATTTAAGTGAAAAAGACATGGGCATTTTAAGTGGACTGCAAACTCAAATAGACTTAACACCAAGACCAAGAGAAACAGATTCATAGATTCCTCAAATTAAAAGGGACCTCAGGGGCCATAAAGTCTAAGTCATGTCTGAAAAAGAATCCTGCACACATCTGCAACAAGAGGTTGTCGAGCAATTACCTGAGCATCCCTAGTGTGGTGGAACACATGAGCAGCTGACTTTGCCCATTCTGTTTTGGGGAGTTCTAGTTGCTATTTGTTTTTCCTAAAAGTGAGCGTACGTTTATTTCTCTTTACGTTTTCCTTATTTTCCTTGGTCCTGTCCTCTATGGTTAACTAAAACATGTGCATTCCCCCTTCTATATGACTGAAGAAGAAGAAGGAAGAAGAAGAGGAGGAGGAGAGGGAGAAAAGAAGAAGAAGATGATGAAAGAGGAGGAAGAGGAGACAACTAATATGTAACGTGGGCTATATAAGAAAGCCAAAGTAGGCGGAACAAAGTTAGTGAGTCCCACCAAACTCTGACCTGGAGAGTCCACTCTGGAACACTGAGTTCAGTTCTGGGTGTCACCTTTTTAGGAAGGAAATTAGACACTGTAGAGACTGCCTCAAAAAGGGCAATCAGAAGAATGGAAGGGATTGCAGACCCTGTCACATAATGATTGGTTGAAGGAAATGGAAAGATTTAGTCTAGAGAAGGCAGAACTTAGTGGGGCCATTGCTGTGGACTTCAAGTATTTGAAGAGTTGCTATGGGAAGCAGGATTTGATTTGCTCTGCTTGGTCACAATTAAGAATAATAGGAGGAATGAGGGGAAGATACAGAGAGAGATTTAGGATTGGTACAAGGAGGAACGGTTACACAGTACAGAGCATTGAGTTCAAATCCAGCCTCAAATGCTTATTAGCTGTGTGACCCTGGGCAAGTAATAAACACAACTGCCTCAAAAAAAAAAAAAGATTGGTGCAAAGAAAGACTACCTAACTACTAACTGCAAATGCTATCCAGAAGTTTCCCCTCACTAGAAGTCTTCAAATTAAGGCTGGATGACCATTTACTCGTCACAGATAGCATAGAAGTTATGTCTCTTCATATAAAGGTTACATTAAATTGCCTCAGAGATCCCATCCAACTTGTGAGATTCTTGGAACCATGAAAACGCACTGTTTTGGAATCCAGGGGGAAAAGGGGGCAAAGATTGAGAAGTGTTTCATTATGTCCAGTGCTACTAGGAGATGAAAGAGGATTAGAGGAAGAGGAAAGGGCCTATTGATTACCAACAAGGAAACCTCAGAGAAAACTGTCTCAGTAGGCTAGTTGTGATGGAAATGAAGTTGGGAAAGCTGACAAATATGAGAAGGTATTAAGAAAGTTTTGTCAGTTAGGTTTTGAGACCTTAAGAAATTTAACTGAAGGGGAAAAGATATGAGGTAGTGGCAGGAGTAAGGGGAAGCTGACTATTACGTATCTGAAGGGAAGCATATTCAAAATTTGATGGGAAAGGAGAGGTTAAAGATGGAAGAAAAAAGAGATGGATTGATGGAACAGGTTTGTGATGGAAATGCTAAGAGATGTGAGCAAGTGGAACAGTTGGTCTTTTTTAAAATTTATTTTGCGCTTTTTATTTTATTTTTAGCATTCATTTTTATTACAAATTCCCTCCCTTCATTCCCTTCCCCTCCCACTGAGAAGGCAAACAATATGATACCCATCATACAAGTGAGGTCATGAAAAATATATTTCCATATTAACCATGTTGCCAAAAAAAGCAAGAAAACAAAACAAACAAAAAAAAAATCAAGAAAACCAAAATGGAAAAAAACTGCATCAATCTGTTCTCAGGGATCATTAGCTCTCTCTCTGGAGAGGATAGCATTTTTCGTCATGAGTTCTTTGGAATTGTCATGGACCTTGTATTGATCAGAGTAGCTAAATCTTTCACAGTTGATTATCATTACAATATTGTTTTTGCTGTATACAGTGATCTGGTTCTGCTCCCTTCACTTTGTATCAGCTCAGATAGGTTTTCTCAAATTTTTATGAAACCATCCATTTTGTCTTTTTTTAAATATATAACATTTTAATTTTTTCACCAATTATAAGTAAAAATATATATTTTTAACATTTGGGTTTTTTTTTTAAAGTTTTGAGTTCCAAATTCTATCCTTCCCTACTGCCTTCCTCTCCCCACTCCCTGAGATGGTAAACAACCAAATACAGGTAATACATATGCAAACATGTAAAAACATTTCCATATTTATCATTTTGTGCAAAAATACTTTATTCAAAAGAAAAAGAATGAGTGAAAGTAAAAAATAGCACACTTCTATCTGTATTTAAACACTATCAGTTCTTTTTCTCTGAAGGCAGAGAGTGTACTTCATCATTAGTCCTTTTAATAGAATATAGTAGTATTCCTTCACAATCATACACCACAACTTGCTCATCCATTCCCCAAATGCTAGACATCCCTTAATTCTTTGCCACCACAAAAGAGTAATTATAAATATTTTTGTATGTGTGGGTATTGTTTCCTTTTTTCTTTGAACTCTTTGGGATACAGATCTAGTAGCAGTATTACCAGGTTAATATACCCTTTAGGCATAGTTCCAGATTGTTCTCCAGAGTGGTTAAACTAGTGCACAATAACAGGGCATTAGTGTCCCTATTTTTCTGCATCCCCTCCAGCATTTATCGTTTTCCATTTTTTTTCACATTTGTCAGTATGATAGTTGTGAGGTAGTACTTCACTATTGTTTTAATTTGTATTTTTCTAATTATTAGTGATTTACAACATTTTATATGACTACTGATAACTTTGATTTCTTCTTCTGAAAATTTCCTGTTTACATCCTTCGATCGTTTATCAATTGTAGAATTGCTCCTATTTTTATATATTTTATTCAGTTCCCAAAATGTTTGAGGAGAAATGAGACTTTTATCAGAAGAAATTTCTGTACTTTTTCTATTTCCTTACTTTCTTCCTAATTTAGCTGCATTCATTTTGTTTGTGGAAAAGTTTTTTTTTTTTTAATTCCATGTAATGGAAATGACCAGGTTTACCTCCTGTGATGCTCTCCATCTCTTATCTGTTCATGATCTCTTCCCTTATCCATGGATCTGATAGGTAATTTTTTCCATGTTCCCCTAATTTATGGAAGCTAGTCTTAATAAGGACAAGAACTACGTCTTCTATGATGGAAGCTCGAGAGAGAGAAAGATGATGATGATGAAGGCAAGAGATGATAAATAAGAACCCTGAGAGGTTCAGAGGAATATAGATGAGGAGGGAAGAGGATGGAGTTCACATTAGATGGTCTCTGCCTTCATGGAGAAGTGTGAGGCAAGGTACTAACTATTGATAATTACATGGCAAACAGTGGAGTTGGTGTGTTGAGGAGAAGAGAACAGAGAAAATGTGGAACAGCCATTATGGGCAAAGTGACAGATCATCCATCAGAAATAGATAAAAGGGGTGCTGATCTATGTTGGTGAAAAGAATTGCCTGGCTGATGAAATCACAGATCTTTTGAATTATTGAAGTAAGAAGATGTTAGTTTTTCATTGAAATGATAAATTACTCTTGGTCTCTACCTTACTTAAGACATATTCCATTTTATTATGTGTCAGAAGTTTTTACCCTCAATAATTATGGTTAAATCTGCTTCTTAGTCTCTAAAAATAATAAGATGCAGGTATTTCACCAATTTTCATTTTTAATTAAAATTAACTCAGCCCTCCTTTAAGCAGCAGCTGTATACAGATCACTTTGCACAGTATCTAAGAGAAATGCAGTTTAGATTAGACAAAATCCTATGATCTCTGACTTTATGAAGCTTATAGTTCAATAAAGGATATGACATATATACAAAGATACAAAATAAATGGTAAGTGCATAAGAGAGGAGCAAATAAAATTTTGTCTGAGCGACAGGGTGTTGAAAGGTGGGGGACGTCAATACGGAATAGGAAAAATCAAGGAAGTATCTCTGGAATAGGTAGCATTCGATTTGGGTTCTAAAAAGATGAGACGAAAATAAGCAGCCTGTGAGGAGAAGAGAGGGTACTCCGGACTAAGAGCAGTAGAAATCTAGATGGTCAAGTATGGGGCAGTTGATGAATAGTCAGCAGGACAGATTGCTTCAGGAGAACATAAAGGTAAGAAGAAAGGATGGAGAGATTGGCCGGTGCTAGATTCTGAAGCACCTTGGATGACAGGTGAAAAAGTTCATTTGACAATTGGCAACGAAGACTTTCCCAGGTACAAGATCCCAGGATCAAAAGCTGGGGGAACCTTCAATCTTCAAGTGTCTAATGAATTCCAGACCCTGTTGAGGATATAAGAGAAAAATGAAACCACTCTTATTCTTAATGAACTCACATTCTTATGTATTCTCCTCCAAACCACATACTGCAGTCCATTTAATTCACTAATGTGGATACTGAGATCAAGTCTAGTTAAATGACTTGCCCAGAGTTACAAAGACAGTGTGACCTTCAACCTCAAATTCTTTGAGCTGTAAGAAATGTTGTGGAAGTAGAATTAACAGGCTAGATCCCTGACTCATTGTGGGAGAGTAGGGGAAATTGAAGAGTCCAAGGCAATTCTAAAGTTTCAAACATGGGTGACAGAATAGATGATGTTGAGAATGATGGAAAGAAAGGCAGAGTTAGTAGGGAAGACCTTAGGCTTACTTTAGGGGCACCTTGAAGTTGATGTACAAGGGAAATGAAATTAAAGGTATCCTCCAGCATCTTTGCCAAGAAAAGCCTCAATAACGTCATGAGGAGCAGGATACAACTGAAATGACTGAGCAACAGCAACAACCAGGGTTAAGTCAGTCAGTCAGTCAGTAAGCAATTACTCAACACCAATGACGTGCAACACAAAGAGCTAAGTGCTGGGGATACAAAGAAATAGGAAAAGCAGCCTTTGTTCTCAAGCAACTCAGTGTCAGTGGGGAGACAACATGCAAGTACATATGTACATATGTACATACTGGATAAATCAGAGATGATCTCTGAAGGAAGGCCCTAAAATTAAGGAGGAATGGGAAAATCTTCTTCTAGATGGAGGTAAGGGTCTGGAAGTCTAGTAGGAGGTCATGGTTAAAGATTCCTCGAGGTGATCATGAGGTCAAGGTTGGAAAAGGCAGGTGAAGCTAACATGGGGAGATTGACTTTGAGAATTTGGATGGGCCAAAATATCGGAGGGCTCAGTGATAATGAAGGATAGGTTTTGTGGAAGTGATACATGAGAATTCTAAAGATGGGAGACTATGGTCTGATTGGGTAAGTAACAACAACTTACAATTGTATAGTACTTTAAGGTTTACAAAGCCTTATCTGTCAACCAATCAATAAATATTTCTTAAGGACCTACTATGTGCTGGGCACAGTGGTAAGTTAGTTTTACCTTCACAACAATTCTATGAATAGATGCTATTATGATTCCCACTTAGCAGATGAAGAAACTGAGGCAGAAAGATTAATGCCTAGGATCTCAAAACCAATGCCAATTGTCTAGACTTTTGTCTTGCCACTAGACTTCAATGACTCCAGAAGACAGAATGAGGCTGACACCTCTGCCTCACTTAAATCTAATTCATGCCCAAATCAAGACATGGCACCATGATGTCATGGGACCTCTACAAAAACACAGGATCAACAACACCAGCAGCAACAGGATCGAAATCCAGTTCTCCCTGACTCTAAATGCAACCCTCTATTCCCTGAATGGCTTAATGGCCATGATAGGGGTTTCACCTGAGATTCCCATGGAAAAGGAATTTAGAGTCTTAGAGAATTGTCTCAAATATTCAGAGATTAAGTGATTTGTCCAGGGTCAAACAGAAGGTAAGTATCAGAGACAGGGATTGAATCCAGGTCTTCTTGGTTCCAAGACCAATGTTCTATCCATTACACTATCCATGCTACTTCTCCTGATCAGAGATATATATAAAAAAACTATATGCTTCCTCTAAAGCTGCTTTTTCTATACTCATAAATTACAGAAGAAACTGTCTTTATGATTGTAACATTTTTTAAAATCTATTAGTCTATAGATGCCATTTAAATAAGACTGGCTGTGTGGAGAATACCAACAAATGTAAGAATCCATAACCCAATGCCATTTTGTATATTTTAGGCTATCACCTAAGTCACAAAGAAAATTGATTTTTCTAGACATGTTCCAGTCCTTGCTCCTCTCTGCTCCCCCCTCACTGCCAACTGTCGTCCTGTCTCCCCAGATGAAACTCTTGACGCCTTCCCCAGCATTCTCTTCTTCTTTCCTGTTCCAAACAGCTGTCTTCCCTTCCTGGCAGAAACTGCCTGACATCTGGCTACTCAGGATGGCCACCGCAATGATGGGCAGAAACTATTTATTGCAGCTTGTCTAACCAAGGGACCCTGTACTGCTATCCAAAAAGGCATTTCGAGAAAAAGGACAGGAAAACCTTACCCGGGACGCAAAGAATAGAAAACCAAGGCTCGAGTAAGCATTACATCCACATATTGATGGGTTTTTTGTTTTGTTTTTTAGCAATAAAGAGAAACAGTTTCATCATCCTTCCAGGAAAAGGCCAGTATAAGAACATTAAGATTCTGAATAGAAAACCTTCAAAGTGATGATTGATTTTTTCATCCAAATAAGACCATGACAAACTCAAGTCATCAGGCAATAAACATTTAATAAAATGGGAGGGACAATATATGAATGACTAGGGACCTGTGGAAGTTGGGCTGAATTTTGAAGAAAACCAAGAGATTCTAAGAGGCAAAGTAAAGAACATTCCAGGCATGGGGAAGAGCCAAAGGCATAGAGGTGGGAGATGGAGCACTGTATTTGGAAACTACAAGAAGTGTTTCTGGAAAGAAGGGTGTGTGTAAAAAGGCTAGAAAGGGAAGAAGGGGTAAGGTAATGAGCTTTAAATGCCAAACAAAGCAATATTCACTTGATCCTATAGCACCCACCTTGACTCACTGAGTGGGGAAGGTGACATGGTGAGACCTACATTTTTAAAAAGATCATCTTGGTAGCTGAATGAAGGATGGATTGAAATGAGGAGAGACTTGAGGCAATAAAAATTAATTGTGGTAATACAGGAAAGAGATGTTGAGATAATGTGATATACACAAGACAGGTTGTGAATATAGAAGTTAAAAGATTTGACAGTGGCTTGGATATGAAGGATATGAATGAGAGTGAGGAAGCAAGGATGGAACCTAGGATGTGGGCCTAAGTGACTGGGAGAATGATGACCATTTCTTTTCTTATCCTAAGCACATTAATTTTGTTTTTGCTGAAGTTTTTCAGTTTCATATAATCACATTTTTCTTTCTTTTTGAATGGCAGGTGGGGGAGACAGGAGAAGAAAAACCAACACCGATTTTTGTTCACTAAATAAATAAAAATCTCTATGAGAAACATTTTATCAGAGACTATCCTTTTAAGACTATATTTTGCCTTACTGAGTCAAATAGGATAATGGATAATGAGTATTCCTGCCAAAGATATAGACTCCGACCCACCGGGGTCTGCTTATTGTACTTAACTCTAATGTTTCTTCTCAAAAGTCAACCACAACAAAAAACGAAGAAATCTACCAACACAGTGAGTTCTTATATTCTCACTTTTTCTCTGTGCCTTTCAGCTATGTTAGTGAAAAGAAATCTGTCATTTGTTTTCAAAATCTGCTTTTTCCCTGTCTATAATTATACCATGGACACTCTTCATACATGTACACACTTCGTTCTTATAAAAATGTTCTGAAGATGAGAAAGTAAGTCCATGGATTGCAGTTAGTTAGTTGCTCTCAGGCATAATTTTTGGTACTGATATGGACTGTGAGTGTTCCTAGTAATTCCTATTTTCCCACTTTTTTGATATTACTGGACTCTAGCCCTCAGCGGTGCTTTCAGCATTATAGTGCCTCCAATATCATAAGTTCTTCGTCATGTTCTTGTTCTGTTTCCACTCCTTCTCCTAACTTTTGTTTGCGTGTTTCTGTATCCTTATATATCACATGGAGGATGAAGGTGTTATTAAATGGGATGGTTTATTTGATTGGCTCAATTTTCCACTCGTTTGTTGTCCATACAGCTTCATTTTGAAAAGCTGTCTAGATACTCTACCTTGTCTTGTTTTTAGACAAAGCTTTCAGCAGATTCGTTACTGTTTTATGGACTGCCCTAATTGTAGTGGGCTTTCCCTGCAACATTAAACTGAAATTTACTCAGCCATTCGTTGCTTCTCTCTCTGCCCTCTGTGGCTAAACCAGAATCTAGAACCTCTTTCATTTGATACTCTTTTTAAATATATTCATATAGTTATCATGTCTCTCCTAAATCTTGCCCTCTTCAGGCTAAACATCCTAATGTCATTCATTTTCTTTTCAATCCATCAAGAAGCTTTTAGTAAAGCACTACTGTATGCTAGGAACTATACTAGAGGTTAGGCATTCAAAAACAAAAATGAAATAATCCCTGTCCTGGAGGAGCTTATGTTCTACAGGGGAAGACAAGGTATACATATACAAATGTATGCAAGATGCCAGGCCCAAATACAAATTTTCTATAGAAGGCAGAACTAATAAACTCCTCCTTTGTAAAAAATAACCTTCAAACTGGAAAGAAAATGTAACAGATGGGTAATGGTAAACAAGAGTAAACACCGATCTCCCTTCAATGAGTTCAGGTTGTTGGGATTACATGAATTACATATTAAAAAAACAGAAAGAATCCATGATTTAATTACTAAGTTATTGTTGATGATCTCTGAGAAATCCAAGAAAGCAAACGAGAGGTCATGGAGTTGGAGATGGGAAAAAATCCTAATTTTCTAAAGGGAAGGACTATAAGCTGGTGAGTCTGACTTTTATTCCTGGCATCATTCTAGAATGGCTTATTAAAGGGATGGTTTGTGCTGACTTAAATGAAAAGAGTGACTCTTTAGTCATTCAGTATGCCTCTAGAACATCATACCAGACCAAGCGCATCTCCTTCATTGACACATATACTAAGTCAATAGAAAGAAGGTAACGGACATAATAGAGCTGGATTTCAGAAAGGGATCTGGCAAGAAGCACCCCCAAGTTATGGAGCTAATCCTCATGTAGCTACTTCTTGTACACATGCACCAGTGAATCAACAGTATTAGTAAAATAGAGAGTCCCCAAATGAACCCAATACTCTAAATATGGTCTGCCCAGAGCCCAGCACTGTATTGCTTCCCATGATCTGGACACTACACCTCATTATGTGGCTTTTTGGCTTCTATATCACACTGTTGACAAATATTGACCACTAACACCATGCCCTAGATCTTTATTTTATTAACTGTTATTTTAACTTATTAACTGTCATCTAGCTATGCTTCCTCTATCAGGTAATTGGGAAGGTATTTTTTTAACCTAAGTATAATAATACCTATATTTATACATACATTGTATGTATTATCTGTGTATATATACACACAAGTATGTATAATGTTGTGATGCATTAGATATATGTTATGTTATATCTGTATAGGTATAGATATATTATAGATAGATATGTATTAGGCATCTATATTATAGATATGCATTAGAGAGAGAGAGAGAGAGAGAGAGAGAGAGAGAGAGAGAGAGAGAGAGAGAAAGTGAGAGAAAGAAGAATTGGATTAGATTATAGGTAATCTTTTCAGATCCTGACTGTCATCTAACATATTCTTTAATTTTCTCAGGTTAATGTCATCCACAGCTTTGGAAAAGCATGCCTTCTATTTCTTCATCAAGTCACTGATAAAAATATTGAAAAGCATAGAACCTTGAACAATCCATTAAGACTCTTCACCAGAGAACTTCTTCCTGGTTGACACTGAAGTGTTCATGCCTGCAAGCTGTTGAAAATGCACTTCATGGAGGATCTTGAGACCAAGAATTGCTTCTTGTTTGTTCGGTTTTGCCTTTCTTGGTATAGACAACACTAAGCCCGGTGCCTGGGACATATTTAGTTCTTTAAAAATGGTAGGTGACTTATAACCTAGCCCACACCTCTCCATTTGAACTATAAGGAGAAGATAAGAGAATTTACCCAACTGTTTCCTAAAATCTAGGCATACCATGTTTATGGCTATAAAAAAAAAAAGGAAAAGAAAAGGAAACAAACTTAGTTTTGCATGATCCATTCTCCATGAAGTCATGTTAACTCCTTGTAATCACCCTTTTTCCTTTCAAGATATTTAGAAGCCACCTTCCTCATGGTGATCTCCTATTGCTCCTTCAAGAAAACTGGTCTAGTCAATGAAGACCCTTTACCAACAATATGGTTCTTCTACTCATGCCACCAGAAATGCCTTTCTCCTCCCCTAAGTTATCCAGATCCTGACTTCTTGAAGCTTTAACCTAACCACTCCAGTCCATATGAATCTCTTCTTGTTCAAGCTTTTAGAGACCTGATTTAAATAAAGTTCAGCTTTATTTTGTTATTTGACCATTTAATGTGTGTTGTTACTTTCCCTAAATATCATAAATAAAAATAGAGCTAGCAATTATAGAGAGCTCTAAGCTTTGCAGACTTCCTCATGGTAACTCAGTTGAGTTCCTCAAAGGTAGAAATGGGGTCACATACTTATGTACGCATTTTTTATTGCATACCCCTTACATTTGGTATAGATTAATTGACACTTGGTACATAGTAAACACAATAAAAATTTCTCGAATGCAACTGGAAATTAGTTGATATGATTCTATCATGTTTCTATTTATGTGCATATTGATGAAGCCACAGTTTACTTCTCAATCTGTTCTTATTGCCCTGGCTCATCAGCTTACCAGGTTTCCTATTCAGTTTGTGTATCCCCTTGCTAGTTTTCATTATTCTTGAAGGTTTGCTTGGCAATTTCAGGTTTTACCTGAATACTGCCCTTTCTTTGGCATTGAGTCAATGCTTTATGTTGCCAGGTAATATGATTGTTGGGGGGGATAACATCATGAAATATTACCCCCTCTTAATGGTTCCACGTTCCCTTTGTTCAAGGTCCATTTCTGCTCTTCGTGTAACAGATACTCTAACTGGCCAGAGTTTTAGTTTCCAGTAATTGAAACAAAAAAAATCTTTATCCAAGGTTAACTGTACTTAAGTCAAACAGAAGGCAATTTATATTCTTGAAATGAATTAAGTTACCTGACCTATCTTAAAGTCCCTTGATTAAAACACCACTCTGTTATCTAATAAGGAACCCTGAAAGCAGTCAAAATTGGACTGAAATGATCACTGAAAATGTTATAATTAAACAGTGAATGGCTTGAGGGTCCCTAAGATAATCTGATCCGGCTCCCCCCCACCCCGTCCCCTTCCTTTTGGTCTTATGTCAAGAATGCAGACGATAACAGCAGTAGATGTCTGAAGAGGTAAAACAGCTCCATGTCTCTGCTAAATGCAAAGACTTGACGGCTTTCCCTTCATCACCCCCAAGCCTTTTTAAATTATACACATCCCAACAGGGTCTGCAAATGAATCTTGGTTCTGTTTTGCTTATATCTAAAGACTAGAAGTCCTCTGGAAAGGCAGAAAAAGATTTAAAGAGGGAAAGACCAGAAAGGAGGTTGTGGGACAGGAAATGCATTAACTTTGGTTTTCTTTCTGTCCCTGTCTCCCCATTCTATTCTCTTTTCCCCTTGCTCTCCCTCTTTCTCCTTCCTTCTTTTCTTATTCCATATCCTTTCTCCTCCTCCGTCTCTGTCTCTAACTCTTCTGTCCCTCTTTCTCTTCTCTCCCTCTCAAGCTCTCTGTTCCTCTCTCTTGCTTTTTCCCTCTCTTTACTTCTTCTTCCCTTTGCATCCATTTTTCTCCTTCTCTTTTTCTTTCTTTCCTTCCCCTTTCTCTCCCCATGTCTCTCTCCCTCTCTCTCTATGCATCTTTCCTCCTCCCATTCCCTCCTTCCTCCTTTTCTCTCCCCTCCTTCTTTCTCCAATTCTCCCTCATTCTTTTCTTTTTCTCCCTCTCTCTCCTATTTTTATCCTTGATTTCTTCCTCCCCATTTTCTTTCTTTGTTTCCTTCTTTCTTTTTTCCCTGTTTCCTCTTTCTTTTCCCTTGTCTTCCTTCATTTCTTCCTTCCTTCTTTCCTTCCTTCCTTCCTTCCTTTCTTCCTCTTCCTCCCTCCCTCTTCTTCCATTTCTCTCATTTAGGGCATCTAGGTGGATAGTGGGTAGAGCACCAGTGCAGGAGTCAAGAGGACCTGAATTCAAATCTCACCTCAGACACTTGACACTCACTAGCTGTGTGACCTTGGGCAAGTCACTTAACCCCAACTGCCTCATCCTGGGTCATCTCTAGTCATCCTGATGATGGATTCAGATGGCTCTGGAGGAGAAGTGAGGCTGGTGACCTGCACAGCCCTCCCTCACTCAAAACAAAATCAAGTGCAAGTTGTCATTATTTCTCTGATGGCAAGGTCTTCTTTGACAATGAAGGACGAACACACACATTTCTCTCATTCCCTCACTCTAACACACATCTCCTTTCTTAGTCTGTTCTCTTTTTTCTCTTATGCATAAAATCAGTGGGGATTAGCAAAAAATCAGAAGCAAGTATATTGATTATTGGGTGTTTTTATCAGTTACTAAAGCTGCTCAGGAGAAATGAATTTTGGTAAAAATTTAGATAAAAATTGATCATGATTTTTAAATAATAACCTCACATAAGTTAAAGCAGAGGCTGAAAGTGTTGTAAAAATGAAGGAACATGAATTGATCATTTGTAGAGCTGTGAACTGGTCCAACCATTCTAGAAAAGAATTTGAAATTATGCCAAGAAAGTGACTTAAGTATTCATGCCCCTTATACTGAGATTCTGTTATATACCTGGAGGAGGTTAATGATCAAAAAACATGATCTTCCATATACACTCAAATATTTGTAGCAGCTTTTTTTTCCCATGGCAGCAAAGAACTGAGAGCAAAATTGATGTTCATTGTTCAAGGAACAGAAAAAGAATTGCTGTCACAGATTGAGTGATTTTGCTCAGGGTCACACAGGTCTTACATATCTGAGTAGGGATTTGAATCCAGCTCTTCTGGCTCCAAGTCCATAAGTCTGTTTTTATGAACTAAAATTACAACTATCACAAATAGACAAGTCACTGTAGGCACTATTTATCCTGAGTAGGATCCAACTCTAATGGGTGTACCATAACACTACAATAGGCACTAAAACTCAAGCAACCTTTGTGTACTGTTTTCATAATTTCTTCACAAAATGCATCATCAGGGCACTTGGACCATGATAAAAAAAAATAAAAAGTAGGGTAGTGGTATGAATTAATAATCATACATTCTATTTGCTGCCTGCAGCAATTAGCCAGGGCCTCCCTATTGCCTTTAATGTACACTCACAGAAACTAAGAATCTCATTGAGTTACAACACACAGTTGAGTCGCAACATACAGCTGAGTCCCAAAATGACCCTTAATGGGAAATGGAAGAAACATTCCCCGTGAAAAGCAGTTTTCTAAAGCCAAAACATGGATTCACTTTCACTTCATCAGAGATACCTAATGTGGTCTCTGATATGTAAAATGAAGACATTGGACCGAATGGCCTCTAAAAAGTGCCTTTCTCACTCAAGCTATATTCCCATCACCCCATACCAGAATTCTCCTTCATCTTAAAGGTCACTTCCTGAACAGGTTAACAATCCTCAATTATAATTATAGAGTTTGCTAGTTCAAAGGGTCCTTATGGATCATTGAGATGAAGGGTTCTTAAATTGGAGTCCATGAGCTTTTAGTTTTTTTTAATAACTCATTATAATTAGTTTCTTCAGTATTTTTTTTACATTTTAAAAAATGATTCTAATAACAAATCCATAGATCTCACCCAACTTCCCAAGGGGTCTATGGCACCAAAAATGTCTAAGAACCCCTGGACTAGATTCTGAGCACCCTGTTTTATAGATGAAAAGACAGGCTCAGAGGGGGAAAGTGATACATCCAAGGTGATATACATATGACAAAACCCAAGGTTCCTGCTCATAGCTACCATGCCAGTAATATTTCTGAAAGGGAAATTGGATGAAAAGTGAAAGTGAAGACTCTATGAAAACAGCTGCTTGGTTCAACCCTGGCACCCTGACATTAGTCTAAAGATGTCCTCAAGGTGAGGACCAACGATCTCCAGGACACTTGCTAATGCAGCCAAGCCATTCTGGGAGGATCCAAAGAAATCATGTCCATCAATATGCCATTTGGCTGTTAAATGTGGCATTTTCTTAGAGATAAGAAATTTAGCCCAGAGATTTTCAACCCTGTGATACTTCTCCCTTCAGTAAATTTGGAAAAGGACTCAAAACTGAGTCAACGGACTGAGTGAGCCCTGTGTCTGCTTTTAGGAGATTGCTTCTCAATGACTTTCTGTGTAGTATAGCCAATAAGGTCCCAGCCCTTAGGCTTCTAGGAAGGGTTATGGATGTGAGAGTAACAAGTGTTACATCATCGACTCAATTCTGCTTTTTCAGGAAAACCAATATTCTTATAAACTTGTCTTTCATAAAATGGAACTGTGCTAAGTATTCCGTGAAAGTTGCATTAGCCCTACCTGACTTCAAGACTCTAGATATGCCTGATAGTTAGTAAAAATAAATAAATACTTGATTGATTATTAAGTGCCAGGCACTAAGTTCTATTGGTGCACAGAAAGGCAGTCACTCTCAGTTCACAATTCTTCCTATTGCTGTTAATAGTTATCACACTTAAGTTTACGTAGGCTCATAGAATTAGAGTCTGAAGGGAACTTAGAGTCCTATCCAACCTCTGACTTTAAAGATGGGTAAGCTGAGGCCCAGAGAGGTGAACAGACACGCTTATGATCAGAACTAGTAATAACCCCCAAGGTGGGATTTGAACTCAGGTCTTCAGGGTGTTATACAATTTACAAAGGAGAGTGTTAGTATTGTTATCCATATAGATGAAAGAACTGAGGGCTAGAGAGATTAAGAGGCTTACATGGCAAGTAAGTAGCTGGGATTCCAGCTTAGATCTTCCTACTATAGTAAGATCAGTACTCACCACACTTTGCCATGACAATATCCCCCACCTCTTTCTTTTCCTCAAATCAAGCTAACCAGGACACATTTTTATGTGAGCTCTATAGTGCATTTCTAGCACTGGTTGTTATAACAATGACCTGATCATTGCGTAAAAATTTCAAAACTCAACCTTAGTTGTAATATTCATCAAAATGCAAGTTAATGGTAATCAAGAAATGAAACAAACAAACCAACACTCACTAACATGAGATTTTCTGTTGTAGAAAGAGTACTGGACTGGAAGTCAGGAGACTGGATTTGAATGTCATATCTTTTATTTCACATTTCTGTGGCCACGGCAAGTTGCTTCAATTTCTGTAAGACTAGTTTTGCTCATCTATACTAGGTAAGTTATTATCAAGATTAGTATTATTATATTTTAATTCAACTATAAAAAAGTTACTTTACTGATTTTGTACAACAATCCATGGAATACTAAAAATGAAATAATATTATCAGGATGGAGATGTCTTAGAACCATTTCTCTAGGAATTGAATCCTATAAGATGAGAATTACTCTTCTATCAAAAAGTAGTAATATATATATATATACACATCTTGATTTCATTTAGGTCAATAACATGGAAAATAAAATTATCAAGGAAAAATCTGTGACAATATGTTAAGAGACACACTGGCATCCTGAAAGCAAAACTTAGTGAGAATAACACATTTAAGACTATGTATATCTATGCAGTATCAATCTTAATGAAACACAACAAATCTGGAAAATATCCTATAACAAAACAACCTGTGTAAAATATTAAGGAATCATAAGACCCTGGGGTAGCTATGGAAAGAAAAGCTATAACCAATAATTTGCCAAAAAAGAGAGGATGACTGAAAGCAACCATTATAGATAAATAGATAACATTTATGTAGTGCTTCTTTTTTGAGAAACACTTTACATATTTTGTCATTCAACCTCACAACAACCTTGGGGAAAAGATATCATAATTGTCCCCATTTTTCAGCTGAACAAACTGAGGCCGACAAAAATTAAGTGGCTTACCCAAGTTACAGATCCAGGAAGTATACAAGGCAAGATCTGAACTTGGGTCTTTTATTCCAAGTCTCAAACTCTGCTTACTCTGCCATGTAGAGCAAATGATGAACAGAAATACATGTGCTTATAAAATAAGCATGTATAAATTCATTAAGCAACAGTAAAGGTTAATAAGTGCATTCTAATAAATTTGCTTAATGCACCTGAAAATGCTTTATCTACAGAGGAGCTAAGATCTATGGATGCAATAAGAACTCCTTCCTTGGAAAACCTCTGCATGGATTCTGTCGACAATATGAATGTCAAATAAATGACAAATCATGTAGATTTGTTTATGCAGTTCAGCAACTGGTCATCACCACCAGAATCTGCCTGCAATTTATTTTTAAGGAGCCTGGACTTAATGTTCAAAGAAGATTATACCAGGAAATCATAGAAACTATGTAATACATTACTCTAGGCTGCAAAGACATTGTGCCTACCTATCATCTAGCAAGATATGATTCAGTTGTTAGAATTACACATCAGAAATTCACCATCTTTCATGAAGAGAACAATTGCTCATATTATTAATACACGCTTCAAAACACACTTGAAAACTCAACTAAGAAATTAAACTGGAACCGGGTTATTACAAACTGGGTTACATGGGATTGCCAACTATAATCACAAAGACATTATACTAATCTGTAAAAAAACAAAAAAAAAACCACAGAGACATCTTAAGAAGAATTTAATCTACACCATTTCCCTCAAAAATCTCACATTCTATTAGATGCATGGGACAAACAGCTTTCAAGATATCAAGACTTAGCAGAATAAATCAAAGTCATATGGGAACTGGATGAAATATACATTATCAACATCATTTTGTCTGCTACTAAGCTTATCTGAAGATACTTTTAGTAAGAAGCTGAGCTTATGTTCCAATGCTTTCAAAAAGGCGGTTCTTTTATCTGTCTACGCAATAGTCAATGCAATATTAAGTATAAATAATTACAAGATTATAACTTGTCCCAGGACAATTTCTATCTGAACTCCATTAAGTAAGGCAAGAATAATGATATTTTAATATAAAAATGAGACTTATTGGAGCACTAAAATAAAACTGAAAAGGAGAAAAATATGTCTAGAACAATTAACCCATTCATATTGCCAAATTTAACGTATACTTTTAGGACAATAGACTTGGAATGTATTCAAACCAAAACTCATACAATTTCAGTGAAATCCAGGATATATCATCTGCAACAAACTGTAGAAACAGAAACACTTTATTGCCAAAAATGAGGTTGGGGATTATGGATGCTCTCCTATTATACTATTAGTAGGTTTAAAAAAAAATCCTTACAGAAATATGTCTGGAACAAACAGACATCGCTTTATAGATCAATAGTAAAAGCTGACAAATAGGTGCACACAGCTGGATTTATTGGATGTAGCAGTAAGTGGTTTACCTCTAGAAGGAACCTATGAAATGGCGGAAATCCAAAAGTACCATCAAAAGACCCTCCCAATGCAACATCTACAATGATCTCAACAGATACTATGCCAACAAAGAAGCCTTGATCAAAGAAATGGCTGAGTCCTGTGGATTCACTTACAGAAACAGAGACATTTACGGGAGCGATATAAGACCAGGTCACTGCCATCAGAACATACAGAAAGGGCATGCTAAAGGAAATTGTACTTCTTTGTTAATACAGATTTTGCAAGGAAACATGTAGAACTCTGTAACATAACATATATTGCTAAAATGGAGCAAATGTCCAGTTTCTAGAAAGATGAGAATAAGTGGTCAGAATCATACACCAGAATTTTCCTATCCTTCTTAAACTAATAAGACAAATCTCCATGCTACAAATACAGGCCTAGAACTATCCTGGAGAATTCAAAAACTAGAGTGTACAGAAATCAGAGCAGTATCATAGACAAAATTATCATTGACAATAAATCATGTATAACATGGAGCTAGGGCAATTAAAAAACAAGGTTTTAAGTAGAAGTCACCATATCAAATATCCATATGCTCCAAACCATATGGAGCTAAAAGCTCTCAAAATATAAAGATCTAAGAGAATAAATCAAAATCATGCAAGACTAAGGTGTATGGATCACCTCCATTATTTTGTCTCCTAACACCATCACAAAGGCATCCCCATGCTTATATTCAACTACAAAAAGTAATCATTTTATCCCATCGCAAAACAGTCCATGCTTCATTAGTAATAGTAGTAATATTTAGCATTTATATAGAGCTTTCCAGTTTGGAAAGTGCCTTAAGTGCATTAACTCATTTGATATAACATAAATATTATACACACACAGATATATACATATATCTAACTATATATATCGATATATACTGACTATATATATATATATATATATATATATATATACACACACACACACACACACAATTGTGGGGAAAATCCCATGCAATCATATACAAAGAAGACTCGGCAACCGTGAAAGTGCTATAAATGGCATTTATCACCATCATTATTTTCATGCTTTTTATTTCTACCACACCATTTTGGCATTCGCCAAAGCAATGGTCATTTAGTCAATAATCAATTAATAAACATTTATTAAGCACTTTCTATGTGTCAGGCACTGCACTGAGTGATAGATACTTATTAAGTACCTACTAAGTGCGGCCCTTGACTGTAATAGGGAATTGAAGAAACTGGGAGAGCTTGGAGTGAGGAAGAAATAATGAGTTCCGTTTTGGATATGATGAATTTAGCTATAGGATCTTAACTAGGTGTTCAGTATTCAGTTGGGAATGAAAGTTTGGAAGTCAAGAAAGAGGTTAGGGCTGGATAAATACATCTGAGCTTCATTTACATAGAAGCAGTAATTGAATGAATGGGGGTTGATAAGATCAGCAGATGATATGGTATCAAAGGAAAAGAGAGAGGGTCCAGAACAGAACCTTGAGGTTATCTATGGTAAGTGGGCACAACCTGGACAAAGATTCTGCAAAGAGACTAAGGAGCAGTCACAGATGTAGGAGGAGAACCTAGGATAGACTAGTGATGTGAAAACTCAAAGGGAAGAGATTATCAAAAAGTTCCACAATAACAAAGACTTCAAAGAGGTCAAGAAGGATGAGAAGAGAATGAGAGGAAAGGACATAGAGGAGTTCATTGTAGATGAGCTTCTCAATAAGGTTAGCCACAAAAGGGAGGAGAGATAGGGGATGCTAGCTAGGAGGGCTGGGTGAATCAAGTGAGTATTTTTGGAGGATTAGGGAGACAAAGGCATGTTTGTAGGCAATAAGGAAGAAGTCAGTCAATAGGGGGACACTGGGGATAAATGAGAGGGATGTTTAGTTTCCTTTGTCCTGATCTGAGAATTTATAGGTTGAGGAAACTCCAGGGAGTGAAACCTACCCCCCATACATATCTGTGCCTGTTCAGTAACTTAGAGAATTGTCTGGGTGACTAAGAAGTCAGGTGTTTGCACAAAGTTATATCATTTCACATCAGGGGCAAGATGTGAACTTTATCCAGGGCCTGTTTTTATCCAATTAAGCAACTTCCTAATAAACATCATTATATGTAAACACTAATAAAGCAACATTATTGCCTTACTGGCTGATGAAATTAAGATTTCTGAGTTCTTTCATTGGATATCAACCATCCAAAACCAATCTTTCTTTGTGCTCTGTTACATCAGCCTGAACTAGTCAGACAACCTACCCTTTTCTCTACAAATTGTACATGCAGTAGCAAATTTTTTGAACACAGTCATCTCCACTAGCTAGCAATCTGCTTATTCCAATCCTACAACAGCTTTGGTTCCCTCTCTGAATACACCTTTTCCCTCTTTTCTTTGGAAAATTGACCCCATCTATCCAACATTGTAATTAAATCAAATTTAATTTGATCCAAATCAAAAGTCTCTTCAATGCACCTACATAAGAAAACATTTAATCTCAATAAACTACCAGTTAGGATGGACAAGTCTGTCTGAGTTGTGAAATATATAGCAAATCAAAATTCACCCTGTTCTTGTACAAGGATGGAGACAAAATCAGCTTTTGTTTCTATTTAAGGCATAATACATAGTGCATGAGAGAGATGGGGTGAGCTGATGAGTTAGGGCCATGATTGACTTGTTAGAGTCCCCCCGCAAACTTCCCTACCAGCTTTAGAAAATAGCCTTTGCTTCTCAAAATGGTATTCACCGAGACTCAATAAAAATGGACATCTTTGGAGTCTTCATATTTCACTGGAATTTTTGCCATGTGATAAAGCGGACAATTTTACACCCATCCTGCTTGAAACTTAAATATGGATCCTCATGGGAACACACACACACACACACACACACACACACACACACACACAAAGAGATCTGCACAAATACCATCTTCTTTCCCTAGAGATACAAAATAGATGAGCAAATCAAAGTACTTCTACTACATAAAAATATAATATAACTAATAACTGGAGAAGATTAGATTATAATGATAAAGTAATATTCATATCAGGTTTTAAGATTTGCAGATTCTGTGTAAATACCATTTCATTTTGTCTTTACAATAACTATAGGAAAGGGCTACTACTATTCCCATTTTATAGATGAGGAAACTGAAGAGGAGAGCAGATAAGTGACTTGCCCAGAGAGGAATCTTGTTTCAGGACAATTTGAGTTCAAATCCTGCCTCAGACAGACACTTGCTAGCTGTGCGGTCTTGGGTAAGTCACTTAATCTCACTCAGCCACAGTGTTTATGAGGATAAAATGATAGAAAATTTATAAAATGTTCTACAGACCTTAAGGCACTGTATTTTTGCTGTTCAGTTAGGTCTGACTCTTCATGACTCCATTTGGGGTCTTCTTGGCAGAGATAATG
The DNA here is from genome assembly GCA_028658325.1 of Potorous gilbertii. Taxonomy (NCBI): domain Eukaryota; kingdom Metazoa; phylum Chordata; class Mammalia; order Diprotodontia; family Potoroidae; genus Potorous; species Potorous gilbertii. The sequence continues at coordinate 22,160,623 of CM053772.1, forward strand.
GAATGGTTTGCCATTTTTCTCTAACTCATTTTATAGATGAGGAACAGAGGCAAACAGGGTGAAATGACTTGCCCAGGGTCACACAGCTATAAGGTTTCTGGGGTTGAATTTGAACTCAGGAAGAAGTCTTCCTGACTTCAGGTGCAGCACTCTATTCACTGAGCCATTCATTCTGGCTATTATTAGTTGAAATAGTTGTTAAGCAATACAATGCTGTTTGGCTTGGTTTAATTTGAATATCTTTAAGAATATATATTTTCTACCTTTTAAATACTATTTGTGACTTCCATTGTAATAAAAAAAAGAATAAATAGACCACACATGCAAATCACTATTCAGACACCGAAGCATATGATGAGACAACTATTTGTTCACATGGTAAGAGTGCGACATGACTTGATTCACACACTCCTTTAGCCAGGCTACCTAAATCTTGCCTTGCCAGACTTGCAACTTTGAAATTCAATCCCAAGAGTCTTAGCTGGTGTTAAGTGTATCAGGACAGTGTATCAAAAAATCTTTCATTTCCCTTCACTTGTTCTCTGTTGCTGCAAGAATTGATTTTGTGATTTCTCCCAATGACTTTTAAGGTTTTTCAAGGAATGTTTCTCCTTAATCTCCGAAGATTCAAGCTGAGTTTCCATCTACTGGTCATTGTTCAGATGCCTTGTGCTGAGAATATGCCTTTATGAGATTGAGAACCATAAAGGTGTGAGTGATGGAGCATTGTCTATAGGTATTATACCCTCTTGGAAATACTCTTCCAATAATGAGGTCTTGCTTCAGTCTTATTCTTTTATGTGGCTTATCAACACACAATTCTAATATGTAATTTAGAAAACCCAAGCATTTAAATGGACTATCTTTTCCTAGTACACACCTTATCATTTTGAAGTTATTAATAATATAATAGCCAGCATTTGTAAAGCATTTTAAATTTGAAAAGACTTTTTAATACACTATCTCACTTGGGTCTCACAGTATCCCTGAAGTAGTCACAACATCCTGAAGAAGTAGGTCTTTATATTCATTTTAAGATGAGGAACTGAGATTCAGAGAAGTTTACATGGGTCACACATCTTGAACATATGACTCCCTGAGTCCAAGTCTATCACATTACTCCTACTCCATGCTGCTCATCAATGATGAACTCAGAAGCAGTAGTGGATACATTTTAAAGCAACTGAATAAATGATGGTTTGTAAATGAAGGAAAATTCACTTGAGTAAAGGTCTAGTAGAGGAGAGGCTGGCATCTTGTTTTTCAGTCACTTTCACAGGTTAGTGGACAAGGATGCTAAATGGATGTTAAACATCAGATTCCAGGAGCAAGTTCAAGAAGGAGAAGCATGGAAAACAGAAGCTATTTAGGTTACTAGAAGAAACCAGAAAGGACAAGAGTTAATCCTGGAGCCCTTGGAAGTTTCTACAATGAAGGAATCTGCTCCAGAGTACGTGCTATGTCTGCTTTCCCATATGAGATAGTCACCATTTCCCAAGCTACTGAGACAAACTGGTCTCCTTGCTATAGAAAAGGATGTGAGTACTGAGGGGGAGGAGGTGGGAGGTGGGGACAGAACTCTCAGTCTCCATAAACATTTTACTCCTTTGCCAAGAGGAGATAAATGACAGCCAGGGGCAAATACAATCAGGGGTATGGATTCTAAGGTGATCCGTAAAACATTAAGGAAGATGATGGTGGAAATTTGTGGTAAGAGTATTGATGGTAATTTGATGTTGGCCTCAAATGTTAGGTACTTAGCCCCAAACGTTCCTAACTTTTCCATTAATAACCATTTGTGACTCTGTCATTACTCTGAACCATCTTAAAATATAATGTATATATCCAATAAAAAAAAGAGACTGTGATTTGCCTAAGGTTCCAGGATTATTTAACATCAAAATCAGGACTAGACCAAAAGGTCTAACGATTCTTCCCTTGGCACTTTAGAGTTATCAAGAATCAAAGGGTGATAGATTTAAAAGAACCTTCAATATGATTTTTTTCCACCCATCTTTTTACAGATAAAGAAACTGGGTACATCAAGATTCAGTGAGTTTCCAAAGATCACACAACTAGTCAAGAGCAGAGATACTATTCAAGTCCTCATCTCACTTTAAATCCAATGTGCTTTTAATTGTACCATCCTGCCTGTAAAAATAGTAATTAATATATGTATATATCCATACACAGATATGTGTGCATGTATACACACACATATATTATAGAGAGAGGGAAGAGGACAGAAAGAGAGGGACTGAGGGAAGAAGGGGGAGGAAGGAGAGGGAAGACTGGTGTAGTGACTAGCTTTCAAATCCTGCTTCTGACATACTAGTATTTTAATCATGGACAAGTCCATTAATCTCTCAACATCCCCACATGACTCTAAGACTATACTACAAATGAGCTACATTGGTGGAGGAAATTCCACACTAGTTGAAATCTGAATTCCAGAACAAAAAATAATGACAGAGTGTCTCTACAGGTAACTGGGTCATGCTCTAAGAGCTCTCTTGGGAGATGGGGGCATATTTAGTCTTTCAATATTCCTAAAATAGATCCTGGCTCATACACAAATTTTGCTTATAATAGGACATCTCCCCCTTGAAAGTTCCACCTGAGACCTTTAACTGGACAAAGTAGACATGGAGTTTTCCTGTACCCTGATCCATATTCTCCCCCACTCTCCCAGTCCCTAAAAGAGGACAGATTTTTCTCATTTCCCCATTATTTTGAGGAGGATATCTGTCTTCTTGGACTTCCAGGCTCCCAAGCTTTGAAGAATTTTTTTTTATTCTTCTCTTTCCTTCAAGACAGATTCCCAACTTTGAGCCCTCCTTCCAGTATCATTTTCTCCAGTCAGTTCTTTATTTTTGCTTAGTCCTGATGACCTCAGTAGTAGATTATGGAGGACTGGAAGAAATTCCTTGAAGAAGGTAGAGAATTAACTGAGGCTTGAAGTAGTCCAGTAAGCCAGCAGCTAGAGAATTCCAGGCATAAGGAAAGGCATGAAAATGTCCAAGAGATAGATAGCAAGGAGACCAGTGTCACTAGTATATGAAGGGTGGGGAGGGGAATACGTATAAGAAGACTGGAAAGGTAGGAAGGGGTTAAGTTATAAAGAGTTTTAAAAAATAGACAGAAGATTTTATACTTGATCCTGGAGGTAAGAGGAACTACTGAAATTTATCAAATTAGGAGGTGACATGACCAGACTCGCACTTTAGGAAGATCAATTTGACAGCTGCGTGGAGGATAGATTGAAGCTGGAGGAAACTTGAGGCAGGAGAATGAACCAGCAAGCTATTACAACAGTCCATGTGTGAGGTGATGAGGGTCTACTTTAGGGGGGTTGGTAGTATCAGAGGAGAGAAGGGGCTTATAGGACAGATGCCGATGACAGGACTTGGCAAGTGATTGGACGTGGGGGGAGAGATGGAGAGGGCATGAGGAGAAGAGGGTAACACCTTATACTGTGGGCCTGCATGACTACAAGGATTGTGTTGCCCTCAACAATAATGGGGAAGTTTGGAAGTAGAAAGGTTTCTAAGGAAAAGATAATGAGTTTGGTTTTCAACATGATGAGTTGAAGATGCTTACAAGACATTAAGTTCAAGAATATTTGGGGATATGAGTGGAGGTTAATGGACAGCCTAAGGCTGAACTAATAGATCTTAGACTCATTCATATGGAGACAACAAGCTAGGAGGGACCTCAAAATCCGTCTATTCCAACTCTCCCCTTTCATGGAGGAAGTTGAAGGCTAAGAAAGTCATCATTTGCTCAAGGTAAAATAAGTTATGAAAATTGGAAGGAGAATTTGAACCCAGATCATTTGACTCAATGTTTTTTCCTACTGAACTAGGTTGCATTTCCTTGGTACCCTTGAGGCAAGGTGAAATTCACTTGCTTTGCCTTCTATGGAGTCTGCATCATGTGACTGTTTTAAGTCTTATTGTTATTAATAACTAGCATTTATATGGTACTTTACATTTTAGGAGCGTTTTCCATTTGTCTTCTCATTTTAACTTGAGAAAAACCCTGTAAGACACTTATTATTATACACATTTTACAGATGAGGAAATTAAGGCCGAGAAAACTTAAATGATTTGCCTGGGTCACATAGTTAGTTAGTGAGAGGCAAGATTTGAACTCAGGTCTTCATGGATCTAAGTTTGTCACTCTATATGCTATACCCTCCTAGCTACCTTTGTTTATGGTACTGGGATGAAGGTAAAGACGAGATCACCCAAAAAAAAGTCTGTGTCCATATGTGCATGCCCAGCACTAGGTCCGAAGGCCGGGGTGTGCATATTTTCTCATTATGGGAGTCTATGTATAGTCTATAGAATGACTTATAAGGGACCCTTTAGCATCTCTGCTTGCAGAAAAGGCAGCTGGCTACCATTTTAGTTACTCAGAACAGATGCTAAGAGTGTGTTTCCTATTATAAGAGGGTGCTTCCAGCTTACATTGAGATCACTGATTTAAGTATTGGAAGGAAAAGCCAAGAATGGTCTCCACCCATGGAGATGGAAATCAAATTCACAAAGTTCCTCGTGACTGGCTTTTAGCAGATTCAGATTCAGACTTTGGGATATTTGCATTAAAAAAAAAAGTTGTCTCTCAGGGGAAAAAAAATGCATAAGCAACTGAGCAGATGGGAGCTCTGAACTGGGTGAAAACCATTTTGTGATCCCAGGAGATTTTCTGCGATGGATTTTATGAGCTGCTTCCATTTCTTACAATTTGTTCTTAGCATCAGCCTGTTTACTAAGTGGGCTCCAGCCTCTTTATTCAAAGAAAGAATGATGCCCTCCTGTCGAGATGTTTTAGACTTCGCTTCAGAATGGCGGCATCAGACTGGGTGGCTGCCACCTCTCCAACCACTTGATTGTAGACTGTCAGGGATTTTGTTTTGTACGGTAACCATGAAGGTGTGTGTGAGTCATGTCAAAATATTCTTCTTTTGTATTCTGGAAATAAAGCCAAATTCAATATCATGTACACTTCACAATGGTATGTAGGAAGCCATTGCAATTATTAAACCCAGAAGGAACTTCTCCATCTGAGATGCCCCCAAAATTAGCCTGTGTATATCTTATTCGTAGCTTGTCTATTGTTTTCCTCTATTGGATTGTGACTACTTGGAGATCAAGGATTTGTTTTCCCCTTTCTATATGTTCCCAGTGCTTGACACACAGTAGGTACTGGAAAAATACTTTTTTTTTTTTGCAGAGACAATTGGGGTTAAGTGACTTGCCCAGGGTTACAGTTAGTAAGCATCCGAGGCTGATTTGGAACTCAGGTCTTCTCTAGATTCAGATTGCTTCTCATTCTATCGCATAGCATCAAAGTTCATTCATGGAGCCTTTTCAATTATATTTTGTGAGTATTTCTCTCGGATCAATTCCCACTATAGGAAGAGCTCAAAAAAATCTTCCTATAATTAAAAAAATAGGTTTGCAAAGATGAAAGTGAAGTAAATGAGGAGAGAAATAAGCTTCCATCTTCCCCCAAGACTCATAGGACTTGTGATCTTATTGATATAGAGAATACCTGCCATAGTTATATAGAATAATATGAGTTTCCATGTATATGCATGTGTTCTGCAGCTTATTTTCTAGGGTTTCCAGGAAAAGAAGTAAATGACTTACTCAGGGTAGTAATATAAGCCTCCTGGCTCCCAATTGTATCTTTAGTCTCTCCTCCAAGCTACCTCTCCATTATGTTTATTAGATTCTAATAATATTTAGCAGCTGGGTGGTGCAGTAGATAGAGTGCTGGCCCTAGAGTCTGGAGGACCTGAGTTCAACTTTGGTCTCAGACACTTAGTTGTGTGATCCTAGGTGAGTCACTTAGCCCTGTTGCCTCAGTTTCCTCATTTGTAAAAAGAACTAGAGAAAGAAATGGCAAACCCCTGCAGTGTCTTTGCCAAAAAAACTCCAAATGGGATCAGGGAGAGTTGCACATAACTAAAATATGTAGCAATGTTTCTTGTTAAAAAATTGAGAGGTGGAGAGGAGGTGATAGGAACCTAGTAAACTCATACTTGCCCTGTTAATTCATGAAATGACAACTTGAAATCTGGGCCAAGCATCAGTCATACCTGTGATCCAACTAACTCTCCTCATTAGCTAGTTATTTTATTCCGTTTTTTAATCAAAAAAAAATTTTGTCTCAAAAGCAAGAAAGGAAATTTCCTAAGATGCTACAACCCACAAGAGGTCTACTTGTCTACTGTTTCCTTTATACTCCAGAGCATCCTGGGACCCTGCTGCATTTTCTGGCTGGAGGACCCACAGAGAAGATTCCTGGATGTGTTTCTGAAAATAAAGTACGATCAATTCATTTTTAAAAGCCTCTGTGTGCTGAAGCACTATTTCTTTCTCCTGACAGGTGACAGGTACTGGAGAGGCAAAGATCAGAGGTTCACTGACAAAAGAAAGTTGTCAGGAGATTTCCTTTTCCTTCATGCCAGGCCTTTCTTCTCTCTCTCATAAAACAAAGCGAAAGGAAATAAGAAGAAAGGATACTGAACATGAAAACCAGGAACATTCCCCCTGATAGAACGGTGGCAGGGACAAATGGAGCCCATGTTCAAGCTTGTTCCTGTGACCTTTTCAATTATGATAATACCTAAAAATTGTTTCATATGAATTTTTAAGAAATAGTGCAAGTAATTCCCCTCAAAAAAAAAAAGAAAAGAAGAAGAAAGAAAAGAAAAACTGAGAGGCAACGTGTCTGCCATTTTTTCAGGGTAGTTATTATGTTGCTTTACAGCCTTTACTACAAGACAATCTAGGTATACTAGATACAGCACTGGCCCTGGAGTCTGGAGGAGCTGAGTTCAAATTTGGCCTCAGATACTTACTAGCTGTGTGACCTTGGGCAAGTCACTTAACCTAATTTGCCTCAGTTTCCTTATCTGTAGAATGAGCTGGAGAAGGATACCATTCCAAGATCTTTGCCAAAGAAAACCCCAAATGGGTTGCAAAGAGTCAGACATGACTGAAAGCAACAACATCAAAAATGACTTTTTTCTATCACCTTCTAGAAGGGTTTATTGGTAAAACAATTTGTTAACCAAAAATAGTAAAGACTGTAATCCACTCACTTTATTAAGCACCTACTATGTACCCAATGCAACAGCCACGTCATAACGAAATATGAGCGGGCCTTGGAGCCAGGAAGACCTTGGTCTAAGCCCTAACTCCAAACTCACAATGGCTTTGTGCTCCTGCGCAAGCCACAATCTCCCAATGCTCTGATTAGAAAAAAACAAAAGGGTCTGCACTGATAGAGGGACATTTATCACTGGAAGCGCCATAGGACATGCAGGCATACATGACCATGTGAATACACATATGCATGTATATTCAAATTATGCACAGAATAAATACGAAGTTATTTTGAGAGAAATGCCCTAGTCTAGCAGTTAGATCAGGAAAAGGCTTCAGGAAGGACATGGCATTTCAGCTGAACACTGAAGAAAACAAATGGTTGTAAGAGACAGAGGTGAGGAGGGAGGGCATCCCAGGTCTGTGGGACAGTCTGTGCATGGGTACAGAGACAGAAGATGGGGCTGTGTGTGAAACAACAAGAAAGCTAGCTCTCCTAACGTGAAGGGAAGGAATAGACAATGATCCTAGAAAGGTAGCTTGGAGCCAGCTTGTCAAGGCCTTTCAATGCTAGAGGAGGAAACAGCCATGGTTTCTATGTTCTCCCCCTTTGTTCATTTTCCCCCATGGTTATTGTTTTTTCCGGAAAACAATAAGCCTTAGAAATAACATGGGATCCATGGACTTTGAAAATTCCAGGGAGTCCATGGACTTGGATGGTGAAAAAAATTTTTTTCCACTAACCTCTAACTGTACTTTCAATTTTTCTCTCATTATTTAACAATATGATGCCGAGAAGGGGATGGTTGGCTTTATTGGACAAAGTACCGGAGGAGGGGACATGACACACAAACAGTGAAGAACTCCTGCCCTAGAGGAGGCATTAAATACACTGGAGAAAGTTGTGATATCATCTATTTAAAAGAATATATGTTTACCACTATTTTGGTCATAAGAAAACAGAAAGGGGGATTTTAACAACAAGTTGCCCTATTGATTCCTGAGCAATAAACTTTTCCAGAGAGTTTCAAAAAAAAAATAGAATGAACAACCCACCATTTTTAAAAGTGGAATGTTCCTTATGTCAAGCTCATAGTTGGAAAGGGGGGAAATAAATCAGGTAAGAAAAAGAGGAGTCGTCATGGAGAATGAGGAATCCAGATATGTGTTAATCCTAGCCTTGTTTCTACTCAAATTCCCTTACACTGAACAATAGTGGCTGACTTTCTGACTTTCCTAACATCTTTTTTTTTTTAAAACAAGGTATCTTGTGTGGAACATACAAGTACTGTTATGCCCATTTGAGAGATGAAGAAACTGAGATTGAGAAGTTAAATGACCACCCAGGTAAAGGAAGTTAGAACAGAATCTTGAATTCAGCTGCTCTAGGTCCAGCACACTTCCCCCTTCACCATATTGCTTAGCTAGGCAAGGATCTGAAGAAATACAAAATATGTACATAATCTTTTGACTTGTGGAAGTTATTTTCAGTTCAGGATGGGATTTTAGGATGGGAAGCTAGGTATCAAAGTCTGTAACTTTAATACCAAGAAACTGTGGTTAGAAATTACAAGACTTGTTTCTAGTCTGCATTTCTTAACCCTTACGCTGTATCGAACACTTTTCTCCTTGTCTTCTCATCTCACATCACTCAAATACCTTCTGCCACTATCTCCTCCCATATAAAGAAGAGCAACCCCTTCTCCTTTGCTCATCTCCCTTCTCATGCAGAAATGACCCCATTCTGTTCATTCTTCTCCAGCAGTTAGCCTCCTTTATCATCTCCACTTTCACTTATCTTCAGTTTCTCCCTCTCTGCTGAGTGCTTCCCCACTGTCTACATGCCCATGCCAACTCCCTTCCCAACCTACAAACCAACAGCCAACAACGAAAGCCTCTTTCACTTGACCCACCCATCCCTGCTAGGGTTCATCCTATGACCTTCCTCTCTTTTGTTGCTAAATTTGAGAAAGTCTTCCATCACTGATGGTTCCATTTCCTTCCCTCTCGCTCTCTAAAGTCTGGCTTCTGACGTCTTCATCCAACAAAAACTGCTTTCACAAAAATAACTAATGATCTGCTCATTGTCATATCCAGTGACCTTTTCTCAGTTCTTATCTTCCTTGACCCCTTGGCAGCCTTTGATACCAATGAGCCCCTTCTTTTCTATGATACTCTTTTCTCTCTAGGTTTCCATGACATTTCTCTCTTGTCATCCAAGTGGTGTTCACCAATTCCAAGTATCTTCCCTGAACCTTCTCTTCTCTCTCCACACTTTTTAATTCAGGGAACTGATCGATTCCTGTACATTAAAGTATTCTCTTTACAGATAATCCTCATATGCATTTATCCAGACCTAACCTTTATCCTGACCTCCAGCTTTACGCTTCCACCTGCATATTGGACATCTGCTCTTGTATGTCCAGTACACATCTTAAACTCAGTATGTCCAAAACTGAACTCATCACCCTTCCCCCAAACATCTCTCCTTACTTCCTAAATTCCCCGTAGCCATCAAGCGTTGGCACCCCTTCAGTCACCCACACTTGTGACCTAGGTTTCATCCTTAGCTCTTCATACTCTCAACATTATTTATAAAATGCTAGATTTTGAGCAGGACTTCAGTGTCTTAATGCTCTGTGATCTCACCGACACTGATATTCTCTAAAGTGGTACAAATCACAACCCAACCATGTCTTCTCATTCTGTGTCAATTGGCCATGTCCTCCCATCATCCCTCTGCAAGGCTCACCCAATGTGATGGAGGACTTCCTTGAAGTCTGTTAGCATGATGTTGTGGATATCAGTGCACATTATCCAGCTGTTTCTCTTTCTTCCTTGTTATTCAACCTTGCTAGAAGACAGACATTCCTTCTTTTTTTCTGATCATATTTAGCCTGGTTGACACCTTTTATATAATTAGAGTCTTAAAAAATATGAAAAAGTGGTACCGGGGAATAACGATCCCATCGAAAGCATTATATGAGAACCAACTAAACCAAATCATCTCATTGGAAGGACAGGAATAACTAAAATATGGAATAATTTGTCAGCATTCATTTTTAAACAATTTCTTTTATTGATCAGTCAATGAATCAACATTCATTTAGAGGATGTGTTTGAATCCTGCCTCCAGGACCCACAAGGTGACCAGGAACAAGCCAGTAACTTCTCAAATCCCTAAATTTCCTCATCAATAAAAGGTAAGTAATAAATAATACTTGCTCGGAGCTGTTACAAGGAAAGCACTTTGTAAACTTCAGGCAACATAGAAACGTGATTTTTGTGAATAACAATTTCACAAAATAACTGATCATCAATCCAAAGTAAAAATAAATGTGGAGTACAGCAAAGGAACCTGTTATCATCAATACGGACCCCCAGATTATCAGGGGTACAATTCAATTAGATTCAGACTCCTTTATCTATTTTTTTCATCAAAATATAAACAAAGTCTCCCAATGGAGCAAATTCAGCAACCAGTTTCCTTTGGGTTTCTCCAAAGGACAAAACAAATTTTAAGCTACACAGCTTAAAAATGATGTTGAGTACTCATCGGAGCTAAGTTTATTGACATTTCTTGCCATTTGTTCATCTCTGACAAGATGCCATCTTCATCACCAGAACAGGCATTGTGTCAGTGTCTCTGTTTACTTATCTAGTTATAAATTCATGCAAAGCTCCATAGGCTACATACGCACCTTGAGAAAAAGAGGAAGTCACATACCCATTTTTACACAGTGCATGTTCTTCCTGAAATATTCTCACTGTTTCAGATGCAAAGGACTGGAATAATACAAATAGATCACAAGAGAAAAGAAATAAAAGAAAAGGTGGGGAAAGAAAAAGTAGAGAGTCCTACAATAATGCCACATTAACAATATCATTCTTCCAGAACACCAGCCCTACTGACCTCACTTCAAAACAATGCATAAAAGTTAGAAATGTTCTGGATGGTAATATGTTAGCTCTGATGTAAGGCTGATACATGGCTTAGGTGCACAGGGGAGCTGGGACCTTAGTACAATCAACATAACATCTCTATCATGTTGTTGAACTCATTGTTCATTGTGGTTATTTATTTAAAGTTTCAAGGACTTTTCATGTGTTTGTTAAAGTAGTTTCTGGCTAGGAATGAATTTTACTATCAAATGACTCATCATAATTATCAGTTAGCACTACTGAATGAATGCACAACGTAATTATACTAAAAATTTACTGAATTGGCCAGTCTTATTAAATATATGAAGCAATGTTAAATTTTTAAAAAGGTTACATCCATCTCTCTTTCTCATCTGCAAACTTTTCTTAGATACAAATCATCATTTAAGCAATAGCATCTCATGCCTTTATCAAAAGTCCTGCAAAATTTTGCTCTGAAGGCTCCTTAGCCATCATTTCAGATTTAATTACGTTTCCATTTCCCTGCAGAAACCACTAATCCTATATTGTTTTTAACTAATGACAGTTTTGCTTCCATTTCTACAAACATCTTCTTTAAGGCTTTTCTTAATCACGTATACTTTCTTTTCTCAGTTATGATTTCATCAGACTGGCCATCTTATGGTTCTTCATGATATTCTATGTCCCTGTGCACCAGCAACCCCCAAAGCCAAGAAATCACTCTCTTCTCATCTCCCTCTCTTAAAATCCCCTAGGTGCTACTCCCAGTGAGCCCTGAGAAGCAGAACCTTCTACATGAAGCCCTTTCTGATCACTCCCCATCCAGATGTTAACGTCAATACCTCAAATTGTCTTTTATCCACTTGGTATATGTTAACATGGGTACATATGTGTATTGTATACAAATACATGTATATACACATATGCATTTACATATGCATATATGTGTATATATACATGCAAATATGCACTTACATTACACAGTAAATATTAAAATTATATAAAGCATTTTATATAGAGTTGTATATGTATGTCTTATTATCTACTGAGTATATTGTGCATTTGAGTGTGCATATGTACATATATATATGTGTGTATGTGTGTGTGTGTGTATGAATGTATGTATGTAAATATACACAGATATGTGTGTCTGTATAGCTGTTTCCCTGATAAACCACAAAGCTCTTGGAGTTCAGGGACTGCTTCATTTTTGTCTTTGTATTTCTGTGCTAGAAATACACAGTGCCCATAAAGACTAAACCTTAAATTCAATTTGCCCTGGAGATCATAGATTGGACAATAGGTCCCTGACCAAACACCACTTTAATGGCTATATTTTGGGTCCTCCTGGCTCAGAGGGAATGTCAATGGTAACTGTTTCTCTTTTGACTAGCAACCCTGAGGGTCTTCCCCCTCAATTTGATTTTTTTTTTTTTAATTAAAGGGGCCATCTGTTGAATCACTTCTTAAAGCGGCCTCTTCACCGAATAGGTGTTACCACACCTATATTCAGTGAGAAACTGAAAAGACCTTAGCCTGAAAGGGCCAGGATCTCCCATTGCATCCTGGGCCTTCTCCAGTCATCCTGATGAACATCTGGTCATTGGACACAGATGACTCTGAAGGAGAAAGTGAGGCTGATGACCTTGCACAGCCCTCCCTCACTCAAATCAAAGTCAACTGCAAGTCATGTCATCCTTCCCAGGACAAATACAATGCAGTATCTGGCACATAGTGGATGCTTAGAAAATGCTGATTGATTAAATGGATCATGTGACTGTTCTCTCCTGGTTTCCCTCTGATCATCCCTTAGTCTTCTCATCCATCTGTTGGCCTCCTTCCACCCACTAAAAGTGGGCATTCCCCAAAGGTCTGTATTAGATCTTCTTTCTCTCTGTACTCTCTCCTTTGCTTATTTCATACATGTCCATGGATTTAATTATCACTTCTATTCAGATAATTCTGCAGTTATCAGGGAGTATTGGAGTTGAAGTCAGGAAGACGGGAGTTCAAATCCTATCTCAGATATTAGCTATGTGACCATGAGCAAATCACTTAACCTCTGCTTGTCTAAAATGAAGGCGTTAGAGCTAATGACCTCTAAGAACTCTTCCAGTGCTAGATTAGATTTTATGATTCTTCAAAGGCTCTTTATCATGTAAATATTAAAATGCAAGCTCTCTAGTTGGGCATTTAAAGCATTCTTCTTCCTTACCTTCTACCTCAACCTGGATTCAACCTCCCTTTTTTTTCTTTTTTACCATTATTTCACAGTAACTCTTTAGGCTATTGACATGACACCCAAGCTGAAAAAGTAGTTATCTACCACATTTGATGACTAGAATGCACTCGCACCTCAATTCCCAGGAGGCAATGTGGTACAGTGGGAAAAGGGCTGACTTGGTCCTAGGTTCAAGCTTACTACCCACATGACTTTTGATAAATCACTTCATCTTCTCATGCCTCATTTTCCTCATTGATAAAATAATGGAGCTAGACTAGATGACTTCTGAAGCCCCTTGCTTCTCAAGACCTATGTTCCTGTGATTCATCTATTGTAATTTCCAAGACCAAGTTCAGAGACCCCCTTCTCCATGACACCTTTCCTAATTGTCCCATCTAAAAATGTTTTCTCTCTCCTTAAATTTTCCCAGAGTCCTTTGTTTCATTCTTGCTATCATACTTTACCTTGTATTATGTTGATTTTTGTATATATCCTAGCCCATTTAGTAGAATGTAAAATCCTCAGTAGTCAAGACTGAATCATTTTTCAATCTTTATAAATCTGGTACCTAACACAGTTGCCTTGCACATAGCTGGTTGAACTAAATATTACTTTGTTTATTTAGTTTTATTTTTATTTAGTTTATTTATTTATTTAGTCTTTCCTTATACTGCCACTCCCTTACCCACTTCCATCAATCTTTCCTCAATTTACTCTAACAAATTTATGTGTGAATAAAGTTTCTATTCAATTTGTCCCTTTTCTCCATTAGATACATTTTTTTCATACTGTGTTTCTAAAAGATGTCACACGTACATGTATCTATATGTGTGTATGTATCCTATCTCCTCACTCTCTCTTAATATAGCTACCAAGCCATGCCAATGTGATATCAGCCTGTTCTCTAAGCAGAAAGATCTTTCAATAGATTGATGCTCACATCTTGAACCATGTCATGAATGAACTTATAACCATTGACCCTTTTTCTCTCAACAAGATTCATTATCCTTCAGACACCAAACATCCAAGTGAAGATGAAAAAAGAAATCAGTAAGTATTCCAGTGGCTCAGACTGTCGTGCTATTCAATACTAGACAAAATATTACTATATTTCGCAAATTTAAACATCAATCATGCTTCAATTAATTTCTGCTCTCATTAATCAAATGAGATTAAATTAAATTAAATAATTAAATGAGATTAAAATTAAAAGCCTACTAGGTACAAGTCACTGTGCTAAGCTCTAGGAATACAAAAGTTAAGAATGAAATGATCACTACCCTCAAGGAGGTTACATGCTGCTGAGGAAGATGATGGTACAAATTGAGATTTATTTACTCCTCCTGCATGATTCTTATCTATAACCTCCCATAAATCCACCAAAGAGGATTTAACCAACATGCTGGTAGCCATCCTCCATGTCTTGTAATGTTCTGTGGGTAATAGCACAGTACTTGGCTTGTTCATTTGCTCTCCCTTACTTTGGCTAGATGACTGGTACATCTTTCTTAATCCTACTCTATATTTTCCAACACATATTTCAAAATTCTTCCCTGTACCTCACTTAGCACTGAAGTTGAGCGATAATGTCTAATTGGATGATCTTGTTGAATTCTTTGTAGAGCTGATCTATCTTCTCATACTGTGCGAAGGTTTGGGGCACAGCAGTTACAATAGACCACTTTGTTTTGTTTTTGCTGTCTTTGTATTTTTGGAGCCAACAGAGTATCTGCACGCAGTGGGCACTTAGTTATCATGGCTGGCTGACTGAATAGTTCATCTTCATGTTCATGTTTCTGCTTATGTTTATCATGAAGGAGCAATAATCAAATGTTACATGAAATATTTTTTGTTGCTTTCGGATGCACAACGAAACCTGAGAAAAATCCTTCCTCTTAGATACAACTATCTCATAAGTCTAATTCCATTTATGACAAGAATGTGTTTACATGACTTATTTTCTCTAAAAATATGCTGACTTGTTGAGTGTTACACATGGATCTCATTTTCAGAGTTCCAAGAGATAAATCTATAAGGAATTTGAGTTGGATTTATTATACATCTTTCAGTCATATTTGACTTTTTTTCATTTTGAACTTAAATACAAAAAGACAAAAAAATTCCCATGCACACAGCACAACATGAAAGAGAATTCAATATGAAATCATGAATCTCCATTTCATAATGGTTACTTTAAAAAACCAAACATTCAATGAATACTACACATCTTTTCTCAAAGCTACCCTGCTTTTTCTGTGGTTCTTCAGTCACTTTTTGTTGTGCTTATACAGAAAAAAGAGTGGTGCTCTCTCTAGATATGCTTCTGCATGACTCAAATATTATCTTGTTGAAGAGTCCACAGAAAGCATTAAAGAAGCAAGGAACACTGTAAGAAGTACTGGATCTTTATTTGTAAATGAAGGTGAAAATCATAATCTCACTTTTAAACTAAATGGGAATGATGGGGAGGGATTGATTAAAAGGAAATTGCTTAGCACAAGGCCTAGTACATAGCAAGCACCATGTAAATGTTGGTTGTTACAAACAGCAGCAGCCTTTTTCTTTTTCACAGAGCACTGTACTTAGATTTAGGAAGACCTGCGTACAAATCCTATCTCAGATACTTACTGACAATGGACGAGTCATTTAACCTTCTCGGAACCTCTGTTTTCTCACCGCAAAATGGGGCTAAAAATACCTGCGCTACCCACCTCTGGGGTCTTCTGTGAGACTAAAGAAAGATTATGTGTCTGGAGTGGTTCACAAACATCTGTAAAACCAATTAAACTTGCACGGCAACTATTTATTTTTATTTAATTGATTTTAACTTGTAAAGCATTATAGCAACTTTTTACTCATTCCTTCTAATTTTCCATCCTGCTTCTTTGTTTAGTCATTCATTATCACTTTTTTTCTTCTTCTCTAAGCCGGAGTTAACATGTATTCCATTCTTTCCTTTGCAATGTTTCATAAAGGTCATTTCAGATTTCTTTGTTTTACTCATATATGCCAGCTTTCATAGAGCTAGGGAATTTTACCACAATGACATATGACATTTTCTTTAACCATTTCCCTTCTGTTGGCTTGAAGGGAAGTTTAGCTACCTAGTGGCATTCCTTATCATTTCCCTACTTTGGTACCTCTTATCTCTTAGAGACCCTGGGGTGTTGTTTAGATATCTCTTTATAAAACAGATCATTTCAAGATGGTAAACAATGATTCAGGAAGTGGTGATGTGGACAAGATGTAAGCATAGTCTTTACTTTTGAGTGCAGTGTTTAAGTAATGTTTGGCAAACAACTTGAAATTATCAACATTGGAAAAGTTCAGTGGGTATGCTGAGAAATCATTAATATTCTCCGGTCACTGATTTGCATGAATCAGGGGCTTGGAGGGTGCCAGAGCTTTGTTCTGCATCACTTACGCTACAAAAATTGGTATTGAAATCTTTTTTCCTGAAGTTAAAGATGGAATTTGTTGCCAGTGCAAGAGGTCAGATCCCTAGAAATCTCAAGGAGCTCAGAACTCACAAAAAGTCTAAAAATATAACAACGTTTTCCCCTTTGTGTTCTAATTTTCATGACTGGAATTATTATACGTAATATTTTCTCCTGTAGAGATGGCAACCAAATGGATTTTTTTCCCGCTTAGGAGAGATTTATATTTTCCTTTTTCTTAAAAGATAGATAAAATGATGAGAGAAGGAAAAGGTCACACCATTGTTACTCTCTAAAAATACCTTTCTAGGATTTATATTCTTGAAAGGTATGTTGAATTATTCATCAATACTTATTAGGAGAAGAAACTTAAGCAATACATCCTAGAACTTAGATATAATTTAGAATAATGTAGCAGAATACTCAAAAGCCATTCACTTAAATTTGTGTTGTTGACCAGTAACCAGAGTAACCAGTAACCTCTGCTCTCCTCAGATTCTACTTTCCACTCCTCTCCAGCTGAATTGCCACTCTGGGAAACTTTTGATCTTGGCCTCTCCTCTCCACACTAGCGATTTCCTTCCCAGGACTACCATTTTGGAAAGGAATGGCTACCATTCCCTTGCCTTTCTATCATCCCTTCCTATAATATCTTTGTACACTACAATATAATTCCTTTGTGGGTGAAGGTTGTGTATAATTTGCTTATATTTGCATTCCTAGTTAAAAGACTTAGGCATAATAATTTCTTTAAAATACTCTAATGCTAGCTAGCTAAGCATTCATTTAAATAAGGAATGAGATAAATCCATTGATTTCTACTTGGATGGGTTCTGTTGGGAGTCAAGCCCACACATATAGGGAGAAATGACTTACCTGATATCTTAACCTATGGAGTATGTGACAGGAGTTGAATCTTTAAACGCAGTTTTTAAAATGGAAGTTAAAAACTGTTTTTACATGCAACTGGGAAATAAGCTATACAGGCAATGGTGCATAGAAATCTACCTTGCCCTGCAGGAAAATAGAAGGGAAGGGGATAAGAGAAGGTGATAGAAGGCAGATTGGGGCAAGGGGTAACCAGAATTCATGCTGTCTTAGTGTTGGGGGACAGGAGAGATGGGGAGAAAATTTAGAATTCAAAATCTAGTGAAGGTGAATGTTGAAAATTAAAATTAATTGAAAGAAAAAATATGTAAGGACCTAGAGGAGAATGACGGAGGCAGGATCAAGGGTATAAACTGAGAAGTCAGCCCGGGGCGTGGGGGAAGGGAGGGGGGTAAAACTACTCATATTGATTGGATAAACATACAGATTCTGACAGATTGGAATTGCTGTTTTCCCCTGGAAAGAACCCGGATCCAATTCTCTGTAAACTTGCATTCTACTCTGACCACTTCTATTAAGTCTGGAAATTTTCAATAAATTCAATTCAACAAATATTAAAAAAAAGATTTGAATCTGTAGAACAACAGCAACATTTTCAATTGCTCATTGAGGTATTTATTCCCAAAGAGGGCTGGTTTATAAGACAGAAATGACAACTAATATATTGAAGTTTTTTTTCCAATACTGAAAAAGCCCATGACAGTTTTGCAGAACCATGAACTGCTATTTGATCAACTTGGCTCTTATCTTAGTTTCAATTATTTCAATATGCTTGATGATATTTTTTTGACATCCTCAAAGGACAAATTATTCCTGCCTGTCAACCAGTTTTAGAAAAGCTCATAAGTATTTCGCTCCACCTAATTAAAAGATTCATGCAGTTTACATTGAATAAAGTAATATGTGCTATTAAATAATTCAAAACTGTATTTGACTATAATATCTATTTAATTAAAAGGTAAAACCTGCAACTAATCCACTGCGGTGTTGACTGAAAAAGCACCTATATCTCAATTTAACTCCCCAAGGACAGAAAACACTGATCTGGATTCTAGAAGTCATGAACTGCATTTAATGAATGTAATGAAAATAATCCCTATAAATTTGTGTAGAAACATCTTAGACATCAAATAGTATCTAAGTTCTGATTAATTTCTAATTTGCTCACTCAGAATTCTATACTTTATGATAGCAAAGAATTTTTTCCCCTTCATGCATACTTTTAATATACTTTATACTTAGTAAATTTTCATTCAAGTATACTACAGAGGGTCAGTCAATGAAGATGAAAAATAACAGAAGAAAATCTTTTAGGTTTTTCAAGTATTATCTAAATCCTTAATTATTCATAATCATACGACCATCAAAAAGTTCTTACATGAACCATTTATGAGTCATATTTAATACCCAGGGATCTGTTGTATATATAAGCATCATGTGACTTCATTTCATTATTCTTATGTGTTAATATGTTTACATTTTACTTTTCTGAATCTATTTAACTTGTTTTATACAAGACAATTCAATTCAATTCCACCCAACCAAGATTTATTAAGCTTCTACCATTTGCAAGGGCAAATACAAGAACCAAAACCAAAAGATGGTCTTTGCCTTGGAGGCAGTTTGGTGGTACACTGGATTAAGTGAAAAAGATCTGAGTTCAAATCCTCCTTCAGGCATTTGCCAACTTTGTGACCCTGAACAAGTCATTTAGTTTCCTCATTTATAGAATGGGGATATAATAGCACCTACTTCAGATGGCTGTTGTGAGGAGAAAATGAGATGCCTCTAAAGCATTTTGAATTCTTTTCAGTGCTACACAGACGTTAGCTATTACTTTTTGGATTTTATATATACACACATATATGTATATGTGTGTATGCATATATATGTATGTATGTGTATATATATATGTGTGTGCATACATATATACACATGCATACATATAACTGATACATATAGCTAATAGCATTTCTATAGAGTTTTAATATTTGCGATTCATTTTACAAACCATTTCACTTCATCTCATGACAATCCTGGGAAGCAGGTACTCTGAATACCTTTATTTTTTAGATGAGAAATCTGAGGCAGAGAGTGATTAAGTCACTTGCTCAGGGTCATACACAGTGTTTTGAGGCTGGATTTGAACTCAAGTCTTCCTGATTCTAGGGCCAACGATGGATCCATTGGGAGACTTAACTGTTTTATATGTAAACATTTAAGTAAACACAAGGCAATTTGATGATAATGAGAAATGAGGAAAGTCTTCTTGAAGGAAATGGCACATTCCAATAAACTAATAATAATTTTAAGAGCTAGAAGTAAGAATTAAATGTATTCTAGGTATAGGAAATAGCCTATGCAAAGGCATGGAGATGGGAAAAGGAATTAAAGTTAAAAGAAATAAATCTCAGATAAAAGCAAAGAGGCAAGTTTGGCTAGAATGTAGAGTGCATAAATCACTCAATAAATATTTATTATGTGCCTCCTATGTGCTAGGCACTACGCTGAGCACTTAAAGGGCAGTAGGGTGAAATTAGGCTAGAAAGGTATGCTGGGACCAGCCTGTAAAGAGTTCTAAAAGTCAAGTAGAGGAATAGATATTTTATCCTAGAAAGAGTAGGAAGCAACCAAAGAATATCGAGCATTGGAGTGACATGTTCAAAGCTGTATTTCAGGAAACTTATTTTAACTGCTATGTGGAAAATAGCCTGAAGAAGGGAAAGACAGAGACCAATTCTAAAGATAGATAGGTATCTAAAGCTATCTTCAATATGGTAGGCAAGGGGTGAGTAGGATCTGAATAAGCGGAGTCTAGTGTCTGAGTAGAAAGAAGGAGCAGATTGACATGACATGATTATTAGATTGACAAGACAATCGGTTTGGATGTGGGAGAAGACATTAGAGTTCAGAATCATTCCCAGGCTACCAAACTAGAGGGTCAGAAGGTGGGGTTCTTCACAGAAACAAGGAAGCAACCCTAAGAGGGCAGATGGATACTCAAAAGTAAATGTGCTTGAGGTATACATCCATATACACACATATAGATAACACATGTGTATGCAACTATATATGTATGTATGCACATACATATATACATGTGTATGTGTGTACATATGTGTGTATACATATACAAATACACATACACAAGCACACGGATGGGTTTGAAAAGTGTGATTTTTATGGATATAGGAAACTTTCTATGTAGAAAACTCTCCATTGTGGCAGACTCATCAATAACACATTTCTTACACAGTTGCCTTGAGCAATGAGAAATTCAATGACTTGCCCACAGTCATACAGAAGAGAGGATGTGTCAGGGGGATGACTAAACCTAGACCTTCCAAACCCCAAAGCCAGCTCTCTATTTTCTTCTAGGAGCTGCCTCCCCATTATGGAAATAATAAAAAGATGTCTCCTTCTTAAATGGAAGGCTATGCATTTGGGGCTGTCACTACTTATATACAAATTGAAAGAAGGAGATAATTACTTAGATGGCTCACACTACATGCATGCATGCATAAATATAAGAGAGAAAGAAAAGATGTATATGTATGTATATAGGGATGTATGTAATGCATGTATGTATATATTTCTACCTGAATTAATCAGATAATAAAGCAACAGTGGATCAAAGGTTTGAACTACTCTTCTCCCCAACAACTAACTGTCAATTCTATATTTCAAATGATATCAAGAATGTGTTTGTCTTGCCTTTATCACTAGCCACTGTCAGTGAAACTACAACTCAGAAATAGACTGGTACATGAGTTTTCACAAGCAAAAATACAAACTTTTCAGTGTTATCTTTTATAAATAGTAAAAGAAATGAAAACCATCAAAAAAAATTTCTCAGAATATGGGTTATCCTATTTTCATTACACTCATCAGTAAAATGAAGGATTATGGTGGTGGTTGCTGTTTTTTTTTTCAATCCACACCAAATATTCTGTGGATTTTCATTAATATGAAGATTAGAGGGCCATCAGACCAGAAAATGGTAGTCCTTAATTAGACAGACCAGGTGGCAGAGAGCACCAGAAGGTAAACATTGGCCACATCCACACCAAGCGCTCTCAGTCACAGATCTGACCTACAGAACTCATTTTAAGGTGAGAAACACCTGTCTGTAAGTAGTCCTCTCTTGAGTGGAATCTGACCTTTATATTCGAGCATGATGAATTATGCTTATTCTTTTTTCATGTGAATTGTTTTGCTCTACAGGTCCATCTGTTATTTCTTAGCTTCTATTAATTAAAATTTCCAAACAGATTTGAAGCCCTCATTCCAGCAGGTAAAACAACCTTTCTATCTGCTAAACCTTCCTGTCTCACATCCACCTCAATGGAATATTAAGATATTTATCATACATCTTTTTAACACCACTTTGACTAGAAGTAAAAGTCTATATATCTCTATCAGGTTTCTCGTATCTACATCTGTATATAGATATCTATCTTTCTATAAGATTTCATTATGAATACTTCTTTTTTTTTTCACCAGACCAGTAATTTCACCATGAAATGAATACTACCAGTGCATATCAGAATCCATTCTGAAAGTTGCTTAGCAGGGAAAATCACTATGTATGGATGTGTCATATGTGTCAGTATGTGTCATATGTCAGTCTGTATCAAATGTCACTATGTGTCAGAAGTGAGGTTTGAACTTAAGTCTTCCTGGCTCCCTATCCACTAGGTGACATGGCCTTTTCTGCTATACTTAGATTAAAGAAGCACTTAGATATTTAGACAGTAAGCTCCTCCATGAGCACAGGAACTATTTCTTATATCGTAGCACTTTCTTTGTATCTCCAGCACTTAGACAAGTGTCTGACACAAAGTAGTTGCTTAAAAAATGTTTAGTGATTGACTATAAAATGATTTTTTAAGACATAAACTCCATTTCTTAAGGAGGGAGATCCATTATATTTTAGAGAAAATCTGCACACTATTCTTTTTAAAACAAACAACATTATATAGCAATTATAACTTAATTCAGGAAAGTGAGCAATTATTTTCTTTTCAATATCAAGGTCACATAAGGCAAGGACGATCAGAGGCAGACTATATCCCATTTAAAAACTCTTAAGTTTGGTACAATTATGTCAGCACTGTCCTTAACAGGGTTAGTCACTGAAATCCACACTCATTGAGAATTACAAATGATTTTTTAAAAAAATAGATCATATTAAAACTCACAAAAGAATTTCAGGCTCCACAAATTTGGTTTTCAGTCTTCCTTTAAAGCTACCTTAATACTACAATACATCCCAGTAAGCTTTACCGCTTCCTTAAATTTGCAAACAGTTCAGTTGTTCCATCTCTTCTATAGGGGAAGCTTCATAAACTGATTTGCTAATGACAGTAAGTTTATTTTTCAGAAATAAACTATCCCTGATCTAATATACAACAATAAATAATTCAGGAGCTTCACATTATTATGGGGAATTGCATTTTGGAAATCAACTAGGGATCTCTGCAATGAGAAGCACTCACCTTGCTAGGAGAAAGCTACTCTGAATTTAATCTCATGATATTCCCTTCAGGGTGCACACAGCAGCTTGCCGAAAGACAGAATGATTCCAGTTGTGCTTGGAAATGGAACCATAGGGGGAAGGAAGATAAATAAAACACAGGCATGGAAATGAACCTTAAGTTTGAATTCCACTGTAAGGGACTGACGTTCTGAAACAATGCATATGTGCAAGTAGGGATTTTTTCTTCTTTGTATCTGCATCCCTAGTGCCTAGAAATGTGTCGGGCACATAGTAGCTTGTAGATAGGTTGATTAATCCCCTGTTTTATTCATTTTATCTCTTTAGTTAGAGACCTGTGGAGAATATAAGTCATCAATAATGGTAGAAGTGAAAAAAAGACTTTCCTGAACATTATTTCAGATACAATGAAAATTAAACTGAATATGGGATTAGTAGAAAAGTTAATGTATACAAAATGGTCTGAACACTAAAAATAGGAGTCAGTCTGTGTTTGGCTCTAGAAGACAAGAAGGCCTTATTCTTGGGCATTGAGGTATCGCTTCCTACTGAATGGAAAGAAATGCTACTTCTGGCTTAAGAAGACCCTCAGTCTCCAAGAACATCTGTTGAACACATGAGTGACTGGTTAGCCAAGTTCTGCAGCAGTGGAGCTTACAGCAAAATAGACCAGCTCTCTCCAGGAGGTATTTATGTAATGAGTATCAATTACAACTGAGAATTTCTGGGGCATAGGGCTAAATTGCAGAAACATTAAAAAGCCCTGTTAAATTTGTACATTCATCTTGGAGATTTCCAGGGTAACTACATTGTAATTAAGTAATTTTCTTCTTTTCATTTTTTTTTTATCACAATTTTCCTTTCAGACTTGGCAATCACCCACTGCTACAGGGCACCTTCACTTAGGGGAAGGAAAACCCATTTCACTAGCGATACTGAAATAGAGGACAGCTCCATCTCTGCTGCCTGCTGAGTGATGGATGCCGATGGATACAGCCATTCTCTAAATGAGTTACTTCGGCAATACTCATTGTCTCTACCAACCCAGAGCTTTCCAGAAAATTATTAAATTGTCAGTGTGTGTGAGCAGTCTCACCATATAAACACAAAATAAAAAAAAAAATTAAAAATACCAGTGACTGCTGCTGACAGCAGTATTATATCTCACCAACCCATCACCCAAGAGGTGTATTTTTTAAAACCACCCATGGGAAATGTATAAACAAACTCCAATCCTGCCTGTGGGTTTTACATATATATGCCTCTTGGATACAGTATTTTGAAAAAGTATCTTTCAGGTTTTCCGAAATCAAAAGGAACGACGGTGCTCATTGCATCACTGTACAATATCTGACATGTAGCAATATAATTAAAGATCCCATTTCCAGCTGCATTTGCTTCAGGCAAAGTAGCACATCTGATCCATAAAAAGCTGCCTGCAGCCTTTAAATTTTAGGTCAACAGCACTTTACGATTACACTTGCCTGCGGAAACGCCACAGCGATTTCTATTTATGTTAGAGAACACTTCTGTGCTCTGTGTGACAGGGTGCTATGGAGGGCCAACTCCTGTTACAAGAAGTTGATGTAATGCTGGCCCAGAAATGATCTAATCGTTGCCAACTGTACACAGGACAACAGGACAACAATCCTACCTCTTTCACGTAGCTCGGAAAACAGCAAGAATGCTTCAGTGCAGACAGTTTTAATGAAACCTGCATTGCATTATACCCTATCACCTGAGGGCATAAACCAAGACAGGGGAAATGTTAAAGTATTGCTGGATCAAAGATAAGCAGCCTGGAAACCCAGTAGAGAGGTGGTGAAATAGTCTGTTTATTCTCAACTCAGAAGTCTATAGAAAGACTGCCATCCTTGGATCATGGATTTAAAGGGCCTCAGATATCTTCTCCTCCGATCCCCTCATTGTGCTTATGAGGAAAATGAAGCCTGGAGAAGTAAGGCGCCATCATGGGATCACAGAGTTAGGACTGTAAGGAACTTCACAAGTGATTGAATCCATGTCCTTCATTTTGTAGATGACGAAACTGAGATGTTGAAAGACCCACTCAAGGTTAGTTGAAATTTGAAACAAGATTATATGACTCCAAATCCATTCTTCCCCACTGCCTAGTAAAAATCTCCCCAAATTTTGTTGTTGTTGAGTTGTTTCAATTGTATCTGACTTTTTGTGATTCTATTTGGAGTTTCCTTGGCAAAGATACTGGAATGATTTGCCATTTCCTTCTCTAGCTCATCTAACAGATGAGGAAACAGGCAAACAGGATGAAACAACTTGCCCAGGGTCACACAGTAGCAAATGTCTGAGGCTGGATTTGAACTTGGGAAGATGAATCTTCCAGACTCCAGGCCTGGCATTCTATTCACAGCACCATCTGGTGGTCCCAAAAGTAAAGCCAAGGGTTAAACTGCAATTGCCTGACTCTAAAGCCAGCATTCCTCTCACTACTTCACATGTAATTAATAATTTCTTTTTGTTTGCTCATTTCATCATTATTTATTCTTGTGTTCTTGAAGATTATCTGTGTTTGCCACTGGACTTTTTAAAATTATATACTCCAACAAATATATGATTAGCTCTTTAGGAAGCAGATTACAAGTACATTCACAAAAGGAGGCTGCAAGTCAAAGGACAGATAAGAATGTGAGTCCACCATACTGTTTAAGATGTTTGCTCTTATTTTTTTTTATTCTATTAGAAATAATAATAGTCATTCACATTTTTGTGATGCTTTAAACTCACAAAGTATTTTCTTTGTAACCACTTCACCAAATGAACAGGACACAAATTAATAACATTATTTTTTAAAATTAGAAACCTGAGGGCAAGAAATGGAATTGTCATGGTCATACAGCTAGGTGAAAGGTAGAGTATAGCCATTAACCAGGCATTAGAGTGGAGTCCTGAAAACCTGGGTTCATGTCCTGTCTCAGACACTGACTAGCTGTGTAATACTGGGCAAGTCACTTAATCTTTTGGTGCTTTAGTTTCCTCATCGGTAAAATAAGAGAGTAGCACTCAATGACCTCTTAGGTTTCTCCCAGCTCTAAAGATATGATCCTAAAAATATCAGAGCTAGGAACCTTGCCGAAGTATCAAGACTTCAAGTTTAGAGGGCTCTTTTCCCTAATAGTGTTATTCTGTGTCTTTTAACAAATTTACTCACTACCTAGCCAACTTGCCTAAGCATTAATGAGAAGTTCACTAAAAAGAGAGAATCAGAGATTATATCATCAGTAAATTATTAATGTCAGAAACAAAATAAGCATCATCATGATAGCATAAATAACTAATATTAAAAGTGAGAATCTCATGGATTGCCCACAAATCTCACTTTAGGTACCCATATTGCAAATGGTTGGTCAATTAGTAGACACCAACAACATTGTCCTCTACATTTAGTATGGTAATTATCTGCCAAGATGGAAATGAAGAGAAAGGCATGGATGGAAATATACCTATAAGGGAGTAACAGGACCTGACAAGTGATCACATGGAAGAAGTGAGAGAAGAAGACTCTTATCTTAACTCTTATGTCCCTTGGGGTCTAGCACAGGAGTTAGATTAAAAAATGTTGTTTCCTCTCTGTACAGGAAAGACTTCACTGTTCCAACTGGCAATAAGCAATAACTGCTGTCTGAACTTTGCCTTCTTACTGTGTATTATGATTAAAGTCCATATTCCACTAATATCTGGAGTAAACAAGAGCAAACAGCAAACTTGTGTTTGCTATTTTTTCTCCAGTTTATACTTTAATTCTAAAAGTAAAATTTAAAACTCTTTTACCTAGCATTCAAGGCCCTGCATAATTGAGCACTATCTCTTTTTGATGAGCTCGTATTTCTCCTCTCTTCACACCTGGATCTTTAGCCAAACTACAACTCTCCTCTCTGCCCATCCCCATGCCTTTGATGAAAATCTTCTCTGTGCCTCGAATGCACTTTCTCTTTCAATGTTTACTGAATTCATACAATCGTTAAAGCCCAACTCAAAAGCTACCTCCTCCAGGAGTTAGTAAGTCACTGTGTCACTCAAGTTAGCAAGTCTTCCCTTGGATCTTATAGCAAGCCTGGTTTTGTATCTTTCTGATGCACTTTCCCTGTGCTATTATGTATGTAGTTTTCTCTATGCTGGAGCCATCCTCATGCCCACATTGCTCTTTGAGGGCCATGAAGGCTAGGCATGTGTCTTATTGTGAAATGGGAACCATCATCTTCAACATGCATTTATCAAGCAATTACTATGTGCCAGGAGCTGGAGATACAAAACCAGAGCAAAAACAGGCCCTGTCCTCAAGGACCTTCTGTTTTGATACTGATATCTGTAGATGCTACTTCGCAGAGGGATGAATCATAAAAAAGGGCTATGGAAACCTCAAAGTCTTATAAATTTCATCTACTATTCATTCACTTTGGGATTGAGCCTAGCACTCAATGATATGGACAACTCCTGGTGAGGAAATTCCTTTCGTCATCTAAAGTAGGCAAAGTAGCAGGAAGACGCCATTGTGGACCAAGCGCTGGGTGTGGACCATGTGCAAGTCCTTTAATCTTTCAAAGCCACCTTCCTTATATGTAGAATGGAGAGAATAACAGCTCCTATCTCACAGAGTAGCTGTGAGGGTCAAATGACATAATAGATGTAAACGACCTTACAAACCTTAAGGTGCTATGTGAATGTTAATTAGCATCTTCATCATCGCCCACCATAGGCGTCAACATCATCACCATTGTTATCACATGCAGATTGGTGCCTGTTCTACGGTTTACAGTCATAAAGAGTTGTATGGGACACTAAGAGGTTACATGATTTCCTTCACTCATTGGAAACTTTTCTCTCCAAAGTTCCCAATAGTCTCTTAATTGCCAAATCTGATGGTTTTTTCTCAGTCATCATTCCTCTCAATTTCTCTGCTGCATTTGAAACTGTGGATCACCCTCTTCTCCTGGATGGTGTCTCCTCTCTGGGTTTCTGTAACCTTGCTCTCTTCTGCTTCTCCTCTAGTCTAAGATTTCCTTTGCAGGCTCATCATTCACATCCTACTATGGGCATCTGTCCCAGGCTCTCCTTTCTCTATTCTCTTTTGGTGATCTTATCAATCCTCATGGGTTCAACTTTCATTTCTATCATCACAATTGTACATATCCAGTCCCAGTCTACTTCCTGAGCTGCAGTCCCATATCACCAAGTACCTATTGGATATTTTAAAGTGTATGTCCAGGGGACAGCTCAAAATCAGCAAATCTGAAACAGAACTCATCATCTTTCTCAAACACTCTCCCTTCCCAACTTCCTATTTCTATCAAAGGTTCTATCATTCTTCCAAGCTCTCAGGTTCATAAGCTCAGCATTCTCTTTGACCCTTCATTCTCCTTCATGCTGTGTATCCAATTAGCTACCAAACCCTGTTGTTTCTACTTCAATAATATCTCTTGAAGCGAAACCTTGTCTTTACTCACCTAACCCTAGCTCGGGCTCTCATGACCTCTCCTCTGGATTATTTTAGGAGCCTCCTGGTCAGTCTCCCTGCTTCAAATCTCTCCCCTCTTCAGTCCATCCTATCATTGATACCAAAGTAATTTTCTTACATTCAAATCTTATCATGTGACTGCCCTCCTTCCTTGAATATGGTGGCTCTGCATTGCCTAGAAGACAAACTATAAACTCATATGTCTAGTTTTTAAAGCCCTTCATAGTTTGACCCCAGTCTTCTTTCTCAACATCATTGGACAATAATTTCATACGGTACTTGACTATACATGCAATCTAGCCTCCTTTCTACTCCTCACATACAACACATCATTTCCCACCTCTGCACCTTTGTACTTGCCACTTACATACATGGAATGCA
Organism: Potorous gilbertii; assembly: GCA_028658325.1. Lineage (NCBI taxonomy): Eukaryota > Metazoa > Chordata > Mammalia > Diprotodontia > Potoroidae > Potorous > Potorous gilbertii. The sequence goes on from CM053772.1 coordinate 22,189,565, forward strand.
CTCCCTGCTTATCATGGTCACATAAAGTTCCTCCATTCCCTTAAGGTGTAGCTCAAGAACCACCTCATGATCTCCTTGACCCCTAGAGCCCTTGCTCTCAAAATACTGGGCTACATATTTTTACTTATTCACATGAGATTTGGGCCATGTATACTTATAAAATTCTCCTTCTCTCCCCACTTCAAACATGAACATTTAAGACTAGGGATTGTCTCACTTTTTGTATTTATATCCCAGCATCAAACACAATGACATGGTAGGTGCTTAACAAATTTTTTAAAATATGTTTTACTCTAAGCTTAAGAAATAAAACAAGCATTTCCATCACATAGGAGAATGGAAGAAAAAAAGATGATTACCTATGAAACTGCAAATCTATTATATACAACCTGCTATTCCTTTTAAACAAATTAAGCACAAAGAACCTGTGAAGGAAGATGCAATCTGCATCCAGAGAAAGAACTGGTGAATACAAGTATAAATAGAATGATTTTACACACACGCACTGTACACATACACGCATATATTATATATCTGTATAGATATATAATATATGCGTGTATGTATGTGTGTGTCTAATAATAGCCATCTCTAGACCAAGAAAGAGGTGAGAAGGAAGAAAAAAGAAGGAAAAGCTACTTGATAACTTGAATAAATGGTTTTTGATTGATGAATTGAGCCCCGACTCCGAAGTCAAATCTTTGTTCACTACATCATGTTGTTTTTTTAATATTGTATATTATTTTATTAATATTCATAATTTATGATTATTATAATTAATATGTTATTAAGTTACTTAGTAACTCCTTTACCACTATCTGATACATATAATAAGAAATTCACAAATGGTTATGTTTTCACAGCAGGGGAGGGAATTGAAATACAAAGCAGCCATTTGGCAACCCAGTCAAGCCTTGAACCCCTGGTAGTCTGACTCTCAGCTCAGTGTCCATTCTACGGCCATTCTGCGTTTTTCCATCCCTTCTTTACACATTGCCACCAATCAGCAGGATTAATGGGGGAGGGAAATAGTATTTGACCCCACTTTAGCTGAAAAAATATGATCAACAACACCGAGTGATATTTAAGATGGATCTGAAACAGGTTTCAGGAAAGATGACTGAAACACATCCATAGATTTCACAAATCTCCCTTGTCACGCTTCATTCTAACTGCATTTTTATCTAACATGGAAAAACACACCACAATATTCTCCTCTTGGTATCACCGATCTGTACATCTTCCCTTGAAGTCACTGGATTCTCAATCGATGAAAAATCATTTTAAAAGCATTTAGAAAAAATGCTGCCAAAGCATGAAGTGTGTGTGTTGGGGGGAGGGACATTCAATATTTTTGTCCTCTTAGATCTACAGCTTAAGCTGTATTCAACAAACATCTAATAAGGATACACCACTGGCAAGGAATTGGCAATACAAAAATAAAAATCAAATAATCCCTACCCTCGCCACTTACATTACTACTATTCATCACAATAAGGGGGCAGCTCGCGGGCACAGTGGTTACAGTACTGGACTTGGATGGAGTCAGAAGACCTGATCTGGCCTCCGGCACTTGAAGAGCTGTGTTACCCTGGGCAAGTCCCTTAACCTCTATTTTCCTCAACTTGCTCAGTTGTAAAATGGGGGTGATAAAAGCCTCTAACTACCAGGGTCGTTGAGAACCTCAAATGAGATATTTATAAAACATTCAGCATAGGACCTGGCTCAAACTAAGTACTTAATAAATGTATATTAAAGACTATCTCCATGTAGAATTCTACTTCTGTACCATGAACAGCCCACTGTACACCTATACCTGGATTTCCTGGAAGCCTCTCCCAACTGACATCAGTAAATGGAACTCATATTTTTGGGGTTTTTTACAAGGCAATCAGGGTTAAGTGACTTGCCCAGGGTCACATAGCTAATGACTGTCAGGGTATCACATATGAACTCAGGTGCTCTGGTCTCCAGGGCTAGTTCTCTATTCACTGCATCACCTAGCAGCCCCTGGAACTCATTTTTAATAACACTATAGCGCTCCTCCAAGATTCCCTACCATTTAATGAGGTCATATCCAGAGCCATCATTTCACAGCCAAGATACAGGTTTCATTATGTCGCTCACTCCCCCACCCCCTAGCAAGTCACCACCTCCTCCCCACTCCCTGCATTTCACCTTTTTTGAGTGCTGTCTTCTGCCATTGGAGCTCTTTGAGCATAGGAATTTGAATCCCTAGTGCTTAGCACTGTGCCTGGAAATAGGACCTTAATAAATGTTTATTGACTATTATTTAACGTTAAGCCCTGCTGTTCCTAGCTTTCCTATTTCATTGGTGGAAAGTACAGTCTTTTCAGCCATCCAGGTTTGCATCCTCAGAGGCATCCATCACCCTTTTGTTCTTACCCCTACCATGGCCATGGTCTGCTAGGTGGCGCCATAGTGCACAGAGCATCAGACCTGGAATCAGGAAAACGAGTTCAAATCCGACCTCAGACACTAATTGTGTGACCCTGGGCAAGTCATTTAACCCTGTTTGCCTCAGTTTCCTAATCTGCAAAATGAGCTCAGGAAGGAAACGGCAAGAAAACTCCAAATGGGGTCACAAAGAGTTGGACTTGAATAAAATGACTAAATAACAAAATTACCAGTCGATCAATTTCCAAATCTTCTTTATTCTACCTCCTCAAAACCTCCCTAATCCATCTCCTCCTCTCCACTTATTACTGTCATAGCCTCCTAGCTGATCTCCCTGCATCCAGTCTGTGTCCATGTCACCCTTTCATCTCGCCTAGAGTAAGTACTACAATGACTTCCTAGCTGGTTTCCCTGTACTCACACTCTCTCTCTCCTTGTCAGCTCACCTCCAGCACGGTGACAGCCTCCTGTCTGGTCACCTTGCATGTTCGGTCTCTCCCCTTGTCAATCTCTCCTCCACACTGCTGCCAAATTAATCTTCCTAAAGGCCATGCTGGCCATGTCCCTCCCCTGCCCACAAAGCTTTAGGGGGTTCGCTGTCTCTAAGGGAAAAAAATACAAGCTACTTTTCCCTTTGAAGCATGTTAGAATAGGATTCCAACCTGTCTCTCCAGACTTATTAGTTACCCTCACACCCCCTCACTGTCTAGGTTTCTGCCAAACAACTCTGCTTCTCCACATATATGACATCCATCTCTTTCCTGTTTCTGCACAGGCTACCGCTGATGCCTGGGATGCTCTCTCTTCTCTCTTTGGGAAGTCCTAAGGCTACTTCCTAAAGCAAGTTTCTATGATCTTCTCAATTATTGAACTTTTGTCCCTCCAGCACACCCTGACCCCCATCCCTCTGTGTTACTTAGTATTTTTGTCAGTGCTTGGGACAGAAGAGTACCTTAACAAATGCTGGGGAATTAAAACAAATCTCCCTAGTACAGTCGAGGATCCTTAAAGTCAAGGCAGATTTTGTGTTTTGTCTTTGTAAGATAACTTGAGTAGTTACTTAATGAAGGTTCATTGACCTGAATCCACTTGGTGAATTCAGGGTCATACTGGTAATAATTAAAATAGCAAGCATGTATCTAGCACCTACTACATCATCTATTTATCTTCCAAACAATCCTGGGAGGCAGGTGCTATGGTTACCTTCAACGTACAGGGAGACCGAGGTTAAGTGACTTGCCCAAAGTCATACAGCTAGTAAATGTCTGAGGCCTTATTTGAGGAGATAAGGTGGGGGAACAGTAGATTCTAATTGCAGAGGGCCTTGAAAGTCTGACTAGGGCCCTCAAGAACACCAAGAAAGCCTGCTGCTCATTTGGTGGCAGCAGGTAGCATAGATTAGAAGGCGGAATGAACCATCACAAGGCCATGAGCTTGGGGGGCCAGAACAATGGTCCACAGGTATCCTCAGAATATAGCCCAATTAGCTCCATTTGCTCGACGTAGAAAATACACCTACAGGCTATGTCACAGCCTGTAACTAACAGCATTCAGCACAAACACACTAAAATAGGGTACATTTCAATTAATTAGGTTTCCAGAGGAGTAATGGGAAATTAGTCTTTGTCATTAAATCAACATTAGCCTCTGCAGATGTTCCAGATGCTCCAATCTCCCCTTTCTCCAGTCTCCCCTCCTTCCCAGGAACTATAATAAAACCATGCATCAGTTATAAGAAAAAATAATCTTTAAGTAAAAATAGGAACTTCTATTTTAATTGTAAATGTCTAAAGCTTAGGGCCTGGAGATTTCCTTAATGGGTGCATTGGATGTGACTTGTTATTCCTATGTTTGTTTTCACAAGCTCAGCATAAGGGGGGTTTAAAGGTTTAAGTGAGGCCCATAAATTAGATTTCCTTCAAGAAATCATGTCCTTGACATATTTTTTTCATTATCTGAGAAGAATGAAACAGATTTTTTGGTTAATTAGTGCTAAGACATGTATTTTGCATTAGCATTCAGTTTACCAAAATGGCTTTAAAAACTGGGACAGATGGCAGAATTATAATAACTTTTACTTATGATTTGGGTTAGGAATAGAGTGGCAGGAGGTTTCTCCCTTTGCCTAACTTTTCCACAGAGTTAATGCTGATCATATATTTATTATGTTTTCCTAGTGAAGGTGTAAACAAGTCCGTTTTGCCTGAGCTCAGCAGGGATGAGTTTCCGGAGTTGAGAGATGACTGGGGAGAAGGGAATTACCATACAAATATTCAGGGCTGCCATTTGCCAAGCACTGACTCACATATTGGAGATACAAGTACAAAGAACGAAACAAGACCTTCTCCATAAAGATTTCCTTGAGGAGTCAGGCGGTTCAGGGGATAGAGAGGCTGGCCATGGAATCAGGAATCCTGACTCCCAGGTGCTCTTTCTCCCAAGTGGAATGTAAATTCTTAAAGGGCAGGGATTGTCTCTTTTTTTTTGTTTTAAATTTTCAGGTCCCTGACACATTTTAGGAACTTAATAAATACTAGATAATTAATAACTCCTTTTTAATTTATTGATTCATTTGTGAAGTTGATTTTTTTAACCCATGTATAAAATCTTACATTTACGTTTATTAAATATTATGTGCTCCAATCCAGTCTACCATCCTTGCTCATTGAGATCAATAAACATTTATTAAAGACCTGCAAGTGCCAGGCCCAGTACTAAGTGCTAGAAATACAAATATGAAAAAGACAGACCCTGCCCTCAGGAAGCAATCTAATGGGGAGACAGCCTAGACAAGGAGGCTGAAAAAGGGTGGGGTCATGCCTTCTGTTAGTCATCTTTCCTAGGTTTGTATCATTTACAAGTCTGACTAATCTGTCTTTTATACCTTTATCCAAGTAATTTCTAAAAATGTTAAGTAATAGGGTTTCAAGGCAAAGGTCATGATCTTGGTCCTAAGGTAAACCAAATTCAGTCAGCTCCTGGCTCCTCAACTTTAAAATAAGGATAGCAGCCACCACAGAGGGGTGTAAGGATCAAATGAAAAAGAAATGTGAAGTGTTTATCACAGACCCTGGCACACAGCAGATGCTTTAATAAATGCTTGTTCCTTTCTCTTCCCTTTCCTCTCCTAAGAGATAAGTGGGGTTTAGATTTTGGGAACAACATGGTAGAATGGATGGTGTACTGGACTTGGAATCAGGAAGATGAGCTCAAATCCTGCTTCAGACCCTGGCTGTGTGATTTTAGGCAGATCATTTAACTTCTGTCACCCTCAGTTTTCTCATCTGTAAAATGAGGGGATGGGGCTTGAGGACTTCCCAACTTCCGTCCAGTTCTAATTCTATCATCCTATGGATAAATAGAAAGGGAGGAAGCATGTGCAGGGTGTAGCACAGGCAAAATAAACAGGCCAGAAAATCTATCAGGCCAGTATACACATGTAGCAAGAGATAAGAGATGGCAGACCTGAGGACTGGATTGAGTCGATGCCCATGAAATGTGAAAAGACCTTGAGGAAGGCCTCCAACAGGTGGGATAAACTGTCTATCAAGGAGCAAGGGGAGGACATGGGCATGAATTCCACAGGATGAGGAATGGATGAATTACTAGTGACTGCACCAATGGAGACAACATCCACATCAGTGAAATCATGGATCAAGGAACAGAAGAAGAAATCCTGGAGACAAGAAGTAGGACATATAGGAACCCGTATGTCGGGGAATGTACGTGGTGGGACTATCCATAACAATCATCTTCCTGCCCTGGAGAAGCCTCCAATCTCTCCTGATTGATGAAAGGCCCTCCTGGACCAGTATTTCAGGAACTACCCCAACCATGCTTTACTCACAACTCTCCAGTCATCTCCTGGCTACTCTTGCAGCTACACTACCCCTGAAAAGGCACCCTCTCCTCTCTCCAAATCCCCACTCCCAATTCTGGGATTATAAGCATGACTGAGTCAGTTCTGTAATCATTCCTGATTGGGGTTTGTTAATTTACTCCCCCGATTTCACTCACTGGGCTCTTCTCTTCCTTCTGGAACTTGTCCAACCAAACAGTCCCTCCCTGGACAATCCTCCCCCTCAGCCCATTAGAATGTAGTTCCTTAAGGACGAGGACCATCTTTGATTTTTATATTTGTGACCCTAGAGCTTAGCATAATGCCTGGCACGTAGCAAATGTTTAATAAAAGCTTTTAAGTTTTTTCATTAATTCACTCATTTGTGAGAGAACCAACCCTTTCTAATCCATCTTCCTTATAGCTACCAAATGCATAATACCAAAACACAAATCTGATCATGTCAGTTCCCTGCTCAGAAACCTTCAATGCATCTCTGATGACTCTAGGATAAAATAGGAAACCTACAACTTGGCATCTGTTTGTGTGTGTTTTAACAGACCGAACTGCCTCCCCTTGTGAACATCCAACACATTGTATATAAATGCACTATAAATACTGAAGAAACCAGGGGCTCCAATGTACTATAAACCAATCACACACACACACACACACACACACACACACACACACACACACACACTGCGGTTTCTTACTTAAAACCCTTCAAATTCTGCCTCTAACCTATTTTTTTCGGCCTTATAAATATTGTTCTCCTTTGTTCACTCTATGACCCAACTAAGATGTCTTCTTCCTTGCTTTGCATCATTTGACACTCCTAGCCATCCCTCCTACCTGGAAACGTGCTCCCTCCTACCCTGTTCCTCTTAAAAGACCTCTCTCCCTTCAAAGTTCAGTTGTAGGGCCACCTTTCTTAATCTCTGCCCTCCCTCATGCCTTTCCCTCCCCCAATTACATTACATATCTTTGTACTGACTCCCCAGAAAGAATGCAAGTTTCCTGATAGGCTGTTCTTGTCATTTGTGCTTTGTTTTTGAAGAAGACCAGTGACACTAGGGGTGATGTCATGACTGGTGCATGAACTAGATTTAAGCAAAGCAGTGCTACACAACGTCGTCAGCCTCACTCTCTCCTCTGGCGGCCCCAAAGTCCAAGGGCAAGATAAAAGTCAAGGTAACTAGAGATGGCCTGGGATGCCCAACCAAGATTTAATGTGTTATACCACTTGCTTTACCCGCCTTCGTGGCTGTTGGAACAAACTGTTCTCGTCCACCCATTTCACTGGGGGAGTCTCCATATGCCTGGAATAGACACCTCCCTAACTGACTGATGGGTCTGAGGCCTGTTGGTCATTCTCATCTTGGTTTAGCCTGTCTGCCAAGACTGTTTACCAGCACATGGCCACAGCACATGCTATGGCTTCTTGGAGCCACAGGTGAGAGCTGAACTCCAGGCAGACACCTGAAAAGGGATCAGCAAGCTGGCACACCAGAGGGGCTAGCCCTCCTGAACATCCCATTCACTTCTTCCAGACAAGAGCTGGTCTTTTCTTGGATTTCTATCCTTAGAAACCAATGAAGTATCTGATAAATAGTAGGCACTTAATAATTACTCTCTGCTCACTTGGTATTAATTACGGGCCGGTTACAACAACTTTAGGGTTTGAGGAAAACAGCACTTCAGCTGATAGTTACTCTTCCCTGAACAGTGCAGAAATGGATGAAGGCTGTAGTAAATAGTGGAGAAGTAAAGGTGTTAATTAGATAGCGTTCAAGAAGAGCTTTGAAATTCAAAGTGTGGAGAAGGGAGTCTATTTTTCATCACCTGGCTCCCTTACCCAAGAACCTTGCTTACTGCCATAAATGTGCAAACCCTACCCAGCACCCTGAGGAAATATTCAGATTTTTAAAAATCTCACTTCAGGGGGTCCCCCTAACCTCGCCCCCACCCAGCAGTTCTGGGGTGAGGACAGTGAATATTCTTGTACCAACTTTTCTGCCTCCTGTTTCCTCCCCAAGGCTTTTATATCTTTAAACATACCAAAGTCAATTAACATAATTAAACTTTTTGCATAACATAAACTTTAGGAGTTTAAAACTACACTGACTTTTGGAAGACCCTGTATTTCAATATTCTTAAATCAACAAAATGGTATCAGCTCTCTAAAGGATATGGGACAGGGACTGGGCCTATGGTCTTAGGGGTACAGGGAAAGGCTAGAAAAGGAAACTCCTTCTACCAAAGAGGGTAGGCACCTTCTCTGCAACTTGTAGAGTTGCCTCAAACATGGAAACAGTAAGTGACTTACCCAGGGTCATACTGGCAGTCCTCGCCAGAGGTAGGAGCTAAACTAAGATCCTTCTGGCTCCAAGGCAGGCTCTCCATCTGCTTCCTCAAAGTATCCCAAAACACTAACAATGAAGAGGAAATGGGTTTTCCATTGCTTACCCAACATCCAGAATGGCACTGGTCCTCTCAGACCACTTCACCTCCTACAGTATAGTTCCATTTCTCACAATGTTACAATGTTACAGCTGAGAGATCACCTCCTGAAAAGCTCTCATTGGAGAGGTGTAAGGGCAGAGACCACTGTTGCCACAACCTTCAGAGTCTCCTCATCTTGAGCCCTGATGTTCTACGGAATCCAGAAAAGCTACTATTCTTGTCTCAGCTCCCAGGGTCACCAGATGGACAACAAATACATATTTAATACTTACAATGTGAAAGGCTCTAGGATTTGTCAGCCTCCCCAAAAGATCCCCTGCCCTCAAGAAGCTTACATTCTTCTGCAGGGCAACATGTTTTCAAGAACATCTAACAATTTAAATATATATGTGTGTGTGTGTGTGTGTGTGTGTGTGTATACACACACATTTACATATACGTATTTTGTTACTGTTGTCCAGTCATTTTTCAGTCATATCTGACCCTTAGTGACCCTATTTGGGATTTTCTTGACAAAGATAGTGAAGAGACTTGCCATTTCCTTCTCTAGCACATTTTACAGATGGGGAAACTGAGGCAAACAGGGTAAAGTGACTTGCCCAGGGCCAGACAGATAGTGTCTGAAGCGAGATTTGAATTCAGGAAGAGTTTTCCTGATGCCAGGCTCAGCGCTCCCACATATATGCATATACTTATTAAATAAATGTAAACAAACAAAATTTTATATAAATAAATAAGATTAATTTATATATTAAATATACATTAATATGTATAACATGCATCATATGTGTATACATGCATACAACCATATATGCATACGTATACATACACACACACATATAGGTTGTTCATTGGAAGTACACTGTTGTTAGTTCATGAATTAAAAGTCTGGTCATCCACAAGAACATCTCTAATAATAATAGGTAGCATTCATATACATACATATGTATGCATATGTATGCCACTTTAAATTATAGATATCATCTCATTTGACTCTCAAAAACCCTGGCATATAGGCACCATCATTACCCCCATTTTACAGAAGAGGAACCCAAGGCTGAAGGAAGCTAAAGGAGATATGCAGCTAATAAATATCTGAGGCAGGACTTGAACTCAACTCATCCCAGTCTTCATGACTTCAGGTCTAGTGCTCTAGGCAAAGGTTAGGAGTTTAATTTGGGAGCCTAAGGGCCAAACACAGAATCTCTCAGAGGCATTACCACAGTAAAACTAATTCATAAGCATGACACCATTTGAGCCACACAGCCTGACGGTGAGTTACGTGTTACAGATTTTATTGTTGCCTTTTCCAGATAAGGTTGTTGTTGTTGTGTTTGTCCTTCATTGTCAAAGAAGACCATGCCATCAGACAAATGATGACATGACTTGCACTTGACTTTGTTTTGAGTGAGGGAGGGCTGCGCAGGTCACAAGCTTCACTTCTTCTCCAGAGCCACCTGAATCCAGTGACCAGATATTCATCAGGATGACTGGAGATGACCCAGGATGAGTCTATTGGGGTTAAGTGACTTGCCCAAAGTCATACAGTGTCTGAGGTGAGATTTGAATTCAGGTCCTCCTGACTGGTGCTCTATCCACTGCACCACCTAGCTGCCCTCCAGAAAAGGAAACTAAGATTGAGTGAAGTTCGATGATTTTGTCCATGGACACATAATGCTGAGGCCAGGTTTTCGGGACTCTACCCAGTCTCTGAAGTCCACCTTTCAACATCATTTGGGCAACGGCAGGCTCCCTCACTCTGTCCTCCTTCCAAAGACCCCTCGTATTCTATCTGGAGATTTATTTTTCCTCCCTCACGGCATTTAATTTTGATTGAGCCAAGTAAGACAGGAAACAGAAGAAAGATATTACCTAGAATACCTGATTCCAAAGACACCTGATTTTCAAAACTGTGTATAGAGTTTAGTGATAGCTTCAAATATTTAGATGATACAATGACTATTTTGGAAATGATCAATGAAATTATTTTGAATGCCCCTGCTGTTCACTCCAGGCAAGGCTCCCTAGACAAGTGATAGAAGACAATGGGCCATCCAAATGATCTTCCAAAAGCACTGTTAAATCCAAGAAGGCACAGAAATTTTATTCTTAATGCTGCTTAAAGCTAGAGTATTAGTTATGGGTCAGATTTATGAGAATGGACTTTTATTTTTATGTGCCACATTTCTCTACTTTGTAATGTATTGGGGCCTCCTATATAATCACCATTTATAGTACATTTATGCCCAATTGCAAGGATACTCATAAAGGAGGCAATTCTAACTATTGAAAAGAACAATTGACTCCTAATAGAAGACGGTCAGCTCTCAGTTTGATGCCCTGACCTCTCTCCCAAGCTCTAGCCTTCAACATCCCACTACGTATGGCCACGTGGATATTCCATCAACATAAAAACAACACCAAAAATTCAGATTCTTAGACTTCTATGAGCCTGAACAGAGATACCTGAGTATCTCTGCCAAGTGGTCATCTAGCCTTGGCTTAACCTCTAGAGTTAGCTCATTCCATCCTAGGGTAGCCCATTCTACTTCTGGACATCTCTAAGTCATTGAGTTACAAATGGTAGAAATATTCCCATCTCCATACACTGATCCAATGACACTAGCTCGATTGCTGTTCCTCACACAAGATATTCTACCTGCCAATTCTGGACATTTTAGGGACTGTCTCCCGTGCCTAAAATGCTCTACTGGCTTAAGTGGCTTCTTTCAAGTCTAAAATCCTGGCCTCTTAAAGGAGACTTGCTCATCGAAATAAGATGTCTATGGACAGTGGGGTATAGAAATCTATTTTGCCCTACAGGAAAATGGAGGAGCATGGGATAGGAGAAGAGGGGTGATAGAAAGAAGGACAGATTGGCAGGTTGGGGTGCACACTATCCTGGGGTGAGGGGAGAGGAGAGATGGGGAGAAAATTTGGAATTCAAAATCTTGTGGAAGTGAATATTGAAAACTGAAGATAAATAAATTACATAATACAAAAAGAATTTAAAAAGGAGATTTTCTCATCTCCCTTAATACTAATGCCATCCCTTTGAGATGATTTCTGATTTTTCCTGAATATGTCTTACATGTACATAGTTGTTTGTCGATTGTCTCTCTCATCATCCTGTGAGCTCCTTAAGGCCGGGAACTCGATTTTTTTTCCTTTTTTTGTATCCCAACTGCTTGGCACATGGCCCAGTGAAAAGTAGATGTTTAATAAATGCCTTTTGATTATCTCTTATTCCTCAATTTTGCTACATGAACAGTTCACCTCCTCCTTTGGTCACACATGTCACTGATGATAACTTTTATATCAGTTTTTGCATAGAAGTCATCATTGCTCATAGAATGCAGACTAAGAATGTGATTTCCCTCTGCCAAATAGGTCAGCTTTAGTTTTGAATCTCCCAAGTCCATGATATTCTATGATTGTAAGTCATAGAATCTCATGGGGAAAATATTTGTGTTGAAAAAATTGGTTTTTGCAGCAAGAAGTATGAGGTCCTTCCAAATACTGCCTCCCTCTTAGAGGCAATCCTTTCCCATCACTTCATCCTCATCACTTCATCCCATTAAATAAACTCTGTGCCTTATTAGGAAGGCACACACACACACACACACACACACACACACACACACACACACACAATCCTGCTATCAAAATGGTGGCTATATGATGTCATACAAAAAGATAGGTTGGCTCATGCTGTAGGATGTGTCCAAGTCTTTAGGCAATATAATTTGCTAATTGAATTCAATGACTATGATCAATTATGTGACTATGTGACTATAAAAATATGTGTATAATACATATAGACAATTGGACAAAATTTTACTGACATATATTTTATCCGATTTTCCTCTCCTTCATTGTCATCCATTACAAGAGGAAAGTGAAGTGGTCATAAGGGATGAAAGCTGGTTTTTCTTTGCCTAAGAGGGGAGAGATAATGTTAAACTTGCTATATTAACTCTTGTTTTGAATCTGAAAAAAAGATATAAATTCAGAGAGAGCATTGATTTTTGTCGATCCAGATTTAGTACAATGTTCACTTTATTAAATGTTTTCAAATAATCCTAACGAGATGATTTTATCTGCTGCTTTATTAATATATCAACTGTTTTAGAAAAAGAAGCGGGGAGGGGGGAGGAGGGAAGGAAAGGAGACAAATACATTACTGTTCATTGGCTGCTCCAAGAGATGACCAGACAGGGTAGCTGCTTAATTCTGACATCAGGCAGTAGGCTTCTGAATTTTAGTTACAGAAGTGATACCTTCCTGAGATCCAAAGAAACAATCCTGAACAAACTTGTGACAATGGTATTTGGAACTGAAAACAACCTGACTACTAGGTTCTGCTTTAGCATGAAGACTGCTTCCTGAAGAATTCAATATGGGAGTCCCTGCTGAGACACGATGCAGGAAAAGCATCCGAATTTGCATGAGGATAAAAAGAAATGTTCTTAAATTATTTTGGTAGTGGTGGTGGTTTGTTTTTTAAGTGTTCCCAGCTACAGTTCATGAAAATGCAATGATCATACCTTGAACAAAGTGGATGGATTTCCTGCGAGTTACTCCAGCCAGTATATATGATGGTTTGACCTTGGCCAGCCAAAGTCCAGAATAGACCAACATTCTTTTACTGAAAACATGATGAAGAGATGCAGAACTAGATGCTTCCGGTCCTTGGATGCTTTCCTTGTTCAGGGCTGGTTGAGAAAGGCCTCACACCTTCTGAGGAAACCTCAAATTGCACTATGTAACTGGGGATAATTAGCCTTGGGAAGACTTAGGGGAGATTGGAGTATCAGAGATTTGGCTCTAGAAGGAATCTCCTAGGTATTTATTCCAAACCCCACTGACTTTAAAGATGAGGCTAGAGGAGTTCAGTAATCTGCCCAAGGTCATACAGGTGGTAAGCATTTGAACTCAATTCCTCTTAGGATCCAAAGCTATTTTCATCCCACTACCATGATGACAGCAAGCTAGTTTTTGAAGAGCTGACATATAAAAGAGGTATTTGGACAAGAGCAGAATTAAGAATGGTGAGCATGAATCACAAGGAGCCAAATGTAGACTTGATATAAGGAAGGTGGAGGAAACCTAACAATCCAAGCTCTCTGAAAGGGGAATAGGCTTCTGCGACAGGTAATAAGCTCCCCATCACTCAAGGTCTTTACTTCATGCTGGATGATCAGGTATATTGTCAGACTGATCCCTCTTCAGCTTCATTTTGTCTTCTAAGACCTTAAGTCATCAAGGTCTATGATTTTGTGATTGTAGATTGTCGATTCAACCCAAAGTTAAAATGAAACAGTTTAAGAATGATTCAGATGCTGAATATGTAGGAATAACCTACTCAGTGCAGATGGATGCTAAGGACATGGCCTGCCTTGGGTGTTGAGCACAATGGTTGCGATATGACAAGTCCTTATTTAACACGTACTGGTTGACTCATTGATTAATATGAGCGGGATGCCTACTTTTCAACTCATGGATGATGGAGAGGTTTCAAAATTGGAAAATGTTCTTCTGTCCAAAAAAGCTAGCATCTATTTATTTCAAACTGGGCAGCCCTAAAGGTGTTAGGATCATTTGAACTCTCTTCTACTTAATAAGACTTAATCTTTGGAAAAGGTTTCATAACAACAGGTAAATCTGGTGTCAAAGAATTTTTCAATTTTCATAAAAAGAGCTAGAACAATTACTCAAAAGTCACAGATGGGAGAAAATTATGGAAAATAGCATTAATGAACATTTATTATCTGGGTAAAATATTAGCTTAGAACTAATTAGTCTACATTTATACCACTATATGCCATGATATCAGCAGGAATCAAGATGGGCATGGGGTACAAAAGAACAAAGATAAAATTCAATATTGGACACCTGATGGGATGACTGAGAAGGGCAATTAGATGGATCCATGACTAAAGCCTTATAAGGCATACGGTGTTTCAGACTCAAAACTACAGCTGACCTGAGGCAACACAGTGAATCAAGAAAAGTTGTCCAGTACTCTCATACTAGAGGTGCCTTGTGCCTCTCTCTTTGAATTCCATCTGAAGTCCTAGAATATAAACCCTTTCCAATACATATTTTCTCTGTAGCACTCACACTACCTAGAATAACATCTTATATATACTAAGCTGGCTCCATAAATATTAACTGAATGAATGTTGACCCTCATGATCAACAAATGATTATGCGTCATAAGAAAGATGAACTAGAAGTTTCTTATGTAAGTTGTAGAGAGAATTATTTTGCAGGAATGCCTGGACTGGATTCTAATCCATCAGTAAGGAGCATTGGATATGAGACAGTAGACTTGGGAATGAAATCCAAACTCTTTGACCACCTGTGTGACCTTGAGCAGGTCATTTTAATTCTTGGGCAAGGATGGGGGGAATATCGGACCAGATGACCTGAAGACCCCCTCCTAGCTCAAATCTCTGAGCATGGGCAGTCTCTGAGGTCCTTTCCCAGATCTCTAACCCTCCATGGCAGACTTCATAAGGCAATTTTGACCCACACGATCAGAGTTAGAGCTTGAAGAAACCCCACAACTAGTCGAACCCCTTCATTTTATAGGTGAAGAAATGGGGGTCCACAGAAATGACATGACTTGCCCAAGGCAATATAGATAGGAAATATCAGAGTAAATATCTGAGTCCAAGTCCTCAGAACTCAGAACCAGTTCTTTGTCCACTCAACCCCAATGCCTCATTCTTTTTTTACCTCCCTCTTCTCTTCACTCCAAATCACTTTCTTTCAGTTCCCTAATTCTGTCTTGGAGAAAAATGACCTGATAAATGTATTCAGAGGAGGGCATGAATAACTGACAAGCAAAACATGTTACTCCTCACAGCAATATTATTTTTTCAAAAGAACACCTACTGATTCAAAGCAAAGTAATGAATTTTTAATCATGAAAGCCTAGACACCAAAGCAAATATGTAAAGTGGTTTTTGTCTTGGGGGGTGGGTAGGGCAGTGGGTCAGAGGCTTCTTCTCAGTAACCAGCAAACTGGCCCCTGTAGGAGACCAATATAACTTTGCCCACACCAGAGGTCTGCCATGCTCTGAATCAATGGCGAGTCTTGAGAGTGGAGCCCATGTTTCAGTGATAATGCAGTGTTGTATAAACAACTGAAAATTGAGGGAGGAAGCTATCTGGATCACATTCAAATACTTGTGCATGGAAATACATACTAATGAACTTAGCATTCACTGAAGATAGAAAAACTTACAATAATTTAGGCCAAATTGCTTTGACATAAATCATTTTTAACCTGAGTTTTATGAATAGGCATCTCTGATGTAATAAAGCTACAGCAATAAGAATCTGCTAATGCCTTTTTAGGAAGAAATAAAGAAAGTGGACAGTCCTTTAGTACCTGAAGGCACACAATGGAACCCATCTCAACCTTGAACTCAGCAAGTGGCACTTGGCAGTGATAAGCATTCACCTGAAGTCAGCTCCATTTCAAACTTGCTCAATTCAGTTCAGGCAACATTTACTGAAAACCTATCTTGTACCAGGTATTTTCCTAAGTGTTGAGGAGGAGGAGAAGGAGATGAAGGACATGGTCCCTGCACTGTAGAAGAGCTCAGAAAGGACAGAGTTAATGAACTGCCAGAGAAGGAAGCAGAAAGCACAAAGAACCAGCATGGATGGCTTCTTCAGAAAGTCACTGCACCATGCTAGTCTCCTCTTTACAGAGTGTCTCTATCGGTAGATTAGAGAAAGACTGTGGCTATAGCTCACCTAGATTTTTAGCAAACTGTTTCATAAAGTATTTCCTCTAGTTTCCTCAGGCAAAGACTGAGATGTGGGAGAGGTAATAGTACAATTACAGAACTTGCTGATGGTCCTACTCAGAAATTAGTTGTGAATCATCCCATGTCACTTTGGAGGGAAGCCTTCTGCAGGGTGCCCCAGTCCCTGTGGTGGGCGCTGTGCAGTCTTACATTTTTGTCAATGCCATGGACATAGGCATAGACAGCATGCTTATCAAATTCGCAAATGATATGAAGCTACAAGGAATAGTTGTCAAACTGGATGATAGGATAACAGTCCAAAAAGCTCTTGATACAACATTGAGTTGAATGTAATAAGATGAAATGTAAAATGGTTAGATGTAAAATCTTAACCTTGTGTTTCAGAAATCAACTTTCTAAGTAAATGACAGATGGAGAAGGCATGCCCCAATTGTGGGTGTTCCCCTATGTTCTATACTAGCCCCTTATTTCTCTCTCTTCCTCTCTACACTCTCCATTGGTAACACTGTACTCAGTGTCTAACAACAAAGTGGGCTTTCTCTTTGCCAAAGCCAGTCCTTCCACATGTGCATCTCAGACCATTCTCTCCCATCTTCTCCAGCAGATTGCAGCCGTGACCACACACAAGACATGCACGTACACACACACACACACACACACACACACACACACACACACACACACACACCCTTTTCTCTCTCTCTCTAATCTTCAGTCTTTCCCTTTCTACTAGTTTTCTGACTTCAAACAGGACCAAATTTTCTGTATCCTTAACAAACTTTTCCTACACCCTAGCATTACCTCAGATTGTCCCATACCTTTTCTCTCTTTCCCAGACAAGTTCTTGGAAAATGCTATCTACACTTCCCACTTTCACTTCCTCTTTTCACACTCCTCATCCCTTTGTAGTGGGGCTTCCAATTACACCACCTGCAAGGGCTCTAATTGCCAGTCTCACTGTCTCTTCTTAGTCCTTATCCTTCTCAACCTATCTGCTGCATTTGGCATTGCTGTCTCCCTCTGAATCTTCTTTCATCTTGGGTTTTTGTCACACTTTGCTCTTCTGTTTCTCTTCCAACCTAATGACCACTCCTCAGTATCCCTTACAGACTCATCACGTGCACCATTCACCCCAATTACAGTTGTTCCTCAAAGCTCTGTGCTGGATCCTCTTCTCATCTCTATCTGTCTCTGTCTCTGGTTTCGTCTCCATCTCTCCTCTCTTTTTTTCTCACTCTTCTCTTTATCTCCTTTTCATGCCTCATCATTTCTTCCCTCCTTCCTTTCCTCTCTCCTTCCCTCCCTTCTTTCTTCCTTCCTTCCCTCTCTCCCTCCCTCTCTTCTTCCTTCCATCCTTCCTTCCCCCCCAGCACATACAGACATAAACACATACCTCCTCAGCTCCCATGGATTTCAATATCATCTCTACAAAATCTATTCATAGATCCCTATCTCCAGCCCTAGTCTGTACTGAGCTTTAGCTTGTCATAACTGCTAATTCCTCTGTGGATATCTCAAACTGGCTGTGCCAGGGGGATATTCAGCCCTCACCTAAAATCCAACATGTCTCAAACCCATCTCATCTTTTCCTCCAAACCCAGACATCTTCCTTTTTTTTTTTTTGCTTTTTTAAAAGTCAACATGGTTCTTTCATTCTGCTAAGTATGTAACCTTCCCATCTCTCTGACCACCCAAAGTCTGTTACTAATTTATGCATTTCTGTCTCCACAATGTCTCTCACATCACATGGCTACCACCTTAGCTCCAGTCTTTAGAATGTCTCACTGAGCTTATTAGTTTGTCATTGTTCAATTGTTTCCCTCATGTCCGACCCTCCATGACCCCATTTGAGGTTTTCTGGATAAAGACACTGGATCAGTTTGGCATTTCTTTCTCCAGCTCATTTTACAGATGAGGAAACTGAAGCAAGCAGGGTTGAATGACTTGCCCATGGTCACACAAGTTGTAAGGGTCTGAGGCCAGAGCTGAATTCACAAAGATGAGTCTTCTTAACCCCAGACTCAGCCGTCTATCCACTGCAGAGCTACCTAGTTTATTATAATATTATCCTAATTAACTGGTCTCGCTGCCTTAAGTCTCTTCCCACAACAGAGTACCTTTGTAACAGCTTCCAAAAGGATTTTCCTAAAGTACAGATTTAATCAAGTCATCCCCTCTCACACTCTAAAAAACACCAGTGGCTTCCTATTGCCTATAGAATAAAATGTAAACTAGCTTGTTTACTTTCTAAGTGCTTCATCACATGGACAAACAGCTGGCATGTATAGAGAGTTCTAAGGTTTGCAAAGGGCTTAACTTGATCCTATTAACACTGTGGAGCAAGTGCCATTTTAATCACTATTTTACAGATGAGGAAACAGGTCATAAGGTATTATTAATAACAACAGATTTTATATTTAATAAGATCAATTAAATCTTATTTATTAAGTTAATAATATTTAATATCATTTATATTTAAATATAAATAAATATTTATATTTAAACTAGCTGTCTCCTATGCCTAGCATGAACTCCCTTGCCTCTACCTAATGAAATATTAGTGGAATTATAGTGGAATTATATATAATTATTCATTTAATAATATTAATTTAATATCATTGTTATTGTTTAATTTAAGCTAATAATATATAATTAACAATATCATTTATATTTAAATTGTCTCCTTTGCCTGGCAGGAACTCCTTCCTCCCCTTCACCTAATGGAATAATTATTAATAATAGTAACATTTATGTAGCACTTTAAGATTATAAATATTATGTGATCCAATAACCCTGTAAAGTAGGTGTTGCTATAACACATCCCCATTTTACAGATGATGAAACTGAGGCACAGAAGGGTTAAATGAATTCCCAAAGACTACACATTTAGTATCTGAGGCAGAATTTGAACCCAGGTCTTGTGGACTCCAAGTCCTTTGTCCTACCCACTGTCATAGTGCCCTCCATCTCAAATGACCTGGCCTACTTTTTTCTTTGCTCCCCTATCACATTTATTTACCACCAGCATGTTGTCTCTGCCATTAGGATGTATGCTTCTTGAGAGCAAGCCTTGTATCATTCTTTTTTTTTTTGGTAATCCCAATGCCTAGCACATAGTAGAAACTAGGGAAATGTTAGTTAATTGTTTGACTGTTAGACAACAGCTGCAATAAAAAGATATGGGAATTTTAACGCAGTATTTGAAAGTAATTGAAATAATCAGTTTGATACGATCAAAAGTGTTCATTCATTGTTTAAAGGGCAGTTTTCAGTAAAGTTGGTGACAGCACCTGGCTAATTCCCGTACTCAGTCCTGGTCAGATCATATTTGGAATTTTGGTTTCATTTCCCTATACCTAATTTTAGGAAAAACAAGCACAAGCCAGAAAGTGTCCAGAGGAAAACTATCAGTACCTTGATTCTCACTCTTAGGAATCCTGGTTGAAAGAACTAAGGAGAGAAAACAGGGAGTAAGAGGGGGTGGGGGAGGAAGAGAATCCTCAAGGATAGGAAATTCTTTCTGGGGAAAAAACCGGTTCTGTTGAACCCCAAAGGGCAAACAGGAAGCGTAGCTGAGGCTCACAAAGAGGTCATTTTAGGCTTTTGTAAGGGAAATCTTCCTAACAATGAGAGGTGTCCATAAATAGAAAACAGTGGATTCCCTCTCCCCCAAGGTCTTCCAGCAAGCGTCTGATGGCCTATTTATAGAATGCTTAGTGGGAAATGACTTCAGGAAAGAATTGGGCCACTTGCGGACTGTTGGGACACAGGCCAGCCCTGAAAGTCTGGGGTCTCGGGAAAGCTTACAACCCAGGATGCATGTACTAGGTGGTGGAGATTTCTGTTGTTTGTGGTCATTTCAGTAGTTCCTGACTCTTCGTGACCCCACGTGGGGTGTCCTTGGGGTTTGACCAGAGGGGCTGCCATTTCCTTCTCCAGATCATTTTACAAAGGAAGAAAATGAGGCCAACCGTGCCTGGGGTCACAAAGCTAGGGTCCGAGGGCGTTTTGAAAGTCAAGATGAATCAGGCTGCTTGGAAACCCCGTGCTCTACCCACTGTACCCCCAGTAGTCCTCGGTGGGCTAATTAGAGGGCTAATTAAGCACCGAACTGCACTCCTTCCACCGGTGAAAGTTCACCGGAGCTTCTCTTGGTTCCCAGCGGGGCTGGTGGAGAATCAGAGAAATCTTCGGAAGGACTGGAAACCAACAAGTGAGCTGAGGCTAAGAATGATACATAGTATCCAGTAGAAAGGGCGAGACTATTTGCCCAGTACTTTCTCCCTCACCATAGACAATGAAGCAATATCATTACTAAACAGGCATGCTCCAAGAGGTAGAGCATCCAGATTCTTAGAGGAGAGGTTGGGGGAGCTGAAGGAAGAAATTGACAGTACTTTCTTCCTCCCAACTCTGCTGGCAGGCCATGGATGATCCTCTGAGTGCGTCTGAGACTCAGGGCACTGGAACCCAAGGCAGAGAAGACGGATCCCTCACCCTCTCACAGTCTAGTGTGCCCCTGGGGCTATTTAGTTTTTAGCCACGCCCTCCAAGAAAGACTTTAGCATTTCAGGACATCTGCATCCTTGAGTCCAAGAGCCTAATCCGGTGTTTGGTGGTGGAAAAAGAACTTTAGATTTGAGGTAGGGAAGACGAACGCCTAGGGACAAGTTCCAGGGACATAACTTAGGGAGGCCCAGGAGAATGCCCAGCTTCGAGCTGTGGCCCGAGATGAGGCGCTTTGTTCCGGGCCTCAGTTTACCCGTCTGTAAAACGGGGACAGAAGATCCATATCACAGTGTTGCCTAGAGGACAACGTGTTGGTGCATGTTTAGTGTTTCGCAAACCTGGTGCACTTTTAAGCACAGGTAGGCGCAGAAGCCCTCCCTCTGGAGTTTAAGCCCTGGGTTCAAATCCCGCCGGTACTCCACCTAGGCTATTTAAGCTACCCGCGGGCGCTGCCGCTATTACCGGCGGTGTGGGGTGTGGCAGGGGACTGCGCTGCGGGGATCGCTCCCGCCCTGGGTCAGCGCTGGCACGCCTCGCTTCAGAGACAGCTCTGGCATGCAAGGCCAGCTCAGGGAACCGCAGCCGCAGAGGGGGAGGGGCTGAAGTGCGCAGGCGCCGGAAGGACTCCGTCCGTTAGGTAGAGCCCGGGGGGATGCCTGCGGGAGCTTGCTCTGGGCCTGCCCCTAACTGCAGCCCCGCCCCGCCCCGGGGCATCCGTAGGGCGCCTGCGCCGTAGGTCAGCCAATGGCGCCGTGGGCGGCGCGCTTGCGCAGAAGCGGCGCCGCCGTTGGATAAATAGCCCGGAGAGCCGGCGCGGCCATTCGAGCCTCCCGGAGCCGAGGAGGCGGCAGCAGCGTGGACGGTGCTTCCCGCGGGCCCCTCGTCGCGGCCCCGCCATGGCTCCCAAGCAGGCCCCGAAGCCTGAGTTCCAGGAGGGCGAGCGCGTGCTGTGCTTCCACGGGCCGCTGCTGTACGAGGCCAAGTGCCTCAAGGTGGCCACGGAGGACCGGCAGGTCCGCTACCTGATCCACTACAGCGGCTGGAACAAGAACTGGGACGAGTGGGTGCCCGAGAGCCGCGTGCTCCAGTACTCGGAGGCCAACCTGCAGAAGCAGCGCGAGCTGCAGCGGGCCAACCAGGAGCAGCAGGCCGAGGGCCGGGCGCGGGGGGCGGCCCCGGGCCGCAGGGGCGGCGGCGCGGCCTCGCTGCAGCAGCAGAAGCACGTGGAGGCGCTCTTCCAGAACATTCGCATCTCGGCCGCCGCCGGGGCCGCCGCCGCCGTGAGCTCCGCGCCGGACCCCGCCGCCTCCGCCTCCGCCTCCGCCTCGGCCGCCGCCTCCACCTCCGGCCTGGCCTCGGGCGCAGCCGCCGCCGCCGCCGGCCCCGAGACCGCCGGCCCGGGCCGCAAGCCCCGCAAGAGCAAGCAGAAGACGGGCGGAGGCGACGGCGGCGGCCCCGGCCCCGGCCCCGGCCCCGGCAGCGGCCCCGGCCCCGGCCCCAGCAGCGGCGCCGGCCCGGCCCGGGACCCCGCGCCTCTCCGCAGGCGCGCCCGCGGGGATCCCGCCGCCAAGAGCGAGGGGGCGGCCCCCACGCGCGCCGACCTGCGCGTGCAGATCCCCGGCGAGCTGAAGCGGCTGCTGGTGCTCGACTGGGAGCTGGTGAACCACCAGCACCGGCTGCTCCCGGTGCCCGCCGCCAGGAGCGCCGACAGCGTCCTCGACCAGTACCTGGCCTTCCAGCGGGCGCAGGGCCGGCGCGACCACGCGGAGTTCGCGGCCGAGGAGCTGGTGGCCGGCATCCGCGACTACTTCAACGCGCTGCTGGGCCCGCAGCTGCTGTACGAGGCCGAGCGGCCGCAGCACGAGCGCGTGCTGGCCGCGCACCCCGACGTGCCCGTGTCGCGGCTGTACGGCGCCCCGCACCTGCTGCGCCTCTTCGTGCGCATCGGCCCCTTGCTGAGCGGCACCAAGTTGGACGACAAGAGCCTGGCGCTGCTGTTCGGCTACCTGCACGACTTCCTGGGCCACCTGGCCAAGGACCCTGCCGCCCTGCTGGACGAGACCGACTACCAGGAGGCGCTGCCGCCGCCGAGCCCGAAGGACGCCTGAGGACGCGGCGCCGGCCCCGGGCCCGCCTCTCCCGCCCGCGTGTCCCGCGGGGCGGGGGGAGCTGGGGGGGCGTGGGTGCTGGGGGTGCTTTTATAAAGTCTGTTAACGTGTGTGGATAAAACGTAATCCGCGTTTTGGAGTTTAGCCTGGGGTCCAGTTGAAGACTCCTTTCCCGTCAGTTTCTTTCTTTGATGCTTCAAGTCAGTGTGAAATGTGACCGTTTTTATAGCGTTTCTCTTTGCCTAGACTGGGGGGGAGGGGGAGTCCGGTTTTTGGTTTTTTCATGTATTTTGTATTCTAATGAATAAGCCTAATTTTGAGAAATGGCATCACGTACGTGTGTGGTTTTCTGGGGGGATTGGGTATTGGGGTAGCTATTTTTGCAAGTCTTTGTTTTTTGAAATAAGAAGATTGAGCTAGAGTGTTCCTGAGGTCCCTTCCATTTCTGACTTTGTGAGTTAAAGTTTCTTCTTCTGTTATTGGCCTCATCACCCGTAGCCAGGTAACTGGTACATGCTGATATATAGTGATTTACAAATTTTCTCGTTTGCTCCTAGAATGCGAATTTATTTTCAGCCTTCCTGTACTTGCTTAATTGTGTATTTTGCGTACCCAACGTAGTCATTAGGAAGTCATTGTTACTGATAATGGGGATAGTGGTTAACTTAGAAATCACCTTTTTTTTCTGTATTATATTATTTACAAATATAGTAATTTGCTTTTAATTCACTTCAAGAAAAGCTTGTTGCTGGGCTCAGGATTTTTCTGATTATAGATAACATAGTTTAACCGGTAATCCTAAGTTTCTGAACACACAGGAGTAATGCAGATATCTGTGAAGGACATTTTTATGTTTTATGTTCAATATTCTGATTTACTGCTTTTATGAAAAAATGACCACTCAACCACAAACCAAGCTTTTTGTACTTGAATAAAAAAAACCCCTAATAAATCATTTTGAAATTTACTAGAAATATGGATGTCATTCAGAGAGTTTTTTACTGTCCTGTCCCTGAAATATCTTAAAGATTGACCATTATGACACTATGATATAGAAGCATTTAGAAAAATGTCTAGTTCAGTTGCTGTAAAGTCAGATTCTTTGCAACCAAAATACAAAGTTCTCATTAGGCAACTTGAATGTATATATAATAAAACCTTTGATTAATTTTGCCATGTTTTCCTGATATTCCTAGTTTTGAGTCATTGGGGTTACTGTCTTTAAAGATAATAGTTTAGTTCAGCGTAGGCATTGAGGGCACATTATATTATTTCACAATTTAAAACAGTCTACAATACTGAGAATTCAAAACATAATTTATATGCTCACTTTTTTACCCACTTGCTCGTAGAGTATGGATAGGTAGATACTTATGTACATGTTTGTATAGTACTTCAGAAAATGAACTCCAGTTCACCTATAAACGAAAAGATTGAGAAGGGAGTGGGTCATCTGGCCAGTGCTGGACAACACAGGGTCATAAGTAACAGGGTTCAAGCACCTTTTTGACTTGGTCTAGTACTGCTTCTACTACAGGAGGAGGATCCATCTAGTTCTTCTTGCAGGTAAAGTGAAGAATGTTCTCTATTGCATTCAAAACACTTAAAAGGAACAAAAATGATGAGTTTCTAATCTTGAATTTGAGGGATTTTTGTTGTGTTCTTAATGTATTGAAGGCACTGTGCAGATTGCTCAAAAAAGTCCCTACCCTTCAAGGACCTTATAGATGATAAATGGAATGAAAAGATGAGGAATCAAATAGACTCCTTTGGTTGGACTGAAAGGAGAAGGGCATGATGATCAAAAACAAGTCTGGAAAACATAGTTTGGGGGGAAAATGGTACAGCATTTTAAATATGTCTGAGGTTTTATACTACTGGGGTTTTGCTTTGATTATTGTTAAGCAGGAGGGTCATATTGGCATGAAGTATAAAACTAATCATTGGTACAAAAAAATCAACTAATCCAGAGTTGATTATGTTGAACAACCCTGTCCGAGTCACCTCCTTTCACAATGATTCGTTAACAAAGAGACTGCCCTTCCATCCATGCATCTTCCCCTCAAGCTGACTGACAGAAACCTTGTTCCCTCCACAGTACATTATTTCCTGACCTGCTCTCCTGATCCAAGATACTTTGTTTTGTGTGTGTGTGTGTGTGTATACATATATAAATATATAATGTATGTATTCATACATTATATACAGATATATATACACACATTCACATGGGTAACATACTGGGATTGACACAGCAAATAGGTACATTCTACCCCTCACTCTTGAAATCAGGCCAGCTCAGCTCCCTGTTGCTCTCACTCACCAGCTTCTTTGAGGCTTACTCAATTTAATTATACCACCTAGTCCAGATCAGTCTTCAAACTTTCTCAGGAAGTTCAATGCTTGGTCCACAGATCCACCCCAATTACTCTTCTAATACTTGAATACCTGAAGATAAAGATACATACATAGATATAGATAAATAGATATATGTTTCTTCAAAGACCTTGGTTTGAAAATTCATCAATTTCCTTATCTCCCACAACCTATCGGTCACCAGTTCACAAGGACGGTCATATCTAAAGTCTGTCAATCAGCCAACAGCATTTTATTCAATGCTTACTATACACAAGGTACAGGAGACATGGAAAAACAAAAATGTGTGTGCTCCCAAGAAGTTCACCTAATAAAGACAACATGCAAAAACTGTCTGTGGATGGTGATCTCAGAGGGAAGGGACTAGGGAAAGTCTGTAAGGAAGCTAGCTGGAGGGAGAAGGGAGATTTTTCTAGGCATGGGGATAATCAGTACCAATGTCCAGTATGGAGATGGAGTATCATTTGAGGAATAAGTAAAAAAGGTCAGAATCACTTCTATCAAGTGTCTGTGGGACAGCAAAATGCAGGAAGCCTCATACAGAAGGGACAGGTTGTGAAGGGCTTTAAATGCCAAATAGGATTTTAAATTATATTCTGGAGGTAATAGGGAGTCTTGGGGGTCATTGAGTAGGGGAGTAACACGAATCGTACACATAGGAACACAGGTAACTGAATGGGGAGGGTACCCATTGGAGAGAGTGACTTGCCACCGATCAGCTAGAAGACAGATGAGACCTCTAAGGGTCCTGTACAATAGAGGTAGCTGTGTGGGTTCTTATTAGAAAGTGCCTAATCCCTAGTAGAAGCTTAATAAATGCTATTTGAATTTAATTTTATGCCATAATTAGCCAAGAAAATAACCAGTATGAATTAGGTGCCGGTATTAAGAACTTTAAAAAACAACCCTTGCTGTTCAAATTCTTCATTCATGCCGACTAAGGTCAGTGTTTGCAGACCCTGGAGACTGAATTGAAGTAGCTTGTTCACAGTGTCCTTTTCCTTCACGTGGTGTTGGTGGTTTTGTGTGTTGGGGAGGGGGGTGGGGTGTCTTTTTGGCCTTTACTTTGTTTATTCATTGGGGGGATATACGGTTAGAAGTGATTTCCATTGATCTACAGCGCTTCTCAAGAGATCAGTAATTCCTGGTTGTTTTTTCTCTGGCATCCTAGTGTTTTGCTTTTGGGGATATATGCATAGTCTGGGACATTAGCTTTCATCCTCACAAAAGATGCTTTCCTTCCTCCTGACTTCATTCCTTATTACATTCTCTCCAACAGACCTACCTTTAGTTAGTTAGGTTATTGTTTTCTATTTGTTTGTTTGCTTCAAAGAGAATTTTTTAAAAACAAAAGCAACTACACATGACATTGTTTGTTCTAAACACCTGCCATGAAATCTAGAATTCTGCTACATTGTTTCTCAGTGATTCAGACAGTTCTTACCCGTGAGCTGATCTGAAATATGGGGATGACAAAATGTCTTTCCTTTAAATTAGGGGCTCTTAGTCGTGTGTGTGTGTGTGTGTGTGTGTGTGTGTGTGTGTGTGTAATGTTAAAAATGTTAAATAACACTTTAGATATAATTCTAGATTGTTCTCCAAAATGGTTGGCTCACTTCATATTTCCACCAACAGTGAATTAGTATCCCAAATTTTCCATATCCCCTCCAACATTTGTGAGTGAAAATAAAGATATAACTTGTTATTTTTTCCTATCTTAGTTCATGAGCTGCCTAGTTAAGAAAATCTGCATTAAAGGATAGGTGAGAAACAGACAATGTATGAAAAGCCCTTCAGAGATAGAGACTATCCCAATGAAAAAGTTGGCAAAGCAAGTCCTTACACGATTATAAACATTGCTAATATAAGAACCTATATTTTTTAATTTTTAAAATTTATTAGAGCATAAAAACTGAGCTAGTGAATTTTCAGCAAAAAGTGTAGGAGGATGCTCAAATTTAAGTGGCCTGTGTCTCAGAGCAGTCCAAAGTTTTTGGTTGCAGAAATGAGTTCTGCTTTGTAAATATCATATGTGGGAGTGATAGGGGACAAGGAGGAAAAGGGGAGAGGAGAAAAGAGCACCATGGAAGGGGGGGTAACAAAGTATTCATCAAACAGAACTCATGTTTTGTTATTACATCTCGTAGCGGAACAAATCAGACAAATTATAGAGAATTAAGTTTAATAGGGTTCAAGAAGCCCTATGTGCCTGACACATAGTAGGCTCTCAATAAACACTTGATTTCATTCAGAAATGTTTTCTGGATTGAATTGACATCTGCACTTAAAGCTTGGGATTATGAAGTAAAAATGGGAGAGAAAGCTCAGGGTACATTTCATACATTTCTGAGCTATGGGTGGGGGCAGTAGGAATAAGAAAATTAGAGAAAAATAAGAATATATACATACCAAAGGATACGCATAAATGTATATATTTATGTGTATGCATAAAGGTGTATGTATAGATATATAGATAAATCTGTAAGTACATAGATATATCTAGGCTTTAATTTTGGGAGAGATTGAAGGCAAAAGGAAAAAGGGATACCAGAGGATGAGATGGGTAGAAAATGTCATAGAAGCAATGAACATGCACTTAGACTTTTGAAATGTTTTGTTCATCGTCTAGACTTAAGAAAGTGATGAAGAAAATGTTACTAAAGCATATTTGGAAGTATCTTGTATTTTTTTTTGGAGAGCCAATTTAAACATTTAACAGCACACACATATGTGTGTATTTATACATATATATAATACATCTATGTACAAATTACAGGCAAATATACACATGCATGTCATGTGTATATAAATGTGTGCATGTTTTATTCACATATGTATGTTGTTTCTGATATTAATTTTTAAATATACAGTATTAAATTATCAGAGAAAATAAATTGACCTTTTTGGCTTAATTTCATTACCAACTACTAGTTTGCTAAAAACTGAGCTAATGATTTTAGAATGTGCATAAATTTCTGAAATAAGCTTAAAATTAAATGTAACTTTCATATTTTCATTCAACCCTTTTTAACTGAAAAGAGAATTTTATCAAATTAGAAAAGTTATTCTTTGGTTTAAAAAGCAAAGCCTACCTGTTTCTGGGATGTTTCTCTTGGTAATGTGGATCTAGTCATTGTCCATAAGCGGTATGACAATAAATAACCACTTCAAGGCAGCAATTAACATAATGGTACAGTTGAAGTTCTAGGTTGGTTGATTCGACTTGAAGGCATTTTTAATGTTGGCTGATGCTTTGATGACAGTTCTGTCTTTATGAAGGACATGTTGAAAGATCTTTCATAAAGGTTTAAATCATAGAATGACTGGTGTTTTGAAAAGTGCAGAGGTATGAAAAAGGTGCACAACTCCCTTTGTAGATTTAAATATAAAGCATCTGTGTGACCTTTTCAGAGGTAATAATTGAGATTTATATACATACATACACACACACACACTCACACTCACTCACTCTGATATTTTCTAGATAGGTGCCCATGGGCAAGCCCTCGATTTTCCTCATTCTTAGTTTCAAGTGGAGTCAAGTGGAGATAGTAATTTCTGCAGCACCCACCTTACAGAGTTGGTGTGAGATTCAAACGAAATAAGGGACTTTGCGCTGCAAGTGTTAAAAAGCTGCACAAATGTCACTGAACCTTTGGTACCCCAAAGAAAACCTTAAAACTCTCAGTGACAAAACAGTTGCTGATCTGCAATAGTGGACCGGTTTCTACACTGGGAATGATCTCTCCACCATTTCCCTACATCGACGAAATTACAAGTTGGTTCTCAGGCATAGGTGTCAGCTCATCATCATCATCGCCACCATCAACACCACATCATAATTACCACATTCAAGTACATCAGAGAACATAGTCCCTTAGATCCACTAGAGGAAGTGTGATGTTGAAGTCAAAGTACTAAACTTGAAATCAGGAAGAACTTGGTTCAAATCCCACCTCAGTCATTTGCTAATTGTATGACCCTTGGGAAAATCTCTGTGTCTCAGTTTCCTCATTTGTAAAATGAAAAGGGTGGACTTAATGTCCTCTAACAGCCCTAAGTCAGTGATCCTTTCATATGCTCCAGAAAAGGTCATTTTCAACCAGAACCAATCTCTGTAATGTGTGGTGTATATCTGGACCAGTTATATTATGTGGATGGGACTTTCTGTTGGTGAAATGACATCTCTGTCTTATCTCAAGTCAAGCCAAGTCAACAAGCATTTCATTAATCCTGGGGATACAGAGGGTAGACAAAGGATCCCTAGCACTCAAGGAGCTCATAGCAGAATGAGTGAGATGATATATGAACAGCTATGCGCAAACAAGATATATTCAGCATTAACTGGACGTAATTTCAGAGGGGTCTGGCAGGATTTGGGACTCCTGGCAAGTCCTACAGGGTATCTTTCAGTTTAATTGGGTACATTGCTTGGCATGTCTCATACATGAGGGTATTTAATAAAATATGCACACATATGTGATGCCCACGTATTGACTATGGTGAGCTTGCATCGGCCACTAGCCTGGAAAGGATTCACAATATCAATATATTGTCCAGCTGGAGTTTTGAAATTTTCCAAGTTACTGCTTAATCCAAAGCAGACATGTTTGAGAACAGTAAAACAGGCTGCTTTAATTGTAAGAAAGATGAGAGTATCAAAGAGAAGGAGCTTCCTTTCTTGAATTTAATGGAACAAATTTCCTTTTTTTTCACCCTTTCATCTGTATCAGCCCAGATAGTAGAGCCTTCAGCACATGGGGCCACCTGGTCTATACCAAAGCATGGCCATCCTGGTTGCCTTTTCTTTATTTTCTTTTTAATTTATGGAATAAAACAGGCATTTCCATAACATTGTGTAATAATAAAATAGAATGATTGCACATGAAATGCAAACATGCTATGTTTAATTTGCTATTCCTTTGAAATATACAACAAAGTTATCATGTAAATTTCTTCTCCCCCCCCCCACAGTCACACTAAGTTATTTTTTACATACTTCTATTTATCAGTTCTTTCTCAGGTTGTAGCTTTTTGGGTGTGAGAGGACCTAAAACTACCTAATTAAAGCTATATGACATAAAATTCATTTTGATAAAAATTCACCAATTCCCTCTCAGATCCTGGCTCAAAAATGTCCTGGGGGCAATAATCCAGTAAGTCAGTCTCTTAACACCTCAAAGTTCAAGGTGGGCTTGAGGAGCCAAGTAAAGATTTCTAAATAATTTTGGTTCCTTGTGTCCATCTTGGAACAGGGAGAAAGGAGGGGATGTTGTCAGGTCCTTTGGAGTTGATATAAGCCAGAGATGAAATCTTTTTTTTTAAAAACAAACTCCCACAAAATGCCCATTCCACAAAGTCTGGCAGGATCTTGGGGAGTTCTGTTCAACTTTTGGTTTGGGACCCTAAGTAGCTAGAAAAATCTGCACATCTGACAGTATACAGGTAGTCTGCTTTAAAGCAGAAGCGCTGATGTATGAGGGAGTCTAAAAGGGAAAATGCACAGCTGTCCTCTGTTCAGAAAGAAGTCTCTTCAGACTACTTCATTGTCTGTTTCTGAGTCAGTGGGAATAGGAGAGTGTCCAATCTGCCATCTTGATGACCTCATGACCCAGAAGTTACTTACTTGTTACATATTCTATATTTGTTTTAACTCCCATGTGTTGGCCTCTGGGTAATACCTAATTTCACCCCTCTAGAAAATGTACTATTCTGTGACCAAAAAACCCTGACAGTAGAATATTGGGATAAAAAATTGGGCCTTTGTTTCTGGCAGAAGTCAGGGGTCACTGAAGATACTTTGTAGATTCCTGAAGGCAAGCCAACCGGCTCTTCCCACTCTATCCCCATTTGTTTCTGGGCCCAACATTTTGCCCATTTGTCAGATCTGTCCCAGGTATATGTGCAAGTAACCAAGCTCTTCAGGGTGTCTCTGACTGCCCACCATTATCTGAATAAGACAGTTTTCTAGAATACTTGTTCAACTTGTGGAGATGTGACCCTTTAAGTAAAGTATTAGATTTATCTGTAATTATTAGAATTGCATAATATCTGGCAACACACACTGAATTGTAAAAATAAGGTTGAGAGTAGGTGTACTGGGAGGTCAGTAAGAAAAGCTGGCACCATGGTTGCAATAGTTATAGAAAGACAAAAAAGTTTCTAGGGCATTGGAGAATGACAATGAATTCTGGTGATTACCTTTATTAGACACTCTGCATTAAATAGCCAATTCATTAAAAATTAATGGCAGAGGGATATCATCCACATGTTATAAATAATCCGTAAGTGAAGACCGATGGCTAAGCATTGGGTCAGTTTGAATTAATGGAAAAAAATCAAGCAGGCATTGAAAATCATAAAAAAGAGAGATTTATAAGAAAATACCTTAGAAGGAGAAAGAAGAGGAATAGATATTACCAGATTTATCTGAAGAACAAACAGGAAAATGAGAACAAATTCACCATAAACCTCAAATACCTTCCATGAACAAAGCATTTATTTCCTGAAAATAAATGTCTTAAAAAAGAAAAAAACCTTGGTAGAGAAAGTGTGACATTGGACCATAGTGAATATAATAAGAGAAACAGATGTTCTGAAAATCAGGGGAAATGTTCATGTAAGTTGAATCATCTCTCTGAGTTTCTGGCCACACAGGGGACTGATATTAGTAATAGACATGACTATAAATTTCAAAAGTCCTGATTTTATTAATGTATCAAAGCCCTGATACAAAGCCTGCTTTTCAAGGTAAGGTTTTTCTAAAGTGAGTCCTCTCTTGTGTGGGTTAGATGCTAGCAGTTTTCAAAATTTATAATCTGGTAGGGTTCTCAACTCCTAAACAGAAGGACCTGGGTTGTAAGCCCAGCTCTGACACTGTTTATATATTCTTTAGGCAAAAGTCACTTCACTTATCTTTCTTTCCTCATCTATAAAATGAGGGGGTTGGACCAGATGGCTTCTCACATCTCTTCCAGCTTTAAAGCTCTCCGAGTCCTTAGTGCAATTGGAATTTATGTTTTTTTTAATGTCAAGTACTAGCCTACTTTATTGGAAAATGCATCCTGCTACTTTTGGAACAATGTCGTAAATTAATGTCAAAAGTATTCCCAAAGGATCTTCTCGAATTTCTGGTCCTGTGATATTTCTAGGAGAATCACACCAGGCCCTACCTATCTTGTAAGAAATTCACTGCAGTTTCTGCTTTGAAACACATCAACTAATGTAGCCACACACACACAACAGGGAGGCCAGTTTTCTTGTCTCAGAAGTAAATAGTGACTTAAGATGATTGAGCAGATGGTGTGACTGTGCCATCCCAGTCACTTGGAGAGTGAGGTTAAGAGACATGGTACAGATCAAAGGTTTCTCCAGGTTATTTAAACATCAGGGTTGAAAACTTTCATGAGAAAAGGATAATCCATGGATGGGAGAATGTCACTGCTATGCAAAGAAATTGCTTTTTGGATTTAAGCCAGCTTTGGAGGGAATGTATATTTATCCCACTAGACTGAGCTCCTCAAGCTTATGTCTTTAGCCTTTATTTGTAAGCCCAGCATATAGTTGGTATTTGATAAATACCAACTGAGTGACTCAAGTCACTAATGAGATTAAAGCATGACCATGTCACACTAAGATCATAGGACCATATAAGTCTATAGCAGGAAAGGCCTGGAGAACTCAGTAGCTTAAGTTGGAAAGGTACTTACTCTTTGAAAGGATTTCTAAGACTACTGCAGTTGGTCAACAAACATTTATTATGCCTTTACCAGGTTCCAACCACTGTGGTAGGCAGCAGGGATATAAAGGCCAAATACTTTGATTTATCTAAAATAATTTGCATATTTTATGTTAACAAATAATTACCTCTAAACCATATAACGATTTCAGCTGAGAGCTCTTTAAGGGAAAGGACTGGGTTTTGTTTGTTTTGTTTTCATTCTTTTTCCTTTCTTTATATCCTTAAAACTTAGCAGAGCCTAACACCTAGTAGGTGCTTAATAAATGCTTGGCGATTTCACTTGACTAAACAAAACTGTATACAATATAACAATTATGATAATAGACATATGGAAATTCGCAAAGCATGTGGCATATCAGTTCTCATCTGAACCGCCCAAAACTCCTATGAGGTAGGTAGCATTATTACAGCCAGTTGGTTGTTGTCCAGTCGCATCCACAGTGACTCTATTTGGGGTTTTCCTGGCAGAGAGACTGGAGTGGTTTGCCATTTCCTTCTCTAACTCACTTTACAGATAAGGAAACTGAGGCAAACAGGGTGAAGTGACTTGCTCAGGGTCACACAGCTAGTATTTGAACCTACGTCTCCCTAACTCCATGCCCAGCACTCTCTCCACTGCCCTCTAATCATTAAATAAGTCTAGAAAATTCAGTCACTTGCTCATGATCTCAGGGCTGGCCATGAAGTAGCAGAAAAGAATCTGAATTGGGGTATTCCTGAGTCCCTCACTTTTATCCTACCCACAGTGCCCAGTGCTACCTCTCTGTATAAAAAAGGAACACATAAGGACATATCATTTTAGCATACATTATCCTACCTTCTATAAAATGCATTACAATTGGGTTCCATTTTTAAGTGAGCATTTATAGAAGGCTCATTCCCTGTTAGTATTCATGGAGAATCCACTGGAACTCTTAAAATACCTGCTAGGTCTTTTATCATAGAAGATATTCTGTAAGCATAAAAATACTTCAATGTCAAACAGAGATACCCTAGAGTTTTCATTGCAACTTAGAGGCCAATCTATGAGGGCAAAAGTAATGAAAATGTTATTTAAAAATCTGACAAATTTACATTGGAGATGCTCAGTGTTGCCTATTTAATTGTTGTTTTCCCCCATATTAATGGGTTTAGAACACAGAAAGGAAATACCAACTCATTTTGTTTCCTTTCATTTTAATAGAACTGAAAGGTCAAGGAATAACCTGGCGAAGCACTGACCTTCCCACTGTGCTGCCTTTTCTGTTCTGTCTCAGTTTCTGCAAACACGACTTTCATACCTATAGAAACAGCACAGAAAATGTGGTACTGGAGATTAGGGCACCCAAAAGGAACCACTTGCCTGTCTTCAAACCTCCATCACTGGAGTATATAAGTATCAGTCAACCAAGAAGCAGTTGCCCTATGCCACAAACTGTCCTAGGTGAAGAGGAAATACATGCAATTCTTACTTTCAATGACTTTGCATTCTAGGAGGGGACAGAAGTATTAAATTGTATACAGTATAAAATAAACACGTTCATACATACATAATAACAGCTAGCAATTATATAGGTCTTTAAGGCTACCTCATTGAAAGGAGGAAATAGACAAAAATGATATAGGATCGAAGTGTACAGATGGGTTGCTATCGGCATCATTATTAGGACTATCTGTGAGACCCAATTCTGAAGACATCTAGTGGTAGGGTGAGGAAGTCAGAACCAGACAAGGGAGAGGGTGAGTCTATAGCTAATGCGTGAAATTTTGGGGTCCTGCTTCACGAACTTAATCTAATGTGAATCCTTAAAACCAGAGATTCATTATCCCATGGAGAAAGGAGAGAGCTTTGTTGGTCTAAATGTTTACCTATCATGAGCAACCATCTAAAATGTAGACCAGAAGTAAAATGATTTGTAACTCTAATAGATCAAAAATAAAATGAATGTAACTGTAATCCAAACCTATAAATAACCAAAACCAATTACTGTTTCTGCCAAAATCAAAAGTGGTAATTCATTTCACAATCCACGTAATGCTTGCGTATGAGAAGGACTGACAAGATAACACATCAGAAATATTGGTTGGTCTACTTCCCCAATTAAAACTGCTAATCCAATACTATCCAGAAGATATATTTTCATCTGTATGAAAGTCTGTAAGACCTACTTCCCAGAATTCTAGAATTAGAAGAGATCTGAGAGTCAGTCAGTGAACTAGAATTTATTAATACCTTCTATGTGTCAGTCACTGTCTAGTCTTCCATCTAAAAATTCCTCCTATAGAATCCCAGACAGGTATTCATCTGGCATGTACTAAAACACTTCCAGTGAAGGAGAGCTCACTACCTTTAAAGACAGCTTGCCCCATGTTTGACAACTACAATCAACAGAAAACTTTTCATAGACTAGTCATATTCTGTATGCTTATCACTTCTTTTAATAATAATAAATTATAAGCCTGAGAAAGAATTAGTTCAGATGCAAGGATATGAAATCTGAAGACATACCTGGTAGTTTCAAGGAATACTATAAGGATATCCCATCCCCATCTCCTCTGTCCTCCATCCCCATGCACATACATACACTCTCCCTTTCTTGCTAAGGAGTATGTCAATGCTCTGGGAATTATCGGTTACCTGAGATTAAGGCAGCCTGGTCTGGTTGTAGGGTTAAGAAGCTGCTGTACAACCAAGGACAGTGATGCCATGGAAAGATAATAGCATGAAAACTTATAACTATGGCTGTGAGATAAAGGGAAATTAGACTCCAGAGGGAGGGGACTGACTGAAAAATGTACAAAACTTTATATTTGTATATACTAAAGAGGGGGCAAGGGAAGTAAAGTCCCCACAGTGAGCTAGAGGCCATCACTAGGGTACTTTTGGGTATTAAGATGGAGGAGTAAGAAGGCCGGATGGGAGGATACTTGCATATACCATAGTAGGGTGGAGGGTCTTGGGGGGGAAAGAGTAGAGAGGAATTAAACATTTTGTCTCTGATTCTATCAGCAGTTTAGGCTTTTGATACAGTTCCTAACTCGCTGATGCCTGCTCATCCTGTAAACCCATGTTTTCTCAGAAAATGACTACAGTAACTCCAACCAATGTGACGCGTGCTTTTCCTCACTCTCTTTCAACATCCATTGGTATCCATGGGCTGTCCATTAAATCTCCTACCCACATCAATCCCAGACCTCTAGCATATGAATCATGCTGTTACTCTATCATCCCTGTTCTGTTGTTAACAAATTGATCTCTAAAAGAGACCTATGTTGTCCCCCCAGAACTTACTTTGAGTAGACTTTGTGTTTACTTTTATGTGTACATGTTCTTTTCCCATGGAAGAAGGTAAGTTTCTTGAGGGAAGAGACCATTTCATTTGGATTCAGCATCTAGCACAGTGCTGGGTGCTAAACCGACCACTCACTTTTTTTGCATTGAATCAAATATCCTCCAACTTTACAGATAAAGAAACTGAAGCTCAAGGTTAAGGGATTCTGCCCATGGAGACCTAGCTGGGGAGTGTCAGGGGCATGTCTCTTAACGAGAACATAGTACTAGGTGCCAGGCACTGTGCTAAGTACTTTACAGAAATTACCTTACTGATTTTCTCACTAACCCAGTGACGTAGTGTCATCCCCATTTACAGTTGAGGAAATTGAGGCAAACAAAGGTGAAGTGACTTGCCCAGAGTCACAAACTTAGTAAGTGCCTGAGGCTGAATTTGAACTAAAGTCTTCCTGACTCCAGGACTGGTACCCTAATCATCTATCCATAGCCGCACCTTGCTATCACACCAGCAAGCCTGACCCATTTATATATAACTTTAGGGTTTTTGAAGCACTTAACTTGCTTCAAAACTTGTCTTTTAATCCTTAAAATAACCCTGTGGCACATGACTTTTGTGGATATATTCTGCATGACTACACATGTATAACCTATATAGAATTGTCTGCCTTCTCACTGAGGGGAGGGGTAGAGAGGAAGAAAGGGAGAAAATTTGGAACTCAAAGTTTCAAAAATAAAAATTGTTTTTACATGTAACTGGAGAAAAATAATATACTATATATTTTTTAAATATAAAAAAGTATGCTTAGGATGTGCACCCCAAAAATAAATTAATAACCTTGTGATGTAGGTGTTTTCATTATGCCCATTTTACAGATGACTAAACAGAAACGTGAAGAAAGTAAATGCTTTGCCCAGGGTCACACAGCAAGTGAATGTCTAAGACAGGATTGGCAAAGAATCTGTCACTATGTATTGTTGTTGTGTTCGTCCTTCATTGCCGAAGAAAACCATGCCATCAGAGAAATGATGACCTATACCATCTGGAAGCCTGGTAGTCCCAAGTGCCCCCAAAGTTATGGCACCACCAAACAATGAGAAACTAATTCGGTAGCCATTGTAGGATGGAACATGATATCATTTACTTAGAATTCCCAAGCCCTTTCCCAAGCTCTGCATTCATGCCGGATTGCCAACAGTCTTATTAAACTGTAACACCCAGAGGGGAATGCAATACCCTAGATACCATCTGAATGACAGAGAGCATATTGGACTAGGGTGTCCTGTGACCTGAACAATAAATACACTTCTATTAACTAAATTTATTTGCAAGTTCATTCTATCTTTGGACAACTTGGTATATCAGGGAGAAAGGGGAGAGGTCCTAGGGTAATGTTATTTAATTTCCCTGACAACCAAGTGATGACATTTTTGGTTTCTTAAATCTCTCTTAGCAGTCCTATTAAATCCAAATTATTCTCTCTAGGAAGTCTTTCCTAGTCTCCTTAGCTGATGGGCTCTCTCCGACCTCAAATGATCATGTATTAACTTATCTCTTTACATATTTTATCTCTCTGAGTAGCATGCAAGTGCCTCGAAGGCAGAAATGGATTTCTCTTCTGAATTTGGATTCCAGTGCCCCGCACCTACTACATGATGATTACAAATTCTTATTGGATTGGGTCCCTGAGGATGAGAAGGAAGCATTAAAAAAAGAGCAAAAAGAGGAAGTGAGAATATTGTTACTTCCCTGAGCAATTAATAACAGTATCATCATGAAAAGCTCAGTGTTGCCATAAATTCTGGCATATAACTGTGCATGAGGATAACTGTGTGGAAAATTTATTTTGTCTTATGAAAAAATAAATTTCTAAAAACATAGGAGGCATCAAAAGTTCTAGTGTTATGATATATCATTTTCAGAACAGACCCACAAAGACTTTGAACTCACTCTGGAGTGGACAAGCAGAAGGAAGGAAGAAAGGAAAAAAGGAAGGCTCAAGGAGAAGAAAGAGGAAAAGAATTTTAATGCAAAAAATACAAACTAAAAAAAGTGATTCCTATTAAATTTACTCTGGCACACATGAATATCCAATTTCTTATGTCTTGCTTTCCTTTCAAACAGGGCTCTCCTCAAATCAGGCATAGACCTATATAATGGCTTCATTTAGATGTATTTTAATGACTCTTTAGGCCCTAGATAGATGGATTTACAGACACGGTATATTAAAAGGCCATTTTGAGTTTGGGATAGAAAAGACCTTTAATTTATAGTTCTAGAAAAATATCTATTCCATGACTCAAAGATCCTTGTGGATTAAAAAAGAGGAAACGACTAACAGAAAAGGAATTATTCACCACATTATTAAACATGACAAAAAGCTTCTGAATTGGAGCTTAAAACGGGTTATTTAAGATTCCAGCAATCCCTGGGACTTTGGCAACAAAAATGTTCAAAAGCCTTTTATAGTTGCTGTCAGATTTCTGTACAGCATTTGAGATTCCTGTGAACTTATTTATATAACAAGCTAAAACCTGAAGCCAGCTTGAAAGTCTTTCTATTCTAATTACATAGAATTGGAAATGCCTAGGAATGAAGTTCAGTGTTCTCTCTAGAATATTTTTCTAAAATGAGGGTTTAGAGATCAGGGAGCTGGGCTGGAGGTAGGAGAGAATCACTGTTACGACTTAGAATAAGCAACCCTCGCTATCGATATACAAACTATATTTTGGTAAAGTGGTTTGTAAGAGCTGCTATTTAGCTAGTCAATCTATCAGCAGCACTGCGCATTCTGTTCCCTGGGGTCCCCTCCAGTAGCTGGTTTCTGAAACAGGGTCATTCCCACAGAATCAAGTAGATAAAGTTCAGAATAAAGTTACCCAGCTGGGTGGTAGTTGGCTGAAGTCCATCACATAGTGCTCTCCTGGATTCACTGACTCACCTTGAGTACATTGTTTGAGCATTCTCAGCCTCAGAATCGTCACTTTATACCTGGGGCTCTGCATCACTTAGGGAGCAAATAGATGAGAAGTATTTGGAAGACACTCCAAGCAAGCATGCGTGCAAAATGCAAACACACACGCACACACGCACACGGCAAGGTTCTGTAATGGACAGAGCACCAGATCTGTAGTTAGAAAATCTGGGTTCTCCAACTGACCATTGGTCACTTCTTTGGATCTCAGTTACCTCATCCATGAAATAGGGAACTCTAAACTGGATAATGTGTAAGATCTTTCTAATGTTAAATGGATGACTCAAAGTTCTTTATTTCTAAGTTTGGTACATTACCTGTTTGGATCCCATAATATGGTTTCCCACAGAAACAAGCTATCAACAAAACCTTCACTAAGCACTTATTATGTGCCAGGTTTTGTGTGAGATGTGAGGTATATGAAACATACACTTAAAAATAACATCTCACTTTTCCAGAGAGTGAAAAAGAAGTTCCCACAGAGTACCAGGGTTGCTCTGACAATGGGCAGATTTGCCCATTAGGCATGTTGTACAGTGCTGCTGGCCCCATGAGAATTCTGCTGGTGGTGGCTTTTCACACATCTGTGTAACTCATAGATCAGAAATTAAGAAATTGAGGATCATTGCTATGTGAGCTCAGAGCCAGAAATAACCTTAGAGATGATCTACTCCCGGCCCATCATTTTATACATGAGGAATGTGAGGTCCAGAGATGGGAAGGGATTTGCTTGAGGGCACAACAA
Source organism: Potorous gilbertii (assembly GCA_028658325.1). NCBI lineage: Eukaryota > Metazoa > Chordata > Mammalia > Diprotodontia > Potoroidae > Potorous > Potorous gilbertii. The sequence goes on from CM053772.1 coordinate 22,229,796, forward strand.
GTCATCTCCTCTGACTCCAAATCAGGAGATCTTTCCATCATGCCCTATTTAAACTCTACTTTCTGAATGCACTGATGAGAATGATATTAGTAATGCCTGCTGGGCGTAGCAAAGCAATGCATCACCACTCCCTTATTCTAGCAACTTAAAAAACAAACAAAAAATTTATTTATACTTTGGAAAAGAATATAATTGCTCTTATTTTCTTGCTTGCTTTTCATATTTTTTGAAACAATAAGCAAGTAATCAAATCAACATACAAAACAAGAGATAAAATGTTACATAAAATGCTTGCCATTTAACAAGGTAAAATTAAATGAATCAACAAATCAGTAAAGAAAATATTTTTATTCTGTCTCCTTGCTTCTTTTATTCATTTCTTCCCTCCTCCCTTTCCTGCCTTTTCCCTCCTTTCCTTCTTCCTTCCTTCCTTCCTTCCTTCTCTCCATTACTTTTTTCCCTTCCTCTCTCTCTCCTTCCTTCCTTTATTTTTTTCATTTTTTCTCTTCTACTTTAATACAATTTTGATTCTGTTAATTTTGGTCTGCATCACTTCCAATCAGCCTTTGTCTATTTACTTGCATGTGACCATATTTATCATCTTGTGGCATCATAACATTCTATTACATTTATATACAATCTTTTATTCTCCAATGTCAGAGATATATAGGTTATTACAAATTTTCCTGTTAATTAAAAAAAAGTAGCTATGTCTGTTTTTGTGTGGATGATTTATTTTCTTTTTTTCTTCGCATTTTTTTTGGTTCTTTTTCTTTTTGTAATATTTCAGGAATTAGGTCCAAGCAATGGAAATACTTGCTTGAAAGGTTAGGTCAGTTTTATGACTTATTGCATGACGTTATATTCTTCTCCAAAATATTTGCATCAATAGTTTCACCAACAATGTATTAGAATTTCTGTTTCTTCATGACCGTGACAATAAAGGATTTCTATCTCTGCCCCTCTCTCTGCTTCTTGCTGTTCTTTTATTCTAGTGGGTTGTAAGGTGATGCTTTAAAGTTGCATTGATTTGCACTTATTTTATTATAGGAATTTGAGAATCTTTTTACATAGCTATCAATACTTTTTATTCCCTCCTTCACGACTTGTATATTGATGTCCTTTGAAAATTGTCCCACTGGGGAGTGTGTTTTGTTAGTCCTATAGATAGGTTGATAGTTCCTCATAAACATGGGATGTCAGACTTTTATTTCATATATTGCCTATTAATATTGTTTCCTAATCTATTTTTTATACTTGTGGTTTTGGTTGAACAAAAATATAATTAAACCCATCGCTTTGTCTTTAATGAGACAAAAGTTTCTTTTAATTAAAAAGTCCCTTTTCTCATGCAGTTTTTAAAAATTCAATATTCAGATCACTAATCCAGTTAGAATTTAATATGGCATACACGTATGAGGCATTCATTCAAATGACTTTCCTATAATTTTTATTAAATGGTGATCATGAGTTTGTTAGAAAACAATCTTTGTCATTTATTTCTTTAAAATTTGTTTATTGCTTTACATCAAAGTCATTTTTAAATATAGTTGGGTCTTGGATAATGCAAAGAATAAATTCTGCTGAAGTGGTCACATAGATTGAAATTCAACTATTAGACATTCTAATTAAGTAAAAAATGGTAATTGGCTCCAGTAAAATGTACAAATTTGGTACAAATTCACATAATGCCACCATTTCTCAGGATTCATTACTCCTACTAATCAGGAAATAACTGTATGTCCTCCCCACCACCACGACCTCCATACCCCAGCAACTTACCCTTTGTAACAAAAATTCGAAAAGAGGAAAATGAAGTTTATACATACAGACATACGTACAGACATATATGTATGTATGTCTATGTGTATAAACTTCATTTTACACACACACACACACACACACACACACACACACACACACACACAATGTTGCACATCTGTCCAATGAGGGAAAGAGAAAAATTTTTATAAAAATGACTTTTCTTTCTCCAATGAATATGAAGGAGTAGGAGAAGCATGGGGAGATGGATATGAACTGATGTGCAGTGAAGTAAGCAGAACCAGAAAAGCAACAGAAAAGAGCAAAGACAATAACCAAACAACATTAACCCCAACAAAAACCCAACCACATGAAGTCTCTTAATTATAAAGACCAAGCACCAATCTACAATATACAACAGCATCTATTCCCATCTTCTCTCTTCTGTTTTATTGATCAATTTTTCTTTATTTTTCCCAGTACCAGACAGATATGACCCTGCCAGTTCCCATCCAGAAGTTTCATTTTTTCCTAGGATTTCTAAGTAAACAATTATGCATTGACAAATTGTGTGTGTATTCCTTTTTTTAATGCCTTATTCTAAGATATCTATACTTGTGATAAAAGAGTCATGAGAGTGAATATCCTTTCTTGTATTTGATATATATTGATATGTATAACATTATATATGATATATATCTATAGGCAAATATAAATATGTACGTCTATGAACATACCTATAGTGTTAGGGGAGAGAGAGATGTATATTAATATGTATACATAATTTCTTCCCACAAAAAGGATGAACTCCCTGAGGACAGAACCATTTCATTTTTGGCTTTATTTCTTTATTGCCTAGCACAATGCACTTAATAAATATTTATTGATTGATAGATCAATTATGATAGGAACAGAGATATTTTCATAATTCTTAACATTTTTTCCCTCTATAAGATTCAGATAGAGTTGTTAAGTTTTAGGGGACAGGTGTTCAAACAGGTACCTAACAGAGATAACATAGGACCACCACTAACATCACAATAAAAACTGAATTTACCAGAAAGGACCCTTTGGGGATTAATGCTATCCACAGCTCTTTAACTGGGGATACACAAAGAAGCATTTATAATGCAGGTATTGTGTGCCAGATCCTCACAACAACTCCAGGAAGTACATACTGTTATTCCCATTTCACAGATGAGGAGACCTAGGCAGAGGTTACACAGCTAATAAGTGTCTAAGGCTACCTTTGAACTCAGGTCTTCCTGACTCCATGCCCAGCACTCTTTCCACAAGCTGCTCTTGTCAATAAATTACAATTTCTATGCTGAATGACCACTGTTCATAGCACTTTTATGAAAGTTTTAGAGTTTCTGCTATGAATAGGTTGCCCATGGCAATCAGTGGTCTGTGCAGCAAAACATAATTATTCTGTGGGATGGACACGGTGGCCAGAGCAATGTCAGCTCATATCGTGTTTCCCCACTGAAGAACGTTCAGCCACTAGCTTAAGGCTGGCTGTGGTAATAATAGTATCTGACACCTGTATAGTACTTTAGGGGAAGAAAACACGTTTCCTTTCTTTCCATTTCCCTTCTATAATGAAAATTCAAACGTGAAATAGAAGCCTTGGTTCACGTTGATACAAAATTACAGAGATAAAAATCCTGATTTACTCTTTAAAATCACATCACATAAGGAATAGATAGACTCCAATTAGTGCAAATAAAGAATCTCAAGTAGTGGCATTACTGGAATTCACACCTCCTATTTCCATATGAACTGTCTTAGGAAGATTCTAAAGATCTCGTGGCAGGTTAGAATACTAAACATTGATGTCCTTTCTCAACCAAACTACCAAGCATTCAAACTCTACTGCAGAGAGCACAATTCCAATGGGCTGGACACTTTGTTCAAATGCCAAACATAGGCTTACCTAAAAGACTGTTTTATGGAGAACTCACACAAGGCAAATGTTCACATGGTGGTCAGAAGAAGCGATACAAGGACACTCTGAAGGTATCTCTTAAGAACTTCGGAACTGATTATGACAGGGGAGATGATGACACAGGACCACCCAGCACAGTGTGACCTTACCAGAGATGGTGCTGTGCTCCATGGGCAAAGCAGAATTGAAGTAGATCAAAAGAAATGCAAGAGGCACAAATTTAGAGAATTCGCCTAAAAGTTCACATGGCTATTTGTGCCCAAGCTGTGATAGAGCATTCTCAGCTGGCGTTGGTCTAATTAGCCACACCTGGATGTGTTGTAACTTAGCTCTAACAAAGCAATGTCATTCTGGTTCTCTTCAAGAGCAAAGGGCAAACAAACAAAAATAAACCAACCTGCCTATTTCCACTGGGGGGGGGGCAATGACCATATTTTATATAATTATCACTTTGAATAGTACAGATTCAAAAACATAGGGTGACTTCATGGGGATTCACTATTCACACTATTTGGACCCTGGCTCCTAGCAGATGTGAAGTTATTATTTCTATTGCATTTATCATTCTTATTCACAAATATAATTCCATGGTAGAACAGTTGTCTATACACTATACTGGGCCATTAACATTCATAGCGTTATGTAACTTTGAAAGAATAACATGGTAATTTTAAATAAAGTGTGGCTTTTTCTTCAAATGGGTTCCATGCCCTACAAGTACCATTCCAAAACAAAATACTTCTTCAGTCAGTCAGTCAGCAAGTATTAATTAGGCATTTACTGTGTGCCAAACACAATGTAAACTCTGGGAGTACAAATAAAGGTAGAGAGAAAAACACTTTCCTCCCTTTAGGAGCTTATACGCTAAGGATGGAAGACAGTGCACAAAAGGATCTCAAAGGAGGCTAGGAGGTAGAGAAGGTGGTAGAGAATTCCCTATGGAGAAGACTCAGCCCTGGAGAAGTTAGCCCTAGAAGAAGTAGCCTGGAGAATCATAAACAGGCAAATTAGAGAAGGAGAAATGAATACAGACAAACTATAAAGAGAAACTAAATGATGAGACAAAAGGTAGGAAAACCCAACCCAAACCATCATGCCAGTCATTGTATCCAGGACTTGACTTGCTAATTTAGCAACTGATGATGATGACTGTGATATAGGATATGAGAGTATATTATAGTAGATATAGAAAACAGCCTCAGCATCAAGAAAATCTGAGTTCATGACACACTTCTGACAAAGAGTGGCTGTACGATCCTGGGTTATCTGGTAACTTTTGCAGTATCCTCAGGCAATTCTCTAAAACCAAATCACAGAGAATGTGCTGTTCAGAATCAGGAGAGGGCATATCCTCATGGGATTTCATTTCATCAACCATCTCAGGGGTGAGACTGATCTAGGTTAAAGCTTGCCAGCACTGCGTCTATACAGGAACAGCTACACACTGCTAGTGTTGAATAAATGTTGCATAGGTAGGGAAAAAAATGAGACTGACAGGTTAGAAGCTCTATAGTCAGGAACTCCTGCTGTCTCTTTCTGATGCCTTTTTATTAACAAGCACAGGAAAAAAGACAAGAGATGGCACCTTGGGTGACACAGGGCAAAGGGGAAGCTGATTTTTCTCTTTTACCTTTAAGACCAGCATTGAAGTCATCCTTCACCTCTATCTTTCTCTGGGTTTAAAAGACAGATACTGGCCACTGCATATGGGCAATTCAGATGAACGCCAGACTCCAAGAGAACTGACAGTTTGAACAAGCAAGGCTCTCAAGTTCGAGGGAAACGGTCTCTAGACTACCCTGGATGAGGATGGGTTGGGATGAGCTGGGATATAGTAGTTTAAAAAAGATTCTCCTCCATTATTTAACATTCAGAAATATAGATGTTGCTGTAGCTGGAGTCAAGGTTAGTGAGAGGGTAAAGTTCTTTCAATGAAAATTACATTTTTTTGATTACTCAAGTTAAAAAAAAATCCTTTCTGTCAAAAGAGTAGAAAAATGGATTGTAACATCACTTGGTCCAGTAATCACATTCAGGGAAACCCAAGTCCAAATGAATGAGATATTACCATAGATCATAGAGTTATTTTGACAACCTGAGTTTCCAATGCCTATCAAATGTTCAATGGTCCAATCCAAACATATCAAGCTCACCTCTTTCCCTCCCACTGGTCTCACCTCTTTTGATCACCACTCTGAGTAATAATGTAAGAAGATTAAAACATTTGTTTGCAGCCAGGTATGCTCAAAGTAGCTTAACACAAATTTTCATAAAACCTAACCCAAAGGGAACATAAGGGGATAGGAGAAGATATTAAATTTCTTATTAAAATGGTTTCTTGATCCCGTTGGATGCTAGATTTTGGATCTCTGCTTATTTTCAAGAATGGATTAGATTGTAAAAGAAAAAAAAAGACAACACACATACAAAAGAAGTTATAACCTGTATAGTTGTGTGTATTAAATGTCTTTTTAAGACGCACAGGCAGCTACGTGCATTTTCACAATAATTGAGAACTCTGTATAGCTCTAGAACTGAACAACTGGCCACGCATTCATTTCATTCATTTGCTGTTGGACATATTTTTATTCAGGTAATACTCTTATATTAAGCGCAGGGATAGGGGTCCAAGAACAAGAACGAAACATTCCCTGACCCCAAGCAGTTTACATTCTTGCGCACACTCGGTCACTAAGAAGATAACGATTATTTAAAATAAAATTTACTTTAAAAAAATTATGGGGAAATTGCAACTTCCCAATTTTATAACTGAAGAACAATTAGAAACATTCTCCAGGGGAGTCAGAATATAGTCTTCTTGAGGTCAAAGATGATTTTGTTTCTGTTTCCATGTCTTTGTTCCCTCAGCATCTTGTGTGGTTTCTGGTAGGTGTATAAGGAATTGGTGAGTTAACAAATCAAAGAATGGATCAATTAAATCAATTGTGCTTTGGAGTATTCTTGCCTTCTCTGTGACACTGTGGTTATTTCCTTGCAAAAGCAACTATTGACTTGTAGGCATTAGTCAAAGAGGGAGGTCTATGTGGAGATTCATGGGAAATGGCTTATCGTGATGCATCATGGAATGGTATTCTCACTTCTGCTGATATAAATCAATCAATAAAATATTTATTGATTGGTTTTCATACTATCTTTCCCCTCCCCTTATGTCTCCCCTCCATCTATCTCTCACTTTTCTGAATTTCTGGAGAATTTATAGTCTGAACTATCCAAATCATTCCTGCCAAACAGGTTTCTTTGCTGCATGGGGCTAAATGTTATCTCCTCCGTCAGACTATATGCTCCTCAGGGAAATGAAACACAGCGTATTTTTTTTTAATTTCCATCCTACCTAGCAAAGTAATTAAAAACAACAAGTAAAAACCGGTATCAGATTTTGGCTGTGTAATAGACTAATGATAAAGAGGACCTGCTACCACAGTGGCATGAGCTAGTGGAACTCTGTAGGGCCCATGTAATGAGAAGGTGGAGTGCTATCTGAATTCTCTCCTAAGTCTCCTGAGGGACTCCCTTTTCCCCGCCTGGTCCATGACATCAGTCAGAGATGAATGTTGGGATCGTGTCTCTATCTTGATGATTACTTTCATGCAAGGCCAAAGTTCAGTGCAGGGTTACCAAGAACAAAAACTCTTCTGATAGGTGAAGGCCTGGATGACCATCATTCTCCAACTCATAAAATTATTTGATCACATAATTTCGAAGTTGGAAGGGACCCCAGCAGCCATCAAGCACGACCTGTACCTGAACAGAGAATCCTCACTGCACCATACTTGATGAAGGGTGATCCAGCCTCAATTTATAGACATCCAGTGAAGGCAGAATCCCCTGTCTCCCGAGATGATCCATTTCAGGATTTTAAGATGGTTCTAATCGTCAGGAAATTTCCAGGACAACAATCTTAAATGTTCTCCTCTGCAATTTCCAAGCATTGTTCTAAATCCTGCCCTTTAGGGCCAAACAGAAAAAAGTTTGTGGTGGCAATGTGAGATGATCTTACAGGAAGAATACAAAATTAATTACATATGGCATGTTTTTCCAGGAATTTTATTGAGGAGTGGTCCAACTGAGGTCTCTGACATGAAAGCATTCTAATGTGGTGTCCCCTTCAGCAAAGTTAATTGGTAGAAAGTGACACTCAACAGAAAATTCCATCTAAGTGAAAACTGAATTGAGTTGGCTGTGCTCTAATGGGGGCTGATTTAAATTTCTCATCAGGTAGCACTTTAAGGTATCACAGACAAGATTGCACTGGGCAGGGAAAAGGCTTTGATGCTATCAGTCTCACACCAGGATCAAAAAACAATTTTAAATGTTTATCTCAAGCTTTGTTAATAGATTTTCTTCCCACCTCCATCCCCTCCATCTTCACAGCTATCAACAACTTCTCCTGCTGTCTTTGTGGTAAGGGAAGTGAAATGAGGGACAATAAACTTGTAGATGTATTGGGGGTGCTTGAAAAGTCACCCAGATAGTGTATAACACCCATGCCAAGGACCTATCTTTTCATCATTTCAAACAACAGCAGGACAAAATGTTGCTCAGAGGTCGTTAAACCTCTAAGACAGGCTCTTCTTGAAGAAACTGCTTTTCTAATTTTTAGAAGGCATACAATCCAAATTCCTACTGCAGTAAGCATTTTCTACTGAGTTATGGACCGTCATAGATTCAGTCAACAGGAATGCTAGCATAGGGCAATGAACTGGAGCATGGTAGACTAGAAAGAGATGAAATTAGAAACTGAGTTCAGGTGCTGGATCTCTCACTACCTGTATGACCACTGGCAAGTCATTCTATCTCTCAGGGTTTTTGTGTCGATCAAATGAGATAATATATAAAAGTGCTTTGAACTTGAAGTCACTATGTAAAATACTGGTGGTTTTTATTATTAACAATAATTAATTATTAATATTTATTATTAATCATTAATTATTTATGTTTACCTGTGCAAATCGTTAATCCATTGCTGAGTTTCTCTTTGCTATTAGGAATGTTGTCCTCTTTGTACTTAACAAAATGTTGTATTTTCTTTAAATATTCCCTAGTTTTATTTTTACAAAGATTGGGGTAGCATTGGGATGGATGGAAAGACATTCCAACCAGTATCATTGATGATATACTTGATGACTGACCACTCTCTCCACCCTGCAGCTGTGTCCTGACAGGTAATGGTGGGGCTAGTTTGGGGATGTTTCTGTCAAAGAAAGGTTAAAGTATAATTTTATTTTTTAACTGGATCTGTAGATGATACAAAGTTGGGAGGGAGAGCATGTAGGATGATCAAGTTCTGATTCACAAAGATTTTGAGGGAGGTATTGAAAGTAGAATGGCAAATTTGGAATTAGAAGAGCTGAGTACGGATGCTAACTTTGCTTACTGCCACCTGTTCAACCTGAAGCAAAACCCTTTACACCTCTAGACTTCATTTTCTTCATTAATCGCTGGTTGTGGGGCATGGGGGTGGACTAAATAATCTCTAAAATCCCTTCTAGCCCTAAATCTATAATTCCAGCTGCATGATCCTCAGAGAGTGGCAGGCAAGAATATTGGCTCAAATCATATAAGATGAAATTTAATAGAGAGAAATGTAAAATATGCTTGGTGCCAAAAAAATCAGTTTTTAAGGGGAAGCAAGAGAAATTGGTCTGAAAAAGATTTGGGGATTTTAGTGGACCACAAGTTCAACATGATTCCCCCCAAAAAATAATATAATCATAAATTGTAGGAGATGGAAGTCCCTTCTAACCCTGACGTTTGATGGCACTGCCTTGGCCACTATATACTTATCTCTTCTAGTTGTCACATTCATATTCTAAATTACTGAAAACCTTACCTATATGTGTCTATGACTTTCATTTTGCTGTCACCTTTCTTTTTCCTTAAAGGTACATTCCTCTACCATATGAAATCTGCTAAAGCAACAGCACAAATATTCTAGCTATGATAGACATAAAATGGCATAATAACTAAGAAACATTACTTCTAAATGTATTCCAAGGGGGAAAAAAGTCCTTGTCAATCATACCCAGTGAAGGAAATCCAAAATACTTACCATCTTATGAGCAGACATCAAGTTTAACATGCCGGAGATATAAGAACTGAAAGAAGGGTTTTTTCTTGCAATGAGATTTCCAAATCCACAGTGTCTTTGAACAAGGAACATTCAGGAATACTTAATATCAACATATCAAATTATCACCAGATTTTTTTTGTTTGTTTCTAATCCATGAGGGACTCTGGATTGTTGTCTTCTAGCTAACATATATTCTTAACTCCTAGTATGTGAGACAAGATGTACTGCCAATGTGCCATCTACAGGGGACTACAAAACAATTAATTTATTTCTGCTTTTTTGTGAATATTGCAAATTAAGAGATGGAAACTATCTAGAACAGGAATCAGCAAATTAGGACCTTGAGTTAAAACTTTATTTTTTACATTTTTAAATAAAATTTTAAAATGTAAAAAAAGCATTCTTAGCTCACATACAGAAAAAAAATTAATGGATCAAATTTTGCTCCTGGACCATATTTTGCTGCTTCCTGGTGTAGAAGGAAGCAAGGGATGACTGCCCAAAGCCATGCCATTGTGAAGAGGATGTTTTTAGAAATGTGATGCATGTGTTTGCCCTTAACGATAAATTAATGATGATATTATCTTACAAAATGGAATATAATTGGCTGATTATTTAATGTGGAGGCCTCTGCAGCCACAAAATATATACATATTAAGTGAATACTTCTAATACTCCAGTGGACTTGTCATCTCACTCATGTGGGCATCTCTTCCAACAAGGCAAATAGCAGCCCATCCATGAAGACTCATCCTGAATGACATTTGTTCATATCCTCCCATTAAGTGTGTTATGGAGCCTACTCGACATGTTGGTAGACAACCTCATGTTCTCTGACATCACGAGCACATCAGTCAAACGTAATATAGCATTTTTGCATGGGTATTCTCCCTCTATCTCCCTTCCCCCCCCTCTTCCTCTCTCTCTCTCTCTACCTCTATTTCTTTCTCATTCCTCTTCTGTCTCTCCCTTACTACTTCTCTTTTTGTCTCAACCATTTCTGCCTCTGTGTATGTGTCTCTCTGTCTCCGTCTGTCACTCCCATCTCTCTTCCTCTCTCCTCCTCTCTGTTTTTTCCCTTCCTCTTATCTCTCTCT
>CM053772.1:22241192-22312171 GCA_028658325.1 Potorous gilbertii
TAACTTTATCATGGATTGATTTAGTGGAAGGAAAAGGCCTCCAGGAGACCCAGATTTTCTTATTCACACCCCAGTCCATGATAGTAAAGCCACATCTATATAGTTGCTCTACATTTATGGACAGCTGGGTGGCATGTTGGATGGAAGATGGACTTGTAGTCAGAAAGACCTGGGTTCAGATTCAGCCTAAAACTCTTCCTAGATATGAGCAAGTCACTTAACCTCTTCCATCCTCAGGTTCCTCATCTGTAAAATGAGGGCAACAATAATTCCTACCTCAAAGGTTTGTGAAGACCAAATGAGATAAGATATGCAAAGTGCTATACATGTACTAACTACTATATTCTTTCATTGGCTCTTCACAACAACTTGAATTACAACGAGGGTGGAATAACTGGAGCTTTTCCCCAGGGTGTCAAAATTTAGATGATGCTAAAAATGCTTACACATCTTCAAAGTGGAAATAATTGAACTTAGGACCTACTTGGCTATTGATATATGCCTTCTTACACACCAGCTTCCACACCAACATGAAGGCCAACTGAAAATGCTTTATGCATGAATGAACTGATGCTCCTCTGCCCCTTCCCCCTTGGAAGCAATTTGACATAGAGGATGTAGAGAAGTACCCTCTGATACACCCTATCTCTGTGATTCTGGGTCAGTCACTTCATGTCTCTGTGTTCTAGGCATTTCATTAACACACTAAGTTGCAGAGAAGTTCCCACCTTGCATTGGCAAAGGAAGTTCCTTCTAACAATGACATAAATCTAGTCCCCATCTAGAGTCCCTTCTCATCCTTTTTGTGACTGAGCATTCTGACCACTGAGCTGAGGAAGGGCATGGGGCAATGCAGTACCTCAATTCTCTGGTGAAGGCAACAGCTCGATGATTCTTCATTCTAACAAAAGAGCAGCCAAACTGCATGACAAAGGGGAAAAGCTGTAGGTGCAGTATACCTTTTCAAAGTAAGAACACCAAGTAGGCAAAGGAGAAGATTCTGGGACAAAGAAAGCCAAGCAGTCAACCCCAGGATGTTTACACTCCCTGAATGTACAAGGGAAGAGATGGGCATTCAGGGTCAGAAGCAGAGAATCTCAAAGCTGAAGGGATTTCAATAGCCATTACATCCAAACCATACTTGAATAATATCCCCCATGCATCATACCTGAAAATGACCAGCTAGTCTGTGTGGAGAGACCTCTAAGGAGCCAAGGGTCTTTCCCTTTACCATTTCCCAATACAGCCCCTTCTACTTCTGGATATTCACTGCCACCACTGCCAACACAACTTGCCTCCATGGAAACTTCTATCCATGCTCACAGTTTTGCCTTCTGGGACCATGGAAGGGCACATTCAACTCTTCTTCCAACTAAGAAGCCTTCAAATACTTGAAAGTAGCTATGCCCTGTAAGATTTCTCTTCTCTATAAACAGCTGCACACCCTCCAAACAATCCTCATATGGCATAGGTGCAAAAACCTTCATTGTCCCTCACTTTTTCCAGATTATCTATGTTCTTCCTAACATGATGTGTCTAGGGCTAAAAGAAGGGATAGATGGGTGGCACAGTGGATAGGAAGTCAGGTCTGGTGTCAGGAGGTCCTGAATTTGAATCTGGCCTCAGATACTTATTAGCTGTCTAGGCAAGTCGCTGAACCCTGTTTGCCTCAGTTTCCTCATCTGTAAAATAAGCTAGAGAAAGAAATGGCAAACCATTTTAGTATCTTTGCCAAAAAAACCTCAAATGGGGTCATGAAGGGTCAGATATGACTGAAATGATTGAATACATTCTAAAGAAACTCCATGTATGATTTGGCCAGAACCAAGCAGAACCAACTGCTTCAGAATGCACTGAGTTGGCAGAGAGCCCAACCTGAACCATTTTTAGAGGAATGGGCTGTAACCATGTCTTATCAAATATTTGCTCATTTTGTTTGTATCATCAACAACTTGTATAACTTGTATAACCATAATCAATTTTTTTGCCCTAGAGAAGAGATGCATTTCCTGCCCTGGACAGAGTTACTTCTACATTTGCTTCTAGATACAGTCTATGTATAAGTTGATTTTGCTAAGCTGTTTTTTTTATTTCTTTCACTTTGCTACAAGAGGTCTGGAGGTGGAAGGAGGGGGATACATCTGTAAAGAATTATGATGTAAAAATAAAAGGCATCAATATAACTTTAAAAAATGACTTTCTCAAAAATAATAACTCCCTCATACACCTGACAGTTTTTCATATTTAAATATCTCCCTTGGTTTCTGTTCCAAGCTTTTGTTTAACAGGATTATATTTTATTAATTCATTGCAATTCAATAAATGCTTATTAAGTGCCTCTTATTAAGTACCAGATAATATTCCAGGTGCTGGAATATTAAGACAACAGCAAAAGAGCCCCTGCCCTCAAGCAGCTTCTATTCTGTCTCTGAGTTGATCTGTCCTGTAGCCGACACATTATGTTCCTGCTGGTCTTTCCAATAATAAATTGACTTGATGGGGCCCAAAGACCAACTGTGAATGAATCCCACATGGAAGCAGTAAATGTCTAGCATATGCTGTGCAATATTGACTTTATCATCATGCAAGAAAGCAAAATTCAAAACTATCTATAACCATTCAAAAATTTTTAATCAATTCACAATTAAAATTTTGGTTACTTAGTCTTGATTAACTTGAAGGGGAAACAAAAAACACACAAACTTTACACATACATGTATATACATGCACATATACATGCATGCATATACATATACACACATATGTATACATGTAAGGAAGAAAAAATACATAAGTAAGCTCATACCTGATGAAAAATTTTCTTGCCATTATTTTTTTCATAAGTATTTCAGGAGAAAAGAGGTTGAAGATTTGTCAGAGAACAGTGCTATGCACAAATCAGGTTCTGCCTTAATTAAATGATCAATGTCATTAAATTCAATTCTTTGTGACTAAGTTCTAAACTAGGATGATGGCCATGTGAATGAGGTTAAGGGATGATAGTGAAAGATTTTTTGGAGGTGGGGGTTTGGTGAGAGGAGGAGTAATCAAGGTTGTAAACCTGGGTGATTAGAAGAATGGTAATAACCGCAAAAGAAATATACAAATTAGGAGAAAAATAGATTTAATAAAACGATAGGTCCATTTTGAGTTTGAGATACCTCTAGGAGAATATCCAGGTGGAGCTGTCCAGCAGGTAGCTACAGATTCAGACCCAGACCCCAGGAGAGACACTGGGGCTGGATATATAGATCTGAGAATTAGCTTCTTGGAGATGAGAGTTGAATCCATGGGAGCTGTGGACAAGATCATCAAGAGAGAAAATGTGGGGAATCAGCAAAGTAGAACATACACATCTCACACTGAAACCCATGAGGAAACACTGAGAAAAGGCTTCATTAGACAGTGATTTCAGAGGCTGAGATGGAGAGGAAAAGCAAATCCAGTTCTTTTAATTCATAACTTGAGCTTTGTGTGGTATACTTAGTTGCACTCCTCAGCAATTTATACAAACAAATTGTCTTCTAAGTGCAAACAACATCCTTTGATTCAGGGATATTGTTCCATAGCTGAGTTTATATATAACAAAGATTTTTAATGTTACAATTATGTGGAAGAATCTGCAAATTATTGTGATAAGAAATTATTATATGAATTGATCATGGTTCTGAGATGGAAGACAGGGAAGGTGAAAGAGAGGAAGGGAGGAAGGAAGGAGGGAGAGGAGAGGAGAAAAGAGGAGAAGAGAAGAAAGGAAATGGGAGGAAAGGAAAAGCTAACAGGGGAGACAAAGGGAAGGAGAGAGAAAGAGAAGAAACGAAGGAGTGCAAAGAAAAGGAAGAAAAAGACAGTAAGAGAGCCAGAAAGGATGAATGAAAAAATGAAAGAAAGAGGCAGGAGAAGGAGGGAGGAGAAATGCCTATTTTGAATACTTAAAAGAGAAATCTGAGTGGAGAGGGCTGGAGCTCTAATCTCCCTTTGATGTTAGCAGACCCAAAAAGAACCTTGCTCCACAAACTTCTTGCCAGGAGACGTACGACGGTGTTTAACGCTCGCAATGAAGTGTTGCCCTTGACCCAAATTATGCTCAGTGAGTTTGCAGTAATTATCTCTGCTCAAGAGAGTTTGTGCATTGGTGTTGAAACCCTTTGATAGCTCAGATAATACAGTTTTTTGTGTACTCACACTATTTTCCCAAGTTGTCTACATCAGTGTCATGTTCAAATGAGGCAGAATAGTTTAAAAGGCTTTGCTTTAACACTGGCTTTATTTAGCTTGAATAAACATTTGCAGTCATTCTCATTTAAAACCTGGGTGAAGGCAGGCAGCTACCCTGCCCATGTTCTTGCTAAGGATCTCTACAGAAAGACCTCCCAGAAGAGAACAGCTCAGATAGATGATTTATCGGCAATAGAGGATTTTTTTTTTAATTATCCTTTTAGGTAGAGGAGGAAATATTCATTATCTCCAAATCAAAAGGGAGCAAAAGGCTCGCAATGGTGTCAGAAATGTGAGCTGCCTTTAATCTGACGCTTAACTACAGGCCTGGCATGATTTCATGGATGTACAAGTTCACACAAGGCTCGAGAAATTTAAGGCACGGAAACTGCACATTAAAAAAAAGTTATAGAACTTTGAAGCTAAAACAGAAATTCAGAGAATCAGAATTAAGTACTCCTGTTAGCTATGATTCCCACAGAGATATTCAGACTTTGTACTAGAAATTCACCACCACCACCACCACCACCATCATCATCATCACTAACTTTACAGATTCTGGAGGAAAATGGTAGAAAATTTTGCAATATGTCATTGCAGCTTACCCAAGTTTAGTACTGACTGAATACCTATCAATTAAGCAACAAGAATGTATTAAGTACCTGTTGGTCAGGCACTGTCATCAGTAAATCAGTCAATAATTATTAAACACCTACTATGTGTCAGGTACTATGCTAGAGATACAAGGGAAGAAAAAACTGCCTCTGTCCTTAAGGAATTCACAGTCTAATGAGAAACACAATTTGCAAATAAATATGTTCATATCAGATGTAAAAGGAAAATAATTTCAGAAGGAAGGTGCTAGGTTGGGGTGGGGGGGAGAGGAGAAAATACACCTTGTTGAAGGCAAGATTTGAGCTGAGTCTTGAGGGAAGCCAGGGAAGCCAGAAGGAGAAAGAACATTGAGTGTCCCGTGGATATTTTGAGTCAGAAAGTAGACACCCCAAGGCTCACTATTATTCATAAATTATCAGAAGATGTATCTTTCAACTACAATGAGAGGATGGGGATTGGACCAAAAATTTCAATGGTCCCAAGTGAGAAAAGTCCCCCCACCAGTATAGGTCAGCACCTTCTTTACAACCTACAGTTTTTCAGAATTACCTCTTATGGCAATGAGAGGGGAGGTGACTCATTCAGAGTCAGCCTATTGTGTTTCAAAGGGGCAACTGGAACCCTGAAGACTCCTAGATTTAAAGCTAACTCTGTATCCACTGTTGCAGGTCTCCTAAGTAGGAAGAATACAGACTTCTAAATATATCAAATAATTCATCAGACTGTACTAAAATTGGAACAATAATGTTAGACCAAACCAATAATCAACCAAACATTAACACTGATCCAGAAAAAAATAACCTTCTTTAAAAGAGGCCATCATACTAAATATATATCATCTTTAAACTATGGAATGAAAAACTGTATCCTCTCTCCCTATCTTTTTCTACACGTTACATGCTAACTTATGTTATATATCCAATGTTAACTGCCATGACCATCATCATTTACTCTTCTATTACTGGAGTTTTCCAAAGATAATTTCAGGGACTGAAAGATGAATTTTGATGATTATACGTGTATTAACTTACAAAAAGAGTGGTCATTTTTGTCTGTCTGGATAATAGCCCATAGAACATTAAATATAAAGAAATAATACCAACTGGTGACTTTTTCTAAGATCATGTCTCCTGGAATTCCACTGAGCAAAGTAAGAATGAGGCTGAAAATAATCAATAAATAAGCACTTATTAAGTGTCAGGCATTGTGTTAAATGCTTTATGGATATTATCTCAATTGACTGGTAGTTGTGGTCAGGTATACTGGAAGGAGTTCTCCTCCAGTGAACTCAGAGACATAGCTACCAGTTCATGAGGTTTGATGCTACAATGTAACAAGCTTAATTTCCGACATATCCTCTGGGATCACTATTATATTAGGAGTTCAACCTGTATACTCCTTAGATCTTGAAAAAATCTAAAAGGGCAACCAAGGGATAGCCTAAGTGAAGCTACTTTTAACTTGTCCTTGCATAGTTGACTTTTCTCCAACTCACCTAGAAACCCTATGGTTCCCAGCAATGCCTATTGTCATGAAAATGACATTGTACTTGGAGAAATCCTATCTGGGCAAAGTCAACCTCTAAAATAAGTGTTATAATAAATATGCAGAAATGTCACTCTTTACATTAGCCCAAAGGTTTTGTATAGCTTAAGGATATGTGCAGTAAGCTCACGATAAAAATAGAAGCTTGACAGTGGGGATGTATGTGTGTGTCAAAATAATATTACTCTTTCTGGGAGGATGGCAGAAAAACTGACACTACATCCACCAGCATGATTTTTATAGATCTGCCTCTTTGCCAGATGTCACCTTTTATAAAATGCTTTCTAAAAACATGACAGTAGAGAGCAAGTGTGTGTTTATTGCTTGATAAACTTTAGTAATAAAGTTAGGATGGCCTGAAAATTAGTGCCTAGGAGGCTGTTCATTAAGCATTTAGAAAAATGGAATAAGCTAAAACGCAAACTATTAAATTCTCTATGTATGTAGAGAATGTCCCTGGCAGCAAATCCTTGCTGCAAGTGATTTTGTCTGTCTTAAGGTAATATTGACCTGTTCTTCTCACTGCTAGTCAAACAGCTATATTATTTTAAAGAGTATGGGTTCCTCTGCCACAACTGGAAGCCCTGTGCTGAATCATACCATTTCCCCAAACCCAAACTAATTCCACCTAATGTTCCCCCATCATTCGTAACTAGATATGAACCTTCCCTCATAAAATGGAATAACTGAGATTAATACAGCACTTGAAGTTTTACAAAGCAGTCTACAGAAATTATCTCATTTACAATGTTATCATGCAATGTGTATTTGTTATATTAAGAGACTCTAAGTGTTTGGTGAAGGCATTACTAAGACAAAAATGAGAATCCCTACTGTCAAGTAGCTTACGTTCCATTGGGGAATATATCATAGTGTTTATATGCACGTGGGTACTATGTATGTATATGCATGTACACAAATATACACATATACCCATATATAAACATATACATATGCATATACTTTTATACATATATGTGATCTAATAACTAGTGCCCTCCTCTTGAAATTATACCACATCTCTACACACACACACACACACACACACACACACACACACATATATATGCTTATATACACATATATATGCACCTATGTTTTATATACACGTAGATATATCCATGCACATATATGGGGTATATTACATGTATATGTGCATACATGTATAATATGCATGCATTTACACATATGTACAATACATGTGTATATATACATATACATGTGTAATTTCAAGAGGAGGGCACTGGTAATTAGGAGAATCAGGGTGGGTATCCAAGAGAAGTGCTGAACATTTTTCCTCAAAAGAATGCAAAACATATGCAAATACAAAATTCCTCATAAAGATTCAATTTACACGCATTGAATATTTTGATTATTAATGACTCTGAAGTCTGAAATCCAGTGACAGTAAATAGCAGGAATTATAGAGCAGGAGGCAAATACCACTACTCTATCTGTGAATTTCTTTTTTGTTGGCCATATGTTACTGAAGACACAGCTTAGGTAGCATCACTGGAGAGGGTTATGGCATGAACAGAATGTGCACTGGTCATGGAAAGACCAGGACATGAGGGCATATTGACAACCAACAATGGCTGTCCTTTATACCGTGGCAGAAGGCCTAGAAGGAGGTGCCAAGGACATGGGGTGGATCCTGGGTGGTGGATTTACAGAAAATTTGGACAAGCATGGGTGGACCAGGGTGTACGCTTTTTAAAGGAGTCTCCATATCAAAAAGACAGTACATTCATTGAAGTCAGCTACAAGAAAAAAGTCAATAGATTTTTCAAAATTATAGGTGAATTAAATGGGTAAAACATCTGCTATAGCCATATATTTAGGCTGAAACCATGATTTTCTTAGGAATGCATAATAGACATCATTATAATAAAAGGAGATTTAAGGAAATCTTTTAAAACTGATTTTTATATGAGATGCATGCATGATACATCAGCTTAGACCAAGGTATCATTCCCTTGGGACCTAACACAGGTAACCTTTGTTCTTGACAAATGGGGCAGTCTACAAAGACACACACACACACACACACACACACACACACATTTTTAACTGAAATCTCTGCATTGCCAGATGTTACTATAAAGATTTTATTTCTATTAGAATTTCTCTAACACTAATATACAGATTATTTCTCTAAATTATCCACAATGCAGCAATCATTCCCTCTCACTGAAATGTACAATCTTATTAATCTGGGGGAAATGACAGCAAATATTGTTACAGAAAAATCAGAGGTTTTATAAGAATGTAACCAATCTTATATTTTTGTAGGATTTAAATTTTTTTTTTAATATAACAGGTACACCTATAATCTCTGCCACTAGGGTAGGCTAAGGCTGGTGGGTTACTTAATAACTAACAATAGCTAACATTTACCAAGCAGCTACTATGTACCAGGCACTCAGATAAGCACTGTACAATTATTGTCCCATTTGTTGTTTACAACAACCCTGCAAGGTAGGTGTCGTTAGTATTCTCATTTTACAGATGAGGAAACTGAGGCAAACAAGTTGAGTGACTTCCCCAAAGTCACACAGGGAGTAAGTATCTAAAGTAGGGTAAGTAGGATGTGAACTTGGTTCTTCCTAACTAGGACTAGTGCTCCATCCAACGCACCACCTAGCTGCTTCCTAGAATTCATGCTGCTGGTAATGTAAGTTCATTAGATTATAAACTCCTTGAAAGCTAGAACTGTTTGTATTTCTTTGTATCTTCACATCTTAACACAGTGACTGGCACATAGTAGGCACTTAATAAACTGCTTGTTAACTGACTGACTAATATATTTGTAGAGAAACTTTGAGTTGACTTAATGGCTCTGGAAGACAATTTGTAATCACAGGAGAGAAATGACAAAGCTGTTCATCTCCTGTGATGCAGACATCCCAATATAAAACAAATTTCCAACAAAAGGGAAAATCAGAAAGAAAAGATTAATATATACTAAAAATATCCGCAGAAGTACTTTTGTGTTATAGGGTAGCTAGGGGTCACAGTAGATAGAGTGATAGGCATGGAGCAATCTTCTTGAGTTCAAATCTGGCCTCAGGTAGTACTAGCTATGTGATCCTGGTCAGGTTTTAACCCTGTTTATCTCAGTTTCCTCATACATCAAATGAGATGGAGAAGGAAATGGCAAACCACTCCAGTGTCTTTGCCAAGGAATTCCCAAATGGGGGTCACAATGAGTCAGACACAAATGAAATGACTGAACTATATAAAGGATCCTCAGACTTAGTCTTTCTGCAGAGATGGTTTTACTGGAGTGTGGCCACTGCACAAATGCAGCTTCTTGGAACCACAGGTGGAGCAGTAGGAAAGTAGAGAAGGTGTAACAAGGCAAATCGATCACACACCCCGAGCTAGAAGGAATCTTTAATCATTTGGCCACTTAATCCATCCCCCTCATTTTTCACATGAGGAAACTAAGGTCAGTTGACTTGGCCAAGGTCACCTGAGTATTGGATAGGAAGTCCAGGATCCAAATTCAGGTCTTTTGTCTACCAACTCAATATTTTCTCCACTGGACCAGGCTGCCTATTCGATGTCAGAAGAAACTTCCTAACAGTTAGAACTTCCTCAAGAGATGTTGGGGAACCCCTTTTGGAGGTCTTTAAGCAGAAATAGAGGGGTTAGACTGTTTTTCTCTGTTCTTCAGAGTCTATGATTCATTTGCTGAGAATAACAAAAAAAATCACTAAGTGTTGGGTTTTACCAATTGTATCACCCATGATATTTAAGCATTGTTGACCCAGACTAGAATATGAGGCACATATGTTCCAAATGACATATTGACTGAAATAGGAAACAGAAATCTTGTTTTAAAGAAATATAACAAAGAATCAGTGTTGCTACAAGGTGAAAGAATTAAAAGATAATTTAAAATCTATATATTAAGCCATGCTATTTAGAGGAGATTTATGCCAGAATTACATATTACAGTTGAAAAATAAAGAGATGAGGAGAGAAAAAGTCCTGTTTTCATAACCTTGATATCATGATGCTCAAGAATTTACAATGTCAGATTCTGTGATTGTTCTATAGAAAATGATATACTAACAACCCACTAACCCTCTGAAAAGGAAGAATAAATTGTTAGACCAAAATGTCCCCTAAATATTCCAGACTGTGTTTTTGTTTGTCTATCTAGGAAAAAATCAACTTATTTTACAAGAATTCCAAAACACCAAGAATGTAGACACGTCTATGGAGTTCCCTAGATTACAACATTTTCATTCATAAATGAATATTGAATGCAGAACCAGAAGAAGGTGGTCCAAGAGAAGGAGTAGAACAGTTCCTCACTACTCATTGCTACTTCCACTCCCTCTTCCTGCTGACATCACTGACAATGATTCCTCTTTCAAAATTCACGGTCATCCAGAGAGGCCATCCATTCTAGGTAACTGATGGAAGAGTGGATAAAGTGCTGGTTCTGGAGTCAGGAAGTCTTGAGTTCCCATTCAGCCTCAGACACTTACTCTGGGAGGCCCTGGATAAGTCAGTTCTCCTCTGCTGGCCTCGGTTTCCTTACCTATGAAATGAGAATAGTAACAGCACCCACCTCCCAGAGTTGTCAGGGAGATGAAAGGAGACAATTACTGTACAGCCCTTAGTACAGAGCTTGGCACAAAATAAGCACAGATTAAAGTTAGCTATCATTATCATCAGGCCCCTCCTTTCTCAGACTTAGTAAGTATCTCATAATCTTCCTCTCTGTCCCCAAACGTTCCCAGCACTAGAGTACTCAAATGTAATTGTTGATGCTTCCTCCAGCATCTTGGCTTTCCCGTTATCTACTTCCTCCATTCCCAGAACCAACGTCTTCACTTCACCTCATCTTTACAGAAGGGAGGTCATACTCTGGATCCAATTAAGCCGGCAAGTCTTCCATGCTCATTGTCGAGAAATCTAAAATCCTTCTAGCTACCAATAGCCTCCTATCATTCCATCTCTTTCTGTATCTGATCTAATCTAAAGGCTGTCTTTATCTTTCCCAAGACCATCTCTCCTTGTTCTTTCAGGTCATCACCCTTCCTCTGGCTTCACTTTTCTCCATTCTGAATATCAATCTTATAGTGAAGCAGATCAACGTGAAACTATTTTCTGTTCTCAAATCCTATGCTTACTTTTCTTAACATTACTTATGCTATACCAAAGCCCAATCTTGGATTTGCCCCACAAGCATTCTCCTAGAAAGCTAGAGAAAGGTACATAGCCATGGTGACCAGGACCTCATCTATCTTAACTGGGTCATTACTGAGCCAAGGAAATCCTTGGATTTCCCACTGATGCTGCATTACATTCTTCAGTCCCTCGTCTCTCCCAGACTCTTCTATATCTTTCCTCAGCCCAAGCACCTCATCTTATGCTTTCCTGAGAAAACAGAAGCTATTTCCGAGCTCTCTCCTCTGCTGTACTCCATAGCTTCCATTCCCAGTTCTGCCCTTTGGAGGCCAGCAAAAAAAAAAAAGAAAAAAGGGGAAGAAAAAAAGAAAATCTCACTTCTATGTGCCAAGTTTTCAAACACTTGAAGACATTCCATGGTCCCTCTACATCTCTGAATACTGTGCCGTGCATTCTATAATGTTTTAACATTTGATAGTAATGGTTAATGGGGCATCTATGAATTTATGGAATTTAAAGTGTGTAAAGCATATTTTATAGACTAATGATAAGGGGGTCCTTTCCACCAAGGGAATATATCTTTCTGTGGAGTAATGGATAGAGTATTAGACCTGGTTTCAGGAAGATTGCCTGTGATATGTATTGTGTGTTCTGGTGCAATTTAATCTCGCTGGTCCTCAGTTTCCTCATCTATAGCAAGAGGAGTTGGGACTATATGGCCTCAGAGGTGCTTTTCAGCTCTACATCTATGAGCCTAGCAGTCTAAAGTTTTTCACAGGACTATTATGGACAGTTCCAATTTGCTTTATATTTGTGCACACTATACACGGAGTACTGAAGGATGAGAGACATTTTCTATTTTGTTTCTGCTCTAAATATGGAGAAAATATGAAGTTGTGCTACATTTTCTTTTCCTAATTAGGTTTTATTACATTATATGTAGAGTGCCCAGAGGCCTTTAGGAGGCAAAGATACCCCTAAATTAAATTACTATTATTAAACCCCTTAAGCTTCTCTTTGAGTTTGGATTGTCACCAGAAACTTTTGATAAATTAAGTAATATTCAGTGTACGAGTTGGGCATAGTATAATAAAATATATTTAATATAGCTACAGTATTCCTACATGGTAAAACAATATTCTAACCACATTTTCCCTGAGCCAGAGTGTTTCTTTCTCATAAATGATAAGATCTGTTGAACAATGGGCTAGCATCTGGCAAGGAGCATCTTGGAAGTTTCAGGGTTTTTGTCTTTCCTTGATATTTACTTGATTCTGTCATTTTTTAAATGAAAATCCTTTCTTGGGCCTCAGAGCATTTTCTGAGATCTTTAAATGAGGATCACATTGTGTGTGTGTGTGTGTGTGTGTGTGTGTGTGTGTGTGTTCGTCCTTTGTTGCCGAAGAAGGCCATGCCATCAGAGAAATGATGACATGACTTGCAGATGACTTTGTTTTGAGTGAGGGAGGGCTGTGTAGGTCACCAGCCTCATTTCCCCTCCAGAGCCATCTGAATCCAGTGACCAGATATTCATCAGGATGACTGGAGAAGACCCAGGATGAGGCAGTTGGGGTTAAGTGACTTACCCAAGGTCACATAGCTAGTGAGTGTCAAGTATCTGAGGTGACATTTGAATTCAGGTCCTTCTGACTCCTGCCCTGGTGCTCTATCCACTGCACCACCTAGCTGCCAGAAGGATCACATTAAGCAATGTCTCAAAGACAAGAAGCTCTTCCAAACAATCACCTGTCTTCTGGTTCACTGCATAATTTCTGTGTTCTGTGTCACCTGAGTTTACAAAGGTTTCCTTCATTGTGCACATTTTACTTAAAAAGAGGAGCCTAATGGCCTTCACTTTGTGGATCGACTGCTGACGGGTACATTAGAGGTGATTTAGTCTAACCTCCTTATTTAATTAGTCACTAAAAACATACCTTCACACTCATAAAATGGAAATAACCTTTGCCATAGGCAGCAAATGGACTAAAAATAAAGTGCGGCATCCTCAGAATATTTGATTTGGGAAGGAGAGGTAGAACACCTGTTTTACAGGCCAAAAAGCAAGCTATGTCACAATTTTATCAGATATCCTTATTTGGGGTAACAGGAGAGGCAGTGTGGAACAGAGGAAAGAGAACTGGATTTGGGGTCACAGGACCTGGGTTTGAACCTAGGCCTGCTACTTAATAGCCATGTGACCTTGAGCAAATCATTTTGAGGCATCTCTGGGCTTCAGTTTACTAATAGAAAAGTGGCTAGATAACCTTGAAAATCTCTTCCAGCACCCTATGTGGTCCTATTTGGCAGCATAACCAACTAAATGTGGGGATTTAGAGCTGGGAGGGATCTTAGAAGTCATTAAGTTCAACTCCCATTTTACAGATTAGATGCTGAGGCTCAGAGAGGTCATGACTTAGCCAAGGCTATACAAGTACTAAGAGGCAAAGAATGGTATTTGAACCCAGTCCCTTGGCCTTAACTTTCCATATCCTTTCTCTTATGCTTTGATAATCTTTAAGGGAAAAAAATTAAAGCTGATACAAATGATTTAGTCTTGTCCAGTCTTCTACAATCAGTTACATACAGAGCATGCCCAAACAGAATTAGGATCCTTGAGTTGATCTTGTGACCATAAATCTTCTAAAAATCTATCTCATTAATTAGGTTTTATTTACCAAGATGGACGAATGATTTTATAAACTTAAAAAAGACTTTCAATTAGAAAAAGCTTTTGAGTTCATTGGAAAGTCCAGTTCAACTCATCATTCCATTCCCAAAAGCATTCTGGTTAACGGAGATGCCCCTGAGTTAAGTAAGCTGAAAAGCCTAAGATCTCATACAGAATCACTTGGGGGGAGGGGGTGGCACTCATAGCTTCCTCCAGCATCCACCAATGGTTAGCAAAATGAGATAACAGAGCTCTACATGATTTTGATATTCAACATCTCCTGAACTTACAAAGGCTTTCTCTGTTGTGCACCTCTTACTTGAAGAGAGATGTCTCCTGGATTTACTGTCACTTAGTCCTTAAACAGGACCTCCGTACACATAAATGGAAACAGGCCACTGTGATGAGTTAAAAAGAAAATGGATAGGGATTTAGGAGGGGAGGGTGGGTGATTACTATTGAAAGGTTTGCTTCCTTTTTAAAAAAAAACCTCAAGTAAAGAAAACCATACCTTCTTTCAGTTGAGCAACGATCAAAGAGAAGGAAGAAGAATCCTTTCACTATGACCCACACTAGTCCTTCACTAAATGAAGGAAATCTGACAAAAGTCTGAATCCAGTGGGGAATTTCACAAAGGCCAAGTTAGTGGCTGATATACTGTCATATAACACAGGGGAAAGGCATATGACAATCTAGAACTGTCAAAATAAAAAAAAAATCTTAGTTGTCAGAATTTAAGTTAAGCAGGATTTGGCAGTAGTGATATAAATAGAAAGGGGGAAGGAGCAAAGGGTAGAGCAAGAAGATGTCTACCATAATAATTAAGTTAAGCCTCCCTGTGAGAATGTGTTGACCTTGAACTGAGATAATTCAGAATACTGAGTTCAAATCTTGCCTCTTACACTTTCTAGCCATCTAATCATGATAGAGTCACTTAGTTTTTTGGAACCCCAGGCAGTTCTGTAAGATTAGAAGTCACACACAATTTAATCTCATGTTCTTACAATTTTAATCAAAGCCCTAACCCTCATGAGATGACTCAAGAGGGCAAAAATTCTTGGAGGAGCCCAAGCTAATCTAGGTTTATACAAACTATTTTAACAGTTCATCAGAAGGAAAGCTTTGAGTTGTTTCATGGTAACAGGAAACAGTGAAAATAAAGATGATATAACTTGATCTGGTGAATAGTGATCAGGTGAAATCAAGCACAGGATTATCTATGCATTGCTATATATGAATCGATATTTATCTATGCACTATACATAGATCAGATGTATATGAATATTATATTGATCTCTATTTTATGCCTTGCTTGAGTTTGCTAAAAGATCACAGAACAAAGCTATTATATGATTGTAACTATTATGGATTCTTATGTGATCTCGAGAGTGAATATATCTTCTATAGGCACTGAAGATGGAAATTAAGTCTCATCTCCAGTCTCACATCTGCAACTGCCTCTGTTCAGACAGATCAAACTGGATGTCCTGGAGACATCTACAATTCAGCATGTCTAAAAGTGAACTCATTGTCCCCAAACCCTCCCCTCTTTCCAATTGCCCTATTCCCATTAAGGGAACCATGACCTGCTCAGCCATCCAGGCTTACAACTTATGTATCATCCTTGACTCTCACTTGCCCCACATACCCAGTTTCAAGCATGAGTATTTCTATCTCTGTGATATATCTCATGTCCCCTTTTCTCCTCTAACATTATGTCAGATCTGGACTGCTGCAATAGCTTGCTGGAGGGTCAGCCTGCCTCAGTCTCCCCAGTTCAGTCCATCTTCCACTCAGCTGCCAAAGTGATCTTCCTAAAGTACTGGTCAGAGCATGTCACTCTCACTTGTACTTGATAAATTTCCATGGTTCCCCATTTCCCACAGGATCAAATATAAAATAATCTATTTGGCTTTAAAATCCTACACTATCTTGCCCCTTCCTGCCTTTGAAGTGTTCTTAAAGTTTACTTCCTCCTGCATAGTCTATGATCTAATGGCCTCTTTGCTATTGCTCAAGCAAAATACTCTGTCTTTCAAATCCATTCCTTTTCATTGACTATCCCGCAGGTCTGCAATACTCTTTCTCATTTTTCCTTCTGCCTTTCCTGTATTCCTTCAAGACACAGCTCAAAATCCTACCTTCTCCAAGAGGACTTTCCTTCCCCTTTCCTCCCCCAGCCTTCAGTATTAGTACCTTCCATCTGAAATTGCCTCAAATGATGCACACATACACATGATTATATATGTACATATAATTATTATATGTGTGTATATATGTGCACGTGTGATATAGGGACAGTGGTTGGGATGTCGTCTTTCCTTTAAAATGTGAGCTCTTTGAGGGAAGATACCGTTTTTGCCTTTCTTTTTATCCCTTTCACTTAGCACGATGCCTGACACACAAAAGCTGAATACATGCTTGTTGATTTATTTGTTCTTGATTGATGGGCTTGCTGACTTGGGGCAGACCCCCACTCAAACATTAAGAACCACTAATGTAAAAATAGTAAAGGGAGCAATCTACACCATGAGTAATGTAAAGGAAAGCAACACCAAAGAAGCAGAAGAACTGAGATCAGTTCCATGATAACTTGATTTCTGAGGCCTGATGAGGAAACATGTCTCCTACTCAATAGAGAGACAGCGCGATGATGGCCATGACCGATAAAGGCAGTGTGTCGGTTTTGGTTTAACTGTTATTCTGAGTGTGCGTGCTTTTGAAAAGCAAATGTTACTTGGTAGCAATAACGATATTGAAAAGAAAAAACAATGACCAAAAATGAATATTACTAAAAAGCAACATAGAACTAACAGGTGGGAAATTGCCATTGTGATTATGATTAATTATTATTGTGTTGCATTCTCTGGGACAATATACACATCCTGATCATGATACTCAAACGTTGAAAATATCATTACCCAGAATCAGCAATAAAGGAGAAGAGTAGCTTTAATTTCAAATTATAAGATAACACATTGATTAATAACCATGGCATGATTAGTCGATTCAGGACCTTAATGCACAATGGAAGAATCCATCCATTATCTGTTCAACGTGATTTTCTCAGCCAAGTAACATTAAAAACAACCCGGGAAAATGACTGTCCCTCAGTAAAGGCTCTGGAATTTCATATGCATTTAATTAAGTAACTGCCAGTCCAAGGACAAGAACATGACAAATAGTTATTCTTTTCAAATTAGAGGAATAGATTGCTCAATGAGCAATATTGATGTTTTCTTGCACCTGGTTATACAAGGGGCGACTGCCATCTTCCTTTAATTTCTCTAACCTTTTAAACATTTAATGAACCTTTGTTATCTTTAGTTGTATATTCTGGCCACTTATTCTCCAAAGCAACCAGAGACCCAGTATCCCTATTCTGAGAAAACCTTTTCCCCTAGCCAGAGGACCCCAGCCATCATCATGGCCACTAGAGGATTTTAACAAGGTCATCTTTATGAGTGAACAGAAAAACAAGCAGTTAGTATTGATTTCTTTGCCAAGCTGCTATTCATTATAATCGTGCTACACATTAACCTATAATCATCATCTTTAACTCTATAGCTTGGAGTTTGGCTCTGCCTTTGTGATTCTTAGGTTTGGAAAGAACTAAGCTTATAATATCTCACAAAGTACATGCATGCTCACCCATTCATTCATTCCACAAGCTATGTACAATGTTCTGGGCACTGAACTGAGTAGAGTCCCAGGCGTGGGGTCATGAAGAATATCTTTCTGAGTTCAAATCTGGTCTCAGACACTTACTAGCTGTATGGCCCTCAGTTAGTCATTTAACTCCGTTTGCCTCATCTGTAAAATAAGCTGGAGAAGGAAATGACAAACCACTCCAATATCTTTGCCAAGAAAATCCCAAATGGGTTCATGAGGAATTGGACAAAATGGATAATAAAGAGGAAGACCAACTAGAAGGGAAAGAAGAGGTCAAGATTAAAGAGGGTCTAGATTCAATGAATCCAAGTGTGGACAGCTTGGAAAAGGCTGAAACCGAAAGCAAAGAAAGCCTTAGACCCACAGAGGAAAGATTCTGTTTGGAGGTGGGAGCTGAAGGAGAGTCTTTACCAAGACACAGCCCTTGGATCTTAGGCAAGGTAGGCTTGTGTCTAGGGCCAGGACTCTTCTTGTATTTCATGGATAGACAGATGGCTAGATAGATACATGCATATACATACACACATATATTTGGTCTCTTGCAAACTGTCCCCTCTTTAATCTGTTAGTCCACTACAGCCTTCCCTGACCCCTAAAATTATTATATTCTCTCTCTCTCTCCCTCTCTCCCTCCCTCTCACTCCCTCTCACTCTTAATGCTTGTTAGGAAATATCCTTTCAATCACCTATGAAGCTGGTATATGGAGAGGAATTGGGAGAAACTTCATTGTGTTCTCATCATTGAGGTTGTATGCGTTAAGGAGACAAAAGGTAACTAACTTGATGAAATTAAAGATCCCAGAAAGTGATCTAGAGGAGCCACGTGGTGCACAGCATATGGGAGAGAGTACTGGATGTGGTACAAAGAAGACCTCCATAGCAGTAAAGCCACTCAACCCTCCTCTTTCCCAAGGTCTTCAACTCTAAAATGAGGGTGATGGCAATACCTCTATCTCTTATCCCACAGGGTTACTTAAACAAGGTGAAACTTAAACAAGATAATGTGTCAGTAAATCATTTGACAAATCTCAAAGAACTATTATGTCATCATTTGATTGTTAATCAGAGAAAGAGTCCTCTTTTCCCCTTCCTCCCAACTATGCAGGTTTAAGACACCTTCCACATTAAGGACGTAGAAACATTTAAAGGGAATTTCTTCACATACTGAAGCTAGAAGGGACAGAGAAAAGGATTTAGAATGTAAACCCCTAAGGGCAGGGACTGTTTTATTTGTGTCTTTGTACCCCTAGTACTTAGCACTTATTAGTAGGATTTGTTTTTACTTTTTTAAAATGTCCTTGGTTTTTTGTTTTTGTTTTTGTTTCTCAACTGGACTTATGCATTGACTTTTGTAAAGATGGAAAACTCCTTCTGACAACGCAGATCAGGTTGACTCTGACTTCTAATGTTAACACGTTGTCTGGGCCGTGACAGGTGAAGTCACTCCCAGGGTCAGGCAGTCAGGATATGGCAGAGATGAGACTTGGACCTTGGTCTTCTTAACTCTACCTTCCGTGGCGCAGTACCCACTCTGCCCATTTTAGCTCATTTGCTAGACTGTGAGTTCCCTGAAGGCAAGGATTGCTTTTGCCTTTCTTTGTATTCCCAGAAAATAATAATGTCTGGCACACAATTAATGCTTGTTGCCTTAACTAGCATCAACAGCATTCACAAACTTTAATTTTTTAAAGCCCTTCCTTGTCTCGCATTTTAAATAATAATACTTAGGAGAAATGGTTAAAGGGACATAACATCTCTTGACTCAGACCAGTCAATCACTGTACTAGCTGAACAGGACCATGCAGTGGCTGGTGGTAAAATCCTTCCCTCTCTCCATGGTCCTAAGAATTCCTCATATGTTGTCACAAACAATGGAGGCTTGCAGGTTTCCCAAGGATTCCAAGCACATCCCTCAGACTGACAGAGAAAGCATTCCAGACAATTGCCTCCCCCAGGGTCAAGCCCGAGCAGCTCGATCAGGACTCCAACGGGTCATAAAGCCTTCATAGATCTCCCTGCAGTGGGTGGTGATGTCTCCCCCAGGGCAGCTCATCATTTTCTGCTACAGCCAAGCACTTGTCATGATAGACAAACACCCTGTCACTCTCAGGCACTTATTTAATCGAAGCTTTTGTGGAGCAGGCAAAGAGGACAAGGAAAGAGGGAGACAGGAGAGAGATTAGACACGCCTGCCCGTCCAGCAGGGAGGGCACTGGCCACGTGGCACACCCTCAGATCTCCATTTTAAAGCAGTGCCTCAGAACTCAGTATCTGCTTCCTCAGACATGACAGGAGACATAATAATAACTGTTTTGTGATCACGATCTCCAAGCACGTAGGACTATGAGATCATAGATTATGGTATATTTTCAAAATGTGGCCTGGGGAGCCCTTGGGGTCTCCAAGACCTTTCAGGGGGCTGTAAGGCCATCATTATTTTCATAATAATACTAAGATGTTGTAATTTCTAATATGGTAAATATCAATACATCTAGTCCACATAAACGAAAATTCTTGGGGAGGATGGGTCTTGTATATGTGTGTGTGAATGTGTGTGTGTGCATGTAGGTACAGAGAAAGCGTGTGTGTTCTTGGGGAGGACGGATCATATATATATATATATATATATATATGCATGTGTATACGTATATTCACGAGGACGGATCATATATATATATGCATGTGTATACGTATATTCACGAGGACGGATCATATATATATATATGCATGTGTATACGTATATTCACGAGGACGGATCATATATATATATATGCATGTGTATACGTATATTCACGAGGACGGATCATATATATATATATATGCATGTGTATACGTATATTCACGAGGACGGATCATATATATATATGCATGTGTATACGTATATTCACAAATACAATCATACACATATATACATACATACAAACATATATGACAGGAAATTTAGGGTTAAGTGACTTGTCTAGAGTCACACAGCTAGTAAGTGTCAAGGAGAAGTCACCTCTAAGCTCAGGTGATCCTGACCCAGTGCCCTATCCACTGTGCCACCTAGCCACCTCAATCTTCAGTAATTTTTAAAAGTGTAAAAGGGGTACAGAGATGAAAATGTTTGAGAACTGATGATGTAGGATAAAACAAAACAAACAAAAAACTCCCAAATCTCCCAATGATGAGAGCTATACCTAAGTAAGACCGGATGCTTTGGGATATGGTGGCTTCCCCGGCATCCGACAGTACTGAGCAAAGGCTCCATGATGATTTGCTGAATACAGTATAGCGGGGACATTTGCTCAAGGTAACTCAGAGTGGATAACTACAGTGATCCCTTCCAACTCCAGATTCCCAGGGTCTGTGATCTGACTACTTAAAACAATAGCACCCTGTTGGTTCCCAGCAGGGAAGCTCTATAAGTCTCCTGCCAGTTAAATGCACATCACAGAGTGAGGTTAGAGGTTTTTTTTTTTTTTTCAGAAGCACTTCCCTCCTCAAAGAATTGGTACTTCCACAAATCACAGTGCTGTTGATGTTCTGAAGAGCCAACTGTGGATTTCCCCTATTACCACCCCCCCCCACTCCATTACATTGCATTGGGATGATTATAGCTTTGTATTGGTGAAGGGGGATACAAAAGCAAAGCTCATGTCTGACTCTCACACCACTAGCATCAGGACTAAGCACAGTCAAGTTAGTCTGCTCTCTGAAAGTATGCTTTAGGGTTTATTTTTTGAGGGGGCACATGGTGTAATAGAATCATGGACTTAGAGCTAGAAGCACACACAAACTACCAATAGAATGTAAGGTCCTTGAGGGCAAGGCTTATATATTTTTTTGTTTGTTTTGTCTTTGTATCCACAGTGCTTAGCACAATATCTGGCAGACAGTAAGTTCTTAATACATACTTAACTGAATAGTATTAAACTGTAGTAAATGTCTTCTAGCTTTCCCAATACTCAGGAGATATAAAAGCTGACCTAAAATTGTTACTTAAAAGAAAATGACAATAGCTTGTACATATGGAATGATTAACTACTCCAGACATCGTTCCCCAGTAATTCATGTACATCACCTCATGACCTTCAAATCCTTTGAGATAGGCACAGATGATTCCACTATTCCCATTTCACAGACGAGAATAATGAAGACTAGGGGAGATTAAGTGACTTGTTCATAATCACTGAAAAAGTGAGTGTTGCTTGTTGACTTGACCACCCCACCAAGCTGTTATCACAGCCTTCACCCCATCCAGTATGCTTATGGAGAGAAGGGGAGAATTGAAGTCAGGAAGACCTGAGTTCAAATCTTGCTTCAGGTACTTACTAGCTGTTTGACCCTGGCAAGTCATTTAACCTTTTTCTGCCTCAGTTTCCTCAGTAGAAAGAATAACATCATATGTCTCTAGGGGTATTGCAAGGCTCCAATGAGATAATATTTATAAAGAATTTTGTAAACTTTAAGGCACTATATAAATGATAGCTATTGTTGTTACTGTTAATTTTTATTATTTTAGGTGTCCAAATGATCTCGGCCAGTTTTGTACCTCAGCATTTAATGATATGACCCCCCCATCTCATTCTGTCTCCCTCATTATAGCCCTGAAAGAACCCAACACCAATATATGTCACCAATAATGACAGCAATATAATAGGTCTGTGATTTTACGAATAAAGGCAAAGCCTAGCTAAGGAAACTCTCATCAATTCAGTTTAATGCCTTGTTTTCAACTTACAATCTTAGAAAGTTGCCTAGAACACTGAGAGATTTAAGGGACTTTCTCAGGATCGCAGTCAGTGTGTATCTGAGGGGGTGCCTTGAACTCAGGTTTTCTGTCATGCTAGCTTGGCTCCTCCTCTTCCTCTCTCTCTCTTCCTTCTCCACCTCTCCTTTCTCCTTTTCCTTTTCCTTGTTTTCTTTTTCCTTTTCTTCTTTCCCTCCTCCTACTGCTGCTAATTATAGTAATAACCTTTATAAGATTTGCAAAGCACTATCTATCTATCTCTTATCTATCTCTTATCTATCTATCTATCTCTCATCTATCTATCTCTTATCTATCTATCTATCTCTTATCTATCTATCTCTTATCTATCTATCTCTTATCTATCTATCTATCATCTATCTATCTCTTATCTATCTATCTCTTATCTATCTCTTATCTATCTCTTATCTATCTCTTATCTATCTATCTCTTATCTATCTATCTCTTATCTATCTATCTCTTATCTATCTCTATCTATCTCTTATCTATCTATCTATTATCTATCTCTTATCTATCTATCTATTATCTATCTATCTCTTATCTCTCTATCTCTTATCTATCTATCTATCTATCTCTATCTATCTCTTATCTATCTCTTATCTATCTATCTCTATCTATCTCTTATCTATCTATCTATCTAATTTCATCTGATCCTTCCAATAACGTTGTGAGGTGGAATCTATTATTACACGCATTATATAAATGAAGAATTCATGGTCAAATGACACTTGGCTGCCACAGCTCTGGTCTCATACGATCTATTCTTGTGAAGACAGCAACTGTTCAGGAAGAGAATTTTCAACCTAAATTCAGCTGGTATCCAGCTTTAATTCCACAATGAGAACAACAAAGGAGAAATCTTAATGCCCAGATCAGAAACAGAGAAATGTGGCCACAGCCAGGCCAGCAAAAGCCCCAAAGCCCTACTTATCGCCGGCTTGGTAGAGCTGATACTGCATCTCCTGTTAGTCATCATTTCAGATTTTTTGAAACTTAGTGTAAAGAAAACTCCATTTCCTAGATTCTTTGACCATATTGCAAGGTAATAAAATATAAATCGGAGTAGAACACAGGCTAATAAACTGAATTGAAGGTAGCATTTCAATAATCAGGTTTGGGAGCCATTTACAAGCCTCTCAAGTTTCTCTGTCATAGCTCATAATGTCAATGATACAACTTCACATAAAGGAAAGCTGAGATTGCTACCTACATTTCTGGAGGGGGGTGGAATTTGGTAGCATGGCATTTGCCTCAAAGTGCCTGCATGTAATCAATGCATCATGCTAAACAGGATTTAAAATCAATGTACCTGGGTCCCTTCTCTCCATGAGTCAAGGAAGAAAAAGTATGATTTAGAAAAAAAATGAAACCATCTAATGATTTCTCTAAAAAGACATATAACCCATGGTGCAGAACGGATTCAAAGTCTATGGTCCTGGGAGCAGCGAGCTTAATGTGAAGTCAAAGCACCTGAGCTCAAATCTGGTAAGGTCATGTTGGGTAAATCATGTGAATTCCCTGTGCCTTTGGAAAGCCTTAAGAACTCTGATCAGTATCATGATCAAGCCCAATATAATGATGAAGCCCAATATTTACCATCAGACAGAGAAGTGTGGGCCTCTGAGTAGTGAGATATGTAATTTTGGAGCCTGGTCAAAATGGGAATTGGCTTTGCATGATTCTGCATATTTGTCACTAGGCTTTAGATTTCCTCTCCTCTTCCTCCCCCAGTAGGATTGATGGGGAAAGAGAAAAATAAATACTTGTAATTATTTTTTTAATAAAAGGTTTGAAATAGATGAGCTACTCGGTCCTTTCCAAATACTCAAAGTAGATCTGTGAGCCTCTGATGAATCTAGGTCTAGGTCTATTATGTAATAAGGCCCCTTTACAAAATAGCTATAAGCATCATACTGTTACTTACATATTGCCATTGACATACTAGTCTAACTAACATTCTAATTCAGTTGCCTGGATAATTTCAATTTGAGAGGCAGTGCAACCCAGAGAGTAAAAGACTGAGTTTGGACTCAGAATGTTCTGGATTGAAATCTAGCCTAAGATACTTATTAACTGAGTGGCCAAGGGTCAGAGGACTTGGATTCATATTCTTTCCCTATAACCTTTGGCAAAATCACATATCTACCCTGGATCTGTTTACCCCTCTATAAAACTAGGGCGCTGAACTAGATGGTCTCCCAAGTCCCTTTTGGCTCTGGAGAAGGCGTTCTTCACCTGCGGTCTATGCATTTGCTTTTCAATATTTTGATCAAGAACAGGACAATAACATAGATTATATATTATAATTGCATATCATATAATTTATAATGTACTTCACCTAATAAAATCTGTCTTTATACAATTATATAATAATTATGTCTAATATATCATAATATATAATTATAAAATAATAATTCTTTTATCATAGAATTTAAAATATTCTTTAAGGTTTTAAAAGTATTTTACATGTTATTACTTTTAATGCTCACAACACCTCTGGGAGTTAGGTGCTATTGCTAACCCCATTTTGCAAATTGGGATACTGAGGCAAAGGCAGAGGTTAAGTAACTTGCCCAGGGTCACACAGCTCTGGCCTCGGGCACTTACTATCTGAGTGATTCTGGACAAGTCACTTATCTCTGTTTGTCTCAGTTTCCTCCTCAGTAAAGTAAGCTGGAGAAGGAAAAGGCAAACTGCTCTAGTTTCTTTGCCCAGAAACTCCCAAAGGGGTGACAAAGGCTTGGGCATGACTGAGAATCTCTCTCTCTCTCTCTCTCTCTCTCTCACACACACACACACACACACACACACACGAGTTAGTCTGAAAGCTGAATTTGAACCCAGGCCTTCTTAATTTCAGGCTCAGCACCCTATTCATTCATTGTACCTCCCAGTTGCCTAAAGTCTTTGGCAAACTAAATCACCTCCACTGACACTGTAAGTCCCCTTGGATTGAGTTTAAACTATTTGTCTTGATTTATCTATGAAATGGCAATACCCAAAAATCTGATTTTAAAAAAAAAATCAGGCCTTAAATACTTGGAACAAATTGTTTTAATGCTATAAGCATAAAAACTAATTAAACAGTTAATCTTTTGTAAAAATCAGTCATGGCAAAAGCTGATGTTTATAAAGAACTTGAAATTTTACGAGTTTTTTATATCCATATAATTCTTACAACTACCCAATCAGGTAAGTATCATAGATCTTATCATCTTATTTTACAGGTAGAAAACTCAAATTCAGAAAAACTAAATCGCTTACCAAGGGTTGGCAGGGTTTGAAACGAATTCTTGCTAATTCCAGGTCTATCAGTAGTCAGTCAGGCAACAAGCATTTATTATGCACCAGGTCTAGGGTTTTAACTACAATATATGCTGCCTCCACCATAAAAGTCTTTCCTCAACCTCAGAGCTGCTATTGTCCATTCCCTGACACATGCTAACTATTTTGTATGTGTTATATATGTCCACATTTCCCTTAATAGACTATATTTGAAGGCAGGGTATGTTTCAATTTTGTCCTCCTATCACATTACCTGGAACAGGTAGACCCTTAACAAATGACTGTCAAATGATTCATGAGCTGCCTAACTCGGTTTCATAAATTATTGAAATTTGAGAAGAATTAAGAAATACAGCCAATCTTCAACTTTTACCAGGGTAACATTCCTAGAAAATGGTGCAAAAGTAAAAACTGCAAATGTGGATTCATTGAACCTATGGGAAATTGGGGGGGGGGGGGGGGTTAAGCAATGGTGATCACTTAATACTATCATCTTTTGCTAGTGACTGTTGAACAAACACTTGTGCATATAATTGTTTATAACAATACATCAGTTCTGATAATATGTACTTTCTCTAACATAGTGATCCATAAAAAACAATCCATAAAATGCAGTGCACAAAATAAAATTGGTAACATGCAAAACATTTTTCTCACTAGTAACTCCCTAGAATTCTGTGACCTTTTGTGTGAACATCTCAATAAAAAACAATTTTCAGACAATATTCACTTTCCATAACATGTGAAATCCATAGCACCATAAATACTTCCCTCCCTTTTTGCCGATATAACAAATTTGTTAACACCAAACTCATTGCCAACAGGAACTGCAGACATTTCAGTATGAAGTTTACCTACCACGTCAGCTTCTCACTAAGCTGATTACTGACATTGTAAACTCAGGCTGAGTCCAAAGGATTTGCTATAAGCTTTTCTTTCTTCTTAGGGGTGTGGGGAGGCACATAACTTCAACACAACACTTGAATTTTAAAGGCAAACTATGAAAACATGCAATGAATTCATTGGGAGGTCTTTATCTAGAAGGAAACCAGGTGCTTCACCAACTTGTCTGCATTACACCTCTAATTTTTTTCTCTATTGCATATAGCTGTGAATGTATGAGGTTGCCAACGAGAAAGGGAAAATGAAGTTACTAATAAAATCACCCAAATGCTTTAAGTCACAGAAGTTAAATGTGTGAATGTTGAAGATTGACTGAATATGGATCTGGAAAGTGAAGATCTGGGTTTGAATTCTGCCTTGGTGACTTACTCTCTATAAAACCATGGGCCAGTTTTTTTATCTCTCTGG
The DNA here is from genome assembly GCA_028658325.1 of Potorous gilbertii. Classification (NCBI taxonomy): domain Eukaryota; kingdom Metazoa; phylum Chordata; class Mammalia; order Diprotodontia; family Potoroidae; genus Potorous; species Potorous gilbertii. Next base: position 22,268,405 of record CM053772.1, read on the forward strand.
TATGTTTCCTCATCTCAGGCAGCGGTTGGAATGAATGTGGCACCAGACTAGGAATCAGGAAGACCAGCTCAGGTCTACCTGCAGACACTAAGTGGCTCTGTGACCTCGAGCAAGTCACTAAACTTGTTGGCTTCTGTTTCCTCATCTTTAAAATGAGGATACCAACAGCACCTGCCTCCCAGGGTTGTTGTGAGACCAAAAGAGACGATATTTATGTAACATTTGCAAACCTTAAAACAGTACATAAATGCTAGTTATTAACAATGATAATGAGGAGAGGGTTGGACTAGATTTTTTGTAAGTAGCCTTCCTAGTTCCAAATCAATGACTTTTTGATTTGATCCAACCACATACATTCCCTTACCCCATTTGAGAGGAATCTGAAATGATTTGCCAAAGGTCACAAAATGAAATTTTCATGAAAAGAGCTGCTGAATCTTTAGGGGTAGCTTCAATATTTCAATGGAGACAAAATTATGCAAAGATTATCATTTGATCTACACACAGAGTTTTTAATTAACTGTAATCACCAGAAATGTCCCCAGTCTTTATAACCTGGGAGGCTAATCTAAAGAATCACACTGTCAAACAATTTTAAAGAAAAGTCACATATTAAAAAAAAGAGAAAACCTATTCAGGAATCACCATAATTCTAACTCTTTGCACAGCCTTGTGCTCCTCTTTGACTTCAAGGATGATATTGGGCTTGGGACAGATGAGCAGGTAACTGCCACACACTTAATAGAATCACATTAAGTCTTGAATGGCTCTCAGTATTCAGTCAGTAGACTCTTCAAGCTCACTCAATGCTCTCCTAATGACCCAAAAGTGAACAGAGCTAAAAATAAATGGACATTTTACTCACTTTTCAGAGTAGGATCTAGGATCAGGTCCATTCTATGTTAAATTACTTATTAGAAAAATTTCAGATAGAATTCTCAGCTTTAACACCAAGCATATCCTGACAAATCCCACAGAAAACTTGAAAAATGTGTGCTTTCTATCATAAGGATTATTATTCAGATAACACCAGCTGTGTGCCCATTAAACCAAGTGACTGCTTTTCCACATACCACCAAATACCAGTGTTCAATCATAAAAGGAAAGCAAATCTCCATGGGCTTCTCCCACATGCTCTACATCAGTAGCAATCTGCACATTTATATGCACATGGAAAATATGAATCAAAATCTGGGAATGTTTTCCAGATGAAAGCTCTTAGGCATCTTTGTTAGTGGAGCAAACATGCCCCGGTGTTTAATGGCATCATTCAATTTGAACACACAGCTTCGGAAGGGAGGGAAACATTCCTCTTTTATGCAAACTCCCTGATTGAAGGATCACACCAGAGATGTGGAGAGAACTTCTGCCCTTCCTTGGGTAACACACAGACCAGAGAGACAACTTCACCTGAATAAAGATGGCCCCAAGTGTTGAAATGGAATGGACATGAATGACAACCTTCGATTCAGCTGAACTCTCAGTAGTGGAAAAGCCAGTGAAAGTCCAAGAAAAGAAATACTGCAACACCTTATGCCTCACAGCACAGAGGTGGGGGACTATGATGACAGATTATTGGAAGAACTGTCACAGATTATGGCTATATCACAAGTTTTTGTTTCATTGTTTTTCTTTGTCCCAAGAATGGACTCATTCTGCAAGGGCAGAAAAATGATGGAGATATAAAGACAAAAGGCGTCCACAAAATATATCATTTTTTTAATCCTTCCCATTGTGTCACTTGAGTGCTGCTTAAACCCCTCCCCATCCTAAAAATTCCAAGCATTTCAAGACCTTATTCATAGTACCATGGGATTCAGAATAGCCTTGTCTCACAATGATCTAGGTTTATAACAGCAAGGAATAAATCAGTAACAGAACAAATTATAGAGGAAAAAGTATGACTTCCTCCAGAAAAGTATATGATTGTAATGCAATGAATGGAACAGAATTTAATTGTGCCATAAGAAATGAGAAAAAAATGACACATTTAAAGAAACATGGAGAAATATCTATGAATTGATGTAGAATGAAGTGAGCCTAGGTCAGCAATATAAGTGGAAACAACTGAAAAATCTCTCTTGGGTCTCTGAGGCACTGTTTCATTTCTATCTTTCCATCTACAGTTCCTAGAAGAGTGCTTGGCACATAGTAGGTTCTTATAGCTACTGTCAGTCAGTTAAGGGAAGGAAGGAAGGAAGTGAAGGCAAGGGAGGGAGGGAAGGAAGGAAGGAAGGAAGGAAGGAAGGCAGGGAGGGAAGGACAGGCACTATGCTAAATGCTTCACAAATATTATCTCATTTGATCCTTAGAACAAGCCTTGCAGGCAGATACTACTATCATCCTTATTTTACAGGTGAGAAGAGGTAAGATTGGAAGCTAGGTCTCTTGATCTCCAATCTGATACTTCTTCCTCTCCTCAAAGGATAATGTTGTGCAAGAAACGAGCAATACCCCACTTCACAGTCAAGGTATAAACAGCGACCCAAATGATTTTCATTTCTTTACCTGGCACATCGTAAGCACTTAATAAATGCTTATTGACTAACTGACCACCAGTATATACACACACATGTGCATGTACACACACATACATGTACGGACATAAATACACATGCATATATGAGTACATATATGTGTGTGTGCATATATGTATACACACATGCATATGTCCTGTGTGTCTGGGTGACCTATAACACCAGCCTAGAGATATAACAGGATGCAAAGAGCTGTGGATAGAATGATGGACCCAGCCGTATCACCCAGTTCAGCGTATTCTATCCTCTTACCTCACAGGGCTATAAGAGCCTAAAAATACCACGTCTGAAATAGAGCTGACCTCACAGTTGAAAATGTGAATATCTAACCTTATACAGGATTAAAGGCTGCTTTCATCTGGGATCAATGAGGAGTCCTAATTGTTTGGAAGAAGGCAGAACAGAATCTCTCTTACTAATCGTGATGGAAGAGGCTTTTCTGAAGCCCAACATGGTCAAATTAACACAAAACCTTGGGCATATGGGATCTGACACCAAGTCATCTTCCATCTTGTGGATTCCTATCACTATAACACCTTGAAATATTCATCCCTAATAAATTAAAATACAAGAAATATCTATACAGCTATAACTCATGAGTCCAAAATGGCAGCAGCCCTTGGGAACAAGGGAATTCTGCCTGCTTTGGGTTTATCTTATCTGACCTCCTCAGGCTTCATATATTGAAAGGTGACTAGGCTCTACAAACCCTAGCTTTGCATGTCTATAAAAAGATCTAGCCTCAGGATAAAATCCAACAGATACTCAATGCCTTGGGCCACTTCAAATGTATGCACAATTTCGGATAGAATTTCTACCTAAAATTTCCTGGGCTGCAGATGTAAAGGTAACTTCATATCCCATAAATGGAATAATATTATGAGGTCCCAGGTTGGTGGTGACAGAAAAGCAAGGGCCATTTGCATCCATGTGTGTTCATGCATGTACGGGAATGAATTTTCCACTTTTTTGGCAAGCTATTAATAGATTGCCACACAACAAGAAACTCTACAGTCTCTCGAGGATTGAATATAGGCAGCACCACTGGTATCCTTAAAAGATAAAGGTAAAGTGAGGCAGGCTCCCCCACAAAACACTTGGAGTTCCCTTGATAAAGTTATGGGAGGGAATTGTACAGGACAGTTAGGCAGGGATGGGTTACATTCTGCCTCAATTACAGAAATACTGACACTGAGAAGAGCATTGGTTTCTTGGAGGGTATTTGACAGAGAGCAGGGCATCACTGAGTCTCACATGTGAGAAGGAGGGCTAGCTTGGGATCAGGAAGACCTAAGTTCAGATCCTACCTCTGACATAGATCTGCTATGTGACTGTGGCCAAGTCACAGCTTCTCGGTGCCCCCACACTGCTCTAAGATTTTAGGTTTCTTGTCTGCTGAAGGAGATGCCAGCCCCCAGAATGTCCATATGTGCATGAAATCATAGTTCATTTGAACCAAAACACATGCCAGAAACTGACTGGGCACCTGTTTGAGACAAGCGACTCCTGGGAGTTACACCTGCAGGAAAAGGAGCAGGGGCGATGTTTGGGGAGAGAAGCACAACAGGGCTTGTCAGGCCAGGGGATCTCCCCAAACAGAAAACTGTGACTCCTTCCTCACTGATAGAATGATGAACTCAGCCCAATGCCCTCCCTTCTATCCTTGGGCATGAAGGCCCAGAGATTCTTAACTTTCTGTACATCACAAGCCCCTGCAGCAATATCTGGGGAAGCCTGTGGCTCTCTTCTCAGAATCCTAGTTTCATGTTTAAATAAAATGCAAGGCATTTCAAAGGATATTAGTTATACTGAAATAAAGTTATCTATCTACCTAAACATATGTACATATATACACATATACATACATAAAACACCTGGGATACATGAACTTTTTAAAAAATATATAATATACACACATATGTGTATATATAAATGATTAAAGAATTCTAAATCTATACCATATGTATATAATATTCATATAATATGTATTAGCAATTAAAGAACCCTGAATACTAACCCCCAACCATCACTATATCTGGCAGGAGGGAAGGAAGGTATGTGTGTGTGTGTGTGTGTGTGTGTGTGTGTGTGTGTGTGTGTGTGACAGAGACAGAGGGAGATGGATATATATATATATATATATATATATATATATATATATATGATATGGAGAGAGAGAAAGAGGAGAGAGAACACATTAATTTAAAGATATATATGTGTGTGTGTACATGTATAGCATATGTATACATATATACACACATCTATCTATGTATACACGCACATCTTCCTTCTTAGAAATGGGATCAATAATTGTGCCAGGTTAAATGCTAGACTAACATGGGATATAACATGGCAACACCAGTGGATATTGTTGGACCTTGCATAAAACATGTGATAAGTAATTTCTGTAACCATCATAATTGTCCATAGGTTTTAAATTTGCCTTTGTAAAAATTGTATACATATACACTTCATTGGAGAGGCAGTATGGAATAATAAATAGATAAATGACAAGCCTCAGAGTCAAGATGACTAGGTTTGAGTGCCACCTACCTATGAAACATACACTGCAGAACAACCATTAATATGAATTGGTAGAAGAAGGTTCCACACTGGGAGTTCTCTAGACTGATACAATCACAAGTCTGACCAAAGAGCCATCACCCTCAAACTCCTGGGCATTTACCTATTTCTTTATCTGTATGTCTGCTGTTCCTCATCCCATTCTTCTACACCCTCCCCAGCACACTGTAAGCATGTTGAGGGCAGGGATTCTTTAATCTTTGTCTTTGTGGGGCCAGTGCCAAGTACAGTACTTGTGTAACTATCCAAACTGATTTACTGTAACTTATGCATATTAGGGCTGACTGTATACTAATACGACTAACAGTCACCAATACATGCAATCACTTTTTATTAATCGACAACATGCAATTATAGAAGTTACTCAAGTGTTTGTTAACTTGCTGAATTGAACTATGTTGTGATATTTGCTATGCCCTAGAATTTTTCTAATTTACATGGAATATTAACATTTAAGTAGTACATCACACATGCCATAAGAAGGAAGAAAATCCCACCTACCCCTGTGAACTACCACACTTGAGAAGAATCACTGAAAAATCTCTTGGGAGCTGGTTGGCAAGTGGTGATGGGAGGATTACTTCTGGGTCACAGAGGAGTCAAAGACCAGAAAGAGAACCCTGACAGATCACTTCATATAATCCATCTCTAAGGCTTTATATGTAAAATGAACTAACAATACAAATGGTTTAGCAACAGAATTGAAAAGATTAGACAATTGTCATCTGAGACGTTAACAGTTCAAAAATACTGAATTCTATCAGAATCCTCTTAAAATACAAGGAAGACTATAAACTCTACAATTTTCTGTGGCTCTTCCATGCAGTATTATTTAAGGACAGGAAATCTCATTTCTCCAGTTTCACTTTTTCTCCCAGCACCTAACACTAAGCTAACAGATCCCTCCCTCCCCTCCCCCCAGGGAACAATATATTGAGTCACCATCAGTATCATGGGACTTCCCTTCTTTTACTGCCTCAGTCTTCACAGTAAGTGCCCCTGCAGTAGAAAGGAAGCTCCTAGAGGAGGGGATCCCCAATCAATGTGCGATTAAATTGTGGAAAGGAAAATGAAAATCAAAGCAGAAAAAAAAAATCCAGTCTGCTTGAAGAAAATATTTGCAGCCAACATGACAAAAGTGGAATCTATATTTCCTAACAGCTGTGAATCAAAACATGAATAACTGAAATTAACTGCACTGGGTTGGAGAACAGATGTGCACACAGAAAGTACTTGAGTTCTTTTGTTTTTAGTTGCCAGTATAAAATCACCCAAGAAAGGCATTTCCCATATCTTCTCACCTTGTTGGTACTCATTGTCCTTGATTTTCCATCAAATTATTAGAAGCTTTGGAATTAAAAAAAAAAAAGTAGACACAATGAGGTTTCAAGACTGGTTTTTTTTTTTATGAAAGAAGGGGATTCAGAGAGCTGCCAATCTCAGATGAGAAGCCCTGCCTAAGCAGATGGGTTTTGACACCTTTGGTATGATTTTAAATGCAAATATGACAATTTATGCTCACGCACAAGCTCTTCTGCCTCAAAACCTTTTTTTGGATGTTGAATTTTTTTTTTTAATTTTGTTCTCTGAACTGAGCTCTTCCTCTTATAGCAATTAAGTCAATAGGGATCCCATTACAGTAACAGTGATATAATTGCTATATTTTAATCCAATAGTTTTATGTAATTTTAAGTCATTACTGAAAAGCGCATGGAATAGAAAGCGCACCACAGAAGCTATCGGCCACGAAAACCCTGAGTTGTCCAACTTTACCTGTGAATGTGTGTCTATAAAATTCAGTTTTATTAGAAACTAATTACATGAGAAAATTCTGTTGTGGACTAGGGTAGTGAAGGAAGAGCCAGGATGCCTCGGGGAGGTCAGGTGAGGGGAATGTTGCATCTGATAGTACCTACCAAGATATGTCCAGAGGGAAACTAGAGTAAATACAGAATTTTCAAATAGGAGAATTTCATTACCAAGACTGGGAAAATGAAAGTGAAGACAAGAAGGAATAAACAATAGTAGAAAACAGGATGCAGAAGCTATGAAGCCAGTAGCAGGAACTTAAGTCCCCATGCCATGGATTTGTAGTTGGTGGGTTCCTCTTCCTTCCTTCCTTCCTTCCTTCCTTCCTTTTCTTCGTTCCCACCTTTCCCTGCCTCTTTCATTCCTTACTTTTTCTCTCTTTCCTTTCATCTCTCCATCTCATCCAGACAAAACAGTCGCTACCCATAGCCTGACCCCACTGCTATTCAGCCTTGCTCTGACCTGCCCATTTCCATTCTGAGCTAGTTCCATCCTAGCTCAATGGTCCCCTGTTCCCAGGTTCATCCTACTAATGCCACTTAGTCCTACTGCAAAAAAGAATTTCCAGACTCAACCTCAGTCTCTCCAGAAGCAGGCTGTATAGGTGGGTGTTACTATTTCCAGCTGTGAGCATATTTCTGTGCTCAATGAACGCAACAAAACATCATCAAAAGATGAGATTACTCCTCATTTTAGCAGGTCTCGAGATAAACATATGGTGTTCATGAAGTGCTAAAAGGTAATCCATATATTTCAGAGCCCATAGAGCCTACAGCACTCAGAAGCTCGTACACATTTAAAATGTGGTTTCTCATTTGGCCCTGGTAACTACCATGTTGGACTACATGTCCCGTTCAAGTCCATCTTGATGAAAACTGTGGTATATCCTAACTGATGCAGAATCCCTGAAATCAGAAGGCAGGAGTGTGGAGTAGGTAGTGGAGGAGAGTGGATAGAAGGGGAAAACAGGCATAAATAGTGTTATTTTAGAGAGCCAACTGGTCATGAGGACTAAGCATTTTAGGTCAGGCTCAAAGGTTCTTCAGGTATTGGTCTAGGTTGTCTAACCAGGGTCAGGGGATATAGATCTACTAGATTAGATCTTGGAGGAGTGGATCCTAATCTGGCCCACAGGGCACAGATTCTGCTTAATCAGAGTAGACCAGGGATGCAGTTAATTTACTTCTTTGGAACTCATCCTCCATTGTATCCATGAATTCCTTAACAAATGAGCCCATTATAAATGTATTGTTGCAAGCTAAGCAATGTCTTAGTATCCAGAACAGTCTGAAATCGTCAAAGGCCAATGCTATCTAATATTCCAAACCTCACCTACTGTGAATTGGATATTCAAAGATTCCCCTGAATTCCATAATAAAATTCTCCAAATCATCCAAAAGAGCCTAACCTTTCATTATTGTCAAGGGCACTACCCACTGTAGGATGAGCCCCATCATATGAGAAATCACAAGTGCAACTTGGACCTAATGGAGGAGAAATTTGTAAAGGTAAATCTGGAAACCCAATTTGATTTGATTCAGGACCTGTGAAAATTTCAATTGGCTAGAAAATCTTTATGCTGGTCAGAACCAACTGGCCTGAAAACAGGAAATGCATTCAGCAGCTGGAGTGAGTCTCATTTTTTCCATGGTAGAGGTCAGCTGCGATAAAGACTGGCCCCTTTCATTGAGAAATGCTAACACTGGACTTAGAACTCAGTGTTGTAAGGATTTGTTCCACAGTGGGGATTGGGGGGACAGGTCATGGAGATTGTAGCTTTTAAGGAAATATGAGATACTGTGGATCAGCAAGCATATGGCTATAGCTGCCCATCTCTGGGCTCAAAGGCTACCAGTCAATCAAACAGGGAAGATAACATGGTGCCTACGTTGGGCCAATATCCATCTGAAGGAAAAAAGGTAAGGAACCCTGTGCAAAGTACTCTGATTTCTAGGAAACAAGATCAAGCAAGAGGAGCCAAGGATTTGAATCAGTGAAGAAAAGGATGAGAAATTAGATGCAAGGGATATTACACCTCCTCTGCTCCTGAAGCTGGGAGGTTTTCTTGAAAATTTCCAGCCTTGCCCTGTAGGGAACCAGTTCAAGTCTGAGGTTCTGAGACTTCTCAACATGTAAAAGCTCCAAGTCTCATTATCATAATAAAAATGAAGATGATGCCAGGGACTGCAGTGGTGACTTCATTAGTTTAGGGAAATCTCAGGGGGTGAAATTTCCTCTCAGCAACATCCTCTGGGTAACTTACAGGCTTAGAGAGTGAGTCATACAGAGATACATACTGAGATAGGATTTGAACTGGAATCTTCCTAGCTTGGGACTTATTAACAATACAAGCAGAGGAAGAAGAAATAATATTTCAGTTCCTTAGTGGTTAATAAAGCACTTTATATATAATCTCTCATTTAATCCTCACGATAACCATGGGAGGTAGGTACAGTTATTATCTCCATTTAACTTAAGAGGAAACTGAGTCTGGGAGAGGTTAAGTGGCTTGTCCAGGGTCACACAGCTAAGTGTCTAAGGAGGCATTTGAATTTACCTCTCCTTGCCCCTAAGTCTAGCCTTCACTATACCATATCAACTAGCTCCCTATTTTTCTATCTCCCACAGCACCTAACACACTGCCTCAGTTGCCAGAGGTATCACAGATATCTGCGGCATCAAGTTGGAGCTATTCCCTTTCCTCCTTCCTGTCTCATTCCCCCACCTCCCAGTATATTAGTGCTTTGGTGGGGACCCCTTCCCCTATCTCACCTTTCCTTCACCTTGAAAACTAACAGCATTAGAGACACAGGAGCCCACCAGACAAGTCCCCACAACTCTAAGCCTCATGCCGCCACCAAACATTGCTTGACCATATTTTTTAATACTTCTTCAGCAACTCAATCCAATGAATGCTCCATTGGCCAACTGCCAGAGGCACTATCAACACCTTATCTTTCCCTAGCAAGGCACAAACAGATTCTACTGTGATAGAAAACCTTTCCCTTTCTAAGCTACATTTTTCCTCCACTGCTGTGACACCACCTGCTGCAGATACCCTTTGTAGAAACCCTGTTTCCATCCTGAAAATGCCACTGGTTATTTTGAGTCACAACCTGCAGGCTTTAAGAGGGCCGAGTTGGTGAAAGCATGATTTGTTTCACGTTCTTGGCATGTCCAAGAACATGACTTAATTTGATGTGGCAGTTCACACTGGAAGGATGGTATGGCACACGCTTGACATTCAAATTGGATAACTGCAGCGAACAGGCAATGGCTGGACAGCAACCGGGCAGCAGACGGGCAACTGTTAGCACACTGCCAATGTTAAATTACCATCAAGGAGCTGGGTGTGCAGAGTTCTACAAGAATTCCCGAAAAAAGTAATTAATCACCATTTTGAGAAGCCCTCCACGAAGTACGTTTACTATCTTTGATTCATAAGCAGATATTTTCTTGAAATATTTAAATACTATTTTGTTCATAAACCTGAATTTACATGTTACTGGGAGCTTCCTTTACAAAGCAACACACCAATATGAAAAGACTAGAAAGTGACAGCCAAATAAGTGAGGACAAGGAATGCAGAAGGAATATAAAGGAACTGACTGTCAATCAGATCATGGGCATTTATTAAGCACCTATTGTATACCAGACATTTTGCTAAATGTTGGGGATACACAGAGGGGCAATAAAACAAAACAAAAATCCAGTTCTTACTTTTGAGATGCTTATAGTCTACTGTGGGGCACATTCAAATCAGGATAAATACAGTATAAAGTGGAGACAATCTCATAGAGGTGTTAAATAGGACTGGAAAAAGCTTCTTACAGAAGATAGAATTTAGCTGAGACTTGAAGGAAGCGAGGAGGCTAAGACAGAGGGAGAGAATTCCTGGTATGGAGGGCAGCTAGTGCAAATGCCCAGAATTGGTGGGTTGAATGTCTTGCTTGAGGTACAACATGGATGTCAGTATTCCTGGATTGTAGAATAGGGGGATGGAAGTGACATGGAAGAACTCTGGAAGGGTAGTAACGGGCCAGGTAATGAAAGGTTTTAAAAACTAAACAGAGGATTTCATGTTGATCCTGGAGGCAATGGGAACCACTGGAGTTTACAAAATGGTGAGGCGGGTTATGACACAGTCAAATGTAACTTTAAGAAGATCACTTTAGTAGTGGAATTGGAGGATGGATTGCAGTGGCAAGACACTTGAGGCAGATTGACCCACCAGCTTCTATTGTCTTAATCCAGATGTGAGATGATGAGAAATATGTCAGGGAAATAGTAGTGTCAGAGAAGAGAAGGGCGTATATAATTGTGAGATGTTACGAAGTTTCAATTGACAGGAGTTAGTACCATATTGGATATGCGGGGAGGAAGGGAGAGGGGAAATCGAGGGTGAAACCTAGGTTGCAAGGCTAGAGGACTGGGAAGAGGTAGCACCTTCAACAGTAATAGGGAAGTTGGGGGGAAAGAAATGTTGAATTTAAGATGGCTACAAAACATCCAGTTTGAGACATGTAATAGGTAGTTGGACACCTGAGGCAGAAGGTCAGGTGGGAGGTTAGGGCTTGATAAACAGATCAGAGGATCATTTGCAGAGAGATAACTGAACTATGGCAACATAGGAGATTGCCAAACAAAATAAAATGAGGGAAGAAAGAAGAAAGCCTGGGATAGAGTCTTGAGGGACACCCACAGTGTCCATGGCTTGGAAACAAATTGCTTCTCCTCTTACTTTCACTCTCTGATGTGGCCTACTTCAAGGAGAAGCAAGTTTATCAAAGCTCAGATTCCCTGAGCACAAACTAGATGAATTTATGATTTCCATCTTGATGATTATTTACATTCCTGACATGTAGAAGTGAAAGTCATATAGACATACAAATATGTGTCAGTATACACACATGTGGAAACAAAGCTTGTCTAGTAGATACAAGTATGGAGCTCAGCATCAGAAAGATATGGTATCCTGATTCTAACATGCATCACCTGTGTGACTGTCAATAAACAAACATTTATTCAATGCCTACTGTTTATCAAGTAATATGGATCCAGAGACTAAAGAGTTGGTAATACGTGTATTTTGTATATTTGTATAGTATTTTATTAGTTACATATTTATTTAATTTTAAATTTAATTTTGAAACAAATTTATGCAATTTATTTGTCTTGTTTGTTACATATTTATTTAATGAAAGTTATTATTCATATGGGTATATATGTGCATGTATATATATATGCATATATATATAAGTAATGTAAGTATTAGGTTTATTTCATTGCAATAGCATTAATTATATATATGTGTGTGGGTATATTTACATATATGTATTTATATCTTTAATTTTAAGATACCTCTATTTGAAACCTCACTTTAACATCATTCACTTCAGAATGAAATTTAATGTAAGGTAAGTCAATTTTGAGTGCCATTCAAAAGGCTTTAGTTGCCAAGGTAGCAATAAGTACCGCTTTCAAGGTAGGTTTATCTGTAGGGAAATATTATGTAAACCCAAGGGCAGTTTTGTTTCTTTAAGCTAAAGACCATTTGGGCAATGTGGCATTTTACTTCATCTTGATTCAAGCACATTAAAAATCACCTGACCCATAGACCCAAGGACCCCAGCTTCCACGAAAAGAACTCACTGTTCAACAAAAATTGCTGGGAAAACTGGGTAAAAGTGTAGCGGAAACTAGGCATAGACCAGTGGGCTGACACCATACACAAGAGTAAAGTCCAAATGGGTACATGATCTAGGTATAAATATTGATACTATAAACAAATTAGTGAAGCAAGGAATAGTATATTTATCAGATTTATGGAGAAGGGAAGAATTTTTGACTAAACAAGAGATAGAAAGTATTATGAAGAGCAAAATGGATAATTTTGGATACATTAAACTGAAAAGTTTTTGCACAGCCAAATCCAATGCAACCAAGATTAGGAGGGAAGCAGAAAACTGGGAAAGAATTTTTGCACTAATGTCTGTGACAAAGGCCTCATTTCTAACATATATAGAGAAAGGAACCAAATGTACAAGAATACAAGTCATTCCCCAATTGATAAATGGTCAAAGAATATGAACAGTCAGTTCTCAGAGGAAGAAATTAAAGCTATCTATAGTCATATAAAAAAAGCTCTATATCACTATTGATTAGAGAGGTGCAAATCAAAATAACTCTTTGGTACCACATCACACCTATCAGATTGGCTAACATGACAAAACAGGATGATAAATGTTAGAGAAGATGTGGGAGAGTTGGAACACTAATTCATTGTTGGTGGAGCTGTGAACTGATCCAACCATTCTGGAGAGCAATTTGGAACTATGCCCAAAGGGCTACAAAAATGTGCATACCCTTTGACCCAGCAATACTGCTTCTAGGATGGTATTCCCAAGAGATCATAAAAATATGAAAGGATCCCACATATACAAAAATATTTATAGCAGCACTCTTTGTGGTGGTCAAAGACTGGAAATCAAGGGGAGGCCCATCAATTGTGCAATGGCTGAATAAACTATGGTATATGAATGTAATGGAATCCTATTGTACTATAAGAAATGATGAACAGGAAGACTTCAGAGAGACCTGGAAAGACTTATATGATCTGATGCTGAGTGAAAGGAGCAGAACCAGGAGAACTTTGTGCACAGCAACAACCACAGTGTGGGAGGATTTTTTTCTGGTAGACTTAGAACTTCATTGCAATGCAAGGACTTAAAAAATTCCCAATGGATTCTTCAGGTAAAATGCCTTCCACATCCAGAAAAAGAACTATAGAATTCAATCACAGAATGTAGCAGACTATTTTCTTCTTTTTTGGTTCTTCTTACTTTTTGGTTTGTTTTATGATTTCTCCCATTCATTTTAATTCTTCTATGCAACATGACTAAGGTGAGGGTATATTTAGTGGAAATGTATATGTAGAACCTATATAGAATTGTATACTGTCTCGGGGAGAGAGGAGGGAGGCAGGAACGGAAGAGGGAGAGGGAGGAAAAAAAAATCTAGGTTATATGGAAGTGATAGTGGAGCACTGAAAATAAATAAAATTTAAAAAAAATACTAAAAAATAATCACCTGACCCAGGTAGATTCCCATTGTACCAACTAGATTCCCTTCTAGGGGATTTCATGACCCAAGTCAGGTGTACTATTTCCAATCATAGTTGGACAAATGAATTCACATGACCAACCATACTGGAATTGTGGGTTAGGATGCCCAAGCCACACACATAGAGCAAGAACTAGGGAAAAGGTGGAAGACAGCATGATCTCAGCTTTGCCACTAACTGAGTGATTTGGATCAATTACTTACTACTTCTGAGGCCCCAGGAAGCCTTTAGGAGGACACATTATACATAAGTGTCCTTTTGGCATCTATAGAGGAAGTTTTCACAGAAGAGTTCTATATACAGATTAAATCACAGATAGAGGGGGAAAAATACAACATTGAGGGTGTCAGGCATTTATATAGCATTTTAAGGTTTGTCAAGTACTTTTCACGCATATCATCTCATCTGACCCTTACAACTGAACTGTGAAGTAGGTGTTTGGTGGTATAATGGGCTACAGTCAATCAGATGAATTAGTTGGAATCTTGGCTCTGCCACTCACTGATGGTATGACCTTGGTCAAGTCATTTAAACTCTGTGCCTCATATGCCTCATTTATAAAATGAAGGAGATGGACTAGACCATCTCTATGGATGCTTAAATTCTAGATCTATAGTCTCAAGATACAATTGACCCCTTTGGACTCTCTACCACCTTATCAAGCTGAAAAATTTGCCAACTCCTCCATGAGAACAAGGCATTACACTATTATAGCCTAGGAACAATGGTAAGAGATGCTCCAGGAAACAAGACAGAGAGACAAAGACAAGAAATTAATTTGCCCATACTCCAAACAAGGAGATGGCAGAGCAGAATTTGGCTCCACAGTGAGGCAGGATATCATCTTTCATCTCCCATCACCAACCTTTAGGTATAAAGCAAAAGAGAGGAAAAAAATCAAAGTAACAGATTTAATACAATTGAATTCTCCTTTTAGTAGTTCTCTTGATAGGAGAGTCATTTCCCAAAATTGAGGATGGCTCCTGCAGTATCCCTTTGATGTAAAAGGAAGATGAGATGAGAAAATGCTCTGCACATTTTCTTTCCCCTGAATCAACTTCCCAGACCATTATATGAGAGTCCAAAATGATAGCCCTGCTTGAGGGAGGGGAAGTCTGCTCACTGCCATCCCTTGCCTCTGTCCCTAAATTAGCAGTGAGTCCTAGGAGCCGTTTAGAAACAGTTTGCAAATTTCTATTTCCAGCCACAGAGGCAGGTGCCCTCCAAGGTCCTGGGAGCCCTAACAGTCCTGCCAGCATAACTAGGCTGAAGCTATTGGTAAGAGTCATGCAAAAATAACCATCTCACAGAGATAGTAATGAGAAATGAAGCAACACCTCTCAGCCCTTCAGGGAATCAATGACATTTCCCAGATGAGTCCAGAAATATATTTCTCCCATAAAATCAGTCCAATATCCACATCAAATATGGCATCTTCAACCTGACTGTATCATTTATTGATCCCAAGAGACCCATTCTATTAAACTACCAACACGTG
The DNA here is from genome assembly GCA_028658325.1 of Potorous gilbertii. Lineage (NCBI taxonomy): Eukaryota > Metazoa > Chordata > Mammalia > Diprotodontia > Potoroidae > Potorous > Potorous gilbertii. The sequence continues at coordinate 22,283,955 of CM053772.1, forward strand.
GTAAAATGGGAAGAAATGTGCGTTGAGGACCTGGAAGAAAGGCTGGTTTCCAGTTGGACAGAACATGATAATGTCCACAGATATTTATTATGCAGCTACAAATTCGAAGGTTGCTGAGGAAGAGACCAAGGCCAAAGCAGAGAGAGGTTTTCTCCTCTCCCAGCAACTCCTTCTCAGAGGTGAGGATGGACCTGCTCTCTCCTGACTCATCATTCTTAGTTCTGGAACTGGCTGGATATTTTTTAGACCAGCTAAAGGGTGTGACTATGTCACCTCAGCCAATCCAAAACACACTTACTGTGTGATATCATTCCAACCCATTCAATGGCTTTCAAAGACTTTAGGCACTTTGCCTAAAAACTAGTTAAGGTATCAAGGCATAGTGTCTTGCCACCGGCTTTAAGTAGCATCCAATGGACTCAATAGCTTCCCATCTTTTCCTTTCTTTTTTTAAACTTGAATTAATTTATTTGTTTTCAATTTTCAACAATCACTTCCACAGCTTTTAAATTTTCTGTCCCTCCCTCTCTACTCCCTCCCCAAAATGGCATGTGATCTTATATGGGTTCTATTTATATATACTTACTAAACACATTTTTACATGAGTCATGTTGCATGGAACTAAAATGAATGTGAGAAACCATGAGAAAAACCAAACCAAAACACAACATAACACAAGAGAAATTAGTCTGCTTCATTCTACATTCCAATTCCATAGTTCTGTCTCTGGATGTGGATGGCATTTTACATCAAGAGTCCTTTGGGAATGTTTTAGGTCCTTGCATTGCTGTGAAGGGCTGTCTATCAGAAATAGTCCTCATACTCTATGTCTATTACTGTGTATAATGTTCTCCTGGTTCTGCTCCTATCACTCAGTATCAGTTCATATAAGTCTTTCCAGGTTTTTCTGAAGGCCACTTGTTCATCATTTCTTATAGCACAACTGTATTCCATTACATCCATATACCACAACTTGTTCAGCCATTCCCCATTTGAAGGGCATTCCTTTGATTTCCAGATCTTGGCCACCACAAAAAGATCTGCTATACATATTTTTGTACATGTGGGACCTTTTCCCATTTTTATGATCTCTTTGGGATATAGACCTAGAAGCAGCATTGCTGGTTAAAGGGTATGAATATTTTCATAGCCCTTTGAACATAGGCAAATTGCTCTCCTGAATGGTTGTATAAGCTCACAGTTAATTTATCAACAATAAATTAGTGTTCCAACTGTCCCACATCTTCTCCAACATTTATCATCTTCCTGTTTTGTCATGTTAGCCAATCTGATAGGTGTAATGTGGTACCTCAGAGTTGTTTTGATTTGCATCTCTCTAATCAATAGTGATATAGAACATTTTTTCATATGACTGTAGATAGCTTTAATTTCTTCCTCTAAAAATTGCTTCTTCATATTCTTTGACCATTTATCAACTGGGGAATGGATTGTATTCTTGTAAAATTGACTTAACTCTCTATATATTTTGGAAATGAGGTCTTTATCACAGACCGTAGTTGCAAAAATTCTTTCCCAGTTTTCTGCTTCCCTCCTAATCTTGGTTGCATTGGCTTTGTTTGTGCAAAACCTTTTCAATTTAAGGTAATCAGAATTATCCATTTTGCATTTCCTACTCTTGTCTATCTCTTGTTTGGTTATAAGTTTCTCCATTCTCCATAAATCTCACAATTATACTATCCCTTGCTCCCCTAATTTGTTTATAGTATCAGCCATTATACTTAGATCATGTATTCATTTGGACTTTATTCTTGTATGTGGTGTCATAGCCTCCCATCTTTACAAAAATAAATGACTGAGCTAGGGGGCGGGGGGTGGGATACTGACAAAACCTGAAACTATCACTGCCTTCAAGGGGCTTAGGTTTTATCAAGGGATAATGGGGAGGGAGTGACTTTCCTTCAAGAAGAGGACCATGACATCAGGCAGGTGATGCCATGACATGCAAGTGTATTGGTTTTGAGTGAGGGAGGGCTGTTCAAAGTCACTAGCCTCACCTTCTCCTCTTGAACTATCTGTGTTCAATGGCAAGATACAGATGACTGGAGATGGTCCTGGATTCAATGGGAGATATTGACCTTTTCAAGATAAGGTCTTTCCCAGGTAACGGTTTCATTAAGGCAATGCTCATTCAGTCATTAAGTCTAGGTAAGAAATGAAGCAAAGAATGGCCTCTTTTACCTAGTAAAAAAAAAAAAATCAATCTGCGAGGGAAAGACCCTCAGGGTTTCTGGCCAAAACAAAAATTGCTCTTTATACTCTGGGCCATCAAAACCCAAACAATGACCAAGTGAGGCTTGGGCTGAGACCTATTATTAGCCAACCTGTGAGAGCTAGAGTGATCTGGGTTTAAGGTGTGGTCCTTAAAAAAGAAATCTAGCCCATAAACTCTCCACATATCTTTTGAGCTTTCAGTGATCAAAATTAATATTTTGAGTACCAGCAGGTAAGTGCTGTGTGGTGCACATTGCTGTGTAGTGCACATTCCCTATGTGGACAGAGGGAGAGTAGGGAGAGGAGGAAGGAACACAGAGAAAAGTAAAGGTAATGTCTATCCAATCACAGACATTCCAAAAGGGAGTGCTAATGACTGGCGAGATCAGGAAAGGTCTCAGAGGAAAAGGAACCAAAGTTGGACTTTGAGGAAAGCCAAGAACTCTACAAGGCAGAAGAAAGGGTATTACAGGCATGGAGGAGCCCTGGCACAAAGGCCAGGAGATATTCTGCTATGTGTAGCAAACAGGTAGCAAATCACTTTTGGCAATAGTGCCTGCACAATTATGTCGTATACCTTTAATATGGAATATTGGGACAATTGAATTCCACTTAAACAGCTATCAAAAACTGTTGCTGTCTTATTTCATGAAGTAGGAGGCCACTTTCTTTGACAAAGCCAAATCTTTAAGCATTCACTTTCTGTCCTCCATGCAATTTCCTCTTTAGGAGCTGCTGTCTTTTCAGGAAACTTAATCCTACATATTCAGATACTACTTTTTTTTTGGCCATCCTCCCTTTATTTATAGACAATAAGTCTTCTTTCTAATTGAGAGATAAATTATTTTCTCTGCACAAAGTACTGAAAATATAATTCCTGAGTTGGCAAAACCTTCCATTATATCTTGATAAAAAAAAATGGTCAGAGATGCAAATAGGCTTGTAGAATGTTCTTCCATTTTTTTTTGACTGAACCTAAATGCAAAGATTCCCAATCCGCCTACAAAGGGAACTGTTCTGGTCATGAAACATTACCTTCTCAGCATGCGGTATGCCCATCAGCAGAAAAGGAGTACGAAAGAACCGACTAACTTTATTTATAACATTTGCAATGCCTACAAAACCATTTACTTAATGGATGAGTATCATTAGCGGTCCAACCACAAAAATAAAGAATACAATGATGTGTTTCATAGGTTCATTAAAATAATATTTCACAGGAGTCATTAGAAAAAAAGAGCTAAAGATCCAAGAGACAGTAAGTTGTCTGCAAATAAATGGATTGGAACCAACATGTTTTCAAGTAAGTTCAGAAACATGTTTACAAATATATTACATCCATTAAAGAGGAAAAGCACTGACTTCAAGATCACTAGGGAAACCATTACTCACATGGTTTGTTAAAACAAAAATAATATAACACTGGAATACGTGGTGCTATTTTTATGGACGGGAACTGGCAATGGGTATGGAAATAGAAATATCTGATCTAATGGATACAAGGAAAACCCAAAGTGTATGTACATATGTGTATGCTGTGGATATATGTATACACACATGTATATGTATGTATACATCTAGAGGAAATTAGATGTGTGTATATCGAGCATTAAATCTATGTGTATGTATATTTATTGTATATATGTATGTCTGTGTATATACACAAACATACAATATAGTTATATAGTATATATTACATATTCTAATTTATATTTATGTATATATATAATATATATGTTTATTTATTTACACATACACACACACCCACACCTACCCACACCCACACACCTTTTTTCTTAGGGGCATAGGGATAGTTCAATCAAGTGTTCCAAGACAAATGGTGAAGGCAAATTCTTACTATCCTTTATAAAACAACCAGTTCTTTCTAAAAGTATGTATACCGTGAAACTTACTTAGGGTGAGGCAACAACAGTAAATTTGGATGGCCAAAAGATGCCCACTTGACTTGGGTTTTACTGGCTTCTCTCCTTTCCTCCCCTCCCCTCCTCTTCCCTCCCTCTCCTCTCCTCTACTTTCCCTTGCCCTCCATTTCCATCCCTTCCCTTTCTCCTGTTCTGTCTTGTCCTGTCCTTTCCCCAAACCTTAAACCTACTACATTCCGAAACTGGGATGCCAATGGGCTGCTGCCTAAGGGCTCCTCCTCACCCTCCTAGCTTTAGACTGATTATCAATAAACTGTTGTTGTTTTCCACCCAGCCTGATGTCTTTCTTTTTGTTGGTCACATTAAAGGGACCATGCCCTGGCTACTGCTTAAACAGGCCTATTCAATGAATGGGTGATGCCTCACCCTAAGTGAGTACCTGCAAAGACCTTGGCCTAAAGGGTCAAAGGTCTCCCAGTGCATCTTGGGTCATCTCCAGTCATCCTGATGAATATCTGGTCACTGGATTCAGATGACTCTGGAAGAGAAGTGAGGCTGGTGACCTGCACAGCCCTCCCTCACTCAAAACAAAGTCAAGTGTAAGTCATGTCATCAGTTTTCTGATGGCACGATCTTCTTTGGCAACGAAGGATGAACACAATACCATGAAATCAAAAATTATTTGGATGATTCATTTGTTTTAATTAGCTAAAATTGCCAAACGAACACAAATGAAGCTAAGACAGAGGAAAACATTGCTTGTTTATAGAGGAAAACACGAATTCAAAAGATGAGGCATACCAGTTACCGTATGCTTTCCAGTTCTATACTGGGAATATCAACAGATATTTCTTGTATGATTGAGTGAGTTATTTGCCTTTTCTTAAACCTTGGATTGCTAATTGCTAGTCATTTATCAAATGTTTCAAGCTTGCATTTATACCTTAAGGCAAGTTGATTATGGATTCAGGGAATTTTATTAGACTGGTCCTTGGAAATCATCTAGTTTAACATCATTATTGAAGAGTTAAATAAACCCAGAGAGACTCAGTGACTTGTCTAATGACCAAGTCTCCTTCTGTTAGTCAACATGGCTCATGAAGATTGTTTACAGAAGTATATTGGTATCATCTTTATGGGGTTTTCAAAATAGAATGGTTCACCACAGCTTTCCTGAGATCACAGAAAGATTGTAGTCAAAATGAAAACTTTCTTGCAATCAAAGCAGCTTATGGAATAAGTTGATATATTTGTTAGGAATTCTTTCTCTGAGTATGTATACAATATATGTGCAAAAAAAAAAAGGTCCATGAATTGTAAGATATGCCTGTATTTAAATCGATATAGATGTGTGTATGTATATTTGTATATATCTGAGCAGCTAGGTGGTATACAGATAGAATGCTGGGACTGGAGTCAAGAAGACTCCTCTTGTTGAGTTCAAATCCAGCCTCAGATACTTACTAGTTGTGTGACTCTGGGCAAGTCACTTTGCCTTGTTTGCCTCAGTTTCCTCATCTGTAAAATGAGCTAGAGAAGGAAATGGCAAACCACACCAGTATCTTTGCCAAGAAAACTCCAAATGGGTCATGGAGAGTTGGACATGACTAAAAAAAAATATTTAACCCAACAGTATGTATATATATATACATATATGTATGTATATACATATATATATATATATACATGTATATGTATATGTATGTTTATATATCTATATAGCTGTACATGTGTTATGTATGTGTGTATAATATGTGTATATACATACATGTATTGTGTAGTTCCCTTCCATTTTTATTGCTTGTCTGACTTCCCTTGAGGTTTGAGGGAGATATGGTAGGAAAGGGGCAATACCATCTGAATGAACACAATCGTCCTAGAACAAGATAAAGAGTTTCAGTTCAGGAATCAGATATGAATCCTGGCTTTGTCACTACTTAACTTTAGGAAAGTCACTTATTTCTGTGAGAACTGGCTGCCTCAGTCATAAAAAAGGAGAACATTAGACAACATAAATGACCTCTAAGGGCTCTTCTAGCTCTAGAAGTGTGAAATACAAATTTAAATTCAGCATAAGTCCAGAATGGGAACAGGGATTGTGTCTAAGGCTTTATGGATATATGGTGTGTGTTCGTCCTTCATTGCCAAAGAAGACCGTGCCATCAGAGAAATAATGACATGACTTGTACTTGAATTTGTTTTGAGTGAGGGAGGGCTATGCAGGTCACCAGCCTCACTTCTCCTCCAGAGCCATCTGAATCCAGTGACCAGATATTCATCAGGATGACTGGAGATGACCCAGGATGAGGTAATTGGGGTTAAGTGACTCGCCCAAGGTCACACAGCTAGTGAGTGTCAAGTGTCTGTGGTAAGATTTGAACTCAGGTCCTCCTGACTCCTGCACTGGTGCTCTATCCACTGCATCATCTAGCTGCTCTATGGGTATATGGAACCCCCGGGTGAAGAATCTCCCTCCACCAGGGCAGGTCAACCCTTCCTCTACCATTTTCTTTTGGAGAATTTCCTATAGCCCTGGAAATGAAGTTCTAGGGGTCACACCAAGATATGCGTCAGAGAAAGGACTTGATCTCAAGTCCTCCTGACTTACAAGGCAGCATTCTCTCCACTATACACTATTACCCCTCGATCTAATAATTATTTTCACTAACAGGAATTTTCTTATTCATATATTCATATATTTGGAGTTGGGATCCAAAGTTATCAAGTCCAACATTTCACAGATGAGGAAACTGAGTCCCAAGGAAGTCAAGTGTCTCGACCAAGGCCATATGAGTAATAAAATAGAAGAAGATTGAAAAGCGATCACTTGGACCTAAAATCCATGGTCTTCCTATGTCGCCATCCTGCCTCTTGGACCTCTTCTCTGTCCCATGTTCAGTCCTCTTCAGAGGAAGTAGTTATATAAAAGTAAGTAGCAGCAAGCCAAAATGACCATTTATTTGTTTAACCTGCCTCAGCTCTCTTCTCACTGCTATGTAGTATCAATATAATCAGAGAAAGACACATTCTAGAAAGTCCAAATGGGATATTTGGAGACGGAAGGAATTCATGTTCTTGTCAAAGATTCCATATTTGCTATAGCTCAGGAAAATGAAGACTTAAGCTGTATGGAAGTTCTTTAGTTTCTTAATATATAAGAACATATGGATTTTATTTCTGATTGTTTAGTGATTCTCAGGCATCCAGGTGGCACAATGGATGGAGAGAGTGCTCGACTTGAAGTTGGGAAAATTCATCTTCAGATTTCAAATATGACCTCAGATACTTCCTAGTACGTGACCCTGGGCAAGTCACTTAACCCGGCTTGCTCAGCTATAAAATGAACTGGAGAAGGAAATGGCAAACCAATAAAACCCCCAAAAGGGGTCATGAAGACTGGAATATGATTAAAAATGACTGAAAAATGACAGCAGCAAAGCAACTGGAAATTTGCAAAGCTGTCTGAAAAAATGTGCTTTCATTTAAAGCACATATGCAGTGTCCATTTCCATTTTAAATATTAATTTAAGTATTTAACTTAATTTTTAAATTGATTAAACATAAAAGTCCAATAGAAAATACTTAAATATTGACTATATAGCTCATTTAATGTTGCTGAGAAAATATTAAAATGATTCTCAATTAAGCTATAGACCAATTTAATCCAATTTTAAATTGTCAGAAAACTGTATCTCTCTCAAATTAAAGGGCAGCAAAGACTTAGCTCTAATGACTTACAATATCAATTATTTTTTATTGAAGATAAAACAAAATCATTAAGAGATCAGATAATTATTTTTTAAATCCTCAGTTTTCATCTGGTTCTTCCTTCTGTGTTTTATGAACAATTATTCAATTTATTAACACCATGTTGTAACTAAAGAAGAAAGAAGATTATCTTGGTTTCATTACTAACTGGGAGAGTGGACTTGATCCCTGCCCCTCAGCAGACCTCTGTTTCCCCACTTGAAAGATGAAGGGTCAGGGTGAACCATTTAGATGATGACTCAAGTTCCTTCTACCCACATGATTCTATGTGTGTCTAGATCTTCCAAGATGCCTGGCCCTGAAGAAGAATTCAGAAAAGGCACCTTCCTCTCCTCCTCAGAGACATGGGGCATGATGAGTGTGGACCATTGTGTGTGCTATCAGACATGTTGAATAGGATCCTTGCCTTTTGCTTAATTAATTTTATCTTTTCCTTTTCAAAATTCTTTTTTCTTAGGAGAGATTGCTCTCTGGGCAGAGGAGGGAGGGAGAGAGGGAGGACATATACAGAAAGGAAAGTGATGTTTAAAAAAAAGACATATGTTTGTATATATTATGTGTATATGAATATATAATATATACATATATATTAGGAATATGCCCATATGTGTATGTATAATATATAGACACATGCACACACAATTACAATTGAAAAATGTACAATCCACAATATATGATATACAAGAAAACCCCAAATTTTTACATATATATATATATATACAGATAAATATAACTATGTATTATATATACATTTTTAATAAAAATTAGTATATATGTAATATAATGTATAAACATATTATAGATGTTCTATAAGGCATTAATTTCACACATATAACATATACATATAAAATACATATAATACACACCCACATATATATGTATTGCACATTACATGTTATATGTGTAACCCATATATATATATATGTATGTGTATATGCATGTGTGCACAATATGTATATTGTTTTTCAGTTGTGACTCTCCATGACTCCCTTGGCAAGTATACTGGAGTGATGTGCCATTTCCTTCTCCAGTTTATTTTACAGATGAGGAAACTGAGGCAAACAGCATTAATCAACTTGTCCAGAGTCATGCAGCTAGGAAGTATCTGAGACTGGATTTGAACTCAGAAAGATGAGTCTTCTTGATTCCAGGCCTGGTGCTATATCAACTGAACCACCTAGCTGATATATGGGTGTGTGTGTATGTGTGTGTGTGTATGTGCGTGTGTATATATGTGTATAAATATACATATTTATGTATATACATATATGACATCATATTATATTACATGACAAGCAAATAATAGATGATGGATTAGATAACAATAAGTCATTAACATGGCCTATAAAAGGACAACCATGTATATTATATTATTTTATAATATATTACATTATATATTAATACACATATGTATCTATGTATGTATATATTATATTTATATATTAATTTAGCTTATAATATATGTGTGTGTGTATATGTGTGTTGTGTGTGTGTGTATGAATGTATGTATTTAAAACTCCAGTTTTATTCCAAAGGACTAGAATGAGACAAACATCTCCATCAAAAGGAAAAAGACTCAGGTTGCTTAATGTAGCATATGTTGTCAGACATGGCTGCTGCATCAGTTGCTGGGGATAGTGTTTTCTTTTGGTTTATTGATGCTTTTTCTTTTACAATGTACTGTTTTCTGGAAGTACCCCTCATTCCTACTTCCCTACTGCTCTACTTTCGGGACTTTTTTTTTCATTTTCTCCCTTAACTGTTCTGTGTTACAAGGAAGGGATCCATGGTGGAGTAGGGGAAGTGGTGGTATCCTAGGTTAGAAGAGTTTAAGCTGCAAAAAGCAGGCAATACTAAAACTTCTTCCAAAAATGCCAAGGTCTGAAATACTTGCAGATGGATATAGCTGCATAGCATATTTTTATAAAGTTAATTATATAAAGTTAAAAGAGAGATTTTTACATATCAGCAGAAAAAAAGCAACAGCTATACATTTGTAAGATGAAACGGTTCCCAAAAGGACTTTAAAAAGAAATCATGACCTCCTGTGATGATATAACAAATGACATTTTAAACTTTAAATATTCTTTTTTTACATGCATCTTCTCAGTTAAGTTGTTCAGAAAATTAAGGGGTTAACTTCTCTAGGTATCATTCAATTCATTTCAATTTAATACAGTTAAAAATATTTTGTTAGGAGCCTTCTACATGCCAGTCACTGAGCACAGTATTTGAGATAACAGACAAAAACGAAAACCTTCCTTGCCCTCAGGGAGTGCCCAGCACCCCCATTTTGCAATGAGAAAACAGCGTAGGAGAAGAGAAGCAAGTTCCTCACAGATACCCAGCTAGCCAAGTGGTAAAAGCAGGACTTCACAGCTTCATCCTTCCCAGAACACTTTCCAGTCCATTGCTCTGAATAAATTCCACTAATTAGCCCCAAACTTGTAACTCCTCAATTTATAAGGCTAACTTTTTTTTATACCATGAATCCATAGCTGTCACTGAGTTAAAAAGTTGCTGCTGTCATGGAGAAGAAAATTGTTTGTATGCTACAGATGGCTGTCCTTTTATAGGCCATCTTAATGACTTGTTCTTATCTAATCCGTCATCTGTTATTTGCTTGTCATTATGAACTTTTTTAGGTTTCATATCAATCAGTTGCCTCTGTTGACTAAACAGATGGCATTATGGAAAAAAAATGGAAAAGCCTGGAAATGACATTAAATTATAAAAATATTCAAAAGGCTAAACACTTTTTAGCATGTCAAAGATGAAATAAACAACTCTAAATTAGCAACAAGAAATGAGAGTGGAAACACTGGAGGTATGGCGATGGGCAGTTTTACTCCCTCTAAAGGCATTATTCAACTTAAGAAATGTTTTCAGATATAGAATAAGAGGTTTAGGGCTTGATGGATATAATATTTTATTTTAAGTAGGTGCTTCCCCCACTTTCGTTTTTACCTGGGTTGGCCAATGGAAGCTGCCACTGGCTTCAGACTTAAATCATTGAAATGCCATTCATATTGTAATTCCCAGGTGTGCCTCTTTTGTCTCTTGTTTCTAATCTATTTCCCAGAGTTTCTGTAATTACATAAACAGCGCCATTTAGAGAAAATGGTTCCCTATCTTTGTTTGTCATCTTTAGACCGCTTTTGTTTAATCACTGAGTTATTATCAAATAGACACCCAAATGCTAGGAACATAACAGTAAATCTAAATTGTCTACCTTAATGAGATTAGAGTTCAGAAAATAATAAATACCTGCTAAGCCAGAGTCAAGGGGTTCAGACTGTACGGAAGGTAAGGGATGGGTTATAAGAAACTGAATGGTACAAGAAAAGTTCTTCAAAGTTCTCTCTCTCTCTCTCTCTAAATCTGTGTGTGTGTGTGTGTGTGTGTGTGTGTGTGTGTGTGTGTGTAGATAAATTTTAACTTTCAGACTTTAGGATGGCTCTGATAGAAATTTTGAAACTGAGATGTTCAGAAGACATTTTACCAGCCAGGTAGCTCTATGGATGGAACATTGGGTCTGGACTTAGGAAGACCTGAGTTTGAATCCAGTTTTGTGATCCTAAGTAAGTCACTTAACTTCTGCTTCCTTATCTATCAAACAAGGATGACAATAGCACCTAGTTCCCCCTGATTTGTTGTAGGAATAACATGAGATAATAGTTACAAAATATTTTGCAAACCTTGAAATGTTATGTAAACACTAATTACTATTAAATACAGAAATGGTGTTATACACTAGTATAATATAAGCATCTTGATAGAATGTAATCTCCTTGAATGCAGGAGCTGTTTCATTTTGTCTTTATATCCCCATCCAATTACTCAATCAATAATCATCTACCAAGCACTTACTTTGGGCCAGGCTTGAGAGCTACATCCAAGTTTTAATAACGAAGCATCCATCCTCTGTTCCTAAGGTCCTTCCCAGTAAGAAGCACAGTGACTCAGGCACATTGATTAGGGGATGAATGAATTACTTTTTAAGTAAATTGAAGGCAACCTAACATGGACTCCCAAGGAACCCAGGTTAAAACATTCCTTCCTAAGACAGTTCAAATGAATCTTTCCTTTTGCTTTTTTTTAATAGTCTTTCGATTCTATTTTTACAAGCTGATTAGCAAGTCCATGGCGTCCCAAGTTAAAATATAATGGCAGAGATCATTAGTGCTTCTGGACTCATTAAATAATCAATTATCAATAAAAAGTGAAGACATCCTTTAAGGAGTAACTATAGCAAATTCACAACAAGAACAAAACCACTCAGCAAGCCTGTGGAAAGAACACTGGTTCTGGGGTTTAAAGACCTAGGTTCGAATCCTACCTTTGATATACACTGTCAGTGGGGCTTTGGGCAATCTCCTTGAGCCTCATTTTCCTCATCTGTAAAATGATTAGGAACCAGACTAAGTGGCCTCTTTAAGGTCCTTTTCAGTTCTTGCTCCATGGTCTTATATTGGCCCCAAGGTCTCTTCAGAAGCTAATTTTGGGATATCTAACACCTGCAGTTTAATCAAAGATCATATAAATGTTTTGAACTTCAGAGCCCCTGGTAATTTTTACAAAGGGAAATCAAGCATCCTGTTAGCGTCACATTCTGTACAGGACTGAGATTTTCTAAAAGAACAGCGCACATCCTGAAGATAAATCTGAGAGCATGCTGACTTTTCTTAAAGTTGTCTATTTTGAGATATTTAAAAATAGTTATATTTTGAGCTAATAACTTCCATTCCTGAATGAGAGCCTAATAATGCTTATGTCTTACTTATTTTATTAAGATGATCTTAATCTGGAACAAGGATGAACTTATATCTAGAAGACAAAAATATACTTTCCCCCTACTTTGTGTGATCTAATCGTAGACCTTTGTAACTTTGTAACTCTCAACTTTCTTAGGAAACAAAATCTCATTAACTCAGAACAATTAGGCAAAAAGCCAGTAAATTTTTTTTAAACATCTCAAGAATCAAATTTATACTGGATAGTAAGACATCTAGGGTGGGAATACATTTGGTAACTTAGAATAAGCAACTCCATTTTATTTAAACCCATCATTTTGGGACTATGTAAATTCTTCTATAACAAGATGGACTCCAGAGTATTCCTCCCAAATTTGGTGAATAACTGCCCATGGCAGGATGTATCCCAGATCTAGTCAACAACTTTCTAATTGTAAGCTTTGACTGATAGCTTTCTTTCATCATAAACTTAGGTAACTAGTCACCGATCAGAACTTAGATATAATGCGTAAACACTTTTATCCAGAACCATAAAAAACCACTAGAGACCTAGGTCATGACTAGGAAAGACTTCTGCCTTCCCACGCTTAGCTTAGACTATCTGAGAGGCAGGATCAAAGAAAGATCCTAGATAACATCTTTCAAGAAATTATCAAGGATAGCTTAGATCCATAGGATAAAATAGAAACTGAAAAATCCACAGATCTCCTAAAAGAGATCCCAAAATGAAAACTCCCAGGAATACTGCAGCCAAATTCCAAACCTCCCAGATCAAGAAGGAAAGATTGCAAGCAGCCGGAAAGAAATAATTCATTTCATGAAACCACAATCAGGATCATATAAGACTTAATAGTTTCCAAGTTAAAGGATCTCAGGGCTTGGAATATGACATTCTGGAGGGCAAAGGAGCTAGGATTACAACCAAAAATCACCTCTTCAGCAAATATGAGTATAATCATTTGGGAGAAAAATGGATATTTATTGAATTGGAGGATTTTCAAGCACTCCTAATGAAAACAATAGAGCTGAACAGAATATTTGACATTCAAACAGAAGACTCCAGAGAAGTATGAAAAGGTAAACGTGAAAGCTTAGTCATAAGAGTCTCAGTAAAACTAAGCTATTTATAATTCTATACGAGATGATATATGTAACTCCTCAGAAGTTTATCATTATCAGAGCATTAGGAGTCTACACAGACAGGAGGCATGAGTGTGAATGGACTATCTTAGGATGATCTTAAAAAAATGGAGTGAGAAAGAGGGATGCACTAGGAGAAGGGGGAAGGGAGAGGTAGAAAAGGGAACTTTTTCACAAGGTAGAAGTTTTATAGTGGATGGGAAGATGAAGTGAGTTGGGCAATACTTGAAACTCCTCAGAATTAGTTTGAAGGGAAAGACTGCATACACATTTAGTGGAACATAGAAATCTATTCTTACCAGAAGGGAAGTGGATAAAAAATATGGAAGTGAGCAGATTAAGGGAGGCAATGGTCAGGAACAAAACAAACTTTTGAGGAGGGACAGAATAAAAATAGAGAGAGAAGGATAAATAGAAGAAAATAGGATGAGGGGAAATTTCAGGTATTTGTTCAGTCATTTTCCAGGCACGTCTGATTCTTCATGACCCCACTTGGGATCTCCTTGGCAGATATACTAGAGTGGTTTGCCATTTCCTTCTACAGATCATTTTACAGATGTTAAAACTAAGGCAATCAGAGTTAAGTGACTTGCCCATGGTCATACAACTGGTAGGAGTTTGAACTCAGTAAGATGAGACTTCCTGACTCCAGGCCCAACACTCTATCCACTGAACCACTTAGCCACCTAAAGGAAATATACAGCTAGTAATCATAAGTGAATATGAATGGGATGAGCTCATTCATAAATTGGAATTGGATAGCAGAATGGATTAGAAAGCAGAAGCCAATGATATGTTGCTTACAAGAGACACACTTGAAATAAAAAGACACACAAAGAATTAAAATAAAGGGCTGGAACAGATATGCTTCAGCTGAAGTAAAAAAGGAAGGAGTGGAGATCATGATTCCAGACAAAGCAGAAGCAAAAATAGATCTAATTAAAAGAGATAATCAAAGAAACTACATTTTGCTAAAAGGTACCATAACGATTTTTTTTTTTGCAGCAAGTTTCTTTGAAAAAGTCCCAGTTCTGAAATATATGCTGAGTATAAAATTGAGTCAAATTTATAAAAATAAGAGTCATTCCCCAACAGATAAATAATCAAAGGATATGAACAGGCAATTTTCAGAAGAAGCAATCAAAGCTATCTATAGCCATATGAAAAAATGCTGTAAATCACTTAATTGAAGAAATGCGAATCAAAACAACTCTGAGGTGCCACCTCACATCTATTAGAAATGACAAATGCTGGAGGGAATAAGGGGAAACAGGCACACTAATAAACTAGATCTGTGAACTGGTCAAACCACTCTGGACAACCATTTGGAACTGTGCCCAAAGGGGTATCAAACTGTTGTAGCATGATGGTGATATTCACGGTGCCTACAGTGGTCACGAACAACCCAAAGCAATTCTGAATCATGAAATACCACAGACTCTCCACGTGGAAAACAGAACCAAAACAATTATTTAGACACCGGAGAGCCAAATCCATCACAGTAACAAAAATCTGTACACAGTAACAAAGCAGAGGACACCATGAGTCCCAAGCCTTCCTCCTGCGAGGCTTCCCACAAACCAGCTCAAACCAGCTCCCTAAACAAAATCACAAATATGCTCTTTCACTCATGCTACCCAGCTGCCTGCATTCTTCCTAGCTCGGACCACTCTCATGATTGTCTTCCTCTTAGCTCTGCTCTGGCTCTGCCTCTTCCTGCTCCACCCATTCAGCAAATTCCACCACAGGCTCCATAGGACTCAGACTCCTGTGACCCAGGCAGGTCACTTGGGCCTATTAACGAACGAGAAAGCTCTCCTCATTTTAAATGACCATGACAACTGTGCATATCTATTGACCCAGAAATACCACTGCTAGGTCTGTACCCCAAAGAGAGCAAAGAAAAAGGAGAAGGAACTAGATGTACAAAAATATCTATAGCAGTTCTTTTTGTGGTAGCAAAGAATTTAGAGTTGAAGGGATGATTGGCTGACCAAGTTGTAACATATGATTGGGACAGAATACTATTGTGCTATAGGAAATGATGAGGGGGATGATTTCTGAAAAAAACCCAAAAGGTGGCAATGCCTTTGTGAAAGTAAAGTGAGAAGAACCAGGAGATCATTGTGCAAAGTAACAGCAACATTGTAACCGTGATCAACTGGAAAAGATTTGTCTCTTCTGGTTAATATCATGATCCAAGACAATTCCAAAAGACTCAAGATGAAAACAATCAGATTCTGATCCCAGAGAGAGAACTGATGAACTCCGAGGGCAAAATGAAGTATGATTTTCTCATTTTTTTGGTGATATGGCTGATATGGAAATATGTTTTGCATGATTTCACATGTATAATTTATATCATTTTGCTTGCCTTCTTAGTGGGTAGAAGAAGAAGGGTTAGGAGGGAAAGAAAGAAAATTTGGAACTCAAAATTTAAGAGAAAAAGAATATTGTAAATAAATAAATAATAAATCTAAAGAGCAAAATCCAAAGAGGAGAAGGCTACTCTAGAGGTGATGCACCCCCCCCCCCCCACTGTAGATCCTCAAGCAGAGGCTGAATGATCACTATCCCTTGTTCTCTATGCTATGGAAGGAATTCTTGTTCTAGTTTGAGTTGGACTTGGTGGCATTTGAAAGACTTTCTAATTCTGAGATTTTGTGAAATAATATATTATATATATATATATATATATATATTTTAAAAAATATTGTTTCCTAAATAGCTGCATTTTGTCAGTGATGCTAGGTTATGTCTAGAAAGCAGGTGAAAGGTAAAGATGGATCTTGCAGCCAGGAGGAGAAAAGATGTGACTCCTTGATTCTAGAAGGCATCCTTTCCCTGCTATATAGTCCTCATATCTCTGCAGATTTGTCAATTACAGGAGTGAAAAGATACTATTAAATATCATATGTGTGTATGTATAATATATAAAATACCAACACACACACACACATACACACACACACAGGACTAAATAAACCAACATACAACTTAAGACCATAAGCCCTGCCAAGTGCTAGGACCAAAAAGAAGAGAATTTTGAAGTCTCAGGCAAAAGTGAAAATAGAACATTTATGAAATTTGGAAATCATCATTCTTATCCTAGCCTCTGTGGGCTCCTATAAATTGTCAAGGACAGCATGAAGAATGAGCTCCTTCTGAGCAGCGTGATCCTTATCATCACCTCTTAGTTGTCCTCATTCTTGTTCATTGGAAACTTGAATTGGACACCCTCTCCCTTTTCCAACCTCCTACTTTTTTTTTCCTTTCTTTCCCCCCTCATTCTTAACATAAGTGAGACAGGTCATTTGAGGACCTCCAGCATCCATCCGCCAGCTTAACCAGCTGGTAGAAAAAAAGCCTGTTGATAAAGCTGCCACGAATGTGTGGATGATATCTAGGTTTCCTATACTGGAGCTAAGGACAAGTCACTGATTCCGTTGTTTATCCTGTCTCCTCCACCATCCCCCCATTTCAACACAGATACACATACAAAAGAAACAAATGCTTTTTTTTTCTCTTTCCCATCTTCAGATCGATTAATCTCCAGTACTACAGGTCTCATTCACATTGCCCCCGACAAAATGGTTACAATGTGGTTAGATAAAATAGCTGGTAAATGAAATACAAATACTACTAAGCTACTTCCTTCTCTCATCATAGGTGAATAGGGATGAATACTTTCCTTTCATGAATGGTATGATTTGTCTTATAAACAAAGAACCGTTTGGGGATGTAGGTGGGGAGGGGAATCGGAGCTAGGAAAAAAAATGAAAGATAGTCTGGCATCAGGATAAATCATAGGATCATAGCTATATGTCTAGAAAGGATCATAGAATAATTAATATAGAGCGGAAGGATACCTCAGAAGTTACTTAGTTCAACCGTTTCACTTTACAGATAAGGAAACCAGAGAAGAACTTAAGTGACTTGTCCAAGGTCATAAGGTACTAAGTAGAATTTGAATATAGCTATTTCAACTTCAGATTCAGAATTCCATCTTCTGGAGCTCTGCATAAAATCCTTTCATTCCACATGTAAATTCTTCATGAGCAGAGATACCCACCCCCATTTTGCCTGTATTTCTCTAGCACAGTAAGGCACAGTGCCTTACACAATATTAAGTGACTGATGAATTCTTTTAATTGAAGAAAATTTTAAGTTTTAATTGGAGGCTGATGAGGATTAACGGTCAAAAGACCATAGAAACAGAGCTGGAAGGGACTAGAGGTCTTGTAGCCCAATCTCTTCATTTTACAGATGAGGAAACTGAGAGCCAAAAAACCCTGGGAGACATCTGCTGTTATCATCACTTCATAGATGGGGAAACAGAGATAGACAGAGGTCAATCAACTTGGCAAGGCCACACAATCTAGTAAGTAACAGGCTGAATTTCAACTCACCTCTTCCTGATTCAAGGTCCAGGGCTCAACACTGGACCTCCTAAAACTCTCTGTCTTGTTCTTTAACATGTATCAAAATGTGTGTAAGTTAAAAAGAGAATAAATATTGTTGTTTAAAGTTACCTCTGTCTTCCACAATCATTGTGGATCAGCTCAAAAGCGTCACACTTAACTTTGTCTTTTCCTAGTTTCAGATTGGGAGAAACGCGGTCTGTAATACGAGTTCTTAACCTGGTTTGTGAATTTTCGGTTTTTCATTTCCAAAAACTATAACTTCAAGGGGACTTCTTTGCGATCGATGTATTTTATTTTAAGCATTTACAAACATTAATCTGAAAAAGAGTAAATAAACTTCAGCAGACTGCCAATGACCCATTACACACACACACACACACACACACACACACACACACACACACACACACACACCACACACACACACACGCGCACACACACACACACACACACACACACACACACACACACACACACACACACACACCACAGGAAGAGAGAGAGAGAGTGATATAGTGTTACAATATACAGGTTCTCTTTCTAGTTTTACTACTTTCTCCTCAATTTAAGAAATCTAGAGGCTACCACCTGTCTTGCCTACCTTGCCAGGAAATTAAATGAGATTACTGAAGGGGAAAATACAATGATTAAACACAAGGCACTATGGAAATATATGGCATGCTCCTTTTCAATTCTAATTCCCAAATACTTTGTGACTTTGTTCAAGTTAGTTACTGTCATGGAGCCTCAGTTTCTTCATCTGGATAAAAAAAAAAAAAGGGATGGGCTTAGATAAATTCTGAGTTTTCTTCCCACTGTAGATCTATGATCTTATGCAAATGGACACTTAAAGAAAGTGAAGCTGATATACTTCTGGCCTTGCCCCTCCACCCAGGAATACAGTCAAAATCAAGGACTCACTATATCTGCTCAGGTTAGGGCCCTATCCCATTCTGAGTCTTGAAGCCCGCTTTCTGGGAAGCTGACAGACCATATGGATTCAACAATTCTTTATCACAAATACATTCAAGTTTATGAAAACTGAGGCTGTCTGTTTTGTAGCCCATGTTGAAAACTGTATAAATTCTTGGGGGTAGAAAAACATGACTTACTAAAAAATACATAACAAAGCCTTTAGAAAATGGAAATTTTATTCTCATGGGTGCAAAACTATTCCTATAGTTTTAAATGTTATCACACTTTTACTTTTAAAATAGAGGATCTTAAAATCACAAATGTACTATACATAAAAAAAAAAATAAACCCAGCCAAGCTTCCCCAAACAGCCTAATACCTTATTAAAATACTCCCCTCCTTTTTTTTACTTTAGTACACTGGCACACTCATCTGTCACTCCTTTGTCATTTCACATTCTCAGCCAAAAGAGCTGCATTATGGCCAAGGAATACTTTCTTTCTGTCTTGAGGACTCAGGAGGTCATCTCTTGCGAGTGAAATGCCAAATACTTGCCTGTAACCTTCCAAAGACTTAACACAGTTTTCTGCTCTTAAGATCTATTATTAACTTACTGGGAACTCAGCAAGGCAAGTGATAAAATAGCCTTCTCAAATTATTTCACTTCCTGGATGTTTAGTTACTGTAGTTAGCTTTCGATCATTTTAACGATAACTTCTTCTGGTAAAAGATGTGGCAGTGAAATATGCCTGATTAACGGTTTATTCCATGATGTATGCAACATTATGGGATCTAATACTACTGAGAAGATACTAAACTTTAACAAATTATCAAGTCCCATTTAATGATCAAAGCACTGGTGTTCTGATTAGATAACACACTTGATCTGCAACAATTCTAAGGATAAGGCACCTCCTCATTTCACTCTGTTGCTTCCTGTTTGTGCTTTCTAATGTGCATCTCTGATTTCATTGGTGTGAGGACTTCTCCCACTTACACAGATTGTGACTTTTCTATGACTTCACACTCTGATATTCTTGTCTGTGTTTTTCCATAAACTCTCCATACTAGATCAACTTACTTCAACATTGAAGGCCTTTTTTTTTTAGTGTCTTAGGAAAGTATCTCTTATTTATTTATTCTTTTATTTCTTGTGACATGAATCTTCTTTTATTAAGGCTCTCTTCAGTAGAGAGACAGGGGAGGGGAGAGTCAGAGAGACAGAGAGAGACAGAGAAACAGAAAGAGACAGACTTAGAAAAGGAGAGAGAGAGAGAGAGAGAGAGAGAGAGAGAGAGAGAGAGAGAGAGAGAGAGAGAGAGAGAAGTAGAAGGCATATTAAAGATCATGTGGCTCTACATTCTCATTCTGGAGATGAGGAAACTGAGACCTTGATGAATAGACCTTCCCAGGTTTTCCAGGTAGTGATTTTCACAGCTTGCATTCTATCCATGCGGTATAGCTCTAAATCTAGGACCCTTCCTACAACTATAGATTTTACCTTGTGTTGGGTTTTTGTTAACAAAAATAGGAACATATGCTTCTTACCTGGACTCTTTTTATTTCTCTACCTACAGGTGTGGTGGTGTTAAAGCTTGTCTCCATCTCGGGATACATATGAGAACTAAGCCATGTATACTTACTTCCTCGCAGAGAAGTAAGAGATTCAAAATACAGAATGGAAAACATTTCTGGACACAACCAATGAGGAATTTTGCTTTTTCTTAACAATGCATATTTCTGGCAAGAGTTTTATCTTTTTTCCCCACTGAAACAGTGGGAGAGAAGACAAGAGAGGAATAAGGTTCTAAAACAAGGAGAAAGGAACAGAATGAATGTTAAAAGGAACCACAGATAAGTAGGGCAGCTGTGAAAGTTACATGATGAGTTTATTATCTACTTGAAAAGAAAAGCAAATTCTAGATAAAAAACATTCAGTTCATGTACAAAGCTCTGCTTCTTTTCTAGAAGGTATGGAGAAATGCTCATTTTATTCTATATTTTTTAAGTTCAAAATTTAAGAAAAAAAAGAAAACAATAAATGAAAATTCAAGGCAAGAAAATAGACCAAGGACAGACTTATTGGCAGTTACACTTAATCAATGAGTTTTTGTTATCTTTATCTTAAGACCTATCTTGAAGCAACAAAAGATTTCCATATTTTATGTATATTCATCCATTATTATACAACAGTGCTTATATAATATATGGATGCATATATGTGAGTACATATATGTATATATGTATTTATATACACGTTTACTTACATATATATGTGATATACTTCAAGATTATATGTGCTTGTGTACATGCATATATGTATGTCTACACATGTACATATATATGTGTGTGTGTGTGTGTGTGTATATATATATATATATATATATATATATGTTTGGTATATACATGCAATCTTGTATTTAGTCCCTTGGGTTGCCACAGAACATCACTGCCTCCAAAGAACTAAAGATGAGGGTCATAGAGCATAAAGGACAAGGTCATGGTAGATGTGAGCCCCATGGGAAATAGAACCAGTGAGGAACTCCAAAGAAGAACAAGAGTAAAGGATGATGCCAGGGGACAGTCTGACAGGAAGAGAAGAAGCATTGATCACCTGGCATGGGTGAGAGATGACAGGTGGTCAGCTAGAGTCCTCCACCAATACCTTTGTGATATTGAGACAAAGCAAGGAAGGTCTCTAGAGTATTGGGGAAAGATCACTCATCAAGCACTAACTGTGTGCCAGTCATTGTAGGAATACAAATACAAGCAAAAAGAGAAAGTTACTGACTTCAAGAAGCTTATACTTCAATGAGCAGTGGCTACTCACAAAAGGAAGCTGAAAGAGATGGAGAGGGCAAAGATAGCATGTAAGGACCATGATGGAGAAGTTGATAGAATAACAGGTTGACTTGAACATATGAATTTTTTAATAATTAGGGAACCTCATATAACAGTCTTTATATTTGTTCTATATATACTTATTTGTATCTTTGGATCCCCTCCCTTAGCCATAAGCTCATGGCCATTCTAGATTTTTTCATTTGCTGTATTTGTATCTTCAGTGGTTGGCATAAAGTAGACGCTGAAACATTTGTTAATTGATAATTTGCTTCTATACTTCATTACATGTGCATACATGTATATTTGTGTATGCATGTGTGTGCTTATACATTTATTCACATGTGTATATATGTATGTGTGTATGTGTACATACACACAGATATATTCTCTTAATTAAATCTCTTTACAATAGGGTTCCAGTCCACCTTTTGTGCATTCTACAGTCCAGCTAAAGGGGGTTTCTTGTTCTCCCTCACAAACATAAGTCAATCTCATGTCTAGGATAGGATGTTACCTGTGACCAGAGAGTATTCCCTCCTCAAAAGCACTCTCCTTCTTAAAGTTTTTTTTTATCATGTGCTTAGTTTTTTCTCCCTACTGTTTACCATAAATATCCTGCACTTATTATTTTACATAAAATATATACCTATTTCACAGTGTAAAGATGGGAGACAATTCAATTTGGGCAGCATGGATTGTGACTCTTGGCTTGAAAAGTCATTAGATTTCTCAGATGGTAGAATGAATCTACAGTGTACCCAGAATGGAACATCTTGGAAGATGGATGGAGAGAAGGGAGGAGGAGCTTCAGGACCGGTATTTATCTATTGTTTCTCTACAATTTTCATCAAATGATCTAACTCATGAGTGTACCAAATAGTTTCTTTCTCCAAGCCTGAAAAGAACATGATCTCAAGGACTTGATACATATTTAAACTCTGAATTAGCAGAACACAAGAGTACTCTGCAGCCTTGGGTATATTTAGATGCATTGACTTTGGGACTCAGGTAAATTGCTTTGCTCTGGCTTCTCCTTTTTCACTTCTCCTACATGGAGAATTGGATGGAGGGATTGTGAATGATCCAGGGATAGTTCTCTGCAATTAGTTTATCCTCATTAGCAGGAGATTCCTATACAGGGCAATGAACTCAGCTTTCCCTTGACAGTGCTAAATGCTATTAGAACACTTCGGTTCTCATTATCAGTAGATCTGATTTCCTAATTTTATTTCATCAATTCTTTTCCATTAAACTAGGTACTTTCTCTACCTCTGCATTCAGCTCCCAAGTGAATTACTTCAATTATCGAGGGCTTCTCACTCAATCAATAGCAAATTCCCTAGGATGAAAAGAAGAAATGTGAACAGTTCCTAAACCTCCCTTCATAGACTATTTCCGGAAAGCAGTATAAGTTAACTTCCATTTCCAGGAACTGACCAGGGAATCCAAATGTTTTCAGTGTAGCAGTATCTACCTACAATGAGTAAACTGCTGAAAGTCAGAGTAGCACAGTGGGCACCACATTGGAGTCTAGAAGACTTGGGTTCAAGGCTCTCCTCAGACACACACAAACTCTCGGTTTGGTGACCCTGGGGGAATCATTTACTTCTCTATATTACCGACAAGCTTCGAAGACTTCAAAAACTCCTCCCTTCTGCCGCTCCTCTCTGGCTCCTTCCTCTCCTCCTCCTCCCACTATCTGCTTCCTCCTCCTAGTGATAGTGATAGTAGTAGTAGTAACCATAGCTAGCATTTATAGAGCACCTTAAGGTCACAAAGAAAACATTATCTCCTCTTATTCTTATAATACTATTATTAACCCAATTTTGAAGATGAGGAAGTTGAGGCAGACCACAGTTAAATAAATAACTAGTTCACAAAGCGAGTAAGTCTCTGAGGCCAGATCTGAGTTATGACCTTCCTGACCCCAGGTCCAGCTCTCTGTTCACTGTACTACTCAGCTGCCCCTACCTAACCCAGAGACAGATGAGGTGATGGTCAGTATGGGTAGGAAGAGGTAATAAACTAGTAATTCTCTATACCTATTAAAATGTACTTTCAGACTCAAGGAAGAAAAAAAATCTTGAATTTCAGCAAAGCATTTAACTAAGCATGATGCCTGGCACATAGTAGGTGCTTAGCTAATGCTTACTGCCTGTCTGCCTAAGTCTCTAATAGTTTCCTAAGTAGAGAAGATCAAGAGATGTAGAACAGATCTAATTAAAAACAAACAAACAAAAAAAGATGGTGTTGGAAATCACCTGAATTTTCTGAAACTTGGGCCAACAAAGATGTCCCTGGCATGTTTGAAAAAAGCAGAGCAGAGGCAGGTATGGAAACAGAGAATAATCTAATTTTGTGTGCACATGTATGTAGATTGATTGAGTCACATAGAAGGGCATATCTGTCCTCTTAGACAACCATTAATATGAAATATTACTTAAATATCAAACTACACTGTAAATAAATCAACTGTTTGCTCCATGAGGACAAAGACCATTTTGCTGTTGTCTCTGTATCACCAGCACCTGGAATATCATAGATACATAATAAATGCTTGCTGGTTGATAGATTGATACATCAATGAGATCAGAGACCCATCAGAGCATTGGTATCCTTCCACAAAATGTTCTATTGCCTTTTACTTTTTAATATTGAACAGCCATAATTTCCAAAAAGGAAAAGTTTTCTTGCCACAAGATCCAGGGCCACCTTAGGATATGTAAATCTTGGGGATCAATTCAACTTGCACTTGCCTTCTGTTTTCCCACCCAAGCAGAGTGATCTTTGAACTGGGAAGGATAGAATAAAAATGGTAAATGGGAAGTCAAATCCTAAGGTCAGAGAGGAGAAGATGAAAAAACATTTAGTGGCCCACAATGAATCCAAGTCACTAAGTTCAGATGAAGTACAATCTTGGACACCAGAAGAAATGACTGATACATTGGTGTTGTGTTACAGGAGAACAAATGAGAGAGAGAGAGAGAGAGAGAGAGAGAGAGAAGGAAGGAAGGA
Organism: Potorous gilbertii; assembly: GCA_028658325.1. Taxonomy (NCBI): domain Eukaryota; kingdom Metazoa; phylum Chordata; class Mammalia; order Diprotodontia; family Potoroidae; genus Potorous; species Potorous gilbertii. The sequence continues at coordinate 22,308,930 of CM053772.1, forward strand.
ATATGGAAATTCTATGCCAGTAGGTTTGTCTCCCTCTCTTCTTGGCAAAAATATGTAAATAAATGAATGAACGAATGAATGAATGAAGGAAGGAACAAATAGATAGATAGATGATAGACAGACAGATAAAGAGACAGCTTATGAGCATTTAGAAATTAAGAAGTGATTATTGAAAAGCCAGCCTGGCTTCATCAAAAATAAAATGTCAGACTAACCTTATTTCATTTTTCCATGATGTAAAGTAGACTCCGAGTTGGAGGGAAGAGGCAGGCTATCAAAGTGTGCACCTAAATTCCAGGTAGATTAAGTCTCTAAAGGTTTCCTGGTGAGTAACATGAAGAAATATGGAATAGATAATGGTTCAGAACTAGCTGAATGATCAGACCTAAGGAATAGGTTAATATCAGCATAGAGGGAAGATTTAGAGTGAAGTGGCTCTAATGTTAGTCTATGTCTTTTTAATGATTGAGATGAAGGTGTGCTTGTAAATTCTGCAGATGACAGGAATTTTGGAGGAATAGGTAGGAAGAGGATATAGTCAGGGTCCAGAGTTCCAATGGGCTAGAACAATAGATCAAACTTAAATGGGACGGAGATGCATGCAGTATCCTACATGTGTTCCAAAAGAATTTTCACAAGTATAGAACAGTGAAGCATAATTAGACAATAATTTATCTGAAAAAATCTAGATGTTTTGATGAATGAAATCAAGCTCAATAAAAGGAAACGATGTCATGTGGCAGTCAAGGAAGTGAAGGTAGCTACGAAAGAGAGCAGAGAGGACTAGGGAAGTCGTGGATCTCCCTCACCACTCAGATTATGAATTTTGTCACTTATGTCTTAGAATCTATTACAGAAGAATGAAAATTTCATGCCAATGATTTAATTTAATCACTTAATCAGTGAAGAAAAGTGACCACTCTTCTACCCTGATCAGATAACATCTGTAATATTGGGTTCCATCTCTCCCTCTCCCTCTCCCTCTCCCTCTCCTTCTCTCTCCCCTCCCCAGTTTTAATTTCATCATCGGTAAATGACAGTACTGACTCCACAGGGCTGTTGGGAGAAAGGCACTGTGTATACCCTACAGAATTATATAAAAGTGAATTATTATTGCAATTGCTAGTAATAGTAAGATTAACGGTGGTCTTACCATAGATCACGTTCAGGGTCATTACCAGCAATTTTTACTACTGCAGAAGACGTTGCCAAACACGACTAAGGTCAATTACACAAAACAAGTTGTCAAATCAACTTCTGATAAAAATTCAGTTGGGTTAAAAGGGGCCTGAGGCCTGGGAGACACCGTGTGATTGCTTCAAAGGAAGATGGAAGAGACCCTTAGCTGTGGAAGCTATAAGGCAAAGAATCTCACAAGCTAAGGTAGCTTCACATTTTAACTAATTTAAATCCTTTTAAACCAATTTAAATCTTTTTGGATATGTGGATCCTCATTGCTTGGAACAGAGCCTGGCACATAGTACATTTAATAAATATTTATTGACTAGCTTGGTGCTACTAAGTTTTCAGTGTAGATTAGGTGTTAACCCAATGCAGATTGGTGGAGAGAGTTTTCTTGTTGGGAGCTCCATCTAGCAATGAAATCATACATCCTGTCCAAAACAAACCAAATACTTGGCACTGACCTTAATTAGTTTTTTCACTGAAGTAGTTTAAACACTCTTGTTGCCTTTTAAATTCTAACACCCTGGGACTAAGCCCCAATCTCCTTCCCCTAGTTACAGTTCTTGTCAAATTTATGTAAAACAAATAAAATTTCATTCTCCACTAAACCAATATTGCTTTCAGTTGCTTCTTTCCAAAGGATGAACAAACTTTCAAGCATTCTTTTTACCTTGTAGCTTTGAAAGAGGACTGAAAAAGGTCTCAATTTTCACCAAATAAGCATGTAAAGTATGTGCACTGAGGCTTAACTTGGATTATTTTGTAAACCCACAATAAGCAAATCAAATTAAAAAAAAAAGATCTGATACTCTGGTTCAGATTTTTTTTGTGTTAGAATAAACACCCATGTTTACAATTCAGTCTAATCATTTAAATGGGCAGAATAGGTGAGTAACAAGGAGAGCTTCTTTAGAAAGAAGACCTGAACACAAATGGCATTTAAGTACGAAGGCTATGTATGGAAGCAGCATGAAAGGAGGCTTAAATCTGCTTCATTCCTAAGCCACAGGAAACATGATTAGGTACTTAGGATGTCAGGCAAAGAGAGGAGGAGCCATTGGGGAAATCCCCTCACTGTCCTAATAAGCAGAAATACTTGCTGTAGGGAATAGTTTACTAGACAAGCACAACATTTTGGTGCTTGGGGTGCTTGTCAAGAACTCTGATTTCATATGGTATGGGGACCCCCAGGGGTAGAAAATTCCCTTCAGCAATGTGCAGATCATTAACGCAAAGACAGATTACATGGTGGATGATACACTGAAATTTGGGAGTCTTACCTCTGACACTTTTTAACCATTTAGCCTTTCTGTGCCTCAGTTTCCTCATCTGTAAAATGGGTGGGGGCATGATTGAATGGCCATTGTTTAAAATCTATACTTCTTTAAATTCGTCTATCACTTATAAAATATGGCTGAGATACTGAGAGATGAAGTTATTTGCTCATGGCCATACAGCTAATATATGTCAGAGACATTAACGAAATCCAGGTCTTTATGACTCCCAGCTTAGCTCTCCATCCACTCTGCTACACTTACTCTTACTCACAACGTCTATGAAGGAGGTATTGCAGGAAGAGCCAGTGCCATCCCTTACACTCATCTAACTTACTTCTGGACAGATCACTGAACAAGAGCATCGTTGGTTAGCATTGGTCAAGGCTTCTTTCTCTAAAACCAGCAACCCCCTTTTCTTTTCTTTTTTAAAGTTCACTGTGATTACTATGATTGTAGCTTTTAGCCAAGTTTTGACCCAGAAATGGATCTTAGCTCCTGGTTCTCTCCTCTCCTGGTTCCATCCACTACCTCCCCATCTTGCCATGTCCTGATAAAATCAGTTTGGGGACAACAGCCCCTCACTTTTCCTGAAGCTCAGGTGGGTCTTTCTGGAGCTTCAAGACAAATGCAAAACAGAACTTCAGAAGTGAATTTCATAGGAGTTGATGAGAATCTGAAATCAGCAATGTGACAGCTGGCTCTTTAAAATAAGAAGGGAAAAAAAACCATACAGCTCATCTCGCTGATCAGTAGATGCCTATTTTTTCTTTGAAGCCTAGC
>CM053772.1:22312671-22343046 GCA_028658325.1 Potorous gilbertii
ATGTACGATGTGCCAAGCACCATGTTCAGCATGAACAGACAGAGACAAGGACCTTAGATTCTATCAGATCAAATGATCCATCAAAAAACATTTGCTAAGCTCCTACTAGGCATTGGGTTAGGTGCTAAGGCTACAGATACAAAACGGGAGAGAGTCCCTGCCCTCGGGCAGCTTACATGCTATTGAGAAGACCCAAATAGGTTCACATATAAATAAATACAGGATATATATACAAAATAAACACAAAATGATCTGGGAAAGGGGGGAAATTAACAACATGACTGGAAGGATGTCAGTCAGTCAGGCAATAAACAGTTATTCAGTCCTTCCTCTGTGCCAGGCACTCTGCTGAATCCTGGGTGTGTAAAAAAAAAGGCAAAAGGCAATCCCTACTTCCAAGGCATTCACAGTCTAACTGGGGAGATAACGTGGTGACAACAATGTACAGACAAGTTATAGACAGGATAAATTAACAATCAAGAGAGGATTAGAAGGGCTGGGGAGGAGATCTGTGCAAGTATGAGAGGCAGCCTAGAAAGTCAGAAGATAAAAGATGGAAACAACTGGTGGGGGGAAGTGGTATAGACTCAGAATACTGCCCTATCGATATGGAAAACTAGGCTGTGAAAGTCCTGAAATGTCAAACAAAGGTGTTTTATTCTCTCCTGGAGGCAATAGGGAGCCATGGCTATGATGAAAAGTACTTGAAAAATTCCAAAGTCCTGTGTAGGCTCCAAATGATCATTTCGTGTTCTCCTACAGATCAGCAGGTAAGGCGACAAGGTCACCAGGGCCAGTTGGGGCACCGATGCTCCTGCTAGCAGGGTAGACCTGCTCTGTAGAGGGGAAGCAATCCTATAATCCTGCCAAGTTCTATTATCATTCAGCAATAATTTAAATGAGAAAAGTGTTTGTCAAAAGAACAGAACAGCCTACTCTGACTTAATGGTGGCAGGCTAATACGATGAAATTACTTTAATCATAAAGCAATTCTAAGAAAGGGTTGACATTTACTTTTTTGTCATCTTTCCCCAAAATGAAAAATGAACACAGTGAACACAGGTGGAAGGGACTGATGTTCCCCCCAGAACAGGCACTCAACATGAGGCTTTAATGGAGACGAAGGTTGGTACAACACATTTATCAAGAGGACACGGTCTGTGATGTAAAGGGGTACATTTTAATTACAATATAATGTTCTGCAGAAAAAATAAAATAGCCAAAAAAAACACTCATATGACTAAAATGCTAATGAGAAAAATAATATAATCCATCATTAAAAACAAAACACAGCACTCTGCAAGTAAGGTAGGGTGGCCCTGTCTCTTAACTACTCACCATTTCTCCTGGGCCCTGTTTAATACTGCTCTTAGAGAACCTGACTTTTGTCCCTGGTAGTACATGATAAAGATTTCATTTAATTCTCATCTAAGTGAAAATGAGAGAGGAACTTGACTGCTATAGGGCAAACTGCAAAAAGGTTAATTGAGTTTTAGATACTTATCCCTAATTGTTCAAAATTTTATCCTAATATCAATTTCTAAAATAATGCTTAGGATCCCTGAGGCCACATGGGAATGGGTTTCAGCTCTAAATTTAAATTTGTCCTTTCACCCAAAAGAGAGAAAGTGTCTCACAGACACAATTGTGGTGATTAGAACTTAACTAATTAGACAAAATAGGTTAAGTTAATCAACCACCTCTAGCAAAAGCAAAGTAGAAGGTTGGAGTGGTTTGCTGATTAGTTCTAGCAATGTCCTCATTGCCACTGAAGCCCTTGCTAAATAATTTCATTGGTGGTCCTTTATGCCCTCCCCATGAGTGGACATTGGGAGGAAATACCAGTCTCCCAAAAAGGTTAAAGTAATTTCTCCTTTCTCCTAGGTCAGCCTCACCTGATAAGATCTAACCAATGGATTGACCTGATAAGGGCTCCATGGCTCCACCAGAAGTTAGAGACTGAACTATGTAGTCATCTTGAAAGGGTACTGTGAAAATACTGTGAAAACCTAAGGCTGAAAGGTAGCAAGACTCATCAATTCATAAGCACGTGTTAAGCTGATAATTAAGACTGGCAGTACTACTACTACCACCACTACCACTACTACTACTACTACTACCACTACCACTACCACTACTAGTACTACTAATACTATCACCACCACCATTATGACAATGACGGCTGCTACTACTGCTCCTAGCTAGTTAGCTAACTAGATAAGCATTTATATGGCACTTGAATGACAACCGGAGGTGGAGGGGTAGAGAGGTGATATCATTATGTCCATTTTATACATGAGGAACCTAAAGGAATCAGTCAGTTAAGTCAGTTTACATTTATCAAGTTCATACTATGCACCAGGCACTGTGCTAAGTAAGCCCTGGGGATACAAAGAAAGGCAAAAGGGAAGTCCACGTTCTCAAGGAGCTCATAATCTAACAGGCAAAAAACTATGTAGAGTCAGACAAAAGGAGATTAAATGATGTCCTTCCTTCCTTCCTCCCTCCCTCCCTCCTTCCTTCCTTCCTTCCCTCCTTCCTTCCTTCCTTCCTTCTTTCCTTCCCTCCCTCCTTCCTTCCTTCCTTCCCTCCTTCCTTCCTCCCTCCCTCCCTCCTTCCTTCCTTCCCTCCTTCCCTCCTTCCTTCCTTCCTTCCCTCCTTCCTTCCTTCCCTCCTTCCCTCCTTTCTTCCTTCCTTCCTTCCTTCCTTCCTCCTTTTTCTCTCTTATTGTCAGGTCATTTACACAGTTTTCCACATGCCATCTTTGAAATAAAACATAAGAGAAATTGTTCCTATCAGTCTCTGAGTAAACAATCACAATAAAAATATGTCCCTTTACATTTTATTTGGCACTTTACCATTTTACAAAGTACTTTAAGGCAATTTATAAGGCTCTTGGCCTACCCTGAGGGCAGCAAATGTTGAAATACTCATTTCCTTAATTGAGAGACTGTTACCCAGAACAAAGTTGCACATAGTGAACTGGGGGCAAAACAGAAAAACCTATTTGGCCTTACACTCAGGTTCCCCCTCTTTTCCCTTTTGTGTGCAAGAGAAACTACTGTATCACTGCGGTATCTACTAGCAGTTTCAATCTAGAGGCTATATTCCTCCCTTATAGAAACTCAACAATGTAATAGGTTTTTTTTTCTTTCTTTCCTGCTTTGAAATATTTTGGGGCTGTTCTGAAACAGACTTTACATAAAAGCCAAATACTACCTTAGAAAATCTCCTGGACACAACAGTTAGCATTCAAAGTGACCTGGATACCATTAACAATCCAATTAGATTCATTAAGTGTTCACTGGCTACTGAGCACTGTTTAGGTACTGTGGATACAAAAACATACATGGAATGAGCCCAGGCCATCAAGAGACTTTCATTCTGGGACTCCGACTTCAGAGGCCAAATCTCCCCTCCCTTAGTTCCTTATCCCGTCCTTCTCTTGTCCCTCTATCCCCCTCTACCCTATCTTTGCAATGATTAATCAGTCAGTCAACAAACAGCTAAACCAAGAGCACAACTAGAAATAGAAAGGAATACAGAAGCTGCTGACTAGGTTAGGACCCAGAGGCAAAGAGAACCTCCAGGAATGGAGTGAGCTCCCAGATTGAAGACATTTCTAAGGCAAGGTAGAAAAGGCTCAAAGGAGATGAGGCAGCATAGAAGCCCTGGGAGGGATGAAGTCACCTTCACACTGCACATTCATCTGGTAATCGGGAACTCTGTTCTACTATTGAACAATTGACTTGCATACTGAAATGGTTTTATTTCATATATTTATATGAAATATAAATAATATAAAAAGTATGTTTATATTATATAATAAATATAAAAATATAAATAAAAATAAATATATTTAGTATTTAATTTTCAACGTGCAGTTTTCCCCCTCCAATATAATGCAAATTCTTTGAGATCACATATTTTCACTCTTTTTTCTTTGTATGACAGTTATAGCCCTTTAAACTTCATAAAGCACTTTACCTCTATTATCTCATTGGATCCTTATCACAATCCTAGGACGCAGGAGCTATTATTTATTAGCCCCCTTGTGATCAGAAAACTGAGGCTAAGAAAGTTTAAGCTATTTGTCCAAGGTCACTCCTGTAATAAGTGTTTAAGACAGGATCTGAACATGGTATTCATTATTTAGCTGCTGACATCAGGTCCTGATGCAAAATGGCTGTTGTCCTTCATTATGGAAGAGGACAGAAATGACATCATTATGCTAGAGTCAAGTGACAGCGTGACTGTGGCTGATCAGACCAATATGAGCTCAGAACGTTCTACACAGGTTGGATGCAAATGGTCTGTGTGAACATTTGGGGTGGATTCTCTAGATTTGCACATCTTGATTATCTTTCGAGCTATTTCTGCCCTGCTCATAGAGCAACAAAGCACCTTTCCTGATGTGGGCACACCATGCTGAGTGGTCCTTGTGATGCAAAATAGATGAAAGTAAATGCTTATTGGAGTGAATTCTCCAGAGGAAAATAACGTACACAGAGAAAGTGGCTCTAAATAGATACAGAATAAACACATTTTGTAGTCTTATGGAATTATGTTTATTTACAGTATTACAGAATGATGAGGTGGATGCAATGCTAGAACTGGGATTATCTAGACAATCCTCACGCAAGAAGGAACATGAGCCCACACTTGAGGGGAGGGGGGCTATGGATTCCAAGAAAGGGAACTGAAGAGGGAAATTCCAGGCATTTATAATGAAAAGAGTCAGTCAACAAGCAATTATGAAACATTTATAATGTGCCATGTACTCAGTACACAAAGAAAGGCAAAGAGAAGGGCTCTGCCCTTGAGGTAGTCACTTTCTCATGGGGGAGACAACACAAATCTCTGTACCTACAAGATAGATCCAGATTAAGTGGAGAAGGGATTGGTTTGGGTGAAGTCTCTTCCAGAAAGTGGAGTGTGAGCTGGGTCTTGAAGGAAGCCAGGGAAGGTGGGAAAATGGAGATCATTCCAAGCATGGAGGACAGCCAGTGCAAAAACTGGAGTCTGGAGGTGGTGGGTCCTCTGCGCAGAACAACAGGCAGTCATGTGGCAGGATCAGAAAGCTGGGAGATGGGGAGCGAAATCGAAGCAGATCAGAGAGAGTAGAAGTTGTGTGAAGGCCTTTAGATGAGCCTCCTTTAGTCGGTGTTTTATATTTGATCCTGGAAGTAACGGGGAGCCACTAGGGTTTGTTGACTAGGGATGGACGGGTGGGTAACGTGACATTTAGATGGCCTTTTTAGGAAAATCATTTTGGTAGCTGAGTGGAACATGGACTGGAAGCTGGGAGAAGGCTGAGTCAAAGAGACCAGTGAGAAGGAGTTTGCAATACTTCAGGCAATGAAGACCTGCGCAGAAGTGGTGGACATATTAGTGGAGAGGAGAGAACATGGAGCAGAGATGCTGTAGAAGGAAAAACAACAAGACGACAACAAATTGGATATATAGGGGCTGACTGGAAGGATGGTGGTGGTTTCCATTTTTTGGGAAGAGAAGACGGCTTGGGAGAACTCAGGATAACTAATATCACTGATCAAATTCCCCAGAAGCTACTTTCAAAGAACCCTCTTTGGTCTTGTAATTAGCTTGTTAAATCAAATCTAGTCACAGGAAAGGATTACAAATGTCATTTTTCTCTGCGTTTCCATTCACAGGAAGAAGAGAATTGACTTAGTAAGCTGAGTATCCAGTATCACTGTAATTTTCATGGGGTCGTGAATTCACAGCAGGAAGAGTGAAAACAAAAAGTCCTAGATCTAGAAGACACCTCAGAGGTCATATCTTTCAACCTGCTTATTTAACAGATGAGGAAACTGAGACCCAGAAAGAAAATGAGACTTGCCCAAGGCCACACAGGCAGGCTTTGAACTTCTTTTCTCTGACTTGAAATCTAGCTCTCTCTACATTCCATGGTGCCTCTCTAACCCTCTTTTAAGCCCATCTGAAAGATCGCTAAAATATACTGGCAACAAAAACAAAATAATGTGACTATTGACAGAAAGAATATGAAGGTTTGGGAGGTGGGAGATTGATGTGTATTTCTTTGTAGAAAATTTCCGTGTCCTCGAGGTGCCGAAAGTGATACAAATTCTTACAATTTCTATAAGAGCTACGGATCTTCCCCTGTCTGTGGCCCTTTCTCCTTGATCCCAACTCTTATAATCATAGGGATGTGGAAACTAATGAATTAACTGCCCTATAGCACCTCAGTTCCTGAGGGCCCATCGGCCTGTCAGTGATAACTTGCAGAGGTGGCAAGTATCTTTGGAATGACTGCACATAGATCTGAAATTGTCACAAAACCCTAAGGCTTCCAGCCAGTCATGGCTAAGTATTGGCTCTTACTTCCTTTCTGCCCTCTCATGCAATGCCTCCTTGAGATCCGGGGGGCTGATCCTAGACTCTCAAGGGTTGTCCCAGAAGGGTGCCTACCACATGGGAAAGGCTACATGGACTTTTCCCTTAGTCTTCCTGCTCTGTGACAACAGCTTGCCAGTAGATCTAATTCACCAGCTATGTATGTTCTGGGCCCAGTGACAAACTGTCTGGTGTTGAGCTCACTTAGCTCGGCTCTGGGAGGGCTCAGGATTTGACCAACCTCTGATGTAACCACTGTCTAAGACCGCCTAGTGTGATGGGCTCAGCTTGGACACCACCAAGTCCAGCCCTCTCCTTTTACAGATGAGGAAACTGAGGCACAGAGAGGGGAAGCAATCTGCCCACAGTGACATAGCTAGTCACCATCTGAGGCAGGATGTGAACCCAGGTCTCCTCCCTGACTTTAAATCTATCTAGTATGCCAGCCTTCCTCTCTAGTCAGTCAATAAACATCTATTAAGTGCCTACTATGTTCCAGGGACTTTTTTTTTTTTTTGGCAATCTAAAGGCAGACAAAGAAAAGCAAAACACAGTCCCTTCCCCAAAGGAGCTCATAGTCTGAAAGAAACACAACATACAGACAGACAAATGAAAAAAAAAAAAACAAACTATATACAGGATACAGTCATAAAGAGGTTGTATCACCCTTCAACAGGAAGCTATTTCCACAGGGATAGAGTTATAGAAGCCAGAACTTTTAAAATGTTCCTTGCATTATATATATATATATATATATATATTTTTTTTTTTTCTTTACTCTGACAGTCACCACTTCCTGGTCTTTATTCCAAAGGAAAAGAAAAGAACAGGTTTGCTCTTGGCCCAGAGTATTCTGTTAGATTCGGATGGCTCTCCAGGGAAGAGTTCTATGAACCCAAAGGTCATCAGACTATAACTGGCTTTCAAAAGGAGCTGGGGAGATGTGAAAGACCCACATTCCTGCCTTGGTTATAAACATCAGCTACCTACAAGCCCCCATCTTTGGTGCTCCATTTTGGCATCCAGAAAATCGCACAGCTACCTCCCTGATTACGGACAGTAAAGAGGAGAAGACAAATGAGTTGTGGAAGGGCACGGTGACCTGGGATCGCGGCCAGATTTAGGTCCTGAAGGGTCTTTAGAAGTCATCCAGTCCAACCCACTCATTTTACAAACACTTTTTCCTTCTTCTCCACCTTCTCCCCCTCCTTCTTTCTTCTTTTCCTCTTTCTCTATCTCTTCCTCTCCCCCTAATTCTCCTTCTCCTCCTTTCCTTTTCCTCATTTTCCCTCCCCTCCTCCTCCCTCCCCAAGTCTTCCTCTTTCTCCTCCTCCTTCATTAGTGTTTTACAGGACTTGAAGGTTTAAGGTTTGTAATTTAAACACATTACCTCACTGAATACTCCCCATCACCATGTAAGGTAGGAGCGATTACTAACTTCAGTGGACTGGGATGGGTCACATGCTACAAAGTGCCTACGATGAGGCTGGAATTCAGGTTCTGTGATCCTAAAACCATGGTTTATTCTATGAAATGAAAGTAGAGTGTGACAGACAACATCTGTGGTCAGACAATGTTTTTATTTTTGTCTTTGGCCAAGGCTTAGCTTCCTGACCGGTGATTTCATTGGTAGTCAGGCGGCCCATTAACAGAAGGCTGGGTCTGGAATCAGGAAGACCTGAGTTCAAACCCCGCTTCAGATACTCACTCGTAGTGTGACCAAGGACATGTCACTTAGCCTCTGTTCTCCTCAGTTTCCTAAACTAAAAGATAACAATAGCATCTTCCTGGCAGGGTGCTGTGTGGATCAAATGGGAGAATATTTGTAAGGTACTTAGTATGGTGTCTGCATACAGTAGGTGCTCTATAAATGCTAGCTGTTATTGTTGCATGGGACACGGAGAGCATAAGTGATTTGTCCAAGATCACAAAGCCTGTATGTGTCTGAGGTTTTGACTCAGACTCAGATCTCTTAGACTCTGCAGCCCGGGCCTCCCTTTACAAATACTTGTTGAATCGAATTGTATTGAAATAAGATTTTTTTTCCCAACAAAAACAAGGCTGTGTATGTACTTATTAAAACCAATTCAATGGGATAGAGGAGAAACAGGACCCACCTGGGTACTGGTTGACCCATTTCTTAGTGTGACTGACTATTTGAAAATCCCCAAGATCACATCCAGGTGTTGCATTTTGCCCTTCTAATAATCTCTGATCCTACATGGACTTTTCCCTTAGTCTTCCTGCTCTGTGAGGACAGCTTGCCAGTAGATCTAATTCACCAGCTATGTATGTTCTTTGTTTATGGATTGCAGAATCAAAGCCCTGATGATGAAACCATATATTGGCCACAGAATACAAAAGAACTTGACCATGCTTAAATCAATAGTAGTAAACATTAGAATCAGCTGGCTTTCAAGGATTGCTTAGTGCCTATGAATAGATAGGGGGTTGCTATTGTTTCATAAGAAACTTAGTTATTTTGAAGTAATTTTGTTTTTTAGAAAAGATTCAACAAATGGTCACATGTGAGCCCATGTGAAATACCTTTTGAGGACAGACAGCAAATATGTCTTAATTCTTTTGGCATATATGTTTAATCTGGGGGTGGTGGAGAGATGAGGAACTGAGGCAAATAGGGTTAACTTGTCCAGGGTCACACACTAGTAAGTCACTGGGGCTGTATTTGAACTCAGGAAGATGAGCCTTCCTGACTTTGGGCTGGGTGCTCTGTGCACTACGGCTCCAGCTAGCTGCCCAAGCGCAATCAATATTATCTATTATTGTTCCTAACAATCATGTGTGCATTCAGCGCTTCCCATGTATAGAGAACTCTTTTGTTTCAGGAGAAAGATCTCAATGTTGGAGAAAACAACAGTGTTAGAAAACTGCGCTGCTTTAATGTCATGGTACATTGCAGTACAATATTCATCTCTTAAAACAAGCTAAACTGTGAGTGGAAGAGCATTTTGCATTTGCGAATCAAAATCAATATTTCATATTTAGATTCTGATGCACATATGAAAAGTGGAAAAAATGATTATTCATAGAGTCAGTACAGTGGGTAACAGAGGGAGGACCAGTAAATAAATCAGAGAAGGGCAAAGCCAGATTGCACTTACATTAATAGGAGAAAAGTTCCAGCCATCATTTAAAATGAAGCTTCATCTTTGCCATAAGACTCATTTTATACTTAATGCTTCTCCAACTCAATACAGCTTTGAAACACTTTCCTGGGAGTGTCTCACTCTAATTACATAGTAATAGATCCAAACTTCGGAGCTAAAATCCAACATTTTGACTTCAAATAGCTACAAGCTGATCTGTTGCTACTGTGATGTAGACTCTCTGACTTGGCCATAGAGTTAAAAAAGCAATGTATAGTTAAGAACATTCAATATAAACAAATAACTTTGTGTGTAAATCTATGGTTCTATTCACACTAGTATGCTTGAAGCAGGGATTGCTATATTTCTTAAAATGTTTCATTATGTTTTAAACTTGAATGATCACCTGAGAGGCAGTGTAGTACAGGGGCCAGAGAGGTGGTATCAGAACTACAGAGACCTGGGTTCAAATCTTGGTAATGGCATACATTGGCTATGACTTTAGGAAAGTTATTTGACAACTCACTATTCCAGGCAATTCTCAAAGAATGTGGGCCATTAGGTGGCACCATAGTGCACAGAGCACTGGGTCTGGAGTCCAGGAAGACTCATCTTCATGAGTTCAAATCTGGCCTCAGACACTTTCTAGCTCTGTGACCCTGAGCAAGGTTTGTTTACACCATCTACATTCATTCATCTATATTTTCAATTCAGAATCCTGGGATTTATGTTCATGCCTGTCTCCTCTTCATTTAGATTGTAAGCTTTTCTAGGGCAGGTGCCATGATTTCTGTTTATTTCATAACTTCCTGATATACTGCTTTTCATATAACAGGGATAGCTAGTTGGTGCAATGGATAGAATGCTGAGTTTGAATCTCGCTTTAGACACTTCCTGGCCGTGTAACGGGGCAAGTCAATTAGCTACATTATGCTTTAGTTTTCTCAACTGTAAAAACCTTCCTAGAGTTGTTCTAAAGATCACAGGAGGTTATGTTTGTAAAGCGCTCTGCAAACCTTTAAGTGTCATGTAAAAAAATAGCTATTGGTGTTGTCATTTTCCAAATTAAATTCTCTGCATCCCTGAGAATCAGGTGCAAGATTCTTCCATATTATGGGGATATTCCCCCCATGGCTTCAGTGTGGTCTAAGAACTATAGAGACACCAGATCCTGACATCCCCAGCACCAACCAGTCATCACCCAGCCCTTCACTGTCTTACAAAATCTGCCCTCCCACTCAGGCCTTCTGCTCATAAATTCTGTCTTGCAGCTATCTAATAGCCCTTAAAAAATTAGTTCTCTGCTTAAAAGATTTTTAAAATGCTAGGATAATAAGTCTATCATTTTTAGTATCTGACTCATTTCATGTAAACAAGCTAGGCCCAGTCACAAGTGACCCATCAGTCCACGTAGGAGAGCAGATTAATTACCCCTTGACATAAGTTTCATATTTATGCACTGAATTGTCTCTAATGAGGTCTTTACCATGCAACCATATTTCAAGCAATTGTCAACTTAAGTAAACACATTTTAATTACTGCCATTTCTTTATTATTTATTCTCTAACCTACAATACACCTGTCAGACAGAACTCCTCTTGTTTAACTGACTGTCATCTATTTCTGCTTTCCCCAAAGACAGGTATAACCCCCTTTATTACTCTATCAACTAATTAAAATAAGCAAGGCACAGCCAGAGTATCTGGGGACTCCTGGATGGCTGAACTGGCTGTCCACCCCAACAGGTTTAGAGAGCACTTGGAAAGCATGTTCCACAGTTAGGACTGTGCATCTGTCGGCCGCAATGAGGGTATGAGAAGGTTGCTGCTAATCCAGTGACAACTGCTATCTGTGCTGTCATTTTGAAAACTATCCAAGAAGATGGAAATCAATGTAACTGCAAGTTATCAACCTGAAATTTCATTCAGTTATTCAATTCAGAACTGCCAAATGAGAATAACTTTCATTTATCCCAGCACCAATAAACAGATACTCAAATAAAAGAGCACAGATTAATTTCAAAATTTGAATTTCTAATCCTCCAAATAAGAAAAGCATTAAGGCCAAATTTCTCTAGCTAAAGATTTGTTAATATCTGCAAACGACCATTGACTCATGCTATTGACTGCTCAGCATGGAGAATAAAATGGAAGAATGAAGAAGATGGATGAAATACTCAACAACTATTAAGTCCCTAATGCATACAGACCACTGTGCTTGATACTGGGATAGGGACAAAATTCAAAAACAACTCCGCCTTTATCTTCTAATAGAGATAAGAGACAAATACACAGATAAGTATCATGATGATAAGTGTATCTCGAAAGGCTGTGATGCAATGGTTAGTGGGTCTTCACTGGACTTATGAAAATCTATGTTAAAATCATGCCTGTGACACATACTAGTTATGTGAACTAGAGATAGTTATATATCCTCTCAGGGCCCCACAAGCAATCCTTTAAGAGTAGACAATACTGACTAATCTGTATGGCAGTAGGGAGAGTCTCCAGGGGAATTCCCTATACCAGGGAATTCACAGATCTAGGCTAAAAAACGGTGGATCTTACAAGTTCTCCATGATGTCATAGAGTCTGTATATTTTTGTGTTGGGGGCATAGGAAGTGTTGTTATTAGCAATAGGGATCAAGAAAAACTATAAAGATATAATGGTTTGCTGTTTTTCAGTTGTGTCAGACTATTGGTGACCCCATGGACCATAGCACTCACTCCCTTCTATCCTTTATTTTCTCTCCAAGTCAGTCCAAACTCGTGTTCATTGTTTCCATGACACTCTT
The DNA here is from genome assembly GCA_028658325.1 of Potorous gilbertii. Taxonomy (NCBI): domain Eukaryota; kingdom Metazoa; phylum Chordata; class Mammalia; order Diprotodontia; family Potoroidae; genus Potorous; species Potorous gilbertii. The sequence goes on from CM053772.1 coordinate 22,324,949, forward strand.
TCTACTTCTTGTCTTCTGCCGTCCCCTTTTCCTTTGGCCTTCAGTCTTTCCCAACGTCAGGGTCTTTCCCAGTGAGTCCTACCTTCTCATTATGTGGCCAAAATATTTAGGTTTCAGCTTCAGCACATGACCTTCCAGTGGAAAGCATGACAATTTCTTTAAGCACTGAGTGATCTGACCTCTTTGCTGTGAGAGAGCCTCTCAAAAATCTCCAGTGCCACAATTTGAAAATACCAGTTCTGTGCTGCTCAGATTTCCTTATAACCCAACTCTCTCAGCCTTCCATTGCCACTGGAAAACCATGGTTTTGACCATACAGATCTCTGTCAGCAATGTGGCAACTACAGCAGGGGAGGGCACTTCAGACACAGACAACTCCAGAAGTAATTGTTTGGAGTTAGGAAAGACAGGGTATGTTCAGAGGACAGAGAGGAAGTCATTTGGAGAGAATTCTGGAGAATGTAAAAAGGAAAAACATGAAAAAACACTAGAAAAGTAGAGTGTCCCCAGAAAATGAATGGCAGACTGAGAAGTCTGGACATTGAGAGACCAAAGAAAGCCATTGAAGACCTTTGAGGAGAAGAGCGATGTGGCCATAAGGACCTGACAGTGAAAAGAAGGACAAGAGAGGGAGAAGGGGATGGAAGGCTCGTTGTACCAGACCTGGCAGCTGCTAATGAGGCCTTCCACTGGAACAGGACATAATTCCTGGGACAACGTATTCTATTTTGAAAGGTCAATGAGTGATTTAAGACATGCTCTCACTGAGGAAAAATGATGGATGAAGATTAAAAGTATTTGAGGTGGTTGGAGGAGAACAGTTGCTCCATTACGGCAATGTGCTGATCCCCATTCCAAGTTCAAATCTTGCCCGGCATCCTTCTCATCTCATTTCTCCTTCTTTTCTGGTGGTATGCAGAGTATCCCTGTGCCAGTCTCCCATGTTGCACAGTCAAATTCAAAGTTCTTGAGAGAGACCTTGAGAGTGTCCTTGTATCACTTGTGACCACCATGTGATCACCTGCCCCATGCGAGTTCTCCATAAAATAGTCTTTTTGGCAAGTGTATTTTCTGCATTCAAACAACATGGTCAGCCCATTAGAGTTGTGCTCTGAAGCACAGTTCTCTCTCAAGTACTTTTAATTTGATTGTGCACCATGGGAGACACTGCTCAGCATGGCATGCCCACATCAGAAAGGGTGCTGTGCTGTATGAGCAAAGCAAAATGGAGACAGCACAAAGTAAACATAGGATGTGCAAATTTGGAGTACCCACTCCAAATATTCATGTGGACCATCTGTGCCCAACCTGTGGTAGAGCTTATACTGGTCTGATCAGTCAGTCAGACACACTGAAATTTCACTTTATAATGGGGATGTTATTTCAGTCCTCTTCGAGAACAAAGGACAACACCCAATCAGAGTACCCCAAGGATCTAAAGACTCTACTTCTCTCTTGGGACCCCTCGTGCCCATTCTTTTCCCTGGGATTCAGCCTTTGGGCTCCTGGATGGTCAGAGAGGGAGATATCTTCTTGATACACAATCCCCTTTATCTCATTTGTTCTTTTATATCCTTAATATTGTAGATTCCTGTACCTTCCCACCTTGGCCAGAGCTCAAATCCAAATAACTTCCCCAGCCTGTAACTGGTAAGCTAGTTTACCTAACGATTAAATAGTTCATTACTATGAAAGGCCTCACATAATGCCTGAGGAACATTAAGTTAATGCTTAATTAATGCTGCCTTAATTTGAGCTCATCTGTTTTACAAGGTGCAACCGCAAACAGGAACCAAAGAAAAGAAAACACCCAACTATGGGTGGCTGTATTTTACCTTGAGATGTCCTCAATTTGCAAACTCCATTTTTTTAAAAAGAAGTATTTCCCAGAAAGAATATGAACAAATGTTTCCATCTTTAAAAACGGTTCATGTGATCTCCTGGGCCTAGGCTTAGCTTGGGGGCAAATCTTTAAGAATTATAAAAGTAAAAAAGGAAATAGATATCCAATGATTTCAATCCAATGAGTTAAAACATAGAAAAGAAAGCTGCTTAAGATATGGTTCTCAAATTTAGTTCCCGGTTAAAGTTAGGGGGGAATAAAAAGCAAGAAATTTAAATTGTTTATTCCTGGAGTGTTATTATATTTAGAAGGTTTTTTCTTTGTTTCTAGGTATATTATGCATAGATTTTTCTCAATCAATCAATCACCAAGCATTTATTAAACACCAACTTTATGTCAGATAGAATGATAGAGGGCAAAGAGGGCTGGTTTTGGAATCAAAAGACCTGTGTTCAAATTTTACCTCTGCTTTAACTACAGGTGTAACTTTGGAGCAAATCACTTAATAATAATAGCTAGTATTTACAGGATTCTTTAAGGTTTGTGAAAACTTTCTTTACAAGTATTAATTATCTTAATTAATTAATTACTTATCTTCCTCACAACTGCCCTGGGAGGTGGCCTTGCCCAGTCATTTTTAGTCTTGTCTAACACTTCATGACACCACTTGGGGTGTTCTTGGTAAAGATACTGGAATGTTTCACAATTTCCTTCTCAAGCTCACTTCACAGATGAGGAACCTGAGGCAAGCAGGGTGAAGTGACTTGCCCAGAGTCACGTGGCTAGTAAGTGTCTGAGGCCAGATTTGAACTTAGAAAAATAAGTCTTCCTGACTCCAGGCCCAGCACTCCATCCACTGTGTCACCTAGCTGTTCGGTGGGAGGTAGGGCTGTTATCATCCTCCTTTTATAGACGAGGAAACTGTGGCCAACAGAGGTGAAATGACTTTTCCAGGGTCATACAACTAGTAAGTATCTGAAGCAGAATACGACTTCAGGTCTTCCTGACTCCAACTCCAGCTCTCTATGCATTGTGCCCCCAGCTAACATTAGTTTCCTCATCTGTAAAATAAAAGGGTGGTCTTGACCCCACAGAGCATCTCAACCTACAGTTTAAGAAGTGTTAATGGGGTCAGGAGTGAGAAAAGTTTCAGTAGTCCTGGTTTACATGACTTGTAAGGTCCCCCTACTCTAGACTTCTGACACCCATAGCCTAAGCCTTGGCTCAGTTCCGCCACCTGCCTTCACATCATTGCTTTCATATCTTTCTTTCCTTGTGCCAGTTTTATTCCTTGACCAAACCCAGTAGGCAGAATGGTGGATGATAAGATGGTCCTTGCTATCTGGACCTTGTCCCTCTGTTTAATAGATGTTTACCTCCATCAGAAATTTAAAAAAATCATATTTCCCTCCAACAGCTTCTGACGCCTATTGGGAAAGTACCTCTCCATCCGGGGTCAAGAGGAACAAGGGCAGATACTGTACAGAGGCATGGGAGGAGAGGACAAGAGCATGAATCCTCCCGATTCCTCATGTGGCATGTGAGGGAGCAAAGAGAAGGAAGAGAAATTTATTTAAAAGTCAACTGTTCTGCATTGAAATATGAAGATGTTGCTAAAAATATTTAAATTACACTGTGCACGAGATAAGCACAGTGAAGCATTCATTATAACCAAGGATTTTTTTTTATTAGGATGCAAAAGAAAGATTAAATTCCATTTATATGATGCTTGAACAACTGAGCATATTCTCAGCAAATCACGGTCCTTTCCCAGTCTTTCAGAACAAGGACCAAGACTAACATTGGTGACAACTCTCGGGGCCCCCAAACACACGCAGTTAATCGGGGTAAAGCTGAAACTTTTATTGCTTTCCTAACAGACATATGGTGCTGAGGCTGCTCCCCTAATTTGCTATAAGCCGAAAGAAAACTAATCAAATGTGCTGGCAAATGCCTAACACAAAATACAGTAACCCTCCCACTCTAAATGATTCCTATGAATAATTTCCAAGTACAAAGGAAAAAAGGTATTCTGTGGCTCAGCTAAGAGGCAGAAGGGGTTTATGCTGTTATGCTGAGTCCTTCCTTACAACAGACAGGAGTGTAGGGTCAGATGGGACCATACAGAGACAGCCCAGAATTCCAAGGAAAGGATGCTGAAATGTTCCCTGAAGGCAATGGGGAACCACCGAAGATTTGTAAAATGATGGGCAGCATGACCATATTTATGAAAAAGAGAGATAATTCTGGCAACAAACAAAAATGGGGAAAACAGAGAGGAGAGTGGGGGGCAGGATGACCCCTATGGAGATTACTGGGATCATTCATGCCTCAGGTGTTCTATACCTGTGTTAAAGTGGGGTCCAGGGCCAAGGAACCAGAGATCAGCCGCTGGGAGGAGTCTCAAAGACCATCTACTTGCTTATTTTACAAATGAGCTGGGTGGTGCAGTGGATAGTGTGAAGGGCCTGCCACCAGCAAGACCTGAATTCAAATCTAGCCTCAGGTACTCACTAGTTGTGACACTCTGGCAAATCACTTAACTAGTTTGCCTCATTTTCCTCACCAGTAAATTGAGCTGCAGAACAAAATGGCAAACGACTCTGGTATCTCTGTGGAGAAAAATCCAACTAGGATCACAACTGAAAAATACTAAATAGCAACAACCGTTTGCCTGAATCAAGCCCTCTTTTATCGAAGAAACTGTTTCTTATTGATGAGTCATGTAATGAATGGATTACTTTTTTAAAGAGTTGAAAGTAGCTTTTGAGAAACTGTACAAGACCTTCACAGAATCACACAATATCAGAACTGGAAGTAATAAGCTCATACTCCAAGTTCATTGTGGACAAGAGGTTCAATATACTCCATCCCCAAATACTATGTCCCTCTCCCCTACCCCAATCTCAGCTTGCCCCTAATTTCTTTTGATGAAGTTGCAACTGCAACAACAACAGACAGCATTCATGTGTCTGGATACATGCCGTATGGCACAGTGAGTTGTTAACAAGTGCTTTGTCACAAGCTTTAAAACCAGCAATTTCCCAGGGAATCTGCCCTGGTATCTCCAGTGGGGAGGATGCTCTTAACTCTGTTCAATCTCATGTGAAGGCACATCGGTTCTTTTCCTACGCACTGATCATGAATTATTTTGAAGGTAGCTATTTCTGTGTGCCATAACCCTCTAATGGACCATAAACTCTAAGAGGGCAAGAGATTCTTTCTTAATTAAATTATGTATCTCCCTAATGCTTAGCACATACTCCAAAAATAATTAAATAATAACTGAAAGAAGGAATGAATGAATGAATGGATGTTTGGTTCAGTGGAAAGGGTGCTTATTAGATTTGGACACAGGGGATTTGGGTTCCAAATCTGGCACCAACACAAAATCTGACTCTGGAGGAGAGGGTGAGGCTAAGGACTGACTCTGTCCTGCTCTGCCTCACTTAAACCCAATCCACTCTGCAGGACTCCGCCTCACTTAGATCCAATTCACAGGCAAGTCAAGACATCACCCTCAGGACATCATTGGTTATCTTTGAGAAGGAAGAAGAATAACAACCTTGAGAGAAACTAGATGATCTCCAAAGTCTTATTACTGAAGAGTGAAAGTGCCTCAACGGATAGTGGGGGTGGGGAGGAAGTCAGGAGTTAGTATCACCCAAAAATGGTTAATCAGATTGGGAATAAAAAATTAATGGAATATTCCAATGATAATTAAAATGAACTCAATGTTCCTAAAAAACAGGGTATAGTTTCTCAAATAAATATTTCGAGATTTGGGGTCATATATTTGAAATAGATGAAAGCTAGCAGAGAAACATGAGTCAAGGCCTACAAATTAAGGTTTTTAAATTTTAAATATTAGCCAATAAAGTGAGCTATAAACTATTCTCATTAATGAGAAAGGGCAGCATGAATATTCGGCACTATACATCCATCAGTTTTATACCACCACCTTTCCAGCTGGAAATATTAGGACATATTTAGTAAATTACAAAGTTGATTTTGTTAGAAAACATCCAGATGACTATAGGACCCAATAAATCAGAATTCATGCTAAGAAGTGAGGATACCTTGGCACTGGCCCATCTGTCTGTTTTGTTTGTATTTGAGTTGGATAACAAAGTTATTTATGTACTACGTAGGTGGAATCAAAATATATATATTTTGGGAAACAGCAATAAAGTCTGCAGAAGATACAACAAACTCAAACAGATTTTAAAGTAGTTGAAATGTGTTAAAACCATATATTGAATTCTAAATAAGTTAGGAGAGAAGAAAATACAACCCCACAAGGCTATATATTAGAACTAAATTCTCCCTTTTCCCATGAAGTAGGTACTTGATATAGCTATATTATACATTAGCTTCCAAAACCTGCCTTGGGGCGAATGGTACTTGCAGAATGTGAGATACTTTCTTTTACCTTTTATGTGCTCACAGCAGTAATTGAGTCACCAGAAATCTAATGGTGTGCAGGATCTAAAGCATTCCTCCAAATACTCCACTTTATTTCCTAAAAATGTCTAAGTTTTTAAAGGTTTTGCATCATCCACATTGCCTTGATTTTCTGTAATGCAATGGGCCCTTTCCTAGCTCTATCAGGCATGTTTTGTTTTCTATGACTACTATGTCCAGAGATGGCAGGTTAACCCATAATAACAGTTTCTTTTTCTTTTGGTAGAAAAGCTCATTTAAATGTTGCCAGTCTCACCCTTTGTATGGGTTTGTTCATCTTAAATCACAGGATGAGGCCCCAAGAATAGATTTCCTTTATGTATACATGCACATATAGAAAGAAAATATATACACATGCACAGATATACATAAATACACATAAATGTGTCTGTATAGATACCTGTGTGTATATCTATATACATATTTATATACTAATTTACCACTGAGTTCTCAACTCTTATTTTCAGACTGTCTTTCCCATCAGTTCTTACTTTTGGTTGGGTAGAACAGTGGTGAGTGGATAAAGCACCAGTGTAGGAGTCATAAGGACTTGAGTTCAAATCTCAACTCAGGCACTTGACATTCACTAGATGTGTGACCTTGGGCAAGTCACTTAACCCCAAATGCCTCAACCTTGGTCATCTCCAGTCATCCTGATGAATATCTGGTCACTGGATTCAGATGACTCTGGAGGAGAAGTAAGGCTGGTGACCTGCACAGCCCTCCCTCACTCAAAACAAAGTCAAGTGCAAGTCATGTCATTATTTCTCTGATGGCACTTTTGATTACACAAAGGTGACTGACCAACTAGAGGGTTGTAGAGGCTGCAAGCTTATTTTTGTTCCCTCCCACGAGGCTGTAGTTGTGGCTCTTTTCAGAATCTTGTCTTCTGGGAGGGGATCCTGAAACACACACACACACAAATGTGTGCATGCCCACACACACATGTATGTGTATATGTATAGAATGTGTGTATATACACAGAATTGTACATTCACATATATGTGCACGTATAATGACAAATGATTAATAATGTTTGGGGAGACTCAAATTTCCCCCTTTTCTGTATTCTCATTTCAAGACCTCAGTCTCTGAAGGTTGAGCTAATCTTCTCCATCTGACCACACTCAAGTTTACAAGGACTCTCCACTCCAAGGTGAGTTCCATTCAGTCAAGCTTGGATGGAGACAGACCCTAAACTGCTCCAGGCTGGGGGTGGTCTGGGTATAGAGAAAGTCTCTCTGTCGTAGGGTGACATGAAGCCACTCTCAGACCCTCTTTGGAGTAAGTCCACTTCTCTTTGTCAAGTCTCTCTCTCATTAACTAGTAGCCAATCCAATCAGAGTTGGTGGCCATCCTTTTGAATACTACTGCTCCAAAAGAACATATAAGCCTTGAGCTGGCTGCCAAGACTGTCTCAGGTCTAAGAGAGAGCTGGCCAAATGACCACCCTTTCATTGTAATGCTGGCATTATTAATAACATGATTCAATTACCCAGAAATTATGCCTCCTGAACATTTTTAATCACCACAACATGAACTTATTATTGTAGATGAATATATATGTATAATATAAAGCTACATCTATCTATGTATGTTTGTTTATGCAAATGCACTTATGCATGTAGGCAATCATATACATATACAAATATATACATATACGCCCATGTACAGACACATAGATGTATATGAATAAACATATTAGTATATATGTATACAGGTATATGTGCATTTTCTTCAGATTTTTATAGATATAGATAGATAGATAGATATAGAGAGAACTGAGAGGGAGAGGGAGAAGGAAAAGGAAAAGGAGAGAGAGAAGGAGAGGAAGAGGTGAGTGGGGGGAGATCTGGGGGGAGGAGGGGAGTGCGGGGAGAAGGAGAGAGGAATGGTCCCAAGCCACATTGTGTAGATGAAAGAGTTGATGTTATCATCCAAACAAATCCAGCAAACATTTTTAAGGCAACTACTATGTGTCAGGTACTATGCTGGGCTCTGGGGAGAAGAGAACATGTAAAACAGCCGCTGAGTTAGAGGAGCTCATGTATCAAGAGCTAAACCAATCCCCAAGAGGCAGCTGGTAAATTTTCCTTGTCAGGACCAAGCAGAGAAGTGAGATGGGGCAAAGTGAGAACCAAGTATGAATCTGAGCAGAACAAACTACACTTCTCAGAGCTAGGGCTGAGGAAGGAGAACAAATTGCTGGATGGGCCAATCTATGACTTCCTCGTCCCCTTTCTACCTCCTCCACATTCTTTAACAAACCCCGAAGAAATGGATTCCTGTGTATTTTCCCCTACAGAAAGATTGGCATCTATGGAAGCCCTAAAAGTAGGGAAAGTTCCTTGGCTAAACTCCTGATTGTGGTGCCACTGGCCCAACATCTGGGAACCAAAGAAAGAACCAAAAAAAACCCAGGGCAGTGTATAGAAAGTTGATTGTATCCCCAGAGTACCTCACAAGGGTGAATGCTGAGAAGAGAAAGGGTGTAAACATGGTACTATCTCCTCTTCCTGAGGGAGGTGGGCAGAGCGGTGGCAGTAACCAACCTGAAGATTTACCAGGAAAGGTTCTGAGACTTTCCAGTAACTTATACTAGTTTGGAGAGGAGCTGGGGTGGGGAGGGGGTTCTAGTCTAATAAGAAGGTAAGAAAACAACCATACTTGTCTTTTTTATAGTAAAATCCTGCAGCCATCCTCCATACAATTTGATCCTCTCCTTGACTAAACATTGGACTGGGTTTCCTCTTTTGTCTTGGTGCTATGTTGCCAATCACTGGTTGGAAGACAGTTGAACAATGAAACCCAGAGAAATATTCCAGTAGGCAGGTGTAAAGTCCATTCCCCCTTGGATAGTAAATTACTTTTTCCTTGCAAGTCACTTACTTAGTATGCTAGAAGGAAGTAATTTACTTCATTTGGCTATATAATAGGAACTGAAAGAATCAAAAAGAGAGGAATCTCCCCTGTGTAACTATAATCCACCTCTATATACTTGGGTTTAAGTTTTATTTCTTTTGAGAAAGGTCTTTATTCCCTCATGGAAAATGGAAAGGGGCTGATTCCCTCTATTTTGTATGCTGTCCAAAGTTTTACATAACAAAAGCATGAGAAGGTATCAAAGAGCGTCTTCAGGGACAACTTGCAGACCACTTTTCAGGGGTTCATCCACCTTTAGTGTTTACCTTTTCACCCGACTCTCACTTGTGGTTCCAAGAAGCTGTAGCATGTGTAGTGGCCACACTCTGGTAAAACTGTCTAGGCAAAGGGCAAACCAAATTGAGGGTAACTGATAAGCCTCAAACTTGTTGGTTATGTAGAGAGATGTCTACCTGAAGATATAAAGATATCCCCACACAGAATGGGCAGATGAGAACACTGTACCAGAAGCCATAAAGGCAGCTGAAGCAAGTGCTGTACAGAATTTTCAGAAGTTCCTTAATTATAATTTTGGTCACTCGTGTAGTTTCATAAATTAGAGGAATTCCTGGTGTAGAAACTCCTTTCACTGATATAGATTAGTAACTGTTTTTTTTTTTAAATTTTACCACCCTAGGGAACCTCTGGGGGCACTGAGAAATGGACATATATATGCTCACACAGTATGCCCCAGAAAGAGGACTTAAATCCAAGTCTTCTGATTCTAAGGCTGGTCTTCTATCCACCAAACCATATTTTTAAAATGTATTTTAAGTTTCATCCAGCCCTTTACATATATTACCTCATTTAATTCTTAGAAGACTCAATCAATCAAAAAATATTAAGCATAATTTTAAGGAAGTGATTGTAGAACATTTATAAATAAATAAAATAAAAAAAAACACTAAGCACCCTATGAGCTAGAAGTTGTATTATGTCTATTTTACAGATGAGGAAACTGAGTCTTAGAGTTAAATGATTTTCTGAAGGCATACAGGGACAAAGGATTTGAGGTAGTATTGGAATCCAGGTCCTCCTGACTTCAATACTCCACATTTCACTTGTTATTGTTCAGTCATTTCAGTTGTGTTCCAGTCTTTATGACCCAATTTGGGGTTTCGTGGTAAAGATACTGAAGTAGTTTGCCATTTCCTTCTCTAGCTCATTTTATACATGAAAAAACTTAAGGTAAATAAGGTTAAGTGACTTGTCCAGGGTCACACAGCTAGGATGTGTCTGAGACCAGATCTGAATTCACAAATTTGAGTCTTCCTAACTCCAGATCAGGTGACCACTGCACCACCTAAGCAGTCCACATTCTAGCCACTATGCCAAACTGTCTCTTTAGCACGTACCCAATACAGAAAATCAATTCCTCCTTTTTGTAGGGGCCTACTCTTGGTGAATTAACAATGTAACATCCAAGCAATGGTTAAAATGGAGCCCATTTGCTTGCCTGCATTTAGTCATAGGGTCTATTTTATGTTTGCTGAGTTAAGGGATGTGCAGCGAGCACCAGACAGTACATTTCAAATGAGTCTGCAAAAGAATAAAATCCAGACACAAGTACAGTTTTCTAACTTGGTCCCTTCAAGCTTTATTTCCTTTAATCAAATACTCAAGCAGTTGAGGGTTCTGGGTCATTTCTTCTCCAAACCCATCATTTCCCGTGTAATTAGAAACATGCCAGTTTCCAAATGGTGACATCAGGCTGCAGCATGGTCACTGTGCAGACTTTACATCCATGGCTGCAAACTCAAATGCCTGCCTGATTGCTTCCAGGGCAATTAAGGGTTCATTGTTTTCCTAGTTGAGGCCTGCTCCTCCCATCTCCTATTGGCATCATTCTGCATTCTCCTTCAAGTGGGGCTTATGGGGAAGAAGAAAAGCCCTATAGAGTTGCATATCAGGCTCTATTCACCAGGAGGTAAGAATCATCTGGTCTAGTCTGGAAGGTTTTGTTTAGAAAATCCAGGAATAACCTTTAGCCACTGGAAGAAGGGGTAGAGAGTTTTACTTTATCATGTGCATAGTAGAAGTTAAGTGAAGTCACTGGCAAAGTCTCCCAGGAGGGAATGATCTTTGCTTTGCTTTGGATTCCACTTAGTTTGCAAAAGAATTGCTACAGTATAAAAGGCATTGACAACATCGATAATAACTAACATTTACATATTGTTTAAGGTTTTCATAAAGCCTTGGCTGTAATGTCATTCATTAGATCCTCACAACAATCTTGTGAAATAGATGTAATTATCCCCATTTTACAGATGAGGAAACTGAAGCACAAAGAGGTCACTTAAATTGCCCAAAGTCACACAGCTGGAGTGAGAGGAAGCTCTTGCATTCAAGTTTTCTTGACTCCAAGTCTAGCTCTCTATCCACAGGGCCACATGTCTATATCTATGACTGTTCTACTTGGTACTCTACAAAGTCCCACACTGATACCTCACTGGATGATGGAGAAGACCCAAGATTCTTAAAGGAAATCTGATAAGTTTCACTCTGAATATGGTGCCAGCAATAGACTGTGTTTGCTTCAGATTAGCCCAGTGTAAGGGCAGGGTTCAATTGGGCAAATCAATCAAATAACTCCACTTCACCTAAAGCTGTGTTCTGGTACCTTAACTAGGTGGGATGGCAACTGAATTGAATCAAATCAACCACAGGCATGATAACAGTACAAAAAGCTCTTGATCATTTATATGTCTGTGATGAGTCACTTCCTAGGGGTCATCTACAAAATATCAAGCCAGTTCAAGACCAAGGGAAATTTGGAGTGGCAAGAAGGAAGAAGGGTTGCCTCTGAGAAGAAATTACTTGGGATTAGGAATGAGTGGAAGGGAACTCTTCAGCCTCAGACTAGGTTTTCTTCCTCCCCTCCTCCCGAGCCAGAGGAGGATTTTCTCTGAATTTTAGAGATTTGAGGTTTCCTTACCCTCTTATCAACATTCTGGCAAATGTCCTTAGAGCAAGTTACAGTGGGGAGTCAGTAGAGAGAGCCATGGGAAGACAAGACAAAGATTCACAAAGATCCCAGTAGAAAATGATGCTATAGCTTAGGGGTACATTTTGAAGATTTTAGCAAAAGAACTACTGGTAATGGTGAAATAATCCTCTCCCAATGTACTCTCTAAGCTTGAGACCACTTTCCCCTGGATTCTCTATATTCTGATGAGAGATTCTGTCACAGACTTATGGTGAGGGCTGTTTGCATCAACTATTCTCTTAATAAAAATCCCTTTCTAAAAGCCACTTAAATATGACTAATAATAAACCCATAGTCATGACATAAAGCACATTGAAGAGACTCATGAGCTACAACATTACTTCATGCCATAGCTTGTAATGCTACAACTATCAGTTACAATGCTATAACTATTAGATACAATGATGTAAGGGTTAGCTATTAGTTCAATGATTGTAAACCTTAAGGGAATCTAGTAGCCAAAGCTTGGGGACTCTACTCATCAGAGACCATGGGAGTTGGGATAGTTGTCTCAGAGCATATGCTACACCAGGAAGGTGTGAAGAGTTTATTACTAGGAGGTTTGTAATGTAGCGATGAGTTTTTTGGCTGTGACAATGCACAAAATGAAGACAAAGACAAAAGAGTCCTGCATCGTCCTCTTCAGCTTCTGCAGTAATGGAAGCAGAGAAGTGGGAAAGGAATCAACAAGTTCTAGGAATCACACAGTTCTCTGACTTGTTGACCTGAAAGTTTGGTTAAAAAAGGCAAAGAGTATTGAATGTGTATTGTTTATTCCCTTAAAGCTAGCGACCAGGCTTAAATCTGTTTAGGACAATCCAAGGTGGTCTGTGTCTTTCAGATTTATGGTCTCCATGAGTGATTAATTAGACCATGAGAAAGGAATTTCTTAATTGCATAGGTTGTAAATACAATAAGATAACAGAGTTGACAAAGTTTCCATTGAAATTACGACCCAATGTTTTCTTTACCATTAACATGCCACAACATACTATATGTCCACAAAATATTAAGATAAGGAAAAAGTCCCATTATTCAAGATAGTGTCTTGGGTGAAGGGCCTCATAAGGAATGCTAAGCCAGCCCCATCTGGCTTTATTGACATAGGAAAAGGTATTATCTGAGTTTTCAGAGAACAAAGAGAGTATTAGCTCCAGGCTCTTCTTCTGATTGATTAATTCAAGCTCTGGCCCTTATTAAAGTCCAAAATTTATATTAAATGATTAGACTGTATATAGATTTTATCTTAGATGTTGGCATCCTAAATGTGAAAGTCTACTCCAATGGCCCAATGGTCCAAAGACCAATGAATAGATTACTACAGGAGCTGAATCATGTAAATCTTGACATTCTTGTTATAATGGAATCAGTTTTTGGCTTGCCCCTCTGTCCTCTCCAGACTGGGCTACAACTTAGGTACTTATCTCTCCCTGATATTCAGCAGCTTTCTCACCCTGGAAGATCATTCTACCCTGTGATCATTTCCTCTCATTGGTCAGGACTTCCATTTTAAGGAAATGGTCCAGGGTAACAATGTTCACCCTTCATTCCTCAGGGATCTGCTCCTGACTCTCTGGATTTCTTTCCCACCATTCTCTCCCCAACTCCAACCCCTTAACTTTCACACTTGCTTTTGTGTATTCAGCTTCACCCATTAGAATATAAATAAGCTCTTTGAAGGTAAGGACTATTTTCTTTCTTTTCTTTTCTTTCTTTCTTTCTTTTTTTTTGTTTGCTTCCATGATGACTTTGGCAGCTCTATCTCACTTAAATCCAGTTCACCACAAGTCAAGACATCTGTCCTCTACAGAACAAAACAACAATATGCATTCCTAGCACCTAGCACAGAGTCTGAATAATATTAAGTATTTAATAAATGCTGCTTGACTTGACTTAACCAGAAGACAGAAGGAAGCTACAGCTGATGGAAGGAGAGTTCATGGATTCTCTTTGAAGACACAAGGAATGAGTGGAGCTGGCTTACTGTTTCCAAATGCATCTAGAAATAACATTTCCTGGTCATGTGATAAACGTTTGCAGAAAGGCCATCAAGCAAATAATTGCAGCTCATTTACCAACTTCTTTGGAAGAGCATTAAGAAGTGATTTTTTTTTAAGAATTCCATAGGACTTAGAAATATGTGTACTGTGATATTTGGTCACTTGGGTGTGAAGGTTAGCATTAGTAAAAACAGTTATATTGAAAATATGGATCATGACCAAAGAAAGATAGAGGACAAAGACTTGAGGCTTCTGTGTTCTCTCTAACTATTCTATATATCATGAAATACTTTCTTCAAGAAAAGCAGAAGGTTCTAGGTGAGTGGGCACCAAATAACAGGACAAAAAAAAGTATTGTAGTTTAATAGACAGAAAGTATCCATCTAGAATCAAACTGCTAACTTGTTAGAGCAAATATCAAAACTTATAAGTGAACATAGATTAGAAATGAAAATGATGTATGATGAAGCCATCTCCAATCTGACCCATTTACAGACATTATTGATGACTTCTCAAAATGGGAAATGAATGGAGGGAAAGACATCAGCACTGCTGGCACAAGTTTGTACAGATGCTAACCTATGGAAATCAATTGCTCTAATGAGGAGATACTTAAAACTGCCTTTAGTCAGCGGACACTTAAACTGCTGGCCAACCAGAGAAATAAAGCAGGAAATGACAAGGCCAGTTAAGAATATAAACTCATTTATACAATGTTGTAGAGAAGGTTGATTGAGAGAATGAATTGAATCAACCTAGAGCTAGAAGTTGTAGAAAGATAAACAAGTTTAAGGAAATCCTTGGTGAGACACCACTAAACAGTCTTTCTATGAGTGTTTGAGAGTGAAACTGGAAAAAGATCAATGAACATAAGAAAGGTGGAAAAGATTTGTAACCCCCTTCAAAAGAAAAAAAAAATTAATTTTAGTCAAAATCAAGGCTAATGAAGCTATTATATCCGTAGTTGAGTAACCCACTCCAAAAATGTGTTTATTAAAGAAACAGGAATAGCAGTGGGATAGAGGGCTTCACCTGAAGTCAAAGAAGATTTCATGAATTCAAATCAGGCCTCAGGTAAGTACCTAGCTATATAACCCTGGGCAAGTCACTTGACCCAGTTTGCCTTAGTTTCCTCACCTGTAAAATGAGCTGGAGAAGGAAATGGTAAATCCCTCCAATATCTTTGCCAAGAAATCCCCAATGGGATCACGAAGAGTGGGGTCACACAGCTAGACAATAAAAGCAAAGGAAGTAGAAAAAGCATTTTAAAAAATTACAGTTGGTAGAATCAGCTGGATTTCCTTATCTATAAAATGAAAGAGGTTGGACTCAATAGCGTCTCAAGTCCCTTTCAGCAATGAATCCGTGGATCCTAATTATATATAGAAGAAATTTATGTTGGAAGTGACACCATTTTAAGGGAATTGAGAGATTCTCAAGGTTTCTGTAAGATGAGAAGATACTAAAGGTGTGAAAAAAAAAACCAAACATTATTACCAAAAAAAAATGTTGAGTCGTGAATATCAATAATTATAAAACCATGTACCTACTCTCCCATACATGACATTTTTATAATAACCTATATCTATATGGAGAGTATCTTTGATGAGGATTTTGGATGGGAAGAAATAGGCTTTCTCAAGTGATATTCCACAATGGAATACATCTTTACCATCATACAACTATCTGAAAAATGTAGAGAATAAATTATCTCCTTTATTTGTTTGTTGACTATTTGAAAAAATGCAAAACACTTTCAAAAAATTGGGTTTTTTTTGAAAATGGTGTCTCCCAAAGATGAGTAAAAATTGAAATGATTCCTTGAAAGATATTATAATAGAGATAACTTTGTTCAACTACTCTCTGATTGTTACTGACATGAAGAGTAAAACAAGGATATCTAACCTCGTGAAAAGTATCAGTCATTGTCATGGATCTATTACAAAATGGAGCCCAAATCAAAAAGGAATTCCCTAGTGATGCTGAGGTCCTCCATATGCTGCAGTTTGCAGATGACATGCTGATTACAGTAAGTCCTGGATAATTGTAGAGTCTTCTAAATGAGATAATAAAGAATATAGGCTAATTATCTATCTTGGAAAAAAATAAGTAAAGAATATTTGTCATTCAGACAAGAAAATACAGTTGGAGAGACAACCCATAGAACTTAGCCATCAGTAAATACATCTTAGATAGATATAGAAAAATGGACAATGAACCAGGCCCATCACTGACCAGTCAACAAACTTTTATTAAAACTTTACTGTGCTAAGTAGCATGTAAAGAAAAAGCAAAACCATATCCAGTCCTTGACTTCAAGAGGCTCATGATAACATATAAAGAATCAGATGGAGGAAAAAGGAAAGCCAAGATGGTCAAATGATCCCAAGTGTCTTCCTGAAACAAGAGTCCATTTCTTTAATATCACTGTCCTTCCAGAGATAGTGCATGGCATGGTCATGAGTCATGGAATACTAGGAACTCTGAAGAAATGTCGCTGAGCATCCCTCAAAGGACAATGGAGAGGGGTATGGAATTGTAAGTACTCATATTACAAATGAAGGAGAAGTGGCATAAAGGATAACAAAGAAATATGATCAATAAAGGAAGATAGGTTGTATAAATTATATCTTTTGTTCAATATATTTTCCTTTGTCAATCTATGTGTTTTATTTTGTGCAATGAAAACCATTATTCTAACAAATAACTATAGACTTTCCAGACTGCCAAAGAAGTCAGTCCATGCAACTAAATAAATAAATAAAAATAAAACACTAAAAAACTCCTGCCTAAGAGAAACAGAAACATGTCCCAAGACTGACTTTGATGTACAAATAATGAAGTTTTGCCTTGTATTTTTGCAAAGTGGGATTTAAACTTATCATCAAACATTCAAATATGACTGTCTATGTTTTGGTTTCTTAGAATTAAATATCTAGAGTGGGAAGAGACTTGTAGTACAACTTTCTCCTTCTTCAGCTGGGGAAACTGAGGCCTGAGAGGTGAAATGACTTGTCCCACATTCAGGTCACACATCTGAAGCAGAATTTGAAGTCTTGTCCTCTGGTTCTAGAACCTTCCCACCATAGCATGCTTTTTTGGTTACCTTTCAATTCTTCATACTTCATGAGGTAAAAAGCTATTAATAGGTACTATTGTCTCTTTAGTGGCTGAGAGTTTCTCATTGCTGGGCTGTATCTCTGTAAGAAATCTTACATCCCAGGAGGTAAGAGACCCACCAGAATACTGGAGAGTCGCCTTCATTCCACCAAAGAAGGTGGTTAATCAAATTATTGGACAGAAGAATATAATTAAATGGAGGGAGCCAGAATAAAGATCAAAGTAAAGAGAATAGGAACTCACCAGACAATAGCAGGATGCCAAACCAGGCGAGATTGGTGAGGGGGCTTGGAACGACCAAAATCTGAAATTCTGAATCTATAAATCCAACAGCTTACAGTCTTAGTGACTAAATATTTAAAGACCACAGATGGAGAAGGGTACAAAAAAGTTACTTAAGAAACCAGGAAAACAAACAAAAAAAACCATTAAAAACAAAACAAAAACATATATCTCAAAGATCTATGGAAAATAAAATTCACTCCCTTCCTCCCCCCAATACACATACTTTCCCTGCTCTAGACTGTGGCCAGGCTGGCTCACATTTAGGTCCAGGGTTTTGTTCTGTGTGTGCAATTTTAGAAGAGACAATGATAACTTGGAGAACATATAGGGGAGAATCACCAGGGTGGTGGTGGGACTCAAAGTCATGTGATATGAAGATCAATGGAAGGAACTGAGTCAGAGAAGTCTAGGGGGAGGGGAGAGATGGCAGCTGTCTTCAAGAACTTATAAGCCTGCCCTTTGGCAGTGGTGGTAGGGG
>CM053772.1:22343546-22379445 GCA_028658325.1 Potorous gilbertii
GGAAGGAAGACTGCAGCCAACTAGCCTAACCCATACATCAAAGGAACCTCAGTAATGCATACCCAATAAGCTGATATGTCCGTTCTATGATCTGTAAAATCATACTGACCTGGCTGATAGGTACCTATTATTTTAAAACATGTGTAGACATATGAAGCAGCAGTACTATATACAGCAATTTTCATCAGAATAAAATGAAAGGCCATTTAACAACAGAGTTTATTATGAGTTCTCTCCTCTGGAAAGCTGGTCCTGTGAGTCAGGCAAACAAGCAACAATTGCATTCTTTTCTTCAGACAAAATACAATCAAATGAGGCATGGCTGAAAACCATGATTGCTTACCTGCTAGACCTCTGGAGCCAGGGCTGCCACAAACTCCTATCTGCTCTCTAGAGCAAAGTGAAAGAGACATGCAGGGCCCCCAACAAATCAATTCCCCTTATTAGCTTCCTTTCTTTATTATGTGCTTTTACTATATACTTTGTAGATGACATTAATCATCTTTATGTAAAGATCGATGGCCATGAGCACTTTTGCTAAAACCCCAAACTGAGTCTTAGAAGAGAGTGGGATGTGGAGGCTAATTTGAGTAGTTGAACTCTAATGAAGGAAAGAAGGGACAGCTGGCAAATCATCCCAGTGGTTTGCAGCAGAGAACTGGGATCTCAGGCACTCTGTAAGTTATCTGTTCTACTTGTTTTAAACCATCTACCTTCTGCCTTGGTTTTTCACTCTGTAAGAGATAGTTATAGGCATTCCAAAGTGAAAGATCCTTGGTCAAAGAAAAAGTATTGATTCCACCATCTTTTCTAAGGATTTGTGTTACCTTGAATGATTGAATTCACTGAAATTTATGCAGTTATTTTGCTGATACACTTGGAAAGACAGCTCAGGGTTTCTCCTCAGAGAGGTCAATAAATGAGCTGGAGGAGCTGGTTGTTTCTTTTACCCAAAGATGAGAGGAAGCATCATTTCCTGGTGCTAACTGGTCATCAAGCCCTGTAGGACTTACACTGAGTAGAAGTAAATGGGTCATCACAAAGATAATTGCAACCCTTATGCCAGCTCTGAAGCCAAGGATGCAGAGGCAGTGGAATTGTGTGGCACGATCTCCCAGCTTATTTTTGGACCCCCTTTCACTCTGTTGGTGGGGATTTGGCTGCTAAGGAAAGGTATAGTTATGGTAGAGAATCTCCATGATTCAGCTCTTTCCTGGTCCTCAGGAAAGGACTCAGAGACCCCAAAAGAACAATACTGCTTCTTTCCAGAGCTTGCTGCTGCATCCCATCATCTAGTTCTACAATGGGATGGTCCAGGCTGGAGGATCTCAATGGTCCTTGCTGGTGACCAGAGAGCCCAGCTCAGGTGAAGCATGACATCCTGCATTCCTGATCACACTTGAGCCTGACTTTTGTATCCCATGAATACAAAGCTTCTCCTTCTTGTCTATTGTAGGGATTCTTTACCTTTCTGTGTATCATAGACCTCCCTGGGAGTCTGGTGAAACCAAAGGACCTCTTATCAGAATAACTTTTATTTTAAAAAATTCATAATTGAGGAAAATTCAATTTCAATGAAAAGTTAGTAAAAATAAAGGCATAATTATCTGCCATCCAAGTTCATGCAGTCCTGAAATCTATTCCCAGCTTGACAATCCTGAGTCTAGTAAATAGAGCATCTCCTTTTTCAGCTTAAAACCAGCAATGAGGCACCATACAAAGTCAATTATACATTTCCTAGAACTTATTTTTTTCATATTGATTTGGGGGAACTTCTAGGTCTAAGAGAGTTGCAAGCTTGCAGTCACATATGAGATATTGGTTTTTTAATGCATTGTGTTTTAGTATTATGTGTGCTTCATTCTATGCTAAAAGTAAATGCTAACTACAGCACTAAAATATTTGTATCTGTTTCCATGGAAAAGGTAGGTTGGGGTACCTGGGTGCCACAGTGAATAATAGTAAGACCCAAGTTCAAATCCAGTCTCAGACACTAGCTGTGTATCCTTGGGCAAGTCATTTACTCTCTTTTGCCTCAGTTTCCTCATCTGTAAAATGGAGATAATATAGCACCGACATCCCAAAGTTGTTGTGAACATCTACTATCAGATCATATATATATATATGTATATATATACATACATATATATATATTCATATATATATGTATGTATATATATATACATATATATATAATATAATCATCAAAATAATCAGATAAATATTTGTACGGCTTTTAGCATACTGCCTGACGTAATAGTATAACATAAATAATAACTTATTATTCCAGAGAATTAATTCATGTGATTAAATCCAACCAACACATCAAGTTCAAGAAGTAGGTAGGGAGTTCGGAGCTATTTCTGTGTGGGAAGATCCACAAATCCATATTCTCTCCCTCACAATGAATCACTGCTGCCCTAGAGAGAGGCAGAACTTAAAGACAGAATCAAACCATAAAGAGATGGTCCCTATTCAGCACTATGACTAGTGACTGTAATGCCAAGCATTCTGAGTGTAGAATGAACCCCTCTTCTGAGAGTTGTAGCACTTGTCAATGCTATCCCATGGTTAAACTAAGTCAACGTTGACCTTGATATTTAGTGACTTTAACGAGAAGGGGGTACAGGGAAGCGCACCCCAAAACATGCTAGAAAGTAGGTTTGGCAATCAAGAAATGACAAAGCCTGAAACTTGTAGATGGTTTAGAGCTTTATAGCTGTATAACAAGGATGCTTTCTTTTTGAGAAGTAAGCTAAAGTGGACGAGACACTCTTCTCTCTTTTTAGTGGAGAGGTGGGGGCTGTCATGTGCTGCCTCTATTGGCACATAGTTATTGCACTGAATCGAGTCACGTTGAATGGAATAGAGCTGTATTGGTTTTGCTGAATTGTTTTTCCTTGATATTAAGGGAGAATTTTATAGCGGGGTAACCCTAAAAAATGCTGGTGAATTAAAAATACATAAGCTTTAAGAAACAAAATAGGAGAGTCAGACTATACATGGTCAACATTGAACATTACAAAAACAATTTGCTATATCATAAAAAATAAAATCTGGTTACTAATGTGGTTGTCATTTCAGACTCTGTGTAGTCAGTTCATTAACTGATTAGCTCAAAGGTTAAGATAAATATCATATTAGAAAACAGAACAAAGTATTTTTTTAATGCAAATCTGACCCAGTAAAATAAACTGTTGACTTTGGAAAATGAGAAGCAGACAAGGGTAAGGACACTAACTCAAACACCATTTTTTTACAGAAATTCAAGTGATTCAAAAGAACAATCAAAATATGGAGGTTAAAAGAGTCTGGAAACTTCTTCTGACAGGAAATAACTGATCACATTGACAAGAGGAATGACAGACCATCAAAGGCAATGGCTCTTTAGCATAAAAGCTCATTAGGGAGGAAAAGCAGGGAGGGTTACAAGCAGTATCATTTTTCAAAATAGGGAGAAGACAGAGAGGGGAAAATGAGTTTCTGCAGACTTGGCCAGGGTCCCTTCCTAAGAACATTTGTCCATTAGACAAAAACAAAACAGCAAATAAATAGGAACTGGAAAAAGTCTGCTGAGTTTGTAGGATGACCTGTTCCCAAGGGTGACGATAGTGAAGTCAACGAACCGGAAATCCACCACTTCAGGGACTGATCATTAAGTGAGACATTAGAAATGCAAAGTAGGAAGATGAAATCAAGAACATCAGAATAAGTAGCTACAGAAGGAATCCACACTATAAGAATAACTCTTGTGTTCTAGAGATTCTAGATAAATCTAAGTATCCCAGCACCCCCAAATCCAAGTGAATATTCACATCTTCTAAGGGCAGGACATACTCTTACAAGGTGATACTGAGAAAGTTTCCCAGACCCTAACATCCTTCCCTGGACACCATTCTCTTCCCAAGGTTATCTCCTCCATTTGAGGGTGGGTGCTCTCTTGCTTTTGTATTTGCATCTCTAGTGCTTAGCACTCAGCCTTGCACATAAGAAGCATTTATAAATTCTCATTCATTCATTCTATTTGCAAAGAGCTTTATAAACCCAAAGGAGCTATGTAAATTTGCTATCATCAAAAACATATTGTAATTTTAATTAAGTCAGAATTTTTGGAGTTTTTTTTTTGTTATGTATAGCACCGATGTTAATGAAGTTTAAGAATGTTTTCAAGGCAACTCTTCCTGGCCTTTTCTAATCAAGCTGTTTCTGTTCAGTTGTTCAGTCATGTCCAACTCTCCATGACTCTGTGCCAGAATTGACTGCAGGGTTTTCTTGGCAAAGATACTGGAGTGTTTTGCCATTTCCTTCTTCACCTCATTTTACAGATGAGGAAACTGAGACAAACAGGCTTAAGCGACTTGCCCAGGTCACACACTAATCTTTGAGGCCAGATTTGAAACAGGGCTTCTTGACTCCAGGCCTAGAATTCTATCCATTGGGCAATCTATTTGCCTCACTCAACCCCTATTAATGGCCTATTTATTTTTTAGCAGAGAAAAGCAAATGTACATATGGAAATAAGGGGCAAAACTATTTCTGCATTAAACTGAACATTTAAAGTATCAAGAATAGAAGCTAAAATAGATGCAGATGCTAAAAAGAGAAATCTAATCAAAAGGAACCTTATCCAGCAGATTAAAATAGTCTCATCCTACTTGCTGAAATATGAATTCCTTCAAAGCCATTGGAAGTTAGTGACCAGAAGGGTCTGTGGCCTTTGGCATAGTCAAGAATGAGTCTTTGCTTGTCTGGGAGGTTAAAGGGAGAAGGCATGGTACATCAGAGTCATGTCTTTCTCTTGTATAGCTACAGCTTGTGGAACCTGGGAGCTTCCAGGTGTCAGAGGTAGTTATTCCTGAAGCTTCTTTTCCTGGGCTGCTGTTATTGGATCCTTTATGCTCATCATAGCTCTTGAGAGATTTAATCCACTCTGATCTATTGTATATGATTGGGACATACATGAATTGTTAAGAATTTCATTTTTTCCTTGATCTCTTTTGGTCAAGACATATGATTTCATCAGCAAGATGGGGATGGGGGAAGGAAATGTGGTTTGGGAATTCCATTCAACTACGCAGATTGATATCTTGTCTAGGGACAGCTAGGTGGTAACTGGATAAAAAGCTGTAATCCAGAAGACCTAGGTTCAAATGCAGCCTCTGACACTACATCCCTGGGCAATTGTCTTAAGCTCTGTTTGCCTCAGTTTCCTCATTGTAAAATGGAGAAAATAATAGCTCCTACCTTCTAAGGTTGTTGTCAGGATCATACGAGACAATATAAAGCACCTGAGTTATTTTGATCTCTAATTTACAGTGACGTTGGAAACTGAAAAGTGAAGTGATTTGCCCAGGCTTACAAAGCTAAAATGTTGAAAAAACAAGATTTGTCCCTAAGTCTTCTTGATTTTGAGGACAGATCTTTATGCAAGGTCCCACACAACATCTCTAAAGGATTATATTACCAAAGCAATTAGAAATGCAAAGGGACAAGGGCAAACCTTCACTGATGAAGATCAGTGTGTGTGCATGGATGTAGAACACTGGTTCCCATGTAGAGTATGTGTACATCTTAATGCTTCCCTCTAAAATTCTCTAATGAAATTCTCTAATGAAACCTTACACAGGAAATAACTGAAACATATTATGACTAGCATACTGAATTACCCTGGGGGCTCATATCACATTTTTTAGTTGTTATTGTTGAAAGAGATATATAGGGGGAAAGCAATAAGGAAACACTAAATAGGAGAAGGTGAAGGTAACTGCATAGTGATTCCCAAGCCTGGGACAAAGAAGGTATGTAATAAATGCTTGTTGACTGACTGTTGACATGGCCTATCTTTTGCAAGTTCTCTGACTTGATGAGAAGGTACTACTTGTAACATCCCATTGAGAACTTCCCTCTCATGAAGTATTCCTGCCAAAGAACTATAACCATCCCTTTCCATTCCTGCCAAAGAACTATAACCATCCCTTTCCATTATGATCTTTGGGTAGGTTGAATGTCTGTGTGCATAATCTTCTTATCCAATTTTCCAGAACCATTTGCATTTTTAATTTTCTTTTGCTTCAAAAAAAATTACAGTTCTCCACCCCTACTTATCTTCCCCCCCCCCCTTTTTTTTTTTAAAAAAAAACCTAATCCTTTATCACATTCATTTCATATGCAATTCTTTGGGCCTCATCTCAATCACTGGCATGCATGCTGCTATGCTGGATGCTAGGGGGAAGGGGCTGACAAAAACTTGACAGAACCAGGCTTGCCCAGATAGGATAGAATAACATTGAGGATCGAATTTACCTAGTTTCCTTTCAAAACTTACAGTGGAGTGAATGAAGCAGCACAGAATGATGTATCAAGGATCACAGGACCTTTAGATTTAGAGCAAGAAGGGACTTCTAAGGTCATCTTGTACAACTTCTCCATTGCATAAGTAAAGAAACTGAAACATTCAACCTTGCCAAAGTGACATGCCAGAAATCACATGAGGAACAAATAACGAACTTGAATCTAGGTTGAATCTAGGTTCTTTAGCTCTAAATGAACACTTCTCCCGCTAGTACTAATTAATTGTATCTGGAGTAGTTTTGCCATATTTAAGACTGAATACTACAAGGTAAATTTCTCAAAAAGTAATTGATATCAAAAGTATTTTAAACATATACGTTTTCTTCCATTTAGTTGATTTTGTTTAGAACCTAATATGATCTTTACAAAACAATATCTCTTGTCCTGGGTCAAGTTTACCAATTATTAAGAGCCGTGTGACCTTGGGAGAGTCACATAAACCTTCTGGACAACAGTTTTCTCATCTTTAAAGTGAGAGTGTTGGACTATGCTATCTCAATGGCCCATGGTATAAGCCTATGATCCTAGGCTCTTATCAGCAAGTTAATTAATCTCTCTTGCCTTCAGTTTCCTCACCTGCAAAATGAATGGGTTAGCCCCAGTGATATGTCTATGATGCTCCATTCAATCACACAGTTCTCTGTATTAATATGCTGATTTTAGTACTCTCCCCAAATATCTTTATAAAAGAATAGAACAGAGACTGTTCAGTTAATTCAGTTAATTGTTGCTGTTCAGTCAGTTCAGTCATATCTCATTCTGTGACTCCGTTGGAGGTTTTCTTGACAAAGATACCAGACTAGTTTGCCATTTCCTTCTCCGGCTCATTTTACAGATGAGGAAACTGGGGCAAAAAGGGTCAAATGACTTGCTCAGGGTCACATAGTAAGTTTCTGTGGTCAGATTTGAACTCAAGAAGGGTTCAAAGTTCCTGACTCTGGGTCTAGCAGTCTATCCACTGCACCACCTAGCTGCCCAATTATAGCTCACCAAATTCCAAAATGATGTTCATCGCTACCTGTTTAAGACATGGTGGAAAGTGATGGGGAGCACAACTTACTGGAGGCAGCTTTCAGATTAAAAATATTGAGATATCCCCCAAAGTGACTCAGAAAAGGCATGATTTATATGAAAAGACAAAGGTCAAGGAACAAAAGTAGAAGGTGGGTTATTCAAAATGCAAGGAAAAAGTCTTACTGCAATGCCATGTGACTTGGTTAAACCATATCACTGGGGTAAAACATTTGAAAATTGATATTAACTTTAAAGCATTTTATCAAATAGAAGAGGAAACAAAGGAAGAAAGCTGTTTTTAGACTTCTCTGCCAGTTAGCGGAGGCATCTTTGCTACTGAGCGGAACCATAGAAATCAATGAATTGTTATCCAGATGGTACAAGATGGCAGATAATTTGTAGATAATTGTTACTCTCTCTGGGGTTAAACAGAGTATTAGGAGAGATGGAAATCATCAGAAATGGAGAAGGAAAGACAGACAACCAGGGAAGAATGGGCTTCTTATTTACGGCAGTGACACCTGTTAATTTTATACCCACCATGCAAATATGTGTGCATCTTCACGAGGTCTCATGATAGATCACAGGATACCAAGCTGTGATTTAAAATATTAAAATAGGCAAGTGATAAATATATAATGGGCTCTAATCACTTTTTGTGCTTTGGAAAAGAATTAACATAACCAGATATTAATCTTTAAAATATGACTACCTCATGTGCATAATAAATGCTTTCCTCAGGAATTTTACTTCATAGAACAGAGATGAATTGGTACCTGTAGGGTAAACAATATGTCCATTATTTATGTAAAAAGAGGAAAGAGATATATAATTTAACAGTCATGCCACTATGCAGTATTGAAAAATATCAGCACCCCCAAATTAATTTTTCAAATGCTATTTTTAATGGCTACACAGTGATTCTGGTCTTCTTAACATTCCTGTTCCACCCTCCAACTCCCAGGTCAGGAACTCTTCTTTTAATATAGATTGTGTGTGTATATGTATGCATACATACACATTGTTATCTATTTTAATAACATAAGTAGATTGGTAGATTGGGAGGAATATTATAGACATTGATAAGAATCATAGAGGCCATCCCTTGAGTAACTATTTAAAGAAGCCTAAAGAAGTATGAGTGTATCTCACTCAAAGTGAGAAAGCTATAAGACTTCAGTCTGAAAAGGTCAGGGTCGCTCGTTGCATCCTGGGTCATCTCCAGCCTTCCTGATGCATATCAGGTCACTGGACCCAGATGGCTCAGGAGAAGGAAGTGAGGTTGGTGACCTTGCACAGCCCTCTCTCACTCAGATCAAAGTCAACTGCAAGTCATGTAGTCATCTTGACGTCATTGTCCTCTCTGAGAACGAAGGACAAGACACAAGTGTACTGGAGAGAACACAATGGAGTTGAATTTTGAAAGACCTGAATTGGAATTTCATGTGACCTCATCAATAGCTGTTGACCAGGGGCAGGTCACTGAACAATCTCAGTTCTATTTCCATAGCTGTCATATATAGAACCTGCCTCAAAATAATATTGGGAGTTTCAACGGAGGTAAGGTACATAAAATGCTAGGTCAGATTCAAAGTGCTACTTGAGTGTCCACAGTTAATATGTCCGGATTTCAGCAGGACATTTCCCCAAGTCTCCCAGGCCACCCTTAGGGGCAAGATGGAGAAATATGGACTTGACAGTAGTAGCCTTACTCTCCATGGCTTTGAAATTCAGTGACACTTCCTAACGGTGTAAATTAACGAATCAAGGTCAACTGGCAGGGATGGCTTCTCATGATTTACAGAGGTCTCTATTCTAGGATGCGCCTATCGAATATTTTTATTAGGGACCTGAAAGAATAATAATATTATCAGATTTGGTTCATTAATTAACCCTATGAGGTACAAGTAGTTCAATTCAAAGTCATGAAGAGTATGCGATTATCAGTTCCACTTAGATAAGGTTTTAAGATTTGCTAAGCACTTTGCCCTAATTATTTTCTCTCTTGAACAATTGGAAGATATCCTTGTAAGATGTATATGTGATATGGAATTCTGAAAGACATTTAACGTGTTACATGGCAAGATCCACAATCTAAAAGATTATCTAAATTTGAAATGATAGGCTCAAAAAAAACAGGTTAATTTTTATAGGGATAAATGTAAGGCATAGAGCTGGATGAAAAAACTCAACTGAACATGTACAGATTGGTGAAGATTTGGTGTGTCAGCACTTAATGAGGAAAATGACATAAATGTTTGAGTTTAATTGAAGCTCAATATATGTCAACATTGTTCTTTGGTTATCAAGATTAGGAGAAGTACAATATAAAGAACAAAGAGGTAAGGGTTCGATTACTATCTGGTTGGGTTTGACAAAATTTAAAACATTGTGGATTCACTTCTGGGAGCTTCATTTTAAGGGGACCATAAATAAGCTGAATTTTAGCAAGTCATCTCACCAAATCTGTCCTGATATCCTTTGGAAACTAATGGGGAGATGGGGCTTAGCTATAGGAAGAGGGATTCAGAAATGGCAGAACCACTCGATGTGGGTGGTGATTAAGAGATTAGTGTTGTTGTACAGGTTTCTGATAACATACCACAAGCATCAGTTCTTAGTGATGGTCATTTCAACATTTTATTATATGCACCTGGCACATTCATTAGATTTGTGGTTGATGCAAAGTTAGGAGGAACAACTAACACACTGTATCCAGGCTAGAAATGATGGGATATACAGTTAATAATAGAAAATTTAATAGGAATAAGTGTGATGTTTTGCACTTCCAAAAACTCAGAGCCACTAGTGGAAGGGGAGGGAACCCTGTCTTTGCAACAGTTGATATGAAAGATCCCTGGGGACCTTGGAGGAGAGCAAGCTTATTAAAAGTCAACAGTGGGAGTGTGACATGGGAACTACAAAATTAATGTGATTCTGGGTTTCATTAGGGAAAGTTCGCTATGCAGAACTTGGTTATTGCCCTACAGTAGTATGTACTGTCATGGGCTGAAGACACATGGAACACAGTATTGAGCTCTGGAGTAGATGTGGTTGGGAGGTTATTGACAAGGTGAACGACATCCAGTGAGGGATACTGAAATGAGAGGATGCAAAACCATGTCAAGTCTTAGGGAAACATGAAAGTGGTGTGTGTGTGTGTGTGTGTGTGTGTGTGTGTGTGTGTGATGTGGACTGACATGGAAGAAAAGAAAGAAGGAATGGAAAAGGGGGAGAGAGGAAGGGTAAATAGGAAGAAAGGAAAGAAAGAAAAAAGAGGGAGGAAGGCAAGAAGGAGTGATGGAATGAAAATCCATCTAGGATGAAGATCTGCCAGGGAAGGTGAGGGGTACACATGGCAGGGAGGGGATGCATTATGTATGTATATACACATGTATATTTATTTACATATATGTGCACATATAT
The DNA here is from genome assembly GCA_028658325.1 of Potorous gilbertii. Classification (NCBI taxonomy): domain Eukaryota; kingdom Metazoa; phylum Chordata; class Mammalia; order Diprotodontia; family Potoroidae; genus Potorous; species Potorous gilbertii. The sequence continues at coordinate 22,354,338 of CM053772.1, forward strand.
TATCCATGTAGAGATAAAGCAATTCTTCCATTTAGAATTTCAAACCCTTCAGTCTCTAGCCGTGACCCATCTTTTCCAGGCTGACTGAACATTATACTCCTCTGTGTGAGCTATAGAGCAGGCAGAGTGGCCCATTTGATGTTCCCCATCCATGATGTTCTCTCTCTCTCTGTTCTACATTCCTTTGTCCAGGTTGTCCCTTATCCCCTCCTCATCGCTGTCTCTTGTCACCCTTAAGTTCCTTCAATGTTCCACTTACATCACCTTTTACATGACACATTTCCTGATCTTCCACTTATTAAGGTTCTCCGGTGTCCCCTAAAATTACTTGTTCTTTATCTATATATACGTTATTCCCCCTATCCCAACAGAATTTAATTTTCTCAAGGGTAAAGACTGTTTAATTACTGTCTTTGTAACCTGGGGTTCAAGCCTGGGTCATATGAATAAGATTCTTCTTTGGTGGAAAGGATGCTATAAAAAGATAGATAGAAAGATAGATATAGATATATAATATAAATCATATATAATATATAACAAATATAACATGGTATTTACATGTATATTTTTTGCTATGCAAATGTATGAGAAGTGTAACTAGCAAGAATTTGAGATAAGAGAGACATTCTTTCCTCCTGTTCCAAGAGATGATACACCTGGTGTAATAGATTCTTTTTGGGGGGAAACCAGGAGAGAGAGAAAAAACTTTGGAAAACAACAGAGCTTTGAAAATGAGCAGATTCAACATATCTCTGATTTCTAGCTAGCCTCTCTTGAGACTCTGGGGAATTTCTCCTTGATTGAAACTGGGGACTCTCTCATCTGAATTGAGATATCTTATTGACATGGTGGGGGGCAGCTAGGTGACCCTGCAGTGGATAGGTCACCAGGCCTGGAGTTAGAACAACCTAAATTCAAATCTGGCCTCAGATAACTTAGTAGTTGTGTGACCCTGAGCAAGTCTTTACCCCATTTGTCTCAGTTTTCTTATCAGTAAAATGAGCTGGAGAAGGAAATGGCAAACTACTCCAGTATCTTTGAGAAGAAAATCCCAAACGAGGTCACAAAGAATTGGATGTGACTGAAATGACAAAGCAACAACAAAAATTGACATTGGGAGAGCTCATTCACTCTTGTGTACTGGCAGATTTAATCTAATCTGTGTAAGTGCTCTGATATAGGCTTGCTCCCTCCTTGGATAAATAGGTTTATTTGGTATTCACTATTTGTGATGGTCTTTTGGGTAATTTTCATTTTGTGTGAAAGAACCAAGCCCTTGGAGATGCATTCCTTCATATTTTAAGGGATTCCAACCATGGAAACAACTTGAAACCAAGAATGATTTCTCTAGATTGATATTTAAGATGGCACATAGATTTAGGTCTAAACTGCTTTCTGATGATAGAGTGCCAACCTTGTGGCCCCAATGTCATATGGCCTTCTAGACAGGATCATAGTCTCATATAGAGAATGGGCAAGGTTCCAGAGACATCTATTCATTTCTTCTTTTGAGTTTTATTTAGACCCAAGTGAATACACATTTAACTTACATAGGGAAACAAATGCATACCCTATATCTTCGTATCCCCAGACCTCTAAGTAGTGCATGAATTTACAAATGATTATTGAGATAAACTGAACTGAATCCAACATATGTATCCATGAGTATGAAGTCTCTCTATCTTACCTTAGGCCAAGTACAAGAAGCAAGGATTTTTACTTTTTCAGAGCAATTTGTAAGTTAATATCTGTGTTGAAGCCATAAGTGACAAAATCTTTTAAGTAGTTATTAATCCAATAAACTCTTTCAAATACAATAGTCTGCCCTCTCTCAGGAAGGAAAGATGTCCTAATTTCCAGTTGGCATATGGTAAGAGAATCATCACCAACTAAAGGGGATTTTTAAAAAAGGATATATAGGTATATACACATGTGTGTATGTATACACTCACATTTATGTATGTCTGTGTGTAGATACAGGTATAGCTACACATATCTTCCTCTCTCCCAACAAAGCAAATCATCCACCGAATCCAGAAGGATTAAAACCCCATGACTTACTATGTTGAGTGCAGAAGAGAAGTAGGGAAAACTACTCCATAATTTGTGATAGTCATGTGGCCACACCCAAAAATGATGCGCATTTTACTTCTGGGCTGATGACTTGCCATAGTGGCTGATCTTTCAGGATTGGGCATTTCCAGCTGAACACTATCTATTTTCACATGCTGAAAATCACAGCAAGGTTGTTGATCTGCTTTGTAATTGGCAAGGTAATAAGTAGAAATCCTGTTTGAGATGAGGTCAGGAAAAGAATTTGCCAGATGGTAGTTACAAAAATGCTGTTGAAAAGCCTTTCATATTGGTATAGTTCTGGGTACAATATGAAAACATAAATGTTTCACCACAGACAGATTTGAGAGGTAACCATCTGATCTGTTGGAATCTAGGATGGATTTGAACTTTCAAGTGATTGGAAGCAGACCTTTCACTCAGCAAGATTGCGCCTTGGGATTGCTTAGAAATATGCACTTAGAACATCCGCGGTACAAAGTGAGCATTCTGAGGGAATACAACCTTACTTATCGTCAACATTCGATAGTTATCTGTTTCTCAAAAACAGTAACAATGCTGGTGAAGTCATCTGTCTTGCTATGTAGTTGTCTCACCCTGGAAACTTTATAATTAGTAATCAGCCCAAAATCAGAGCATATTCTGTCTTCTACAAAGTAGAAATGCGGATAGGGACAACAAAAGACAGATGGGTGTTAGAAAGTGAAAGCTTGCTGGCAAGAGTACTAGGTCACAGAATCAGTCTTGGAGCTGCAAGGAACCTTGTGGATGATCGAGTCCAAGCCCTTTATTTTATTAATGAGGAAAGTGAGGCACAGGGAGGTGAAAGAAGAGCTAACATCTATATGGTACCTTAAGGAATACAAAGTATTTTATATCTATTATCTCATTTAAAATTCATAAAAATCCTGGGAAATGGGTGCTGTTATTATTTCCAGATATAGGAAACTGAAATAGAAGGCGGTTAAATGACTTGCTCATGATATCACAACCAACAGAGTGTCGGAGGCAGGATTTGAACTCAGATCTTCCTGACTCCTTACTTCCAGACACTTACCATATGACCCTGGGGAAGTCACTTGACCCTGTTTACCTCAATTCCTCATCAAGTAAAATGAACTAGAGAAAGAAATGGGAAACCACTTCAGTATCTTTGCCAAGAAAACCATTTTGTGACATCATGACGGAAAACAACAACGTCCTAACTCCAAGTTCAGGGTACTCTCTGCCTAAATGTCCAGGGTCACATGGAAAATAAGTGTTTGAAGTAGGATTTGAACTCAGGTCTTCCCAACTGCAAGACCAGCACTTGATCCATTGTACCACTATGAAAAGACACTTGGATTCAGAGTAACTAGACCTGGATTAGAATCCTAGCTGTCGTATTTGCTTCCCTGTGTAAACTTGATGAAGCCACTTAATGTTTCTGAGGCTGCTTCCTCTTTTGTAAAATGAGGCAGTCAACCCAGATGATCTTTAAAATTCCTTCTGGCTCTGAATTATAGAATCCACTGCCTATCCATCCATCTCATGAGTTTTCTAAGTCATTAGTCTCACAAAGAGAAGTCTACCATAACCTCCACTTCATACACAGTGTTCTCTTGCTAACAACTCAAACTGTTTTTACATTTTATTAGCATTACATCAAAAAGGCAAAACCATCAATCTCACCATAGTCTCCTACTAGTTCAAAGCACCCTCTTTTTACTCCCCCACCCACCCATGCCTAGCTATTTAATGAGAGGTCTACTGTCTGCCAGGAAGAGGTATCTGAGACTTGACAGGGAATCTCCCAAGCCTCATCAAATCTGATACTTCCTACTTTAATGATTCACACAGGCACAAATGATAGCGCTAGAAGGAACTTAGGAAGCATGCTAGGCTTTGTGAAATTCCAGGACCAAAGATTGTAAAGGGCACAAGGGGCATTTTCACCTCTTCTGTCACTTGAAGAACTCTGAAATCGACATATTTGGATAGTGAAGATGATGTCTGAGAGTCTGAGAAGCAGAAGCATCAAAGTCAAATAGAAATGAGGGTGAGTACATCAATCCACAAGTTGTTATTAAGTGTCTGTAGTATTCCAGACACTGTGCTGAACTCTGAGGATACAGAGGCCAAAGACAGTCCTTGCCTTCAGGGAGCTTACAAACTAAATGGAGGAGATACACATGCAAACAAATAGGCACAAAGAGAGGGACATATAGGATAAAGAGAAAATAATTAACTGAGTGAAGGTGGCGGAATTAAGAGGAGTTGGGGAAGGCTTCCTGGAGAAGGTAGGATTTTGTTGGGGCTTAAAGGAAACCAGGGAAATTAGTAGTCTTATTCCATTCCACTTTCTCATTCCATTCTAATTACACTTTTATAGTGGCAGAGCTCTCTGTTTTAAATAAAATTGCAATGTCCTGAGATGAAAGTCTTTTAAAATTAATTAAAAATAAATTTATTGTTATCTTTTGTATTTACATCGTCTAAATGCTTCCCTATATTTTTAAGAATGCCCCCGAGGGACTGGCTCTCTCCTTTCCTAGAGAGCTATCTCATTTAACATAAAATAATTTTTAAAAGAAAAAGTTTTAAAAAGAACAAAATAATTTTCTATACAAGAAAGGAATCTGAACTCATAGGCGATGTTCCACGCAGAGGTGGAGCTCTTGCCTCTGCAAAGGAGTGGGGAGAGATGTCTTTTCATATCACTTTGTTCAGGTCATGCTTGTTCTTTGTATTTTCAGCATTTACTTTCAATTGTTTTGTGGTGCTTGACCTTTCCATCTACATTGCTATATTTACTCCATATACTGCTTTCTTGACTCTGCTTGCCTCACTCTGCACAAGCTTTAGAAAGTCTTTCTATGCTTTATAATTATTTTCCAATGCCAATTAATAATAGTACCAAATGACATACAGATGGTCTAAGACATGATTACATCGCTATGATCCTAAGTCTAACAATATTACAAACTTACTCATTCCCTGGGGTGTGGTGGCTTTCTATCAATGAGTGTTTCATAATTGGGAGCAATAATGGATCCTATACATACCTGGCAGGGAGTCTCACAGCAATTTCCATTTCGCCATTGACTATCAGAATCCAGTATTGGGGGAGACTGTTTCCATTCATTGAATTTTCATTTAAATTCAGAGCTTTGTTTTTCAATTTGCAGCACTTTATTTGTAAATGTCCTTGTAATTTTGCCAGAAATGTGGAACGGGTGTTCAAAATTGGAAAATTCAACACATGCTGCAATTGGGATTACTAGAAATGAACCCAAGTAGAACAACAGAGCTGTTGTCATATTTGCACATCTCCAACATTTGGTATTTGGTACTTAAACTGAGCTCATGGACTTTGTTTTTCCACTTTTAGAGTTTTGGCTATTAAGGTATCTGCTGATTTTGCTTTTTTATACTTCCTAATTTAATCCAATTGTTTATATAATGACCACTGGTTTAAAATACGGTTTAAAAATCAAAGAATATGAAATTGACATGATTTGCATCCAGGGCATCACGCTACTCCTCAATATTGTCTGTTTTTGCTTCCTCTTCCATCTGAAAACTGTTCATCCTTAAATATTACCTTGCAAATTATGCCTCCTAATTTGTTTCCAAATCTATTATTTCCAAATCTATCATAACATTGAGATAGAGTATTAGATTTTTTTTATACTGACTCTCTTTCTGTATCTCCCTCTCTCTCCCTTTCTCTGTCTCTCTCTCTTCTCTCTCTCTCTCTCTCTCTCTCTCTCTCTCTCTCTCTCTCTCTCTCTCTCTCTCCTCTCTCTCTTTCTCTCTCTGTCTCTGTCTCTCTCCAGATACTGACATCAATATAGTTTGGGTCCCTCATTTGCAAAGATAGGGGACTATAGCTGTGGAACTTTGCTTTTCCTATCAGACTTAACAGATCACAGAGGATTATACATCTGGAACTGAAGGGACCTCAGAGGCCATGTAGTTCAAGCCCTTCATTTTGCACATGGAATCTGAAAGTCAGTGAGGATAGAGGCTCCTTCAATGTCACATAGATAGTAAGCCTCAACAGAGGGATATGAACTTGGCGTCCTTTGATTCTAGAGCCAGTGCTCTTTCTCCTCTCTGCGGTGCCTACTTTGTTGGACAGGTTCAGTTTTCCTTTCTTGTTTTCTTCTTTGTTACTATGGTTGGTATTCGAGGGAAGGAGGGAAGAATAAATTGGGAAACAAGAGATTTTTTTAAACATACAATTAAATTTTTGAGTGGGTTTGTCTGTCCATAGTAAATTGTTGAACAAGGTAAGATTTCACTTTTTCTTTTTAAGGAAATTGACATGAAAAAATGTGAGAAACCTAAATTCATTAACACTCTTCACTCTGGGAATTTTGGACAGATTCCTTATGTGTTCTTGCGAATGTGAATGTCACCATTCTTCAACGACTACAAGACGGATGGTGGCATTGCAAAGTACAATGGCGAATTTCATTTCAAAGCATTCTGCTCTCCAAATGGCATTAGGCTTGCCTAACCAGATTAGAGAAAGAAGCCGGTCACAGCAGATGCCCTGTCTCAGTTCATTACTCAACACCTGTTAAACTTGATTAACAGCCCTGGCTAATTATCTGTTAAGAGTATCTCTGGGCTGTAATGGATCCCAGAGGTCTGAGCAAGTTGACTTCATTTACATGTTTGTCTCCTTTCACAAGGTCTCAGTTAAACACCACAAAAATCTACTGAGCATTTTACAAACTCCCATGTGGTCATTTCCCAGCTTCAAATATCCCTGAGCCTACTTTCAAAGGACAGATATAATGCTAAATATATTCACTTGTTCCACAAATAAAGATGCAAGTTTTAGATTTTACATAGCATAAACGACCCTCTTGGTGCAATTAATATTGTCAAAGCTAGCTAACCTGTGTGCCTTAAGCCAGCGATTACATTTTTTGAGCTCAGAACCAACCCTGAATTGAACATAGTTTGGTTAATGCTTTCTCTATGTGTACAGCTAGCACTGCAATTCATTTCCTTGCTGCCTCCTACCTGGGCTATTACAAAAGCCTCCTACCTCATCCTGCTGACTGAAAGCTCTGAACACCCTATAAATATATAATGATACATGTATTGGAGTCCTCCTCCTCCTCCTCTTCCTCCTCCTTCTCCTTCTTTTCTACTACTACTGCTCCTAAGAATGCACAATCAAAAGAGAACTCTGGATCAGAGGTATCAAACATGGTGCCCAACAGCCATGACATTTAGGGCCCCCATATTTCTTTCGATTTGACATGACCATTCTAGACTAACAAATCTACATTACTCTGATCTATTCCTATCTAGAATAATTGTGTCTGATTAGTTATTAGTTGCTGCCCAAGTTAAATGGTGGGTGAGACCTTCCAACTGGGAAGGAATGACTAGGAAAGAATTCTAGACTAGGTACTGCAATTAAGTGAGGAGCCTTGTTGAACTCCTGATTGAAACAAAAAACTCTGAAAAGTTTACAAACAGTGTCACTGGATAACTGAGCATATGGTTGGGGGAGGGGGGAGGAATCAGTTGTATGAAGACTGGAAAGGTGTGTGGTAGAGGAGCAAATTATGAAGGACTTTGAACATCAACCATAAGTAACCACAAAATATATTCAAGGTAAATACAAGCAATGAAGCAGAGGGTGGAAAGAAGAGTGGGCTGGAAACTGGGAGAATCCAAGTAAGGGAATCTAAGAGGCATCCAGGAAGAAGAGGGCATGTGACCTCTCATTTTTGCTCCAAGAGCATTAAAGCTATATGTTCCGTTAGCTCCTACCTGAGGCTACAGGTCACCTCTTAGGTGACTACCCCAAGGGAGTCTAGGTGGGACAGTTCAAAGAAATTCTTTTATTTTGTTTTTTCCCCACTCATACCCTCCAGAATACACACACACACACACACACACACACACACACACACACACACGTATGTATATATATATATATATACACATATGTATATATATATATATACACATATGTATATACATATATATGTGTATATATATATATATACATATATATATACATATATATATATGTATATATATATATATATACACATATATATAATTGAAAGGTACCTCAGAGGTCATCTAGAGAGAGCCTTCATTTTACAGAAGGAGAAACGGAGACTCAGGGACAGGAAGTGACTTACTCAGGTCATAGCGGTAGTGCCAGAAATAGGATTTGAACTTTCATTCTCTATTTCAGAATCAGTGGGTTTTTTACTTGTTACTTTTGATTTCTGCTGCTCTGCTTCTCAAATCCCACAGTGTGGTCCTGCCATTTGCTTTGGGCACTGCTTCACTGTGGCCAGATTTGTCATTTTGCATGTCGGAGTTCATACCTGAAGTCCAAGAGTGACTTTTTTCATGGTCGTTTTTAACTAATTTCCAAAGCTGTTTTTCTCTTTCTGGACATTGAGGGTGAGGCTAAGGTGACTAGGTGGCATAATTTGCATTTTGCACCACTGGAGACATAGCAAATTATGATAAAGAGTGTCTCACTTTGATGGTGATGGGTGCACAGTAAAGGCTAAGTTTGAAATGTGTCAAGCTAAAAAAAGTCTATAAAATACATGCAGAATATGGGGTTCAGAGAAGGGAAAAATTGACTATGAATGGAAAAATGCAGCTTTGGAAGCCTCATTATATCTAAAGATTATTTATTTTAAAGCTTGATTTAGTAATATTTCACTGAGGAGGAGAATGAGGCCAATAGATTTGTTAACTATTAGCTCTATAGCTAAAAAAAAAAAAATGAAAAAACTAATCGATTGTGTTTCCCAAGGCACAGAGTCAAGCAAGTGTCAAACAGTGTGTAGATCTTGTGAAATAAGAGGGTTACTTCAAGTCACCTCCTTTCATGATTGTCCTAATATCTTTCAGGAGCCTCTCACACAAGTTATCACATTCTACCTAAGAAGAATCAATATCTGATTGTGTTTTTTAATAACATCCAATGTTTGCGTGAAGGACAATCAATTGAGATTTGCATACACTCAAGGGTAACTGAAAAGAGCCAGTGACAGTAACTGAGTTTGAAGTTGCTGTGTCTCTCCCTAGTGGAGTGTATTCAATAACAAAAATAGCTCTCAATCCTTACAGGTGGAAATATGAATAAAGAGACACTCAGACCAAAATCTCTCAGTATAATTTTTCACCAGAAAAAAGAGACTTCATTTTTGTTCTACTGTTATTTACTGGAATGATTTTCCAGCCGGTACCTATGGAGAACTGCTTAACAATCATGGCAACGAAGCTTCCCTATTAAATCTTTCTTCAATGGTGTACGATGTTGCTGAGAGGGAATGACCTTTTTACGTTATGACTAAGAGGGAGATCCATAAACATTTACAAAGATTAGATGACACATGCTAGGTTTTTGACTATAGACAAGTCACCATCTCGAAGATGTGCCCAGGGTAGTCCCTAAAGGCATCTTTCAGATAAGCTGCTAAATAGCATTGGTAGAGAGAACATCTATACTGGGAGTTCCCCACACTAATAAAATTATCTCTTGTCCTAAAAGGTGCTGGTTGCTTCTAAAATGAACTTTTGTTTTCATTTCAAGTTGATGACTCAGAATTGTGGGTCTAAAAGGATGGGATCTGTGGTAATTCCAGTTCACTGCTGTGATTTCTCTCTAAAACTAAGGGGTAGAAGTGTTATACAGAAGATATTAAAAGAGGAGATTTCACTCTTTATCCTGAGATTCACAAGGAGGTATGAGGCCGACAGGAGAAGTCAAAAGGGCAGTGTGGCTGGCAGTGCCCTTCCTTTTCCCTTAGAGCACCCACATGGAACAGGACTCTGAAAAGATTGTTGTAGAACAACTGGAGAATTTGACCTGTGGGCTACCTGGCAGATTCTTGAGAGGAGGTCAGCTGGGGAGAAAATGTGCAAAGTCTCTCCCCTATCTCCACTTTGAATGAGGGAGCAGCCCCACTTGAATCACCCACCTCACCTCCTGGCTCTCCTCCTCCCTTTCAGCAAGGGGAAGGGAAAGAAAAACTGATGCTATTTTGGCCATCTTCTTCCTCTGTCTGTGAACTGTTGCTCAGCCAGTGCTCACTATCGATTCCCCTTGATACAATGAATATCTAGTGGTCATTAATCCTCATCTATGACTAATGCTGGCTCACTAACATATTTGAGAAGAAGTTTTATCTCTTTATAGAAACCACATCTTTGCTTCAACTTGGGCTGAGACACAGAAGGGAGTAGCAGTTACTGATCCAATTTGGATTTTTTATAATGCAGGAAAAACTGTTTTTTGCCTTTTTTGTATTCACTGAATTTAGCACAATACCTGACACACAGAAGGTGGTTAATAAATGTTTAATGAATTGAATAGAAAGACATGCTATGATCATATCACTGGGCAAACACACGTTCCCCTATAAATAGGAGAGACTGTTAAGCAAAAGTAACATACATAAGTAGACTGAACAAGACCAGCCTTCTTTTGAATGTTCATACGACATAGAACTTTGGCTATTGATATACTTCTTATAGGTGACCCTTTTGTTTTGTCACCATGGTCAGCCAATCTATGGACCACGCAGAAAACGTTTTCTTACTTTTCTTCTTAAAATGCAGCTCATAGCCTGTGACATCTTACATAGGCCTTTTCCTCTCTCTAAGCCTCCACTTCCTCGCCTATAAAATTAGGGGCCTTGGACGAAATGGCTCAAGTTCCCTTTAAGCCCTAATTCTATGACGCTGTCATTATTGGTGAACCTTATTTCTTCATGAAATTTTCTCCTTTGGCTTCTCTGAAAAGTCTTTTTATATCTTTGACTACTATTAACTTCAGAGCTTAATTCCATTAGGTGACACAGTGGGTAGAGCATTGGATTAGAAGGAATGAAGGCATGAGTTTAAATCTAGCCTTAGACACTTAACCTTTTCCCAACTCAGTTTCTTCCTCTGTAAAATGAAGGTAATCATTGTACCTGCCTCTCAGTATCATTGTAAGGGTCAAATGAGATGATATAAGTGAAAGTACGTATAAATTCTAGCTTTTCCCCTTTATAAATGAGCGTCCCCAAGATTTAACATTTATTCCAAAAATGCAATGTCCTCTTTAAAAATGATTACTTAGGGCCCCCTGGAAATGTTTAATTCTTTAACTTTTTTTGGATCACTTCAAAAATATATTTTTATATATAATACATTACACACACATACATATATAAATGATGTCTCTTTAATTTGCTAATTTACTATACATTTGTAGGGGGTTTTCCTGCATTGAAAATTTTGATGACATAGTATTGCATCATGTAACTTTATAGTATTGTACTGTAAACAAGTCATTACATACACAGATTCCTACCTATGTGTGCTAGACTTCCTGACAATGTGTGACAGGCTCACCTACCAACACTTGTTTGTTAAGACCTGTTGGCAAACTTGACCACTGATTGGTTTTAACTTGCATTTTGTGAGTTTATTTAGAAAATAATGTAATCACTATGATTTTAACTCTGTCTTTTAAAATTATTTTATTTGTTTTCAGTATTCCACAATCACTCCTAATATATATTAGACTTTTCCCCTCACTCCCCCCACTTCCTCCCTCCCTCCCTACTCCCTCCCTGGGATGGCATACAGTTTTATATAGGTTCTACAAACACATTCCTATTAAATACATTTTCACCTTAGTCATATTGCATAGAAAAATTAAAATGAATGGGAGAAATCATAAAACAAACCAAAACATAATACAAAATAAAATGATCTTCATTCAGTGATCAAATTCCATAGTTCTTTCCCTGGATGTGGAAGGCATTTTGCCTTTGGGAATTACTTAAGTCCTTGAATTGCAATGAAGTACCAGGTCTAGCAGAAAAATTCCTCACACACTGTGGTTGTTGCTATGTACAATTAACTCTGTAATACAACAGATGAACCATGGATGAATGATTTTTCAAAATTCTCTTCTCTTTTGTTATGCTTCCAGTCCCTCTTATTTTTATTTAAAGCCTCCCAATTCCACCTGAGGCTACCACTGCCTGCTACCTCAACTGTTCCAGCATCCCCTAGGGGGCAGGATCACTCACTCTAGGATCCTATGCAACAAGATAGAGTGCTAAACACAAGAGGGAGGGGTGGGGGAATAAGATATAGTCCTTGTCCTCAAAGAATCTGTATAGTCCTTATTCTTACAAATCTAACAGAGCGAGGACAGAAAACATACAAAATAGTTGTACTGGTTCCAAGGCCAAAGCCACCATCATGGACAAAGAATTGCTACAGTGTATCTGTTCTACGACCACAATATCTCACACAACTGCTTTCTTCTCTGCAATCACAGGCACATTACCCTGATTCAGGCCCACATCACTTCTTTCCTGGACTAGCATTAGTCTCCTAACTAGTGCTTATGCCTGCACTCTCTCACTCTTCACTCTCTCTCTTACCTAAGGGAGAACCTGTGAGACCCTCATCAGTCTGTGTCACAAGGGCAAGGAAGGAAGAGGAAATGAGCCACGGGTGCCCATCAGACCCTTGCTAGAAGAATTCCAAAAGTGTCCTCAGATATGAGAAAGAGAGTAGGATACCCACCCTGGGGCTGGAAGTAGCCCAGAACTTGGCTAGCATGTGACTTCGGGGTAGGGATTTAAGGACAGGAGGAAGAAGTAGCAGGTGTAGGCTAAGTCTCTCTGTGCTATGGTCTGTCCAGGAATAAAATCCACTCTTCCCCTAGAAATGTATAAGCTATGAGAAATGATTTAAGTCCTACATATCCTGACCAATGAGCCAGATAATCAATCAATTAACATTTATTAACCATCTATTATGAGTTTATGTAAGGAGGGCAGGACTGGAGGTCCCAGCTAAGAACAGTGTGGTAAGAAAGGACAACTTACTAGATGAGGAATCCAGCATGACCCTTCAAGAAGAGGATACATCATCACTGTTATCATCACATTTATATAGAACATTAAAGTTTGCAAAGCATTTTCCATATGCCATTTTATTTTGATCTTGCTGGCTACCAGGGAGGAGAATTTTGGGGGAGTTTGAGTCTAAGCACCTGAACTACTGTATTCCTAAGAATGCCTGTGTTTGGAGCATTCTAATAGAGTGGTTCAAGTGTGACTACAGTCTGGGAGGAAGATGGTCTTACAGCTGATTTTATACATACATATCTATGCATATACAAGTATATATATATAGATGTATGTGTATAGAGACATATACATGTAAGTCTGTGCATGTATATAGTATATATATATATATATGTATACATATATGTCATTTCCTTTGCTTTTGTATTTAAGAGCTAGTTAATCTGTGCTCCTGTGGTTAACTCCATTATGCTATACAAAAATGATTGTTCAACAATGTATTATATTACATTACATTGTGTTGTATTGTATTATATTTTATTATGCTCTACCGTCTCTGTATATGTCTTCCCTCTCTGGGTCATATGTGTCTGTCTACATATGGCCTGTCCAGGGAGGCATGGCTGAATATCCTGGGGTCTCCTCTGCCGGACCTTCTCCAAAGGAGACTTAGATTCCATTCAGAAGGGAAGCAGGAGATGGAGATTACGAGGCTAGTCACTGTGATATTGTGAGGGAAAGAGAGAGAGAGAGAGAGAGAGAGAGAGAGAGAGAGAGAGGGAGAGAGGGAGAGGGAGAGAGAGAGAGAGGGAGAGAGAAGAGAGAGAGAAGAGAGAGAGAGGGAGAGAGAGAGAGAGGGAGAGAGAGAGAAGAGAGAGAGGGAGAGAGAGAGAAGAGAGAGAGGGAGAGAGAGAGGGGAGAGAGAGGGGAGAGAGAGAGAGAAGAGAGAGAGAGAGGGAGAGAGGGAGAGAGAGGAGAGAGAGAGATAGTTGGGCTAGAATTAATTACATCTATTTGCAGACACTCTCCCTCAAATATTATTAGTCTAGGGGAAATGAATTTTAGGTTCAAGCTATGCTCCCAATCACTATTCCTTAATGAGGAAGGAGTACCCCAAGATTCATCGAAACCTTATTCCCTTCCCATCAAATGTAAATTTTACAAATGCCACACATAGCAAACAGCAAATAAACTTATTTATCCAAGGTAACAGTAAACACAAACCCCAGAAGATATATGGATGAGAATATACCAGAAAATAAACTCAATGAATGAGTCTTCCCCCTGGAAGTGAGATAGCTCAAATCAAGAAAGAATTCCAGATCTCACCTAAGGGACAATTCCTTAACGTCTCTCTGATGGTAAATTGAGGAGAAGGACATGATCTAAGGGCTGGAACCTCTCCGTGTTGACTTCTCCCCAGAATCTTTCTCCCCTTCAAGGATATTATGTCCTCTCAAAGCTGGAAGCCAGAAGTCCAGGATCTCCTCTCAAGCTCTCACCAACAGGCTTGGAGAACTGAATAATTGATATCTAGGCTTGAGCCCTTGTTATACACATATGAAACTCAGCAAGAAGAGACAATACTAATATTTTTGTTTGTTTCTGGTGCATAGGAGCTAAAACAAGAGTTAAATCTGATAAATCCATGCAATCCTCACTTCACAAAAGTGATGCTTCTAGGTTAGAGAGAGGTAGCCAGTCCTGGGACAACCGTAAAGAGCTTAGGATTTCCCAAAGTCTCTCATGGTGTGGGTCTACTGCAGAAGTTCATGGGTGAGCATAGTTTTCCTAGGACTGGGTACTTATCGTTCAAAAGGATCGGAGAAATGGTGAGTAGCAGCCTTCAATGATCAGAACTTCTCATCCTTTGCACTCTCATTAAGTTGGTCCCTTAGCTTTCACCTGCATATAACAACACATCTTCTGCCTCCATGGTTTTATGCAGTTAGTCACCCTATCCTTCAATGCACTTACTTCTTACCTGGGTCTCTTGGAATTGCTAGTTCTCCCAAAGCACAGCTCAGGAGCTTTTCCCTACAAAAGGCTTTTCCTGATTCCCCAGTCATAATCCTTATTCAGCCCTCATCAAGTTGGTTTGTATAATTTTGTAAAAGTATTTTTAGTTTTTTATCTGGGTATTTATTGGGTCAATCAATCAATCCAACTTTTATTAAGTGCCTACTATTGTGCTAGGCACTATGCTAAACCCTGAGAACTCAAAAAGAAGCAAAGGACAATCCCTGCCCTCAAGGAGCTCACAATCTAATGAGGGAGACAACAAGCAAGTAAATAAATATAAGTAAGCTACACAGAGGATAAAGAGAAAATCACTAATTTAATTAATTTAAATTAATTTAATTAATTTAAATTAATTAAATTAATTTAAGGCCCAAGAATCAAGAGAGATTGTCCTTCTCCAGCAACCTGGAAAGCTGAAAGAAGAGGTTCTTTTGGTTTGGTCTTTTTATCTTCAGTGCCTGCCACATAGTAGGTGCTTAATCAGTGTTTGCAAAGTTGACCTGAATTGCTTGAGAGAAGTGCATAGGAATAGTGCACCCTCAGTGAAGGATTACAAAAGAATGAAAACACTGGGTAATGCTATCTGAGCAACAGTGAGGGGCAGTGGGATATAGAGGTAGGGTGCCACAGTGGATAGGGAGATGGATTTGGAGTCAACAAGACCTGGAATCAAAACTCCCTCCTATACTAAGTAACTGTGATTCTCTAGGGGAGACATTACTGGGTTAGCTGGACTTGATGGCCTCTTAGGTCCCTTCCAGCCTTAATCTATATTCCTATAATTCCATCAGCACAGATTTCCACAGAAGAGAAATAACAAAATGAGACTAGAAGACGTAAGTGGGTTTTGTCGTTTCGTTCTTGTTTTGTAGTTGTTTGTGTTCTGGTTTACTCCTTGAACTAAAGATATATATAATTGCTAATGTATTTCTATTTTGGGTCACATTTTCAATAAGAATGACCTCCAAGAACTTAAAAAACAAAAACAAAATGAAACTGTGAAAGAAAACACCACAACTACCATGTTGTAGCCCCTTGGGGTAAGGAGGGAGATGATCAACTAGGTACACTGTCTCTTTTTCATTGATCAAATGTAGTTACAGAAGCAGCGGGGGATAAGTACCTTTGTACTTATTTTATATACAGGAACTTTGAAGAAGAAAACTCAAGAGGCAGTTCAGAAAAAAAGAGAAAACTGATGCAGGAAAGTCCAACCCCTCAGCAAGCTTCATCACCAGCAACAAGGTTAATTTACTTCATTATTGCTTTTTCAGGTGATCAAACCTCCCAATGTAATGGATCCTTGGTTCTGTTTATCCTCAATCTTTTCTTTTTTTCTTTTCTTTTCCTCTCTCCCGCCTCTTCCCTTTCCCCCTCCCTCTTCCTCCTCCCCCTCCCCTCCCCATTTCTCTCTCCCTCTCCCCCTCCTCTCTCTCTCTCTCTCTCTCTCTCTCTCTCTCTCTCTCTCTCTCTCTCTCTCTCTCTCTCTCTCTTTCCCCTCTCCCTTTTCTCTCCTTCCCTCCCTTTCCATATGTGAATAAAACAAAAAGGCATTCTAGTGATACTTTTGCCTAATAGTGAAGCAAATAGTTTGGAAACAGATTATAGGCAAGGGGTAAATTAAAACCATTTCTCAGAAGCTATTGGGCAGACGGGGACAACTCGAACTGAACTCGGCTGTCCAGGAGGTTGAAGCGTGGGCATGAGAGGACCATGGATCAGTGAAGTGAGACGAATGCCAAATATTTCCAGTCTGTCCTCCCGAGGACAAGTTGGCCTCCATCTGAATAGCTACCTGATGGGAATGATTCGGGAGATGTGGTCCTGAAATAAAGGGGAATGCTGGGTGAGGCAGTGGAATACAAATGGCTAGAGCTAAATTATGAACAGTAGCTGGTACCAAAAACATGCAACTGTGAGTCCTCCCTCCAACATAAAAAATATAGGCAACACAAACACCGAAGGCAGAAGCAATTCCGTCGGAGCAGATGAATGGCCATTGTCCAATCCTGCATTGTTTAGTAACATCAATTTAACGGCACATTGCTAAATCTCTACCTTTCCCCTGGTCTAAGATTTAAACATGACCTATAAAGCAGCCACACAAATGTCTTCTTCCTCATTCTGGAAGTGGTTTTCAGCAAGCTGCCATATCCATTACAGAACATACATGTCACTTGAGCTCTGCTAACTTCTCCAAGAAAGATCACTGATTAAGTGTTCTATCATGAGCTGTAATAGAACAGAGTTAAGCTCAAATATGGAAGGCATGAATGAGGGAAAGGCTGGCTGGATGAATCTAGAAGCCAGGAGGAATTGGCACTTTAATCCCTCTACAATCTGACGCCCAGACCTGTCCTCCCAGGGTTATTGTGCATTGCTCTCCTGCACACACCCTTTAGCCCAAATGGCTGCCTCCCCAACACTGAACCTTCTCCAGCTTTGATAAAGGTTGTCTGCTGAGTCTGGAATGTTCTCCCTCCTCACCTCTGCTTTCAGGAATCCCTCGTTTCCTTCGAGACAGCACTCATATACCACCCCTCCTTAACCAAAGTCTTTCCTAATACTACTAGTGATTTATTCTGAAGTTATTTCAAGTGAGAGAGTGTGTTATTTTGTATGTCAGGCCACTGGACCTAGATCACTCTGGAGGAGAAAGTGAGGCTGGTGACTTTGCACAGGCCTTCCTCACTTAAATCAAATTCACTTGCATGTCGTGACATCACCTCCCTGATGTCACCATCCTGTTTGAGAATGAAGGACCATCACCACCAACAACATCTATATTTATCATTTATATATTTTTTCCTACTGTAGAATGGAGACTCCTTGGTTCCTGTTTTCAAGGAGTTTTCAATCTAGTTAAGAAATGAAAGTATAGATACATAAAAAGTTAGATGCAAATGCAAATATTAGTTACAATTTAATCAATCAACAAGCATTATTAAACACTTCTTACATGCCAGACATTGTGATACAGACAAAAGTCAGAGTCCTTGATCTCAAGGGGCTGACCATATAGCAGCTGAAAGAAACAATGCAAAGGACATGTCAAGGTAATACTCAAGGATATGGGTTCAACTCATTCCTTGGTCAGTCATCATGTGACCTTGTGTAAGTACCTTAATTTCTCTGGGCTTTGATTTCCTCCTCTCTAAAATAAGGGCATTTGGGGCAGCTGGATGGTGCAGTGGATATAGCCCCAGCTCTGGAGTCAGGAGGACCTGAGTTCGAATCTGCCCTCAGACCCTTCCCAGCTGAAAAAAATAGAGTCGAATTCAATCCCCTGTAAGGTTCTTTTAGCTCAAAGCTCATGATTCTGTGACTAAATCCTAAATGAACCATACAAACAAATGGTTATCTGACTGATGGCAGTGGCAGAACCCTTCATTTGAGACATCATTTTAGTAGAATCCTGGTGATAAAATTACTTTAAAAAGATTTTTACTAAAGGTTTCAAATAAACAATAATACAACACTGGTGTTTGAATCAATTGGATTAGAAAAGCAGTGTGGTCCAGTGGTAGGAGTAATGACATTAGAATCAAGAGGTGTTAGTTCAGGATCAGCTCTACCTTTTGTAGCTGGGTGACTGGGTCAAGCCACTAAATCCTTCAAAGCCTCAGTTTCTTAATATGTCAAATATGGATAATGCTTGCTCGATCAACAAGCATTTCTTCAGTACTTGCTACCTGCCAGAGTCCCTGACTTCTATCAGGTGATACAACACCTACATAACAACATCCTTATATCATAATACCCATGGTACCCACATGACCTGGTTGTTGCCAGGATCAAATGAGTTAAAATACGAAAAGAGCTTTAAAGAGCTAGATAAATGTTAGCCATTAGTATCCTGAATATGGCTACACAGTGAGATGGTCTGGCATTGGGCAATTCACTTAGTCAGGGAACATTTGAGCCAATTCCTTTAGACTCTTAATCATAGGCCAGGTGTCTATCTGCATAGGTGGAGAGAATTTACACACTGGAAATTCCCTACGTTATAAACTAAAAACACGGAGAAGGATGTGACTTATTGTCTACCTTTAATTGTTTCATATATGGGAAGAACACTGGATGTATAACACACCTTGTATAACAAAAATAACAACATTATTATATAATATATAATGTTATAGTATTATATATTATAATATATAGTATAATATAACATATTAATATAACAACAATAGCAGCCAGCATTAATATACCCTGGGAAGGTTTGCAAAGCATTTTACATATACTCCATTTATTCCTTAAAATAACTCTACGAAAGAGGTCTTATTATTTTCAATTTACAGATGAGAAAACTGAGGCAGGAAGAAGTGAAATGATTTGTTCAGAGTCACACAGCTAGTTAAGCGTCCTTAGCTTTGTGACCCGGGGCAAATTATTTAATTGCTAGCTGCCTCAGTTTCCTCATCTGTAAAATGACAGATGGATCCGTAAAACGGTAGATGTAAAAGCATCTCCCTACCAGGGTTGTTGTGTATAATGTGATAACATTATAAAGTTCTTGGCAACGCTTACCATATTAATACTAGCTAGTGTTATTATCTAAATTGTAAATTGCAACATAGTTCATAAGAAATGCACTGTGTCAGTCAGCATTTTTACCTTTACTTCATGTAAGTCAGTCAGTATTTGGCACAGCAGGGAGAAACGGGACCATTGGATGCAATATTGAGGACTGGAAGAGACTTCAGAAGTCGTATGGTCTAGCCCCTAAATTACAAAGCAAGCAAATGACCGTCAAAATCTGAACTGAGCTCTTCTGACTCTGACACCTCTAGGTTTTCTCTTACTTTGGTTCATTACACTTTGCCTTTAAAATTTCAAGAGTTTTGTCCTAAATTCACTGCTTTGTTTATACTTGACTTTGAATTTGTCTGGGGCTGATATGGTCAAAAAGCTGTTCTGTGTCCTTTCCCAGCCCCAAGTCTGCTGTTCCCCTCCCCCTTACCACCTGGAACCCCTTCTCTTCTTCTGCCTGCCCATGGTCCCATCCTTCAGTCCATGTTAACATCACCTCCATAATCCCTTCCCCAGCAACTGATCTCTGGGTTGTCTGGTCTCCAAGAGCATTTACCCCATACTGCCCCATAAAGCACATGTTAAATCTTTAAGAAATGAATATAAACTCAAGTAGAACATCTATTTCTTCAGGGCAAGGACTTCCACTTCCTTGTCTTTTAATTGCCAGCATGCCTCATGCATAGTAGTATGCATAATAAATGTGAATTTAAGTTAAGTTAATTTTTAAAAAAATTCTCGTTAAAGTGTTTCCACAGGAAGAGTGAACCACTGTATGACTTCACTCGGTTGATCGTGCAATCAGGACCACAGAGCTAGATGTGGACAGAACCTCAGAGGTCACCTGATTGTAGTCCAAACCTCTCATTTTACAAATGGGGAAACTGAGGATAAGAGAAATTAAGTGACTTGCCCAAGGTCACATACAGGATCAAAGAGCAATAGTTGAAAGGGACTATTAAATTCCTCTTAATTCTGTTACCTTTCCTCTTTTAATTATTTGCTATTTTATCCTGTAGATGACTTGTTTATACATATTACAGTTGTTATCTCCCTGTTAGATTGTGAGCTACTTGAGGACAGGAGCCATTTTTCACCTCTTTGTATCCCCACTATTTACCTCAGTGCCTGGCATAATATATGTTTACTTACTGACCATCTGAGTCCTTTTTACAGTTAAAGAAACTAAGACTCAAGAAAGTTAAGTGACTGGTCCAAAGTTACCTAGACAACAAGTCTCAGTTGGAATTCACACTCAAGCTTCAACACCAATGATTTTCCCATTGTATCACCTTGTCCCAGAAACCTACAGGAAAATCATCATCAATGTCCTACAGGCAGCATGGGCTTTAGTACATTATCTCATTTGAGCCTTTCAATGACTTTTTGATATAAGTTGCAAGTGCTATTTCATCCCTATTTCACAGAAGAGGAAACAAAAGGTCAGGAATGGGACATGACTTGTTCATTGTCACATAGCTCATGAGACTGAGGAAGGATCTGAACCCAGGTCTTCCTAGTTCCATACCTGGTATGCCGTCCACAAGGTGAGTCATCCCATTCGTCGTTAACAAAAAGATGGGAAAACTTAATCAATCGTGCTTGAATTCTTTCAGTCTATACACTTGTCCAAAAGGTAAATACCCTTCTTGTAACACCAAACTTTGCAAGATAAATAGTAGGCAGACTCCAAGCTATGTTTTTTTCCTGAGTCCATATTATTCATCATAGTTGTTAAACGGCTCTTAGGAGCCTGAGCTTATTATGTTTGAGTGTTCAAGTATCAGGCTCTTACTTGATTCCATATGCAAAGAATATGTTTAAAAGTACATTACTGGTCTTGTTTACAATGATGACTCGGCCAGGAGGGATTAGTTACAACAAATTGTATAATCCTTTGCTTTAAGTGTCTGAAAAGGCTTCTATTGACTTCTTTCATCAATCATAAACTTAAAAATCAGCAATGCCTGGATGGGAGCCCTGCAAGCTAATATGTACTGATCAATACTTGAGTTAGGAGTTATAGAAACATAAAACATTTTGAGTTAGCAATATCTGCTAAATGCACAAGTGCAGGATACAGGAAGCCTGGTTAGGCAACAAATGGTCCAAATGAAGAATAAAAAACAAAAAGATCTGAGGAGTTTTCATTGCCTGTGAGATCAAGATGAACTGAGATGCAAGGGGAAAGTCAGCCTGATCAGAGAAACAGAGGATGAGTATGCAGCACCTGAGAAGGGGGTGGTCCAGTGACCAAGGGCATGATGGGAAGAACAGTGAGGGTGCTTGTATACTCTAGTATAGACCACCACTGAAGTCATGATGCCATGGGACAGGATGGCAACATGGGAGGTGGCCTTTAAAGATCCTTCCTGCTCTGGATCTTGGATCCCATAACAAATCTGTGATCTCATCAGTGTGAAAACTCCCCTCGATCTATCCATCCCCTCTGGGCTGCTTGCTTTGTTATTGTACCAATGATAATAAGCAGATTTATAAAATATTTTAAGGTTTATAAAGCACTTTACACATGTTATCTTACCGGATGCTCACAACAGTGTAGGGGGCATTGTAATCCCATTTTACAGATAAAAACTGAGGAAAGGTCAGTAAAGTTACCTGTCTCCAGTGCTACACAACCAACAAATTCAAACTGAGATCATCCTGACTGAAAAATATATTTCTCTACTCACTACCCTACTTACCTGCCTCTAGTTGTGTTCTGTGTCCAACTCCCAGGGCCCTCTAATATCTTGTTGTCTGCCTGGCTTCTTCCCTGCCTTCTCATCTTGAATTGCCACCTTTCAGAGAGGACTTCTAGAGCCCTTTCCCCCACACATATCTCTTGAAGGAGTTAATCTATTCAGCTCTGGATCTCTTTTCTATGGCAAGGGTGGATAAACTGGGCTATGACTCTACATCCAACTGGACCCAGATCACGCTTTGTATTTCATTCAACTACAATCCACTGACTAGGCTGACCTAGGACTCTTGCCATCTTTCTTGCCAACCACACTCCCATCTCCTTCCATTACTTGCATGTCCTGGCATCACCTCCATGATGTCATGGTCCTTTTCAAGAACAAAGGGCAAACAGTTACACCAAAAGGAATCTCTTGTACCAGGAACAGTAATCCAATCAAAAAAAACCAATGCTATTGAGAAAATGTGACAATCAACTGTCCTCAGACTCTGGTGTGGGATTTCTGAGATCCAACTCCCTGGCCATCACTGCTTTGTAAATGTTGCTTCCCCTGGTGGAAGGAAAGAAAAGGCGCTGCTGAACTTTTATACATTTATATATAAATTATATATTTATTTTTATTTATATATTTATATTTATCTATATATTTCTATTTTTATTACATTATATATAGATATATTTATATCTAACAACTAATACAAATCTTGGAGAGAATATCCACAATGAATCTCAGCTCCTTTGAAGGACTGGCAAACTGTCAGATGCACTACACTTAACAGAAAGAAATATCTGTTCCATTGCTGTATCATGTAATAATTCCAAATTTAATTTTCCTTTTTTTCCTGAAGTTTTCTTTTTATGTTTCCTTCTATCTTAGATTTCTAAATTCTCTTTATCACACCCAAAAAGCCTATCCCACATTGCTCTGATGCCGGATTTCTTATGTCTTGGTGAAGAGGCTGTGATTGTATCAAGCTGTCTTCTCATGATGCTATTTTAATTTTACCCAATAAATCATAAGAGCTAAAAATGCTGCTTTTTATCTTCTTAATTGATTGGCTCCTGGTCATTATACCCTGCACATAACACAAACCTAATTTGCTTTTTTATGTTTCCATTTCCTGTATGTTCTTTTATCTTGGTTTCAAGTATGGCAGTAGAATCCTTGATGACCTTAAGCTTTTACCTGGAGTGACTGGATTCCATTAGCAAACCTGTCGGCCAATTCATGCTTCCTTTACTCATACAGCTCTGGCTACTGACTCAGTATCCCATGTACCCGAATCATGCTGTTACTTCATATTCAGAAAGTATGCTGGTGAACTGAAAACACTAACTGGACAACCAAGGGGAGAGAGAATGGATAAATAGGTCACCGAGGAAAAGGAAAATGGAATCAATATCCTATCTATTTGTTACTACTCATATTACAATGAATATGCAACTGCCTGATCCTTTGTTTCACATAGGGGCAACCCAGCATGTTGGACTTGTTTGAATCTCACCTTTCACATTTACTAGCTGTGTGCAATGAGCCAATCTTTGCCCTTATCTAAGCTTCAGTTTCCTCATCTATAAGATGAAGATAATGCTACTTGTTACACCTACCTTACCAGATAGGGGTGAGGCTCAGATGAGAAATGAATTTAAGGTTTTTTTGTAAATCTTAATTCTATTTAAATGTTATAAACATTGATCCTTAATCTCTGTATGAGATGAAAGAGGTCAGGTATGGGGGTTAGGAAGACCTGGATTCAAATCCCGCTTATAACACATCCTTGCTGAGTGACCCTGAGCAAGTCTCGAAGTCAAGGTTGCTAATACGCCAAAGTGAATTTCCACAATGATGAAAACATCAGTCCACACCAAAATGACTAATAAACCAAATTCCATTCGACTCTAACATTAGAGAACTATGGCCAAAGAGGAAAACTACTGTTCCCACAGACAGTGACCATGTCAGGGATGGGCCTTCTTTCCCAAGTCCTCTCCTTAAGCAGACCTTGGTCTTATCACGTTTCCTTTAGTCACCAGCCTCTAATCCTCCCATGCCAAAGAGACTGGGGCTTGGGATTCTCAGCACTGCTTCCTAAGAGAATAATGTGGAAACGAGCTCCTGGAGGCCACTGTATCCATGGCAAATTTCCTCTGTTACTTGTAATCCTAAAGAGAATCCAGGAAAAGTCCATATTTATTTTGATGCTTGATTTTATAGAAGTTTAATAATGTTTTAAAAACTAATGTTAAAATATTAAAAAGAAAATTTCCTTGACTGAACTTGAGCCCTCAGATGGAAGGAATACCATCTACTAAAGAAAGAATATGTGTGCGTGTGCATGTGTGTTTGTGTTTGTGTGTGTGTCTCTCTGTCTCTCTCTTTCTCTGTCTCTCTCCCTTTCACTTTTCCTCTTTCACTATCACTCCCCACACCCATCACCCCCTTTTAGATAGTTTCCTCTGGACTGCCTTTGAATAAATTAAATAAATTCACATCAGTCATGACTTAAGTTAAGCAATTATTAAAATTTCAATGGAGCATTTACATCTCAGAAACTGGCAAACACTACAAACCAGGGCTCGATTTATCATTTTGTTGATTGTCTAGACTTAAGAAAGTGATAGAGAAAATGTTAATAATGTAAGTTAGACTTAAAACGATTTTTGGAGAGCCAGTTGTTAAATATTTACCAGCATGCTTATTCCTTGAACCATTTTTTAAAATACGACTTACATTTTTGTAGCCCTTTCGGCATAGTTCCAAACCGTTCTCCAGAATGGTTGGATGATCTCACAGCTCCACCAACAATGAATTAGAGTTCCACCTCTCCCACATCCTCTCCAGCATTTAACATTTTCTTGTTCTGACACATTTGCCAATCTTATAGGTGTGATGTGGTACCTCAGAGTT
>CM053772.1:22379945-22477180 GCA_028658325.1 Potorous gilbertii
GATGAGGCAATTGGGGTTAAGTGACTTGCCCAAGGTCACACAGCTAGTGAGTGTCAAGTGTCTGAGGTGAGATTTGAACTCAGGTCCTCCTGACTCCTGCACTGGTGCTCTATCCACTGCATCACCTAGCTGCTCCACTACACACTACTATACTGTAGTACAGAATGTATGGAAGAATGCCTTTTGCCTACCATTTTTTTTTCTCCTGCATCAATGGTATTTGAGTAGAGATCACCCAACTATGAGTCCTAGGAAATTAGAACTATAAGAGCTTTCTGTGTCAAACCCTCCATGATGATCTACTCAGTTCATGAATAAATATCCCTTGTGTTGCCGTTAGTACTTGGCATGTCCATAGAGACCCCTGAACAGGCATTGAGTAGCAATGAGGTCACAGGGCCATGGATTTAGAGCCAAAAGGAGACTCAGGTAATCTAGTCTTTGTCCTCAAGTGTATGATCTAGTTGAGAAGATAAGATGCCAAAAAGGGTCCATGGAGAGATTTCAGGGGGTTAGTGAATATTAATAGGGAAAGAATACATCTTTATTTCAATATAATCGGTTTCCTTTGTCATCCTATTCATTTTATGTCATGTATTTAAAATCATTCTTATGAGAAGAGGCTCATTGGCTTTACCAGACTGTCATGGGTGGGGTGAAAGATGACAGAGAGGGTTAAGAACACCTGGATTTAGAGCCTAAGTAGAAGGTATTAAAATAGTATAGCCTAGAGTAATGAGGTTCTCAAACAGAATGGCATTAAAAAAGACAAGAAGAAATGAGGAATATTATGGACAGAGAACTGGTAGGGCTTAGTAAGTGATGATTGGATACTGGCGACAAGGAATATGGAGAGCCTAAGAATGCCTCCCAAGTGCCAAGTCTAATTGACAAAGAAGTTGATGGGGCCATTACAGGTTTGTGTGGGACAAGGAGAAAAGGTCATCAGGTCAGTCTTCACCACACTGAGTTTGTGGTGTAATACTGCTGCATCTGCTCAAGGGATTATATCCAGTAAAGGAGAAAATATTGGAGCTAAGGAGAGAAAGTGTACATATATCTAGAGTCATCTTCAGGGAGGATACAGTCATTATGAAAGTGATGTGAAAGTGATGAGATTTAAAGGGAAAGAGAAAGGAAGAAAACCGATGATAAATAAAACTTTGAGGAACATCAGTCTTTTAGATACACGAAAAGGATCCAAAGAAGCAAAGAGAAGAGTAAGGATAAAGGAAGAACAATAGGGAAATTCAGTTTAACCACTGAACTATGAATCTGAAGAGTGAAGAAAGTTAAATGACAGGAAACAACTCAACCTATATATACACATATATATGTATTTACACACATATTTATATACACATATGCATATATACATGTGTGCACATACATGTATAGTATATATATTAGGTACACATACACACATATATGTGTGTATATACATATATATATGGAATTACTAAATGGAAATCAGTCTTTTCATTTTCTCTAACCAAAACAGTATATGTGTGTATATGTATGTGTATATGTACAAATATATTCACACATGAACACTCACACTGTTTTGGTTAGAGAAAATGAAAACCAAAACAGTATACACATAGAAATAAATACATATATACATATATATATATATATACTGTTTGTATATATGCATACGTGTATATGTATATATACATATATATAGATATATGTCTATGTGTATGTATATCCAAAACAGCAAAAACATTTTGGTTAAAGAAAATGAAAAGCCTCATTTCCACTTAGTAGTTCCTATTTTTTTGGAATAAATCACTCATGAGTTGCAAAAATGAGATTTATATGCAAATAATTTTTTCATAAATTAACTGCTTACCATAATTTATAGCCAAAATGGATATATTTGTACTCTTTTGTACAATGAAAGATATTAGAAGACAAAATGAAAAGTGCATTAGATGAGTTTAAATACCTTGGAATTTAATGGTAGTGAAGCAACAATTAATCAGAAGCCTAAAGTAATTTTCTTAGGATATGAAGAAAATTGTTTTTAAACATCCTTATAAATAAGGCTGTCAAGAGATTTCCAGATAACCAAGGTAATAGGAAAATGAGGCTGGAGAATGTACATTGTTTTACTTGTTTCTCAAGATCATTGGGGCTTTTCATCTAAAAAAATACATGTAAACAGATCAAGAAAGACCCGACTGAGAACTGCTGTTAAGGGGAAATGGAACAGAGGACATCAGACTTTGCAGGCTCTTGTAGCCAGCATAGGTTTTGTTATTTGCATAGAACACCAGAGCATTATGGGAGAAATTTAAAAAAATTCTTCATTAATTTTGCTCAATTCTCTTCCTGTTGAGGAACAGAGGCTAGAAAAAAATGCTGTAGCCATTGGGATACGACAGAGACAAAAATGACTTTCTCATTCTAAATCATGTAAGTATTGAATGGAGGGAATCAAGGAGACGGTAGAAGACAAAATTAAAGTTCAGTAAGTCTAAATCCATAAAACTGAGTCAAAATACTGTAAAAATAAAACAAAATCACAAACATTTTTATTAGAATTTCACTGATAATGTTTCCAAATCATTAGGACAAAGATTTTAAGTATTTTATGGAAAAGCTGAAGAATAAATACTAGTTTTTTGTTTAGCATTACATTAAGGTGGTCAGATTTGTAAGACTGGGCAATAGGGTCCACATTATGTACAATGAGAACCTAGAGGCCTCCTCCTAGGATCTGTGAGGGAAAAAGATGGCTTGATCAGCTCTACTCCCCAACATTGCTGGAGATGTCTAGATATGACAGGTGCTGGAGCCTTCCACCCTCTTCAAGAGTCTTTTGAATTAGGTAGACAATTTAAAGATAAGGAGTTCACAGCAACATAACTTTGGGAAGAGTTGTGGTCAGATTTCTATTTTCATAATAATACTAAGATATCATTTGCCTATTAAAATATTTCTTTCTTTTTCATGCATATATCTACATGAGGTCAGATTTTCTTCATATACTACATCCAAAAAACAATGCCACTCTTTGCACAGATTTTTTTTGTTAGGAAAATGGTAATTTTTCATGAAAATACATTATCATATTTATATTAATATATAATAGGTTTATATAATTATTATGTAATGGGAAAAAAGATTTTTATGTTAAAGTGCAATAGGTGTACTATTACTTTACATGAAT
The DNA here is from genome assembly GCA_028658325.1 of Potorous gilbertii. Taxonomy (NCBI): domain Eukaryota; kingdom Metazoa; phylum Chordata; class Mammalia; order Diprotodontia; family Potoroidae; genus Potorous; species Potorous gilbertii. Next base: position 22,383,124 of record CM053772.1, read on the forward strand.
TAATAGTTTTTAAATGTATCATTTTTATTTTCTAAAAAGAGGGAACCCACATAAACAAAGGCTGTCTTTTTTTGAGTGGAGGAGCTCCTCAATGTTTTCTAATATTGAGATCACCAAGTTTGAGAAATGTGAGGCTAGTGGAATCCTTTTTAGTGCAGGTGACATTTCTAATAAATTAAAAATTCTTTCTTATTTCCTGTTTATCTCCTGCATAGCTTATTGCCATATATTTGTTTTCTTGGCGTCTCTCCATTAGATTCGGAGCTCCTTGAGGGTAAAGATAGTTATTTGCCTGTCTTTCTAACCCTAGCATTTCATCATGGTGACTGGCTGACACTAGGTGCTTAATAAATGCTTGTTGAGTGACTTGATGACCCTGACAATTCATTAACATTCAGTCTTGTAAAGATCAAAAGAGAATATTTGTGAAGTGCCTAGCACCGTGCCTGCCACAAACAAGTATCATCCTTGTTATTAAGACAAACAAGCTCCTACTATGCAGGCAGCATTCTAGATGTTGCAAAGATAAAACAGTGTTTGCCTTCAAAAAGCTTATTTTCTATCAGCAGAAAGCAATATATACACATACTAAATATGTGTAGAGTAAATACAATTAATTCTAGATGAATTACCTTATATTAGGAGTTAGGAGGATCAACCAAACGTGATTGGCCTAAGGCTTGAGAAATTCTGTTTATGAAACATTTTAACTTGTATTTATGAAATTCCTATGATTTATAAGGTATCATATTAGCTGTTGGGGACTCAAAAAGAAAAAAAAACATCAAGTAAGGAGCATTAATTGAGTGCCTACTATATGCTAGGAACCTCCATTCTTCTGGAAGAGATGATGCCTTCCATCTAAGATCCAACTGTAGAAGAGATATAGTATAAGTATAGAATAGATGCAAATAAAGACTTCGCTGAGAAGCTATCCGTGCCCTGAGCAAACTTACATTCTACTAGATGGTGAATAAATGGAGTTCAAGAGTAGCTTGACTTTTTCTAACATCCCTTCATTGAAAAGCTTTTTCACATTCATCATCCCATTTGACTGTCTCAATTACCAGGTCAAATGATGAGAGTTTTAGTAAATTTGGGTCATTGATTAGAGCTAGAAAGAACTTTTGAAAGGATTGAGGACAAATCCCTTATTTTTGAGATGATGAAATGGAGGCCATAGAGGTTAACTTGCCTTCCCTTCTTGAACCACCAACCTGGGCTTAAACCTAGTACTTCTAAACTGGAATTTCAGTGTTCTTTCCAATAAAACAAGTTGTCTCTCCCCTGAATGTCAATAGGTGCTTCTAAACTGGGTGAGGATGCTTCGGAGCAGTTTCTCATCCTAAGTAGGATGATCTCAGTGAAATCTTGTTTATACTTGTTTTTACACTTGTTTACACTTGTTTCTGCTGAGTAGACCTTTTCTGCCTAGATAGCAGACATGTAATATTCATCTAAATCCCCATGAATTGTGACAAATTTCTGATTAATGGGATTTGAATTAATGACATTTTCCTGCTCAAGCAGACAGCGGTCTTAAACAGGATTGCTCCTAGGAAGCAGCAAGGGACAGTGGAAAGGACATCCAATATGGTGTCACCATCCTTACTGTCAGCCCCACTCTCAGCTCCACGCCAGCCTCCACTCTTTACTGGCTCCTTCCTTCCTCGGCATCCTCCTCCCATATTCAGGGTTTATCTCCTCCATTTTATGGATTTTCCATCTATAGCATAATGTGACATCTATTTGATTTGACATCTGTTCCCAGTTTTCACTTACAGAGCCACCACATTAACTCAGATCCTTCTCACCTTTCAATGGGATTATTATAAAAGCTTCCTCACTGAGTGCTGGGTTTGGAGTCAGAGAGCTCAGGTTGGAATTCCCAATTTCCTCCAAAAGTGTGCTCAAATGCCTCCTTCTGCATGAAGGCTTTCCTTATTCCAAAGCCCTCCCCTAATCATCTTGTATTTATTTTGTAAGTACACGTCTCCCCCATAGACTATAAGTTCCTTGAGGGAAGCACCTATTTCAATTTTCTCTCTGTCCCCAGTGACTAGTACATTTAATGAATGCCTGTTGATGGATTTCAATCCTGACTTTACCACTAGTCTTTTGCCAAGCAATTTGCCCTCCATGGGCCTCAATTCCTCATCTGTAAAATGAGGGGTCAGGCTAAATGATACCTCAAGTGTCTCCCAGATCAAACTCTACACTCATATTCATAACATAATCTGAGGAAATGAAAACAGAAATTAGAGTCAGCTACTTGAAGCACATAGATGTGCAGAAGATACATTTCTGAACTTCTTAAATAAGGAAAAAATAGAAGGGAAAAAGGAAAAATGTCATTCCTCTAAAGTTTGTGTGATTGATTGATAATGAACAGGAACAAAGTTTAAATGTCTTCTTAGAGGTGAAAGAGAAACTCCCACAATTCCTTCTGGAAATGTTCAACTAAAATAAAACGTCATTAGAGAGGTTTGACACTCTGCTCTCCAGTGATCCAAATTACAAAAACAGGGTTGTGTACCTAATGATGCAATTACATGCAGTCATGAGCAGTTTAATTATTCTATGCCTGAGCAAGCTTCCAAAAAGTGAAATAAAATAAATAATTGCCCTGGCAGAATTCCTGTACTTCTTCATCTGAGGTTCCCAATTCCACTGATCTCACAGCTTGAACCCAGGTCTGTGAGCCCTGAGCACCATCATTCTTTGAAAAAGGAAGGACCACTTAGATCCACAGTCAATAAACTGATTTATCTCAGGAGACTATGGTGACGTACTTTAAATCCCCAGTAACTTTTTCACAAACTCTATAAGAAGATTCAACAAGTGTGTGTACAGCACCCAGTATGTGCTAGGCAGTGCAGAGGACAGACAGAAATAACAGCCCCTACCCTCAAGGAACTTACATTCTACAACATGTGCTTAGAAGAAAAGAAAAATAAAAAACACATACTAAGTAAATTCAAAGTAATTTAGAGGTGAGTGGGAGAACACTAACTATTGGGGAGATGAAGAAAGGTGTTTTGATTTTTTCCCACATGAAAGAGTTGGCACCTGAGTGGAGTTAAAGAAAAGAATCAGAGGCTCTACTGGGTAGGAGTGCATGGCGACAAGCCTGCACAAAGCCACCAAAGTTTTTAGAGCAAAGAAATCACCCAGACTTATGCTTTGTGGTTGCTGTTAAGTTATTTTTTCAGTCATATTTTACTTTTAGTGACCCCATTTGGGGTCTTCTTGGCCAAGATAATGGAGTGGTCTGCCATTTCTTTTTCCAGCTCATTTTACAGTTAAGGAAACTGAGGCCAACAGGGGGAAGCAACTTGCCCAGGGTCACACAGATAGTTAGTGGTAAGGGGCAGATTTGAATTCAGGAAGATGAGTCTTCGGAACTCCAGGACTGGTGCTCTAACCCCTGTGCCACCTAGCTTCCCTAGACTTATGCTTTAAAAGAGTGAAAAGTCAGTAGTATTGATAGAGCCCCATCTTTTTCAGTGTTCTTTAAATAAAACTTTTTAAAATGATTACTGTATTTTCAGGGGAAAACTAGCAACGGTTACTAAAAGCCACAACCTCCGTGGTGCTAAACACAATGAGCTTTGATGCATTCATTTTCTGCATCACGCCACGGAAATCTCAACGCTGTTCAGCATTACTATCCCTTCAGTTAGACTTGAAAAGAAGCCCAGAAAATCCAAATCCATTTAGGTGCTGGGCATCAAAGGGTGGGGGCTACTAAGTCAGTGTCTGTCAACTGAGGCACTTGGGTTCTATTGAAATGGGCATGAAAGTATTTTTAGGGATAATAGCGACCATTCACAAAGTGCTTTAATTTCAGCCTTATTATAATAGCTTGTATTTGTATAACCTTAAGGGCCTTAATAGTCTGTTATCTCACGGGACAATTCTGTGGGGAGGGCGCCTTTATTACTTGATTTTACATATGAAGAAACTGAGGCTGACGGAAATTAAATGATTTGTATCTGAGAAAGTATTTGAACTCAGGCATTGCTGACTTCTAGTATGGTGCTCTACCTACTTCACCACCTAGCTGACAAAAAAAAAAAATGGTAGAATCTTAGAAATGGAGGGAACCTAACAGGTCATTCACTCCTACCTCTACTCAATGTAGAAATCCATTTTAGATAATTTTATACCATTTATATCATTTTTATCACTTCAGATGGATGGGAAAGAAGAGGTATTAGACTGACCACCAAACTGAAGGTCTATAGAGCCGTTGTGCTGACCTTGTTGTTATGTGCTTGTGAAACATGAACCGTCAACCAGTACCACGCCAGGAAACTGAATTGCTTCCACTTGAACTGTCTTAGGAAGATTCTGAGGATCACCTGGCATGATAAGGTACCAGAAGCTGACGTCTTTTCTCGAGCTGAATTGCCAAGCATTCAAACTATGCTTCAGAGAGCGCAACTCCGATGGGCTGGCCACGGTGTTGGAATGCAAAATGTATGCTTCACAAAAAGACCATTTTATGGAGAACTTGCATGGGGCAGGCAATCACATGGTGGTTAGAAGAAATGATACAAGGACTCTCTCAAGGTCTCTCTCAAGAACTTTGGATTTGACTGTGCAACATGGGAGACTGGCACAGGATTGCTCAGCATGGCATGCCCACATAAGAAAAGGTGCTGTGCTCTTTGAGCAAAGTAGAATTGAGACAGCACAAAGTAAATGTAGGATGTGCAAATTTGGGATTTCCATCTCAAATATTCACCGGACTATCTGTACCCAACCTGTGGTAGAGCATTCCAAGCTTATATTGGTCTGATCAACCACAGTCAGACACAGTGAAATTTCACTTTATCATGGTGATGTCATTTTGGTCCTCTTCAAAGACGAAAGACAACAACCAAATAACTATTCAATTCCAATCAATAAGGTTTAATAAGTACTCATTACCTGCCAGGCACTCTTCTAGGTATATATAAAACATCTAGAAGTTTACATTTAGTGTCCAGGCACAGGCTGTTCCTCGGGAAGGGAAGCCCAGGACTTTAGGAGGTAGCAAATGCCATTTTGAAGACAGCTCTGATTGTTAAATAATGATGATGATGATGATGGTGATGATGATGAAGAAGATACAACAAAAATAATACATTTCATTTATAGAACATGAGAATATCCAATGCCTTTGATGTTAGACCAAATCTCAACATTCTAAAGCATGAATTTACCTGGGGATTATGAAACCAGAAGCAGGCTGTGTCCACTATACAAGGCAGGAGATACTTCCTCAGGGTCCAGGAGATTCAAAGTGAGGGGAGTAATATAGAAGACATTCTCACTTCTCATTCCATACTGAGAATAATTCATAATTCTCTTCTCACTCGTTCTTCTATCCTCTGCAATGACTTCTTACCTCATCTCAAATGAAACCAACCTCTCAAAAATCACCAATGATTTCTTAATTAATAAATCTGATTTTTTTCTTAGTTTCCATTCTTTTTTATTTTTAAAACCTTTTCTGAGATTGTTGACCATGCTTTACTCTCTGCTGTCCTTGCAGGGTTTTCACAAAGTTACTTTCCTTTGGATTTTCTCCTACCTGTTGATTCCTTCTTCTCAATCTCCTTTACTGGGGCTCATCATCTCAAGATGGGAATAACTCAAGGTTCTGACTTCTCTGCTCTCTGTTCTTTCTTTGGGTGATCTCATCTGCTCCCATGCGTTTAATGGTCATCTCTAAGTAGAACTCTTTCCCAAGATCCACTCTCTCATCACCAATTGCCTATCGGACATTTCAAACAGAATGTTTTAGAAACATCTCAAACTTAACATCCAAAATAGAACTTAGTATCTTCTCCCCACCCCAAATTCCTAGACTAAATGTTCTCATTCCATCATCCTTTCAATCCCATGGGTCCAAAAGCTCAGTATTACCCTTGACTTCTCTTTCTTAGCCCTAATATTCAATCAGTAGATAAATCTTAACATTTATACCTCTACAACATCTCTCATATTCAATATCTTCCCTCTACTCATATAAACTTCATTTAAACTATTTTAATATCCTGCTCAATCATCTCCCTACCGCAAGTCTCTTTCCATTCCAAGCCATTCTCCATGCAGCTGCCAAAATGATTTTCCTAAAGACCAGATCCAGTCATATCACTCCTCAGCTCAATAAAAGCTAGTGACTTCCTCTAGTTTTTAAAATAAAATATAATCTTCTCTGTTTGGTTTTTAAAGCCTTTTACAGCTTTCAGCCCTCATGTTTGTTATTCTTTTTCCCACACTCTATGGTCCAGCCAAACTGACCTTGTCTCTGTTTTTCATACAAAGCGCTACATCAACAATCTCTGTGTCTTTGTACTGGTTTTCCTCTGAAATGTATTCCCTCATCATCTCTGCCTCTAAGAAGCCTTTCTTTTTGTTTTTATTGAAGCTCAGCTCAGACACATCTTCTACATGAAGTTTTCCCTTTTCTCCTTTGGTGCAAATATCTTGCCTCCAACTTATATACTTTGTATGTAATTACCTTGTATTACTTTCTAAGTTCATTTTATTTCATTCATACACATGCACATATATGTATGTATATGCCTATATACATACATATATGTATACTCAAATATATGTATATCTGTGCATATAGACATATACACATAGATGTATATGTACATCTGTCTATATGTATGTCTATACACATACACATATATGTATATGCATATATACCTGTATATATGTGTGTTTGTATATATATTATGTATGTATGTATTCATATACACATACTTACACATGTGTACATTATCTCCCCTTACAGAATGTGAGATCCTAAAGTACTAGAATGCCTTCAATTTTTTCTTTTGTATCCTTGGGACCTTGTCCACTGGGGGACAGCACATAGTAGGAACTTAATAAACTCTTGCAGATTGATTTATAAGGCAATTTGCCATTATTTTAAAACTAACAATAACACTAACCACTAGCACCCCTGTATTGTTTATAGTATAATACAGGTCATTTTATCCCCAATAAAACTCTTCAGTTGGGGCCATCATTAAATATGAGAGCACAGCTCTATCTGGGGGTTTATAGCATGTAACAAAACAGACATAATTCATACCCTCAAGGGTCTATAATCTGACAAGAGAGCAAGTACAAACAGACACAAATAAAATACCTATGAGCAAGAGGTGTAACCAGGTCAGGACCAAGAAGGTTTTGCCATGGAGTGACAAATATAGTGGGCAGTTACAGTACTTGCAATCCTTGAAAAGCTACTTGGAAGGAATAATTAGCAAAAGTTAGAAGCTATCAGATAGCGAATAGAACTTTTATAGTATGTAAACAAAGTGGTTGAACATTGATTATGCATTAGTTGAACAAATTATGGTTTGATGAATGTAATTGAATATTATTATACCCCAAGGAAGAATTATACGTATGTGTATCTGTACATTATGTGTATTCCTACATATATGGATGAATAAAGCATTTGTTAAGTGCTTACTAGGTGTAAAATACTGTATTAAGCACTTGCAGAAAGAAATGGAAAAGTCAAAGAGTCCCTGCTCACATTCTAAATGAGGAGAAAACACAAGGAAGGTACCATCTGAAAGCAAATGTAAATTTCTGTGGTCATTAGGGGGCAGCAGCAAAGCAGATAGTGATATCTCTTCAGTGTAATTTTCACTGATAAAATCATATCAGTCTCTGCTGTCGAACATTTGACAATACCAGGGACTTTGGTTACATACACGTACATACATATATATATGTAGGTAGAATGAAAGTTCTTGAGACAAGGATGTTTTTTTCTTGCCTTTATATATCCTATGGCTAGCAAAATGTTGTACATACAATAAGCACTTGGAACTGTTTGTCAAACTGAACTGAATAGATCACAATATGACGAATCCTGAGAAACATTAGAAGATTTGTATGATTTCTGTAATTCAAAGCACAACCAGGAGAATGATATCAATGGTGACTTTAACAATGTAACTAGACACTAAGAGATCCACAGAAACCTTATCAATACAATGATTGATATTGATTCCAGATCACTGTCAGAAGATATTTCCTTCTGGAAGAGAAGTAGGAATCTGAGGGAATAGTACATATTCATTCTGTCAAGGTCATGGTATCAAAAAGTTTTGTTAAACAGTTTTTTGCTTCTTTTCTTTTTTTAGGAAAAGTAAGAAGAATTACTCAGAAGTGGTGATGTATAAAAGAAAACATTTTAATAAAATGCTAAATTAGTCAAAAGAGTTTAAGAACCTTGGTTGAGTGAAGCAAGAAGTGTTGCTGTTATTTTCCCACCCAATGGGCATGGAGACACAGTCATAGCCAGGTAGCGCCATGAAAGTTGTAGTGCCTATACTGGATAGGCTTTAGTCCTCCTGCAGCTGAGAACTCCCAAGGTCAAGAATGTCACCAGCTTCAGTCTCACGGGTTATAGGAGTACACTGCTATACTGGCTTCAGAAACATTTAATTTTGAGCTAAAAGGGATGGGACATTAGAAACCACTGAGTCCAATTCATTCATTTTTCAGATTAGGAACCTGAGACTTTGAGAAGTCAAATAACTTGCACAGATCACACAACCAGCAAGTATCTGAGGAAGGATATGAATGTTAACCTGACTCTAGCGTTCTGTTCTCCATCCACTGTTCCCTAATTCCTCTTATTTATCACGTTTCTATTCCATCCACAAACTCATTCTACTCCAAGGATTAAGAATTTCCAGCAATGCTTCACTTGAGTAGCAATTTCAGAAATAACTATCAGTTTCCCAAAGACCCATTTTCAAGACACTATCCCCTTTGATACACAAGGCTAATCATCAAAAATGTTGTCCTTGGGCTCTTTTCTGCCTCCACATCTAAGAATTCTACAAGGTAGACTTCCTTACTCTCTATATTTCTTTACTATCTATACTTCTTTATATTTCACTAAAATTTCCCAGTTTTATTGACCTCAGGAACCGGAGCACAATACTTTGACAGTCTCCCATGTAATATTTCTTTGATTGGACTGAATCAGTGAAGCCATTTTTTGGCAAAATTTTGCTGGCAAAATTTTTATTGCCATTAGCTCTGGAAAGTGAGACAGGCATTCTTGCTGACACCATACCAAAATCCATCTATGAAAATATGCTTTAAGGTATTTCTCTTTCCAAAAGGTTGAACAGAACAAGCACACCATATATATCAGAAAATAAGGAATCATCCTTTCTTCTCTCAAGCACAGGTCATACTTGGGGAAATCCTATGAACCAGAATCCTGTATGAGTAGCCATCATGGTACATTGGCAAGGCATTCATCAAGGTGCTGAAGTTAAGAACTGAACCTGACATCTGATGGGTCTAGGGACTTCAGGTGTGAGGAAAGTTTCTTTATCAATGCAGGTTGCAGTCACCACAGTGGGATCTTGTATTTACTATATATACCTTGAATCAATTATGTGACTGCAAGGTGGAGTCTCATATAGAAAATCATCTACTCAGATTCATCCAGGTGAGGAAAAATGGTATTCAATATGAATATTTTCCAGAAGGCTACAAGACTTTACATATGGATCCTCTGAACCCCACCTCTCCAAGCGCACATATCCTCCTGTTTGTGGTATAATTTATAGCCCCCCAAAGCATCCATGTTTAAATTGTGAACCTGTTGTCTGGTATCAGTGAAATTCTTCAGATCCTCCAGTCATTTCAAAATCAAAGCAGGGAAGGAGGAAGAAACCTCCTCAATATTTTAAATCCAGACGGCCCATGTCAACAGAATGGTATTTTTTTCTTGCCTTGTTCAGAAGGAAATTCATGTTTGAAGTAATGACTCAATTTAAATAGAAGCAGTGAATTTAAGGCATCCTTAGTCACCAATCTCAAGCTCAGGGCTATTTACAGCTAACGTATTTTAAGATCATTCTTTTAAAAGTCTATCTTGACAAAGAAAACTTTCTTAGGAATATTTCTTAATGGGGGAAAAAATCAAGCCTGTGAGTTTCAATGAACATTTTCCTGCCTAACAATAAATATTATTTTTAGTTATGCAAAATACAGAGACTCAAGTATCTGATTCCTTTGATGAACTTTTCCAGATGAAGAAACACAGTTCATATGTAGACTTACCTTGATCTAATCTTTCATTTTTTGGAAAAACAAAAAGGCCCCAACTCTGCCCTTGCAAGGCTTGAACAGAAATGGAAGCTGAGAAGCACACTAATGAACCTTTTAAAGCAAATATCATGTGGGATTGTTCGCTCTCCATTGAAAGAACAAATTCCCATAAGCCTCTGAGCACATTACCATGCTGATGGATTTAACTAAATGTAATTAAGGTACCAATAAAATGTATCTGAAGCCTTGTTCTCTTTAATATGTTTAATGTCCTTTTTCTTTATGATGTAGGGTGTCATCTGGAAGGAATTCTTTTAAAAAAACTGATGGTCATATTTCCCAGGGTACAAAGGAGAGACTCGGTAGAACCACCAACTGTTGCTGAATATTTGGGCTACAGATTAGTACAATAATGGAGTCACATTTTTCTAGGTCATGCCAACTTCAAACACTCGGTTCAAGCCTTCACTCATCAGTTCTTTATTGAATGCCACTTTATGCACAGCCCTGTGCTCTGCACTGAGGGGTGAAAGAATGATAATTAAGACACAGTCTCTGATTTCTTCGAACTTTCCTCATAGAAAGGCAGTCAGTATAACGATCTAGGAATCAATAAGCATTTATTAAGTGCATACTGTACTTCAGGGATTGTGTCAAGTGCCAGGTAAAGGGGAAAGAAGAGAAATATAAGGAGACTCTTACTGTTACAGATCAGCACCTCCTCTGCAACTGGTAGCCTCCAAGCCAGGGTTCTTAATGTGTCCATGAAATATGTATGTGTGTATAACATACATACATACACATATACTTATATATGTATATGTAAATACATATACACATCATACCTATATACTCACACATGTGCATATGCATGTTTGTGTATAATGTACAAATAAATACATGTATATGCATAACTGCTTTTTAATATAATCGCTTTCTTTTATAATGTTTTGAATCTTAATTTAAACACTAAAAACATCACTTTGAGTCCACAGGGTACACCAGATTGCCAAAAAGGTTCATTATATTAAAAAAGTAAGAACCTGGATTTTAGAATATTTCCCAGAGTACTGAGAGGGATTTTAGAATATTTCCCAGAGTACTGAGAGATTCTACAGTCACTCAAGACCACACAGTCAGTACATGTCTGAGGCTGGTAAACCCTGCTCCTCCTGTCTTTGAGACCAGGTCTCTTCCAGGCTTCCTCTCATAGGTTCCAGGGATACAAAACAAAAATGAAAACCCCTCTTGCCTGTAAGAAGCTTGCTTACATTTGAGAGGCGGTATGGTAGACTAGAAAGACTATTGGATCTAGACAGCACCTGGGTTCAGATCCCAACTCAGATAAGTCACTTAAAGGCATTCAAGCTCAGGTTTCTAACCCATAAAATGAGGGGGTTGGCCAACATGGCCTATGAGGTCCCTTCCAGCTCCAAAAGTTTCATCCTCCATTCAATCACCAAGTGACTCCCCTACTCAGTAAACTCCATCATCTCCCTATCACCTCCAGGATCCAGTACAAAATCCTCTGTTGGGCATTCAATGCTTTTCATGACCCAGCCCCCTCCTACCTTCTCAGCCTTCTTACACATTACTCCCTGCCCCCTTCCCCTTCCACCAACATCCATCCATCTCTCAGTTCCAGATTTTTTCCCTGGAAGTCCCCTCTTGCTCTCTCTGAATCTCCTCTTCTGGCTTCCTTCTCCAGCAAGCCATTCCCAGCCCGTTCCTCCTTTAAGCATTTCCTGTTTATCCTGCATATAGCTTGTTCTTAGAAATTTTTGTATGTTATCTCCCCATTAGATTGTAAACTCCTTGAGGGCAGGGGCTGAGTTTTGCCTCTTTTTATATCTTCAGTGATTAGTGCTTAGTATAGTGCCTGGTACCTAGTAGGCACTTAATAAATGTTTATTGACTGACTGACTGAGGAATGGTCTTATTCTATTAGGGAGAAACACCCATATATAAGTATATAAAAACAATGCAAAAATAATTCAAAATAAATATAATTTGGAGGGAGGTGGAGACATTAGAGGCTGGGGCAGAGGGCATCATCAGAATCTTCTTGGAAAAGATGGGACTTGAATATCCGTTATACAGTTGCTAAACAGGGAATCACAATACAGAATATCAGGCAAACAAAGAAGGATGCCCTATAAATAAGACTAGAGGAAGAAAAGATAGATTTCATCTGAACTGGTGAATGTGTCCTAAAGAAGATATCACTGATTTAAGCCTTAAAAGAATAGTTAAAAATTAATGGTGCTTATGATGATGATGATGGCACATTTAGACAGAATAATTACACATATGTGATATTACATAAATCAATTATAAAAATAATAGCTCATAACAAAGGGAAGGTGGTGACATTCAATGCCTTAAAGAGAGGCAGAGAAACTATCAAATTTTTAAACCTCATTTGTTCTCAAAAGACATCTCTTTAGTAGGATAAGGAGACGTATAAGTGGTATATAAGGAAAGCATTCTGGTACTGTGGTCAGTACACCTGGCTGTACAGCACATGTGACCAAGACCAGGGGGAGAGAAAAGGCCTTATTCTAGAGAAATATATAATAATAACTGTAAGGGCTGGCATTTACATAGCATGTAAATTTAGCAAAACATTTTTCCATATTTTCTTTTATTTTATCCCCACAGCAACTCTGGGAAGGAGGTACTACTAACATTCCCATTTTATAGAAGAGGAACCTGAGGCAATAAATAACTTGCCCAGAGTCCCAGTCAATAAGTGCCTGAGGCAGGATTTGAAGTTGAATTTTCCTCATTCTAAATTCAGCCATCTCTGTGCCTGTCAGTGGTCTCCAAGCAGCTGCCCTGCTTCACACATAGGGAAACTGAGGCACAAGGAGATAAATGACTTGCCCATGGTCCCACAGAGAGTGAGTCAGAAGGGAGGCCTACAACTGAGGTCTTCTTAACACCAATCCCAGTACAAAATGTGCCCTTTGGTTGACTCCAAACCTCACAGAACAAATCCTCTTAATAAAAGGATGTGTTCTGTAAAACTTGGACTCAGCCACATTTGAGGACCTAGAGGGCATATGTCCCAGAGGTCACAGCCTCCCCACCCCTGGTTTAGACAGTGCTTGGCCATTGTCAGTTCTTGAGAACTGCTTGATGATTAACTGATTGATGTGGTCAAGGCATATTCAGATGTTTCATTGAGTTGATCATAGCCAATCAGATGGTCCTAATTCTGCTAACGTTTTATCCTATATTTTCCCAAGCATGACTTGACAGCTTGATCGATAAGCACAGAACATTGAGTCATATACAAGCATTATTTGCTTATAGAATTCCTTAAGAATTGTGATAACTGTAGTGAGGACAAGTTCACTTCTCTTATTTTACCAAGATGAGAGAATCTGCACCCTGTGGACGAGAAAACAAATGTAACTTTCCCCAAACTAATGTTTCCTTAATTTATATATGTGGCAGAAGGTAATATAATGTATCACTATGTACCTTGGGATATTTGTTCACACTTTAAAAATATTTACTAGAGGTGTTACTGCACGTAAATGGTGACAAGAATATAAACATTCCTCTGCATTTCTAGATTTCAAGGAATCATTTTTTAATCACCCTTCACATAGGTAGAAAATAAGAGCAAGGTTTTGTTTGGCAAAGGGAAAAGTTTTCATCTTGTTGGTTTAACAAAATTGTCTTTCTTTTAATGAAAATTGCCAGTCCTTCCATAAATAGTGACTATTTTGTGGCCCATTCATTTGGGAAAATGCAATCTTAACTACAAAAATTTCCATATTAGAGAATTGAGAGCATATTTGAGAATATACCTGCAAAAGGGCAATAATTTGAATTCCAAGACTCATAATCTCCATGAAATGATGGCAAAACACTCCCTTTAAGCTCTTCAGAGGGAAGGATTTGCCAGGTCTTAGAGCAACATGAAAAAATACTAGTATTGAAAAGGCAGACCTTTGCTTTCCTAGGAAGCTTGAGGTCAGTTTCAGAGCTTTGTAGTTTCTCAAAATCAGCCAAGCCCACTCTCTTTCTCCTTTATGACTCTTGATCCAGATCATCATCCACCCATACTGGCTATTCAACAAAGACATAGGGCTAGACAACTCCATTGGCTCCACACAAATGCATGCTAAAATATGGTGAACTTTCAGAAGGCCATAGACAAGAGGCATATTGGATGAATAGGTGTGGAAAGCTTGTAATCTGTATGATGGAAAGAAGTCCCAGATCAATGAGATCCATTAGAATATTAATGAGAAGAGGAGAGGAGGCAGTGGAGCAAAGAGGATAGATTGTTGAACTTAGGAGTTAAGTACTGGATTCAAATCCTGTCTGAAACTTTGTATTTTCATCTGTAGAATGATGATAGTCACACCTATCTTACAAGGTTGTTATAAGGATCAGATGAGACAATAGATAGAAAACCCTCCGCAGACAATAGATAGAAAACCCTCCGCAGACAATAGATAGAAAACCCTCCGCAGACAATAGATAGAAAACCCTCTGCAGACAATAGATAGAAAACCCTCCGCAGACAATAGATAGAAAACCCTCCGCAGACAATAGATAGAAAACCCTCCTCAGACTTTAAAACATTAAGCAAATATCAAAGATCATGATCATTAGCATATCAGTAGCAGCAGTAGCAGCAATATGTACCCATCCTGAAGAAAGTAGAGGTTTACAATAAAATGTAAAGAAATTGCATATTTGGTCAAAGAAATTGAGTCTAAGAAATTGCATATTAGATCAAATCCATGCTCTCTCCAGTACCTTCATTATCATGCTTCTAAGAGGTGTTACCTGGACTATCAGGGAATGGTGACATGGCATCATCCTCAGGCACCAGAAGGATACCTTCAACATGCCAAATTCCCTCAATTTGGGGGCAGATCCAAAAAGACACATGGCAGAAAGCAAAATACTGCACCACCACACTTCTCTGTGGGAAATACCAGTACCTTTCTCCTCTTGATTTTACCTTGTGGTAAATCAATGCCCCTGAACACCTGAGTGTGAGTGGGTGGTACTGCCATCCTGAAAGCCTTTTGAATTTCAAATCTGATTTATTTAAAAAGCAAAATTATCATGTGCTACTAAGATTGCATCTACATCACTTGTAGGGGATCTGGATCCGTTCAATGACTGTTTGCTGCATATTATAAAAACAACTGCCACAAGCCTGAGTGGAGACAACAGTGGATTGAAGGATCAGAAAACTTGAATTCTAACCCTATTGCTAGCAGGAACTAACTGCAGGACTTCAGGAAACTTAAATGACCTATGTGGTCCTCAGTTTCCTCAAGTATAAAATGAAGGAATGAAGGAAGTCAACTGGATGCTATCTCATGATTATACGTTTTTATAACTTCTTTATAGCAGAAATCAGGAATTTCAAGTTCCTGTATTCATGGGGTAACAAGATTGATCACACTTGCTGAGTTTTACACTCAGTCACAGGAGGCATTTTATAGGCACATTCCCCTCACCCCCATATTCCCAATAGGAGAATATGATGCTAAATATAGACATCCCATACACTTAGATTTAAATATAAGCAGCTTACTGAATATGCACTTTTAAGTTAATTGCCCACCAAGGAAAATGAAAGGATGGCCTCATTTCCATGATCCAAACTCATCTATCCTATTTCACATTCTTTTTTTGTTTTGTTTTTAAGGGTTATTATAAGGACCAAATGAGATAACTCATCATTCTGCAAGCTGAAATCAACTTGGAAAGTCACTCCTCCTCAGCATCTCCTGCCCTGGGGTCCCTATTTCCCTCTGTATGAAGGTTGACCTTTGGACATCTCATCCCTGGTCCTCCAACATTCAAGTACAGTACCCAGGACATTCACCTCATCATTTCCCACTCTCCTAGAATTTCATGATCTCTAGGAACTCATCATCCTGCAAGATGTAATCAAGTCTGGAACTCATACTTCCTCAGATCATTTCTCACCTGGCTTGTTGGACTGCATCATTCTCCCCTCTCCATGTCAGTTTCTTTTTTTATGTTGTCTTTAACATTGAGGGTGTGAGCTCCTTGAAGGCAGGGAAACGTTTATGCCTTTCTCTGTATCTCTAGTGCTTGGCATAAAGACTGGTACATAGTAGGTGCTTAGTAAATGTTTATTGACTTTGACTCTAATGTACATAAAGTGCTTTATAAACTCTAACGTGCTATATATATTCCTGTTATTATATATATTCTGGTTGTCATTTTAAGTA
Source organism: Potorous gilbertii (assembly GCA_028658325.1). NCBI lineage: Eukaryota > Metazoa > Chordata > Mammalia > Diprotodontia > Potoroidae > Potorous > Potorous gilbertii. Next base: position 22,399,470 of record CM053772.1, read on the forward strand.
CTTCTTTTTGCCAATGCCTTTTTCTTGTTTTTATTAAATATCAGTCAGTCTTGCCTTTCAATCTTTTTAAAGTTTGGTTTCTTAAATAATAAGAGCTGTACTTCACAATTATCAAAAGGTTTGCTACATATATACAGGATCTTATTGAAGACAATGAAATATGATCAATAGAAAAGTGATTTTCCTAAAGTACATGTTCAAGCATGTCACCTCCCTTACTCAGTATACTCTAGTAGATCCCTATTACCTCTGGGATCCAAAATAAAATTCTCCATTTGGCACTTAAAATCTTTCACAACCTGACCCTTTTCTATCCTACCTATCCAGTCTTCTTTTGGGGGGATTTTTTTGGAGGTAGCTGGAGAGGTTGGCTTTTTTTTTTTTATCCCAGGGCTTAGCACAGAGCCTGGTGTGCAGTAGGTAACAATAAAATACTAGTTGACTAAGTGTTCATTTATACGACACATTAACATTTTTAAAATGCTTCATATATGCTAACTCATTTGATTTTCACAACTACCCTGGGAGGTAGGTGCTATTGTCATCCTCATTTTACAGATGAACAAACTGAAGCAGAGGTTAAATGACTTACCCAAGATTATACAGATAGAAAGTAAGTGTCTGAGGTGGCATTTGAACCTGATGTCAAGTCCAGAACTCCATCCATCGCATGACCTCTTCCAATGTCATAGCCCTGTCAAACCTCATTTTACCAGTGAGGAAATGGAGATTCAGGGATGTTAAATGGAAACATTCAATTACACAGAGTACTCTAGAAACTTCTTGAACATGTATGGATTTTCAGAGTGCCCCAGGCCAAATGTTCTCCAAGGAACTAGCTTTCTTTTTAAAGTTTTAAATAAAAGATATTTTCATACATCAAACTGCAAGAAAAACAAATGCCTTGAATACCATTATTCATTTAAATTTTCTGACAACAAAACATTTATCTCATTTAATGTTACATTATAGAACATTTTTCTTAATACAATCATTTTCCCTACACTAAAGGTTTCTAATACTAATGAGATGAATATTTGAGAGTTTGCCCTGTCAGAAAGATTTTTTTAAAGTAAACATTATTAAGTTGACTGCAACTATTTTATTTTGTTACGACAAAGAAATTTGACAAATAGGTATATATAAAGTTTTGGAAGTAGCACAGCTTGGTATGTTAGAAAAACCTATACTCAAATTCTGGCTTGGGCACATACCAGCTGTGTGAACAAAAGTAGAGAAAACCATGCAACCTTTCTGATTAACAAATTTGTGTCACACAGTCTTGACTGGGTCCTCACTGCTGCCAGGCAACCCTCTTACACCTCCTTCTACAGTTCATACTCCCAGTCACTGCAGCAGCATTCCCAGATTTTTTCATCCCTCCTCAAACTTCCCATGATTTCCTCTCCCCACCCTCTCAGCTGAGAACCTTGTCTCATGTTTTATGGGGAAAAAAAGAGGCCATTTGGAAAACCTCCCTCTTGTCCATACGTGTTTGATTGGTGTTTCCTTGATTAGACTCTAAGCTTCCTAAGGGCAAGGAGTGTTTTTTGTCATTTTTTTGTATCTCTAGACCATAACAGAGTGCCTGGAACATATAGCAAGTGCTCAAAAATGCTTATTGACTGACCCTAGATAAGTCATTTAACCTCTTAGGGCCCTATGTAATGCTCAAAGACTAGACTGCAAATGACAACTCCAACATCATTTTGCGTCAGTGGAGGAAATTTTCATCCAGTGAGTTGACTGATCAATTAACAACCATCTGCAAAGTACCAGGTACTGTGATGGTTGCTAGCAAGATAAGTAGAAAGAATGAAGCAATCTCTACCAGCAATATGCTTGGATCCTAACAGGTGAGAGAAGAAAAAGACAAAATGCATAGATATAAAGTTAACAAATACAAATACATGAAAAAGAGTTAAAAACAAGGTAGTTTGGGAGGGATGACTCTAGTAGCAGAAGGGATCAGAAAAGAGTTCATGCAGAAGATGACACCTGAGCTGAATCCTAAAGGAACAGAGGAATGCTATGAGGTAAAAGGACATTCTAGATAGGGGACAAAGCCAAGGCAAAAACACAGAGGTAAGAGATGGAGTACTCTGTGTGAGGGACAGAAAACAGGTGAGTTTGGCTAGATCACAGAGGGAGAGGGACTACTGTCTAATGAAGCTGGAAAGTTAGAGCAAAACAAAGTTTTAAACACTAAAAGGAAAAAAATTATTTATATATGTACTTATATAAGTATGTGTTTATACACACACACACACACACACACACACACACATAAACACATACATACACACATATTTTTATTTTAGGGAGAAAAAAACCACCCAGGATGCCACTCACTGGAAGTTGTCCCATGGTCAGATCTGCACTCAAGGAAAATCACTTTGGCAGCAATGTGAAAGATGGATGGAATTGGATAAACTTTAGGCAGAGAAACAAATAGGAGGCTGTGGCAATTATTTAGGTCAGATGGTAATGGTGGACTTATACAACCGATAGTCATATACACAGACTAACAGGGTCATTTTTAGTCATGTCCAACTCTTCGTGATTCCATTTGGGGTTTTATTGGCAAAGATACTGGAATGGTTTGTAATTTCCTTCTTCAGCTCATTTTCCAGATGAGGAAATCAAGCAAACAGGTCTAAGTGACTTGCCCAGAGTCACATAGCTTATAAGTATCTAACTCTGAATTTGAACCCAGGAAGATGAGTCTTCCTGATTCCAAGCCCAGTGCTCTATCCATTGTACCACCTGGCTATGAGATATATGAAAGTATAAATAGTAAGATTTTGTAACTGATTAAACAGGTGGTTGGCAAAGAGTGAGGATTCAAGGGTAATGCTAAAGCGATGAACCTGGGACACTGCAAAGACGTTGGTACCATTTACAGAAATAAGCAAGTTTAGAAGAGAAGAGAATTAAAGTGGAACAACAAGTTCGGTTGTACATACGATGAGCTTAATTTATCTCTAAGATATCCAGTTCGAAATGTCCAGGAGACAAACATTTTGATAAAAGCCTGAAGCTCATGGGAGACACTTGATCTGGATATATGCAGACTTTGAATAGAGATGGTCATTAAACACGTCACAGCTGATGAGGTGACCAAGAAAGTGGATAGAGAGAAGAACCTCAAAGACATAGCTCTGGGGAACACTCACAGTTAGGGTGTAGAAGGAGAATGACAAGCCAGAATAGGAGATTCAGTAAAAACCCTCGGAAAGGAGGCAAATCAGGAAGAAGTGAAGGTTGTTATGGAAACCCAGAGAGGAGACAACATGCAGGAGGAGAGGGTGGTCAGCTGTGTCAAATGCAATCAATAGGTTCAGAAGGATTAGAACTGAAGAAAGGAATAGTGAATTTGACAATTAAGAGATCATTTGGAAGTCTGGAAAAAAAGCAGTTTAGGTTAAGTATTGTTATTAGAAGCCAAAGGGAGTGAGTGGGAAGCAGAGACAGCCAGTGTAGACAACTATGCTCCACATGGGTGAAATCACAGAGGACCTCTTTTAAAACATAAGAAGAAGAAACTTATGTCACATGTATTTCAAACAAGAATACTAAATTTAATGTATGTTTTCTAGATCATCGAAGGCTTCCAGTGCTCCCAAGAACATAAATTCAAAGATAAAGGACTCAAAGCAGAGCTTCTTTCAGTACTGATCCTTTTCATTTTAAGTGTTTGTTTACAACTCAACATGGGTTTAGGGTTCAAAGAAAGGATATCAGAGGCCAATAACTACTAAAGATGAATGAGAAAAGGTAACTGTAAAATTATGCCAGGGTTCAATAAGAAAATATGATTTAGCTTTCAAGAAAAGGACCTTGCTAAACTCATGCATAATCACTTTTTAAGGACAATAACTATTGTATAAACTGAGGCACAATTACATAATGTCCTTGAAAGGAGGGAATGTTTTATTCTTTGTATTTATATCCCAGGCACCTAGCATAGTACCTAGGCACTTAATACATACTTGTTAATAGGCACTTTCTGTAGAAGTCTAGAGATTCTCTAGAGTTGATTATATAAACATTAATCAATAATGCTGTCCCAGAGGATGTTCAAGACTATGTTGACTTCTATAGATAATCCTCCCCTGCTCCTCACACGGTGAAAAAAGATATTTGTACATAGCTTCAAGTGTATCTCTCCCTAATCATGTTGGAACACTTCTCAGAGGTCATCTCTACCAATTGCAATCTGACCAAGAAGTGGCTCCATGATATCTCCAGTGAGTAGCTCTATGGTTGCGTGTTGAAGACCTCAAGTGAAGAAGTCCACTACTTTCCTGAGCAGACCATTCCACTTGTAGATAGCTACAACTAGGAAGGGGCTTGTTTTTATATCAAGCAAAATCTACAGCTTTCACCCATTGCTTTTTTGCTCTGTCCTCTGAGGTCAAGCAGAAGAATTCTCATCTCCTCTCCTCCATCACAGTTCATTATATTCTCAATAGCTTGATGCCAGTGAGAGGACCGTTGTCACTGTTGGCCCTTTGTTTTCAAAGACGACTAATGACATCACCTTGTGATGTTTTGACTTGCTCCTGAATTGGATTTAAGTGCAGAGCTGCAGAAAGTCGTCAGCCTCACTCTCTCTTCTACAGTCATTGAAGTCCAGGGGCAAGAGGACTAGCTGTCAAAGAATCCAAAAGCAGAAAGGGCAGCCTCTCCTAACTCCTGCCAGGATGTCCTCAAGCAAAGGCTGAATGACTTGTGTAAGTTGTTCCTAGGAGGCTTTTATGGGAACAGTTGGTACTAGATGGCCAACTCTGAAAGCTAAGGATTCTATGAATGATCACCATCGGGTCACAGATCTAGAGATGGAAGGATTCATAGACACCATCTAGTCCAATCTCTGCATTTTACAGATGAGGGAAGTTAGGTTACTTATGCAAGGTCACACAGGCAGGAAATACTGGAAGTGGGATTTGAAAATAGCCCCTCTGTGTCTGAAAGCACTGTTTTCCCCATTATGATCTACTGTAGCCCAACCTACAAAGCTGTGAATGGCTGGGGATGTATCTCTTGGAAAGAGAATATTCAAAACTGGCTGCTGATCATATTTTTTCCCTTTGAAAATGTATGTCTAAGCAGATCATATGATTTTTTTTAAGGGAAATTGCTCTCCTCTAAGGAAGAAGCCCAATTTCCATGGTCGACAGAAGGTAGAATGTGCTGCTTTTCTTTCCTATTGTTTTTTGGAGTGCATTTTTAGCAGTTAGAATGTTTATGACAACAACTATGAAAATAATGCAAAGTTGGGGGAAGAAAAGTTGAAACAGAATGAATACAACTGAGGGAATTAGGAGAGATTTCCCTGCCTTCTCTTTATTTTATGCATTCTACTTCTCTTCCTTTTGGGAAGTCATAGGGATTGAGCTCCTAAAAGCTTATGTTCATGTTACTAATACAGCACATTCCTTCTATTAAGTCAGGGGGCAGGAGCCTGGAATTCATCTGTCAATACCTTCTCCTAAAATTTCATAAGGAATACATTTTTTTCCTATCTAAAGCCTTGTATGACAAGAACTATAATTTAGCGAGCTGATGAGTGGGCCTCGCATACCAATAGGTCAGTTGTATTTTGTTCAAATGGGAGATATAGGTAATAGTTTGAGACCTGGTTCTGGAGCCTGAAGAACTGGATTCAAATCTTGTCACAGACGCTTACCACCTGTGTGATCCTGAGCAAATCATTTAGCGTCCTTGGGTATCAATTTCTTCTTCTGTAAACTGGGTAGATTGGACTAGGCTCCTAGGGTTAGCACTAGATGGGAGTTTAGAGTTAAACCATGGAGTTTAACCCTCTCATTTTAAAAGTGGGGAGACTGATGCTGAGTGAGACTCAATGATTGCCCCAGGTCAGGCAGCTGGTGTGAGGCAGGATTTGGGCTCAGCTCTTTCTGACTCCAAGCGCAGTAACCTGTGTCATTTAGCACAATGATCAAATGAGAGAATTTTTGTAGAGTGCTTATTACAATGCCTGGCATAGAGTAGGTGTTTAATAAATTCTTGTTTCCTTCCTTTCTCCTCTCATCTAACTACCCTAGATGGCTTCTGAGGTCCCATCTAATTCTAATCACACTGACTAGTGTGTCAATAAATATAAAGATGTGCTGAGAACAATTCAATAAAATTCAATTGATGTCTTTGAGAGCAGGGACAATTTTTGTTTTTCTTTGAATGAATACGACTGAGGGAATTAGGACAGATTTCCCTGAATCACCCCCACTCTTACCACACTTAGCACAGTGCCTGGCACATAGTAAGTGATTAATTAATGCCTGTTTACTTGACTTGGCAACATTACAAAAATCTGAGTGGTCTTATCTATGAAAGCATGGTAGGATCTTTCTCTTGGAGTTACAGCGTGGTCAAGAATATGAAAATAGATGTCTTCAGTTATTCTCAATGCTTAAATCCATCTATGACCTCATCAATTATGGAATTTCCCTTCAAATCACAAGTCATCCATGCCTGCCCATCTCATGTAGTCTTGTCCACAACCTTCCAAAAACTCACCTTCCTTTCTCTTAACCATGTAAGGATGTAAGGAAGCCTGCCTGTCATCCCAAACACTTACTGTCTTGTTTGTGACAGAAGAAGGAAAGAGAAGTCTGTGCCATTAAGGCTTTAAAGTCTAGTCAAAATGGGAAAGGTAGCGGTATGAATAATTATAGCAATGTAAAATATGAGAAATCCCCAGAAGAGGTTCAGAAGGCCTGTTATGAGGCCTAAGAGAGGTATAAGATCCCTTCCGGCTGTGGAGACAGGGGGATTTCAGAGAGTGTTTCATAGAGGAGATAGCACATGAGTCATGTCTGGGAGGCTTGGTCAATGACTCCAATGGTTATTCCCATTAAATGCTACGCTTGCTTTTTCCAGTCAAAACAACCTGTAAGAACATAAAATACTGTGTTTGGCTGATCTCCTCCTCTTGGGAAGGGGAATTGTAGTCTGGAAAGGTCATTCCCGAAGGGATCAATGAAAAGGTTTACCCTATTTTTATGGTCTCAAAGGACAGCATATCAGGGCATCCTCCAGCAAATGAAGAGAATTGACTCCGCTGTATCAAATACATATTAAATTTTAATAGAAAATTGTGAAACTACCTTAAGTTAGCTTTGGAAATTAAATTGAAATTACTTCAGTAGGACTGTGATCACATCCATGTGGACCCTCGTTTCCAAGGTACAAAGTGCAACTCATCACTTCTAATCTCATTATTAATTATGTTCTTTTCCATGGAACTTTTCTCATTCTGCCAAGAAGGCAAGAATCAGAAACACTCAGACTGAAATAAGCTGTCAAGAAGAACTTGACTTGGAGGGACCTTTGGGAGAGACAGAGATTTGAAAATAATGTACTGCCCGTGGTTCAGACCTGTCTGCCTCTGCAAGTATGACCACATTACTGATTCTCAGAGGAAGAAAGTAAACATGTCTTTGTTCCCTAACTGACTTCTGAGCGGCAATGTCATGCACACTGTCCCCAGAAGATCTGCAGATCTTCCTAGTCAGAAATAAGTGACCTCATTATAGGGAAAGACAATAACAAAAATCAGTATTTACAAAGCATCTTCAGTTTTACTTAGTGTTTCTCTTACAGCAGGCCTGTGTGGAAGTAACTGGTTATTTTCCCCATTTTATAGATGAAGAAATGGAGGATCATTGAGGGTGTCATTTACTCAAAGTACTATGGTGAATCAGGCTGCCAGATAGAGTGATGGGCCTGAAGCCAGAAAGACTGATCTTCATGATTTCAAATCTGACCAGCTGTGTGACCCTCGGCAAGTCACTTCACGCTGTCTGCCTCGGTTTCCTCATTTATAAAATGAGCTGGAGAAGGAAAGGGCAAATCACTTTCAAGAAAACCCCCAATGGGGTCATGAGACCCATATACAACTGAACAACAAATTATGGTGAAATTGTCAGATATAGTTTTCAAACCCAAGATTCTCTGTAGCCTTCAAATTCAAGGCTCTTTCCTCAACATTATTACTGATCCCTCTCTGACAGATTTTGATTTGAGGGTGTGGTGGGGAATGGGAAGGAACATTTTCCCAAATGTTGCCATAAAATCACCAGGGATATTTGGTGCTCTTATAAGATTAGGCCAACATCTGGGACAGATGGATAATGTCATAGAACTTTAAATTCACTCAGAAATTAATGACATAAGGGTTTTTCAATAAGCATATTTTTATATGTAGAATGCTTTGACATATATATATGTGTATATATATATATATATATATATATATATATAACATATATATATATCACATTTGTGTCTAATGATAGCCATCTCTAGGGTACAGTGAGAGAAAGGGAAGAAAAATAGAAAAGAAATGAAAGTTACATGATAACTTTATTATATAATTAAAAGGAAGAGCAAATTGTACATAATAGATGTCAAGTTTCATAGGCAATCATCTTTTCCCCCATTGCACTATTCCATAGAAATGTTTGTTTTATTTCTTAAATTCAGAATAAAGTAGATAAACTTTAAAAAATCATATCTTCATAATTGTGTTCCCTGTGGCTTCAAAAATATAGGAGGTGCTTCTAATACTTGGGCACACAAATCAGAGATTATATCCGACCAAGACAACAGAAATGGAATGAAACTTAGAGAGTCAGTACAGATGGACACAAAGAGAGGCCAAGATCATGGTGCCAACGTCAGAAACGATGGAAATGAAAGGCAGGTAAATACAATGGCCAGGAAAAAGACAAGTCTTAAAAGAGACGATTGAAAGAAAAATAAATTTAAGAAAAATTAGAGAGAGAAAGCAATGTATGAGATTTTTTTTAAGGCCTAGTACAGCAGGAAGAAGTGGAGCTCTGGAGTCAGAGGATGAGGATTCTGTCCCGCATCCTCTCCCCTCTCCACACTATTCTAATTTGTTGTCTCATCAGTTCCCAGGGATTTTATTACCAGTTCTATGTAGATGATTCTCTGATCTACTTACCCAGTCCTAATCTTTCTCCTAACCTCTAGACTCAAGACTCCAGCAGCCTATTGGACATTTCAAATTGAATGTCCCATAGATTTCTTAAACTCATTTTGTTTGAAACTGACCTTGTTATCTTTTCCCTCAAAACTCTCTCCATGTCCAGACTTTTCTATTACCATCATCCACCAATCTGTCATTCACTCAGGTTCACAACCCATGAGTCACCCTCTCCACTCTCTCTCAGCCTGCACATCTAATCTGTCGTCCAATCCTGTCCATTTTACCTTCATAACATCGCGCACATATGCTCCTTCTCTCATCTCTAAGAGCCACCAGCCTGGCACAGGCCCTCATCGCTTCACACCCATACCACTAAAAAGTCTGTTTCTGATTGATCTCTCAGACTCAAATCTCTCCCTGCTCCCATCCATCTTTCTCTTAGCTGTCAAATCTTTCTAAATCACAAGTCTGGCCATATCACCTGCTCCTCCATCCAATAAATTCCAGTGGTTCCCTATTATCTCTATGATCAAATATAAAGTCCTCCATCTGGCTTTCAAAGTCCTTTATAATCAGGTCCCTTCCCTACCTTTTCAGTCTTCTTATATCTCACCCCTTCTGGGATCCAGACCTCCTTGCTGGTCTTTGAATAATATAACCCACCTCCTGACTTCAGGCATTTTTACTGGCTGTCCTCCATATCTGCAACTGTCTCTCTCTCTCATCATCTCTGCCTCTGAGGTTCTCTGACTTCCTTCAAGTCCCAGATAAGTTCTATCTTCTATAAGAATCCTTTTCCTGATCCCCCTCAATGTTGGTGCCCTCCTATTGATTATTTCTAATTTATCATATATATTATACATTATATGTGTGTGCATATATATATACATACATATACAAATTGACATAGATATGTATGTATTTATATATTGATGTGTGTATGTATATATATATGTGTATACATGCATATATAAACATGGAGACAGATAGATAAATAGATAGATAGAATGCACAGAGTTGTTTGTATGTTGTCTCCCATTAAATTGAAAACTCCTTGAGATCAGGAGCTATTTTTATTAACTTATTTGATCTTTAACTTATGTAATGAAACAAGAATTCTATAACATAGTATAATAAGAAAAAAGATCACTGCACATGAAAACTCCTAATCTATTATATACAACTTACTACTCCTCTTAAATATATAATAAAATTATTATGTAAATTTCTCTTTTTCCCTTTTTTCTCCCCTTCCCTATCTGTGTGACTTTGGGCAAGTCACTTCTCTTACCTGGGCCTCAGTTTCCTCATTCATAAAATGAGAGGATGGTCTCGATGACCTCCATTCCAGCTCTAGAGGTGTGATTCTGTAAGGGGATGGTTATTCACATTTACTCATGCCTAAAAAAAAGTGAAAATGATGCCAACAAATGGAAAGGGAGATCAAAGGGAAGTCCATCATATGCCAAGCGGCTGGGCAGGCAATGGGGATAGAAAGACAGTCCCTGCCCTCCAAGATCTTACACCTCTAGGGGAATGGTGACCAGAGAGGGGAGGTTCGGTTTCAAAGTCACTGAAATGATGTGTGGAACCATAGCACATTCATTCTCATGCCCTTCCTGGCAACAAGAATAACGTGGATATGAAGTAAATTTGCAATACTACAAACTACCTTTTCAACAACCCCCCAAAATAGTTTAACATCCAAATTCTACCAAAACATTTAGGATGGTCTCCATAGAGTATACAGACAGGGTAGAGAAGCAATAAAACCAAACCTTAAACAAGTTTTCTCCTCCATCCGAACTAGCCCCAGTGACTAAAGATCTTGAGGTCAGCAAAGGGCAGGCTCTGATGTCTGGTTCATTAAATATTAATAATAACGTTCAAGAAGCAAGCAAATCACTCAAACAGCGTGGACGCCAGAGAAGCTACTTCAACAAACAATACAAGTCTTCGAGGGAGAAAAGCACACGGTCAATGATGTCTTCGATTTTGCTTCCTTTCTCCTAAATGCCACCTGGATATTGTCAGCTGGAGCTGAAAAGTGGCTGGGCACACCTTTCTAATTCATTCTTCACCAATTATTCAAGGTCACTGAGTTTATAGAACCCATTCACTGGCCCACAAATGGACACAGCAATGGAAATACATTGTCTACAAAAAGGATCTTAAGGATGTTTCTGGACTAATACACCCAAGGGAACACCAGATCCTTCCGTTTGGGGGAAATGCTGTCATTGATGTTTCCTTCATTATCCCAGAGAAAGCAGAAGTCTAACTGGATGATATCAATCAGCATGGTATCAATGGTCTTGGAACTCTTAGATCTCTTTTCAAGTCCCTGGTCTGGCATTTACGGGAGTGTCCTTGGGTTCATAACCACTCATCCTCAATTTCCTTAATTAGAACATGGGATGATAGAACATGGACTTTTGTTAGCACCTTCCCTGATGTGCAGTGAGCACGATGCTTTGCAAACCTTCTAGCACCATAGAAATGAGTTGTTCCTATTAATGCTATGATCCAGTGATCAACTTCCCAACTTCCCAGGAAGTATTTACAATTATGGCAAGAGTTATTGTGACACTTAAATTCAACACCCATTAAGCACCTAGTATGGTCTGGGCACTGGGATACAAAGATACACAGGAGAAAGTTCCTGCCTTCAAGAAGTTTACCATTAACAGGAAGATATTACATCTCAGCCAGCTTCCATAGACCCTATAGATAGAAATATCAAACGTTGCCTCCAACACTCCAAAGTTTGAATCAAATTAAAATATAATTGGGAAATGCTTAACAAAATAAATAAAAATACAATAAAAACACAATGCTAATTTGTGTATGTGTGTGTGGGCTAAGTCCATATGGCAGCCTGTAAGAATCCTTATGGACAGTTTAGTGCCCCTATCTCCTATTTGGATTTTGACACCACTGGCCTACTGTGTGCAAGGCACTCCAGTAGGTACTGGATACAAAGAGATAAAAAAAATTCCTGCCAAGGAGCTTTTCTATACCCCCTGGTGTTCTCTCTCTTCCCTTAGTGGCTGGAACTTTGAAATCTCAAGTTTCCTCACACTCTTCCAAGCTCCATGAGATAGACCTCAACATTCAGTCTCAAAGTCGACTCTTTTCTCTTAACCCTGGCGATCTCACCCACTCCCACAGATGGTAGATGGAGTTAAAATGCCAGCTGGGGTAAGTCAAGGCTATACTGAAGGTTTCCAAGTGGGATACGAGAGGGCAGAGAATGGATAAGAAATCAAGTAAGAAGCAATTATAATTATCCAAGGACTGAATTCTGGATCATCGTGATCTTCATCTTGCCTCTGGACGTTGATGACTCTGGAGGAGAGAGTGAAGCTGGTGACTTTGCTCAGCTCTGCCACACTAATATCCAATCCATGCTCAAGTCAAGACATCACCTGTAGTGCCTTTGGTCCTCTTTGAGAATAAAGGATGAACAGCAAGAAAGATCCAAGGGAGAAAAGATGAGGGCTTAAATCTGGGGAGTGGCCCTCTGAGCAGAGAGTAAGGGATGATGGGAGAAGTGGTACCAAGGCAGCATCAACAAGACTGAAAATGGGAAGTGAAGGACAGGGAGGAAGCATGGATGATGCTGAAGCTGCTTACTTTGGTGCCCAACCAAAATAGGGGAGTCTAGAGGAGAGGAGGATTGGGAGCTAAGATGAGCTCCATCCCTCACTTGCTGTGTTTGAGATTTTAAGGGAGATACACTGAGCAGGCAGTTGATAACACCTGACCTGCGTTCAAGGCAGATGATATCTAGATCTGGAGGTCAGCAGTGTAGAACAGGCAAGATAGATAAAATTTACTAACCTCTCTGAGCCTCAGTTTCCTTAACTGTGAAAAGGGGCTAATACCAGCTACAATCCCTATCTCAGTGTTGTTTTGAGGCACAAAAGAAGAAGTATATGAAAAGTGCTAAAAAAATTCTCCATTGTTATTTTTTTATCATTACTGGACAGAGAGCAGACTTCAGGGTTATAAAGAGCATGGTTCAAATCCTAACTCTGACACATACGGCTGTACAACTTTCAGCAAATCATTTAAACTCTCAGTGCCCAAGGGGATCTCTAAGAGGAGTTGACAACTGAAACTAGCAGAATATATATATGTGTATGTATGTATACACACACACACATACACATATATATGTATGGTGATAAGCACTGATAGATACATCAGCAAAACTTATTCCATTACATATTAAATATCAACAGAATATAAGTGCAGCTAGGTGGTATAGTGGATAGGGCACCAGGCCTGGAATCAGTAAGACCTGAGTTCAAATCCAGCTTCAAACACTTACTAGCTTAAGTCACTTAACCCTCTTTGCCTCATCTATAAAATGAGCTGGAGAAGGAAATGGCAAACCACTCTAGTCTCTTTGCCAAGAAAATTCCAAAAGGGGTCATGAAAAGTTGGATATAACTGAAAGTAGCTAAGCAACATCAACAGAATATATAGTCTACAAATATTGCAATTTATATTAGTACATATATATATATATAGCCTATTGATGCAAATTGGAGTACATACATGTACATACATATACAGAAATACATGAATCTTTGTCTATCCTTTTGACTTCAAAGAGTAAATATTATGTCATGTTAGTACACGTACTATATGCCATATGTGTATATATATGAATGTAGGGATAAAGATATGCAATACATATATGTGTGTACATTTACATACATGTATACGTGTATAAACACAACATACACGTATGTGTATTAATATTAAATATCAACAATATTATCAACAACCTATTACTAATGATTACTATTACCATTTTGATACTTGTTTAACACCATTAATTATTAATGATGTTATATCCACAAAACAGTGCTATATATAATCCCATGAAGTTGCTGTATTACTTGAATTTGTCCTCCCTGTTTCTACTGGGTTGAATTCAATTATTATATTTTACTTAATTACAATACTAAATAGTATGATTCCAGCACTAGGGGACTCATTATTTGCACTTTGGAGGACTGAGTTGTATATATGAAATAAGAAGTCTTAGGCAAGTGATTTAACTTCTTTGCACCTTAGTTTCCTTTTAAAAACATCAGAGGGTTGAATTTGATGGTTTCTAAGGTCCCTTCCATCTCTAAATTTCTGGATCTATAGAAGAAGCTGTGCCAGTCATCTAAATCTTCCTGAGCCTCAGTTTCCTATTCTGTAAAATGAGAGAGTTGGACTAGATGATTTTTAGTCTCTTCCAGCTCTAAATTTATGATCCCATGATTTACGAGATCTTGTTCAAGGTCAGAAAATGAGTGTTTCCAAATATAAAAAAATTATTTCAGAAAAGAAAAAAAATAAAGTCTCAGATTCATAGATGAAAATGCTAATGAGACAGAGTCCAAGGGAAGTTTTGCCTTTCTCAGTTGGAAGCTACAGTTGCCATTACTCTGCATGGTTTGGGGCAATATGGGCTGGGATTTAATGGGCATAGTTATATACAGTTCTATGGGCTGAGAGCAATTTTTCTTGCGCTTGCCTCTCTATTACATTGTGCTTGGGGCTCTTGGGGCTCCCCGCTATTTCAAACTTGCTAACGTAGAGAAACAAGTCTATCGTAAATTCCAAACACTTTATCATCAGATTTTATAATACATAATGGAAAGCCTAAAGTTGAACACATTCCCTGGTAGGCAAGAGATAGTGAAAAAAAAATAACTGAATTCTTAATGCTAAACCAGTTTTATTTGCCTGTCATTTCTCTGCCTGCCTTTTGTGTGTATGGGTTCTCAAAACCCCATGCAGGTGCAACAACTCAAACCCATTAACAGGAGTATTTATTGTTCCAGCCAAAGTCAGTAAAATTTGGACAGTCCTTCCTAACTCTTATTAAAAAGGCTGATGAATCTGGCATTCTTTACAATCATCTTTGAACAATAAGGGTTGGGATCCACGAGTAAGAATTCCATAAAGACATGCTGAAAAACAAACCCTGAGGAGACCCATGGAGTCAGTGAGAGGGTGAAGGGAATAGCATGTCATTGGCTTAAATGTGGACCTTTGTAAAAATGAACATCAAAAAAATGGGAGGGAGGCTCAGTCTCGCTGAATAAGCAGTTGGAAACCATAATTGAGCTGACTGAGGAATTATTTTGGGTATTTTCTGTTTGGCTTGTCATTTAATTTTAATTTTATAGCTGAGAAAACTTCTGGGCAAAATTTTAAAGTATTTTATTTTTTCCCATGTATTTTTGGAATCCATATGGTAAGGTAACTAGTGTAGCCTATACTTTTTTTTCCCCTCTCGGTAAAAAGACAATGAATGAGTTTTAGAACAACTCTTTCTTTAAGATTTTAAGTTTTCAGTAATGTGGTGAATATAAACCTGTTGAGGGAACAGACTTTTCCCCTTCATATCTATGTTCTAGCATAGAATTTTGTATATAACACATATTTAGTAAATGCTTATTATATGTAATACATACTTAAATGAGTTTCTATATACTACATACCTAAGTTTATGTGTCCTTGATTAGAGAGAATCTTTCATCTTTGTCTTTGTATTTGCAGTCTTTGGCATGGAATAGGCATTTTGTACATTTTTGTTGATTAATTGGTTGACTTATTGGATAGTATGAATCAATAGAGAAGCTTTTAGGAAACACCTACTATGTGTCAGGTATTGTCCTGAATGCTAGGGAAGCAAATTTGGTAAATGAAATAAATTCTACTTCCAAGAAACTTACAATGTAGTATAAATTCAATTAATGTAGAGTTCTTAACTTGAGGGCCACAGATCCAAAAGTTTCCATGGATAGATTCAGGGACTCCATGAATTTAAACGGGGGAAAAAAAGGAACCTTAGATTTTTATTTTAAAATTTTAAAATAATTGATTTCCTTTGTAATGCTGTGTCTTTCATTTTCAAAATTGAAAACATTATTTTGAGAAGTGATCCATTAGGTCTCTAGACTGCCAAGTACATTCAGGGGTTTGCTGGAAAATAGTTAACAACTGCCTTGGGGTGGGCAGCAATATGGAGTATAGTAGATATAAATAGAGTAGATACAATATAGAGTGGTAGAGTATATAGAACTTTGGGCCTGGAGTCAGGAAGACTACTCTTTCCTCAGATACTTACTAGCTGGGTGACCTTGGACAAGTCACTTCACTCTGTTTTCCTCAGTTTCTTCATCTGTAAAATGAACCAGAGAAGGAAATGGGAAACCACACCAGTATCGCTGCCAAGAAAAACCCAAATGCGGTCATGAAGTTGGACACCATTGAAAAACAGCACAATTATGGGGAGGGGCATGTTGAATTACTCATGACACTTGTAAACTTAATCTGTATTGTTAATATTTTCTCCATTACTTTCATAAGCCTAGACAATGAACAAAACAGTAAGTCAATGCTTGATCTGTATTTTGTCTGTTTCTGAGGTACATATTCTTATGCTAAAAATTTAATAATCCACTTCCATGAGTCCATATGAACTGACTCCAGCACATTGGTGCATTCAATTTACCAATATTTATTAAATGTCAACTATGCAAAGATGTGTTAGTTCAATAGAATCATGGAAAACTTAGGAAATAATTGCTAGGGTGATAGCACTGAAGAGGTTCTAAAAGAAAGAACCAGAAAATGGCAGGCTGATGTGGTCTAAGACACCAGCGTGGGATCTCGGACAATGCTCCCTTATCAAGCATTGCTGGCCTGGGAGTAAGAAAGATATTCATTAGTTGTGTGACCCTAGGCAACTCAATTTTCAGCCCTGGGCCTCAGTTTCCCAGCTCTAAAATAAAAGCGCTGTATTCAATGATCTCTCAGGTCCTGCCAGTTGGAAATCTATGATCCTGTGACCTCAGAACTGATACATGAAAATGGCTTAAGTTATGTTTTATCCTTAACTTCCTGTTGTTATATCAACTTTCTTCAAGTCTCAACGCTGGAACCATCTTCTATAGGAATTCTGATGTCTCAAATTGGCAGAGACCACACCCACCTCAAATTATATGTATTACTTTATCTATATAGATGTTGTTTTCTAATATTGATTGCAATTTCCTAGCAGCAAGGGATGTTTCAAGTTCATTTTTGCATCCCCAGGATCTACCATAGTGTTTAGCATTTAGAGGTTTGACCCTTAATAAATACTTCCTTTTGCTATAAAATTGATTCACTTAGCAAATTAAAGGCCTCAAAAATAAATAGGAAAAACAATGGAATGAAAATTTTCAGCCTTAAAAAAAAGGTGAATCAGATTCTCTTAATAGTCTTAAACAAGAAAAAAAATACTTAAAGGACAAAATATAGTGTACATAGAAACCTGAGTAAAATTTTCTGTCCAAGTAATAAGTCCTAGGAAAAAAGAGGGTTTCTAATGGAAATGCTGACATAACATTAGAGCATTTCACACTGAACACTATAATTATATTTTCTGATTGCACAGTGGTTGAAAGAATTGCTATCTAAAACAAAAACATAATAACTAGCTAGAAACAGTCCTTCAAAATTCTTGGATTATAGAAAAAAATGTGAATGAAACACAATTATCTATAGTCACAGCCAGGAGATGTCAGAGAATCAATTCTTATAACATGCCAGCTTAATAAAAATCTGCATACAGAATTTATGAATGCCGTAATATTACTTTTTTATCACTGGTTATTAATGGTCAACTTAATGAATATCCACAGCTGGAGTGCTTTGGTTCTCCATGATATTTTAATCATCTTTTGCCATGTATTTAGACACATTTCATTTTATAACCATCAGCTCCTTTGAGATAAGAAAGCCTTTTCTCCATTAATGCTGAGACACTGGAGGTAGCAACCAATTTTTTCTGTTATGCTGTTATTGATTTCCTTGAAATTTACAACTAGAGAAATAGAATGGCATGTTCCATTTTAATAGTATTTGTTTTAATGCCTGTGTTAGAATATAAAAAAGGGTTTTTGGAGTTGGAGCACAAGTACAGGCATGTGGATGGTTCTCTGTGATTACCTTTCCAATAAAGAACTTTTCACCATTAAGCCACATATAATACTGACGACCTTCCTTCTTCCAAATCTATTGCCCTTTAGAGAATATTTTTCTGTAATGCTGACGCCAGGGAAACAAAGTGTCCTACGTGATAAGGGATTGTTTTCTAATCATTTCAAGTCTACCGGTTGACATATTTTAAGGGAAATGTCTTTTATTAAAGCTTGGGGTTTTTTATACTGACTTTTGGCTGAAACTAAATTTAATCACATATTGCATACAACTTTTAAGAGGAAAACATGGTGGCAACGTAAAATATTTTCACATACTGAAAAGTGACTAGAGTTATGTGGTCTGAAAAAGATGTTTTATGATTTGATAAATTGGTGTCACCCAATTACTATACACACACACACACACACACACACACACACACACATACATACACACACATATTAAGAGAACTAAGTATCTTTGGAAGTTTGTTATATTTGAATGAATGTACCACCACTGCTTTCTGACTCTGGTACATATTTTTATATGATCTTCTGCCAATTGTAATACCTCTTTGCATCTTGGGTCTGCAAAATGGTCTTGGACTAAGATCCCTTCCAAGCTTTTAGTCTATGATCCTTTGGAGTCTGGAAGTTGCTTTTCTCAAAGTAATATTTCTTCATTTTCATTTTCCTACATAGTCACAGGATAATACAATGTAAGGGTTGGAAAAGACCTCACTGACCATCTGATCGAATCCATGCTCCCCAAGGAATCACTATTACAACAACATATCTACCAAGGGGTGACCCAGGCTTCTCTTGGATATCTCTAGTGAGGGGGAAAATCTGCTGAGCTAACTCATTCTATGTTTGGTAAGCTTTACTTGTTAGGAAAAAATTCCCCTGAAATGAAGTCTACATTTATCTTCTTTGAAGTTCCCCCTCATCACTCCCAAATCTTTCCTCTTTCAGTCAGGCAACAAACATTTATTAAACACCTACTGTGTGCCAGGCATTGTGCTAAGTGCTGACAATACAAAAAGGGACAAAAGATAGTCGCGCCTGCAGGGAGCTTGCAATCTAATGGGGAAGAAAGCAAATAAATATGAAGACAATTAAGAATGCATTTCAAAAGGGAAGGCATTAGAATTAAGAGGGGTTGGGAAAGGCTTCCCTGTAGAAGGTACAATTTTAGTTGGGACTTGAAGCCAGAGATGTCTTATAAAAACCAATCAATTTCCCACAGGACATTCCCTCAAATACTTGTAGATACCTATCATATCCCCTGAATCTTCTCATCTTCGGGCTACACATCTCTACTTTTGAGTGCCCATTCTCATCTAGTGTTGCCTGTTCAGTTTCCAGTATGCATCTCCAGTATAGTGATGTTCTTCCAAAGTTGTGGTGCCCCCAACTGAAGATCACACTGACACTAGCCTGACTACATAAGAGTAGGGGAGGAGAGGAGACTCAAATCATCAATTGGTTTTCAGTCAAAAGAGCTAAGGTTTTTTTTTTTAATTTGGGGGAGACTAAGCTACAACTTCATGGGATGGAGAGAAGACAGGATGTGAAACCTCCATTTTTACACTGTCAATCTATAACCTTGCTGGACAACTACCAGGTATATCTGAAGACAAGAAATCCTGAGGACTTGTCAACGAGGAGAGTTAAGACTCCTCATGGAGGTCAAATGAGATTAATGTCTGAGTAAAGTCAGTTATCTGGGTCCTACCAGAGAATTCAAATAAAGGAAGCATTTCTCTATGTCAAGAATTATCATTGCTTTTCTCATAACCAGGAGGATTTTCAGAGCTAGTGCAATAAAACACAAAGAACTCTGGATGAAGTCAGAGGAATTAGGTTTAAATTTCATATTATGCTCTAGCAGTCAAAGAAAAATGTAGGAATAGCACTGTGTAATGGAAGGACAATGAAGTTTAGAGACATGAGTGTAAATCCCAATTCTCCTACTTAATGGCGGTGTCACTAGAGGGGACTTATTGAAATTCTATGAGCCTTAGTTTCCTCATCTGTAAAAGAAGGATCTTGGAACAGATGATTTTTAAAACTATGATCTTTTATGCCTACAACCACTACATGTATTTCATGTCTTTCTCAAGAAGGATATAAAGTATCTAATTGTAAAAGAATGTGTTAACTAGAATAACAAATTTTGTTCTATTTTTCTTGGAAAAACTATTAATCTTTGATCCCTTTCAGGGACTACCTGAAACCCAAATATCACTTCACTGATATACTTTCTCCAGGGTCCTCTGGGCAAGAGATTGTTCCTATAAGCATCCATTGAATATCAAAAGTGGCAAATGATTACAGGAAAGTGTGTGTGTATATGTGCGTGTGTGTGTGCGCATGTGTGATATACATGTGTTTGTCTCTTGTTCTCGAAGAAGACCATGACATCAAGATGATGACATGACTTGCAATTGACTTCGATTTGAGGGAGGAAGGGCTGTGCAGGTCCCCAGCCTCACTTTCTCCTCCAGAGCCATCTGGATACACTGGCTTAATATTCATCAGGATGACTGGAAATGGCCCAGGATGCAATGTGAGACCCTGGTCCTTTCAGGCTAAGGTCTTATCACATTCTCACTTTGAGTGAGATACATTCATTCAATGAACAGACTTCATTACATAATTACTAAAGGGATGGCCCCTTTAATAAAAAAAAAAATGAAACTGGGAAGGGATACGTAGATGTGTATATATTTATATAATAAAGCTATATATCCATTTTCTTACATTTTATAATCTTAACATTTCTCCTTATTTTTTAAACAGATGTTTTCCCTCAAGTATATTTAAAAGTCACTTGGGAATTGGCAATAAAATAATTAATGTAAAATTAGTATCATGAAATCCAAAGTGTGACCTTTTTCAAAAAAAAAAAGGTTTATATATTAGAATAGCAGACTTCTTGAAAAGAAACACTACCTTCTAGGCACACTTTGATATTAATTCAATTGCTGACAGCAATCTCACTATTAACAAGCTCACTTCTTAACTCCATATCACATGACAAGTGTGTATATATATATATGTGTGTGTGTGTGTGTGTGTGTATGTATTACACACATATACATGAGCATATATACATATACACACATATACAAGTCTATATATACATACATACAAATGCAAGTCTATATAGACATACATATACAAGTCCATATATACATATACACACACATATACAAGTAAGTGTATATATATATATATATATATATATATATATATACACATATACATATACACACATAAGTACAGGTGTATATATAAATTGGTTTGTCAGATATGATGAAACTGAAGTGGAAAAACTAGCCTGGAATTAAATTTTATGAGTTAGAATTCTCATTATTCAGAAACTGAAAGGTTATAGCAATTGTCCAACTGTAGTCTGGAGATCCTTACAGGGACCCCAAAATCCTTTCCGGAGATCGGCAGAGTCAAAAATATTTTCAGAATTATACTAAGAATTTCATTTATAATGCAGTAAATATTAATAGATATATTCCACAAGAACAAAAGCTCTTTGAAAGAGGGAGTCCATTCATAATTTTTTAAGAATGTAAAGGGGCCTTGTGACCACAAAGCTTGAGAATTGTGTGGTTAGAGGCTTGATGACTTGGAAGTGAGAAGACCCCTTGGTTCAACCCCTCAGAATTTAGAAGAAACACGGAAAGAAACAACTTAACCAAGTTTCCACAGTGAGCAAGTAGAGCAGAGTAGAATTGGGCCTAAAACCCAAATCCTCTGAGCCTACACCAAGTCACCTTTCCAGTAGACAATGGTGGTTTTCCATTTTTCTCTTAATAAAGGCCAAAATTCAGGTTACATGGGTGATGTTTAAAAGTGCAGAGGTCTGAGCCCTCCTCACTCCCACATTGTTTTGGAATTTTTTGAGGGAAGGGAAGGGGAAAGAGTTTGAACAATTCAAACACACAGCTTGAGTAGAATGCAAGTTCCCTTGAGACAGGAACTATTTATTTGTGTTTTGTGTTTCCAGATCTTTATGTATCAAGACTGGGATCACATGACTATCTGATTAAAATTACTTATTATACAAGAGGAACGAACAGGAAGTTCAAAGAAAAACCAAAGGCTCATTAACATCAAAGGATGGTATGGGAGGAAGAGACTATGAGTTGACCATGCAACAAGAGTGAGGGATGATGGGTTGGACACCAAGACTATTCCACTGCTTCCCTTTTCAGCAGAAAGGGAGGATGCGTGGCAAGAGTTAATCTGGAGAGCAGTCACAAAAAGGCTCCAATCAGCATCATTGGAAAGAACTTCCAAATCAATGAAATCATGATTCCATGGAATACTTGAACACTTTCATTGGGTAGCACAGTACGGGTCTATAGTAGGTGCCTTATTCATGTTCGATGAATTGAATAGAATGGAATTAGTCAGAAATTCTGAGTTGGGAGGGTCTTGTTGTCACACTCCCACCCTCACCCCACCCTTTCATTGCCCTGTAAATGGAAGAGACTTGCACAATAAATGATCGTGAGGATTTGAACCCAGATCCTCTGACTCCAATTCCACTACCCGAGTCTCTCCATAGTCTAGCCCATAACATTCTCATTTTCAGACTTCAAAAGTAATCTATCTCAACAATGTTAAGTCTTAGCAAACGTTTCCCTGGATAAATCCCTAAGTCAACAAAATCACACCTGAAGCTTTGCTTCAACTTGAAACATAAGCATTAACAGGTAAGTAAATATGAGAAATGGAATTGGGATTCAGTCAAACTTTCCAAAAGAATGTTCTAGGATCTGGCCTAATAAAACACTAACTTTAATTGGCTTCATTTGTTTAAATTATGGTATTAATTATTCCCTGCAATGAAATGAGTATGTGGATGTTACATCTACTCCTTTCTAGGGGTTGGATCGACAAGGACAGTCAAACTATGGCCCCACGCAAACAGCAGCTTTCCATTAGATTTGCCATTTCACCTGAATAATTCTTGGTAATCATGAATAATGATGTTATTCGACAATCTAATGGTATCATGCAAGACAGCCTCGATCCATCCATCTTTGTCAGGAAGGTCAAATATTTGTATTCTAATGCATGCGGCCTAGATTCATTAAATAGTTAAGTGCTGTTATATTCCTGAATGATTCTCTCCAATAAAACCGATCCCATACAAGGGCTACACAAGGCATCTTTACAAATACCAAATTTAATATCTGGCTATTATTATGTTGTGAAGTTTTACCTCAGTTAAAATCAATCATTCTGCAAGCATTTTAAGCACACACTAAAAACTAGACCCTGGAGATGCAAAGACAAACATAAAATGGTCTCAGCCCTCAGAGAGCGTAGGTTTTCAGGGTAAACAACATGCATCTGCATAAGAAAATACAAAAAATAAACAAACCCAAAGCAAAACAAACCAAAATAGGCAAACACAAGGTGACTCCTGGAGCTAAAATTTCTAGAGAGTTATAATGGCTACAGGTCCACCTTAAGTGTTAGGAAGACCTGAGTTCAAATCCTTTCTCAGAAACATATTAACTGTACTATCATGGGTAGCACATTTAATATTCTAACGTCCCCAGCAACTGACTTATAAGTAGCAGATGAGTTGAGCATTTGTAGCGGTGAAGGGAGTATTTATAGCAGGGACTTTCCACCCATCCATACAAACACAATTCCAGATTTTAAAGAAAAAGGAAAGAAAAACTGCAAAAAAATTCACAGGATAATACAAATGATGAAGACATATGTGTACAAATACTCTGACCTGCTTTCTGTCTGTGGCTAACTTTATGCAATCCAGATTCCTCCTTGAGAAAGCTTCAGTATTCAAAGATGGCAATGAGCAGAGTGACCACTCTGTGGAATATTAATAGCAGTGATTATATGAAAGAACTGTGACTTCCTGGGACTTTGCAAGTCAGAATTCCATCAGTATGTTGGGCAGACCCCTGTGGAAGATGGGCAAAATGCTGCCCAGGATGGGCAGTGGTGACTTTTGAAGTAAGAGATGAGTCACTGGGAGCTGGGATGATCTCACTGAAGGCAATGAGCAGCATGGCAGAAGTTTTTACAGTGGTAACAGCAGCCGAAGAGGGACATTAAAGAGCCAGGAGCCCGAAAAACTTCTTTTCAGTTATTGCTGTCAGAAGGAGTCAGCTGAGAGAAGACCCATTGAGCTATTACTGACGAGCAAGAGAAAGGACTGACTTCACTGGTCAAGAGCTCTTGGGTCCCTCCTGGGGCCATTGCCCTTCTTGTCCACCTTGGCTTGGCATGGTGCCCTGAGCTTTGCAGTTCTCCAGATTAAGGAGAATTGCTTTTCACGTGAAGAGCTAACATGTTCTTACAACCCTCATAAGGGTAATAAAGAACTTTTAAAGGCTTTGACCCATAGAGAAGAGAAGGGAATTTGCCCCCAAATGGTAAGGATCTACAACCAAGCAGTGAGCAGAGAAGCAGCTTTGTTTGTTCTAAATGTTTCTGAAAGGACCAAAAACATTGACTCCTAGAGCTGTTACTTACCTGGAGTGCATGAGTTTTCTTCTCCCAGTCAGGTTACTATAAATGTATGCCCACCTTTCACCACTGACATTAAGTCCAGAGATAGGAGAGCATCATCTAGGTTTAATATGAGTACTGTGAAAGCATAAATGAGGAATTAATCACAAAAACCTGAGTGACCTCCTACCCCTAGCCCATGCTCACTAGAAAATCCAGTCTTCTCCTGCATCATCTGGAGAAGAGGAGACAAGAGCCAGGAGTCCTCCTAAGCCAGACCAAGTGAGAGGAGTTGAGTAGAACTTGGCAAGGCCAAGTCCAAGGGCAGCCTCTCACCAGTCTATGACTGACTCCTCTTCCTCTAGCTGTTGTGGTAATTGCGCCCAGAACTCTGGGTAGGTCGTGTCCTTGATTTCCTCTTACCATGGCTATGGCTATCTTATATCATATCCCAATCTCAGCTGAATCCAAATGTGTGATGGTAAAGGTCTATTGCTTTAAGCATCACTGATCAAGAGAGAAATGCATTGCCCCCTTAGTGAAAATCTTTCCAAAGTCTCTCTCTCTCTCTTTCTCTCTCTCTCTCTCTGTCTGTCTGTCTGTCTCTCTCTCTGTCTTTCTCTCTTAGGCATTATGATATAAATTATATATACATACACACATATACCCATTTGTATTCATATACATATACGTATATGCATAGCTTAAAATATTTGGAGACAGCATCTTTTCACATTCAAACAAAAGAGCAAAAATAAAAATTCTAGATTCACAGATCCCTTTAGTTCAATGATTATGAAAGAGGGCATCTAGTTCAGGCTTTAGTTTCTGAGCAGGCCAATAAGAAAACCAACCAAGGTAGATAGCTATTTGTGGGAAGATCCCTGGCCCTTCTACCTTTGGCACTTTTCAGAGACATTTTTGACCCTTGTTTTTCAACCCTGAGCTGAGAACGGAACAATTACACAGACTGAAAAACTGTGAGGAAAAGACTTGGTAAATTACCTATTCATATTATCACAATTTTAGGGCTGAAGGAGCCCTTATAGGTCATCTAGTCCAAATGAACTTATCAGAAATAAAAAAGAGGACTGAAGGTGGCGAGTTGCTTGGCCCAAAGGCACCCATGCAAACAGCAGCTTTCCATTAGATTTGCCATTTCACCTGAATAATTCTTGGTAATCATGAGATTCAATCAGGTTTTTGGTTTTATAGATGGTCATCTGAAGACTGATTGTTAATCTTTCACAGTCTCATTGGGTGGGGGGTGTGGGGAAGAGGGGCAGTGATGGAAGGATGGAGAGCCCAGGGTCTTCTTCCCTGCCTTATCCCACCTGACGTCTAGATGAAAAAATAGTTTTCTCTTCTGTTGGTGAGGGGAACCATGGACCATACCTTTGCCAGCCAACACTCAGCAAATCTAGAACACCAATTATTAGCCCGATGCCAATGCCTCTCCCCCTCACAGCTCCTCCTCTGCTGTAGGTACCCCAAGCCCCTGACTACACACTAAATCTTGGATATTTGTACTTCTGGTAGACCTTCTGGTAGAGGACTGCCTGCAATTCCATCTCCTCTCTTGGTTTTTGGGGCCTTGCCCCCCTGTTACCCTTCTTGCCAAAGAACTACCTGACTTTTCCACCTGTCATGAACTGAACATGAGCATAAACCATCCTTTATGTGATATCTCTCTAAATCAGAATGAGAACAGGCACTTTTCCCATTTTCTATTTATATTTCCAACCCTTATCTCAGTCCTTGGCACTAAGTATTCAATAAATGGGTTTTTGTTGTTGTTATTTTCCCCTCAGTGCTAGTTCATCTCTTAACATCCCTTCTTCCATCTCTTTCTATGATAAAGAAACTCCACTGAAGTCCTTCGATGATGCCCTACTACGGTGTAGATGAGATGTTGAATTTGAAGGCTAAATAAGTGGGCACAACTTGTGGCACACTTTAGCCAGGTGAAAACGCTTCAAGCACAGTTAACTATAAGTTTGTCACCCAAGGACCAGTTCAGAGAAGCTCACTGACAAACTAATCATAAATGGATGAAATTTTGAGCCAAGTAAATCCTGAAAACCATCTACCAAGTTTTAGAAAGATTACTGACAAAGTCATCGTCCCTTGAAGGACTAAAATATTAGACAGGAAAGGCATTTACTTCTGGTTTGATTTTTTTTAATTGATGTCTCTGCTGTAGTCAATCTCAGGAGTTTCTACAAATGCTCTGTTTAGTTTTCCCACTCGAGGATAACAACCCATCATAAATTTTGCTATCCTTTGACACTGTAATGGGAAGACAATACTCCTTTCCTGATTATGTCAGTTGCCCTTATAGCCCCCTTTTCTTCTAATGATAATTGGCTTTAATTTGGTGGCATTGATATTGAGGCCAACAGGGCTCTTTTCTTCCAGTCAATCATTCTTGGCGTTTGTAAAGGTGGCCAGAGGATATGGAATGGTCATTTGGAAAGTCGAGATTGATTATTTCTCATCATTTCAGGCAACTTCAAAAGTACCAAGAGCCTTACAGCAGCAAGCACTATTTTTTGCAATCAGTGCTGCCAAAGCACCAACATGATATTCAGTCTGATGAAAGGGCTATTTACAGAAAACAGTGCTGGCACAGTATTTGTTTTTATGTGACTACAAGTGAGCACAAATACACGGCTAGGTCAGAAGGGTTATGCAACATACGTGGTAAGAATGTAGATGTGTATCTTATTGTTTTAAATTTAGTACAATTACTTATTCCTTCTCCTACTCCTCTGGGATCACCTAGGACGTGCCTAATCCCTCTTCCACAGCCAGTCTTTCAAATACTTGAAGACAGTTATCATATCTCATTTGACTCCTGTGTTTCCTAGGCTAAAAACCCCTCAGTTCTCTCCATAGACCATCAGGGAGGAGCGGAAAGGACTCAAGTCCCTTTCCCAACCCAGCTCATCCTTCTAGTCCCCTCCAGTTTATCAAGGTCCTTCTTAAACTGTGGCAACAAGAATTGAATTATATAGAGAAAGAATAGTAAAAACAGATGACAGCTGTAATGTTTGGTGATATCTAGTTTGTGAATGAGATGTACACTACATCCTAGGATCATAAGACCTAGAGTTGGAAGGGAACTCAGTAGCCATGTAGGTCAATCATTTCATTTTTCAACTAATTAATTAATTAATTAACTTTTATAAGATTTTGAATTTTAATTTTTCTGCCTCCCTTCATTCCCCCTTCCTCAAGTCAGCATGCAATTGGATATAGGCTATACATGTACAATCATATTAAATATGCTTCCATATTAGTCATATTGTGAAAAAAGAATCAGAACAAAATGAAAAAACTATGAGAAAGAAACACAAAAAGAGAAAATAGTGTGCTCCAATCTGTATTCAGATTCCAGTTCTTTCACTGGATGTGGAGAGTATTTTCCAACAAAAGTCTTCCGGAATTGTCTTAAATCACTGTATTGCTTGAGAATAGACAAGTCTATCAAAGCTGCTATGGTGTACAATGTTCTCCTGGTTCTGCTCACTTCACTCCGTATCAGTTCACGTAAATCTTTCCAGTCAACCCTCTGATTTTACATAAGAAACTGATGCCTGAGGAGTTGATTTGATTTCTTCAAGGTCACCTGGGTAGGAAGCATGAACTACAAAATTTGAAGCCAATATCATTGATTCTTCCCCCTGGGATCCTGAACAAATCATTAGTCTTATGCCTTAATATTAAATCTTTCCCTCCATAACGCAGGATTTCTTCTAATTCAATTTTAGATTCTTGAAGAATTAGAGAGTTTGAATTTAACTTAGTTCAGTACTTGTTATTCAAACTGTCTTTAAGGTGGGCACTCTCTCCATTGTTACAGATTACAATGCCTTCGCACTTTCTCATTATGGGGGATTCCTATCCATAATCTTCCACTTACCGACCATAATCTACCCAACTGACCAGAAGCTTTCCTCGTTTAAGAAAGTATCTTGTGCTTCTAAAAATGTTATTATTGTAAGCTGTTGTTATCCATGAGAAGACAGTACCCCCTGTCCTATTCCATAATCTGCTCTCCTCTTTCCAGTTTTATCTGCAGATGATCTTGTACAGATAAAACTTGGCCGGGTCTCACCTCATGTTCCTCAAAGGTCCTTAGTTTCCAAAAAACAGGGTCTACTCCAAGACAGAAGAAGGATGTAGACAGGAATCTACCACAAACCTTGTTGGGAGACACCAAGCAGGTACAGTAATAAAGGACTCCAGTGTTCTATACACCTTCAATACTCTTTGTTCCAAAAATGGGAGAACTGATAAATTCTTGACTTTCCTTTACCTTTTGAAGAATTAAATTATCATTAAGGAAAGTCAAGGCTCGTGACAGTATCACTTCATTTATCACTCCCTCCATACTCACCACCATCCTTTCCCTCTCTGGTTTCTGGATTTCTTATATATTTAAGATTTCTTCAGATATGATTCCTTTATTCATATCTTTTTAAGATACATGATGCTATGCTCACCTCCTTCTGCCTTTAGCTAGGTGGTTCAGTGGATAGAGTGATGGACCTGAAATGGAGAAGACCCAAATTCAAATCCTGTCTGAGACATTTACTACCTCTAGGACCACAGCCAATCACTTAATCTTTTTCAGTCTTAGTTTCCACAAAATAGGGATAACAGTTGCTTCCCACGGTTGCCATGAGGATGAAATGAGTTGACCTTGAAGTGTTATTGTCATAATTACCTTGAATAATCAAGGCTAGAATCTTTCATGGTTAGAATCTAGTTCTCAAACTGAAGCTTGCTATGAAACAAGGAGTTCCCTGAGGTCAGACAGGTCACCTTCAGACACAATAGCTGGCTGACCTTGTTTATCGCAGCCATTTCCAACATATGTATATAGACACCCAAGGTCAACAGATCTCTTTTCTCTTTTCTTCCTAGATATTATACATGATGGATAGCTTGAGCAACATATCCAATTACTACACATTTTTTATGCACATTCAAGTCCCCAAATTTACCTTCAAATGACTTTTCCTTGGTCCTTCTTCTGTCTGTTACTAATTTGGAGTGTTCCATACATATGATTTTTAATTGCTGCTGGCAGCAACATATTTCTTTTTCAAAGGAATCAAGGGTCTGATTATGCTCCTAAAAATGTCACAGGCTTGCAATTATGTACACAGTTTCTTTTCTAATAGCAGAAAATAATTTGAAAATATGATCCAGAAAATGTGATTTCCAAGTCACTATCTTATCTGTTAACTACAATAAGTTCCAAATTACCAGGAAATGATTGCCAGTCAACAATCAATAAACATTTATTAAGTGCCTACTAGATGCCAGGCATTGTTCTAAGCACTGATGATCAATCTAGAAGTATTTGAAACATATGACTGTGTAATCAGATGAGTAAAGGAGGGTAACAAAAATCTACACCTCCAACCCAGAACCCACAGCTTACCTGCACCAGCTGCCAAGGTAATGTCACCTCCCCCTTCTAAAGAATCTTCAGTAACTCCCCATTACCTGTCATCACCCAGAGTAGTGATCTCAGGGCTGCTTTCCCCCAATCCCCTTCTTTGTTAGCAGTCTCTCCTTTCTTTTATTAAATTATCATATCTATAATTATTAGATTTTTGTTTCTATGTTTTGTTAGTGTATGTTGTAACCCACTAGAAGGAATAAAGTGATACGGTCCCACACGTGGGAGGGCATAGGAAAATTAGGGCAACAGAGGCAAATCAAAGACCTGCCTTCAATAATTTAATTCAATAAATACTTACTAAGTGTCTACTCTTCAAAGTAGGTGTTATTGAAACAAAGACAAAAATGAAATGACACCTGCATGACATGGAATCCGTGTGCCCCTGGGCAAGTCACTTATCTTTGTTTGCTTCAGTTTACTCATAGGTAGAATGGGGATAAAAATAGCCCCCACCCACCCACCTCACAGGGTGGTTATGGGGGAGATGAGATAATATATCTAAAGTGCTATGGAAAGGTTAGTTTCTGTTATCATTACAACTGTTTTTTTAGTACTAATCACAGATAACTCAGGGCCGCACTTGAGGACCTAGAGGGCCATAAGTGGCCTCAAGGTCCCAGGTTTCTCACACCTAACCCTTCCATAGCAATTTCAGGTTTACAAAGTGTTTTATAAATATTGTCTCACTTGATCCTCATGATAACTTTGGGAAATAGTTGCTATTTATGTTCTCCATTTTACCTGGAAGGAAACTGAGGCAGACAGAAGCTAAATGACCTGTCCAGGGTCACATAGTCAGTAAATCTCTGAGACTGGATTTGAACTCAGGTCTTCCTGCCTCAAGGTCCAGTACTCTAATTACTGAACTATCTATTTCAATGGAAATATATATGATGTATAAAGTGGACAAACAAAAATGAGTGTAACAAATTCATTCATTTCCTGGATCAAAGTAAGCATCAGATTGTAGGTAGTATCTTAACTGGACTTTCAATATAGCTAGGGATTTTGTATGGCTAAGGGAAGTTTTGTGTACTAGATACGGATACCAGCTTAGGCAAAGGTGCAGCAGTGGGAGATGGATTTCCATCTATGTGAAGAAATTATCAGGCCAATCTGATGAGAGTAAAGAAGGAGTCAAAGGGAGTACAATTATCCCTTCTACATCATGGAGGTTAGGGGTATGGTTCCCCACCCCCACTCTATGAACTGGAAAATTTTTACAAAATTTTGGCCCTCTCTGTGTCAGAGAAGCCTGAATTATTATGGATTAAGAGATAAAATATGCGGATATTATGTATATATGTGTATATGTAGGCATGTATGTGTGTATGTATTTATGTGTGTGTGAATATATATGTATGTATGTATGAATGTATGTATGTATTTCTGACTCTCTAAACTTTTTCCTGTGTCATCTCTTGGCCTTTGTGTGTCATCTGTGGCTTCCACATAACTCCCCCCAAATTCACATTTAATTTCTCACGTTGACCATGATTATTGAAACCATGATGGGGAAAGTTGCAATGTGGAAGACATATACCATAATGGGAAGTAAGACTGGAAAGACAGTTGGAAACCCAGGGAGGGCCGTCTATGTCCACCTGAGGCTTTTCATTTTTAATCCTACAGGAAATAGGAAGTCACTGATGATTGTTAATAGGGAGGTGATAGGTCAGATCTGTACTTTAGGAATGAAAATTCAGTGAGAAAGTCAGTCAACAAGCATTCATTAAACACCTTCTGTATGCCAACTCAGCAGCTGTGTGGGGGATAGCTTGGACAAAAAGAGAGTCGGCTGCAGAGTAACCAACTATATTCAGACTACTATCAGAGCAGCCCCAAGATGCATGGGGTTTTTCATAAATTTTTCTACCATAATTCAGTTAAATTTCCTAAGCCCTGCTTTGTTTTCTGTATATTACATTGGCTCAGGCCACTAAGCTCTTCACAACCTTCTATGTGCCTGACCTGTTCTGACACTAGGCAGGGTGCTGCTGTATTCTGAAAGCAGTTACATCTTCTCTAGAAGATTGGATTTCAGCAAAGCACCACCAGGGAACACGGAGAGTCCAAGGGCTCAGAGCAGGGTAGACTCAGAATTCTTTTAGAAATACAGTCAAAACTGCTGCACATCTTGCACTGTTCTAGCTTACTTGCTGTCTCTCCTGCAGGACAATCCATTTCCAGCTCAATCTGTGCCTTTGCCCCCTTCCTGGAATGTGCCCTCATCCCATCTCTCCCACTTAGGATCCCTGGCTCCCTTTACAGCTAAACTCAAGGGCCATCTCTTATGGGAAACCTTTTCTGATTCCTCCACTTGCAAGTGTCCACACTCCCCCAGACCCTTATTTTATTCTGCATCTACTTTGTATGTGCTTCTAAAAATGTATGTGTTCATTGTGATCGCCACCAAAATGTTACCTCCTTGATGGCAAAGACTGCTGCACTCATGGTTAACATCAAGGACATCTCTAGAGCTTGTTGTTCAGTTGTTTCAGTCATGTTTGACTCTTCATGACCCCATTTGGGGTTTTCTTGGCAAAGACACTGGAATGGTTTACCATTTCCTTCTGCAGCTTATTTTACAGATGAAGAAACTAAGACAGAGCTAAGTGACTTGCACAGGGTCACACAGTTAGTTACGTGTCTGAGGCCGAATTTGAACTCAGGTCTTCCGGGAGCCAGGCCCAGCCCTCTCTCCACTGAGTCAACTTCGTTGTTTGTTCACATCTGACTCTTCCTGACTCCATTTGGATTTTTCTCGGCAAAGATACTGGCATGGTTGCCATTTCCTTTTCCAACTCATTTTGTAGATGAGATAACTGAGGCAAGCAAGGTTCAAAGAAGACGTTATCTTAAAAAATAATGAATGGGATGAACCTCGTGTGTCCAGAAATCCATGTCATAAGAAGTATCAAGATTTAACTTCTTCAGGCTTCTTGTATACTACTCTCCTTCTCACACTCTCCAGTCCAGCTAAACCGGCCTTTTTGGGCCTTTGTGTTTCCTTATTCTACTCTGCTGTTAAGGCAGCTAGTGGCCACTGTGGGTAGAGCTCCTGGCTAGGCATCAAGAAGACCTAAGACCTCAGACACTTCTGAGCACTAGAACTCTGGGAAAGCCCCTAACTTTCTGTTAGCCTCAGTTTCCGTAAGTGTAAAAACGGGGATAACAACACCCACCTCCCAGTGCTATAAGGATCAAATGAGATAACATCTGTAAAGCTGTTAACATAGAACCTGCTACAGTAGGTGTTTAATAAATGCTCATTTCCTTTCTTCTTTTCATGGACATGACATTTCATTTCTTTGTCCTGTGCCTTTTCTCCAGGTCTACAATATATTCCTTTCTTAATTCTATCTCTTCAGATTCAAAGCTCTGCTTAAACACCACTTTGAACATGACAGGGTCTATCCCACCTTACCAAATATCAACCCTCCCCCAATACAAATTATTTTATATATCATTATCTAGACTTGGATGTGGCCATGACTCATATCTGGAAACAGTACATATACATATATACATACACCTATCTATGTATATATGTATAAATATGTGTTTGCATAAATATACATGTTTTTCTCCTTGATAAAGTGTAAACTTTCTGAGGGCAAGAACTCCTGCATTTTTATTTTATGTCAACAATATCTAGTGCAATGAAAGCTCATTGATTGATTGATAAGCCCACCAGACTTTGCCATTCTTATGATAGGAAGTTTAACGGTACCAGTCAATATTATACAAATCATTCATCTCTGGATGAGAAATCACAACCGTGATTTCAGAACATCTGTTTCATATCATTTATAACATCTGCCACCTTCCCCCCAAAAAGATTTTAAATGACTCAATCCAAACAGACCCCAGAGGAGGTTCTGTCTATCAATTTGCAATCTTCCTGTCTTTGTATCTGGGCATTAGTCCTGCATGGTGCCATGAGGATGCTGAGAAGCATGAATCAGCCGGCCGAATCCTCCATTACCTCGAAGGAGAAACTTAAGTCTTGACAACACAAAAATGAGAAAGAGGCAAGCTTGAGGACCGCTTTAGAAGTGGTAAATAGCGACCTTTGCTGCCTAAGTAGACATGCTTCTGGGTCTGTCCAGTTGATATTAGCCTGTCTGAAGTCCATGTCAGCAGACTTCTGTCTTAGAGGATAAAGCAGAGCTGGTTAGAATACCCTGGAGGAGGAAGTAAACTGTGCCAGACAAGGTTAACCAAGATGGACATGACAGTGGTCACTAGAGATGAACCTACAGAGAGTGGTGTGTCAAGAGGGAAACACTTTCACCTAGGGCTTAACAGCACCATCTTCAGGAGCACATTAGGTGAAGGAGAATTATCATGGAGCTTGACCCTGGAACCTGAGGACAATTTCAAATATAGATGGAGAAAAGGTCCCATAGACTCATGAATGCATAGGATGAATCTTTTCAAAAGTCATGGGAAGGCAATACAAAGAGAACACCTACATGTCCTTGGGAGAGGCTATCCAGAAATTTAAGACATATAGGGGAAGGACAACAGACTGGTTGGCTTTATAACTGTTGAATAATCAGTAGTTATATATAGCTCCACGTTTTTATGGAGGGAGGTCTTTCTTTGTCTTGGATAATATAATAAGTATAACAATAACTCAGATGGATATTTGCCAGGCTTTGTGGCTGCAGCCAATACAAATATAGGGATGATATCTAATATGATAGATACTACTCCTTGATAACAGTGATACTGATGCTTATACTCTACCTTAAGGTTTACTGAGTGTACATATTATGCATGTGTATATGTAAACATCTATTTATATATACAGTCGACATATATACTCATGTATTTATATATTATTTGACCCTCACAATAGCTTTCTGAAGTAGATATTATAGATATTGTCATTCCCTTTTTCAGATGGGGTAAGTAACGTTTAGAGAGCTCAAGCAACTTGCCCACAGACACACAGCTCATATGCTTCTGAGGTGGGATTCATGTCCAGGATGCAGGAGATCTCAACTGGTAAAGAAAATGGGTTGAATCTTACTGGATAAAATTTCATTATTTTAAATGTAAAGTCTCAAAAATAAATCTCTTAAGCACAACATCGAGGAGTCATGGCTGGATAGTAGTTGGCCTGGGGAGAAAAGGAGTTCAGTTAAAAAAAAAAAGATCAGATTAAAGCCATGAGTGAGGATGTTTAGCCAAGAAGAAAAATATGAGGGAAAAATGTAGGAAATGGTGGCTATCTTCAAGTATCTGGATTCCTGCCATGTAGAGGAGGGATTGATTATCCATATTCTTGGCCCCAAAAGGTGGAAATTGCAGAAAGGCCAAGTTAAAGGAAAGTTTCTTAACAACGAACAGGGTCCACAAGTAGAAAGATAGACTGGCATGTCACTGAAGCCATGACTTGTTCGGGGACGGGCTGGAGGAGCTCATCTCTCATGTGCTTTCCAGCTTGGAGGCAACACGTGATTCTAATCTGGAGAATTCAGGATGGAATTGGTAGTCATGTAAATATATTTAGAGATTTAATAATTTAATGACAGATGACTAATATTTGTGTAGTGCCTCCAGGTTTCAAAGTATTTTACAAATATAAACTCATTTTAAACTCACAAAAATCCTGGGAGGATAGGTACTATCATTATTCTCATTTTACAGATGAGGAAACTGAGGCACAGGGAGGTTTAGGGACTTGCCCAGGGTCATACAGCTAAGAAACATATGGGGCTAGACTAGAACTTAGTCTGACTCCAGGTTCAGCACTCTTTCTGCTGCACCCCTGTGTCAGCCAAAGACAAGTAGGTATTTTATGGACTTAAACTTTGCCATTTGAATGGAACTCAAAAGGAAAGAGAATCTGGAATAAATTACATAGTGTGTGTGAGTATGTGTGTGTGTGTGCGCATATGTGTGTGTGCAGCTGTGTGTGTATGGTGTGTGTGTATTGTGTGTATGTGTGTATGGTGTGTGTGTATGATGTGTGTGTATGTGTGTATGGTGTGTGTGTGAGGATGTGTGTGTGTATGGTGTGCGTGAGTGTATGGTGTGTGTGTGTGTGTGTGTGTGTGTACATTGTGTGTATGTGTGTATGGTGTGTGTGTGTGTGTGAGTATGTGTGTGTGTATGGTGTGTGTGTGTGTGTGTGTGTGTGAGAGCATGGTGTGTGTGTGTGTGTGTGTGTGCGAGTGTGTGTGTGTCTACCCCAGTGGAGACCACCCTTCATATTAACATGGAGGCATAAATAACTAGCCTTTGTGCCTGATTATTCAACAGTTATATATTCAACCAAATTGTGTTCTCTCTCTCCTCTCTCTCTCTCTCTCTCCTTCCCTCCCTCCCTCTCTCTCTGTCTCTCCTTCCCTCCATACACACTAAAGCTACTCTAGCTCCTTCAGGAAAGGATGCTCACTTGATCTGCTGCTGGAATAAAACAGAATCAGAAGAATGCCTTGCAGTTTAGGGAAGATGACAGAGAGAGAACCAAAATCAAAATATGGCCTTCCAAAAAATTAAATTTCTGAAGCATAGATTTGACCTTGACTCTTGAAACTGCGATGGCTCCCACTTACCCATATAGGCTTAAGGCTTTCCACAATCTGATCCCCACCTATCTTTCTAAGTTTATTTGCTATGACTTTCCAAGATACATTCCCTATTCTGGTCAAACCAAATGGGTAGCTGTTCCCTGTCTATGGAAAGACCTTTTGTGCCTAGGCGCAGGGGGTCTTCAGATAACCGGAATGTAAACCTCTCTGCACCTCCGTGCTTCCTTGAAGATATTTCCTCCCTGGGGCCTTTTCAGAGTCTTTGCTTCCCTCCCCAAACCCAGATGTTAACTCTTTTCTCTGAAATTATTTTCTATTACTATGTACATCCTTTGCTTCTCTCTATATATGATGTGTCTCCCTCTAGACTTAGTAAAATTTAAACTCCCTGAGGACAAAGGAGTGTGTAAGATTATTTTTTCCTTTTTATCTTTGGTCTCTAGTGTAGTGCTTTGCACCTAGTAGGCACTTGATAAATGTTCACTTGATTAATTAATTGAATCACTGACATAAGCCACTGAGACAGATGGCCTTCTTTCCCCCCAACAGAGTGAAGTAGGAGTTTTAAAAACTGCCACAATGAGGGGGTTCACTTGAGTAGGAAAGCACAATTATAACCTCACTCTATACAGTTCCAACAGAAGCCCCGATAAATTGGGAATTGAATTAGAGAGCTGTTAGAAAGACTCTGAAATGCCTGGAACTGAGCAGGGAAGAAATAATTGGGATCCCAACCCCAAAGGAGATGGGAAGCAACATAATGTGTCCCCAACCTTTTCAAGCTCAAAGCAGCCCCAGCTGAGCTTTTGTTCATTTTTTTCTCCTATAGTGGCTGGAAAAAAAATATGCCAGGAGGTTGTGATGCTGTCAAGACATTCAAAGGCCAGGTTTCTTTCTTTCTTTTCTTTCTTTTTCTTTCTTTCTTTCTCTCTTTTTCTCTTTCTTTTCTTTCTCTCTCTCCCTCCCTCCTTTCCTTCCTTCCTTCCTTCCTTCCTTCCTTCCTTCCTTCCTTCCTTCCTTCCTTCCTTCCTTCCTTCCTTCCTTCCTTCTTCCTTTCCTTCATCCCTGCCTCCACCCTCTCTTCCTTCTTTCCTTTCTCTATAAGAGGATGGAACTAGAGGATGGTACAGCACTATGAGAATTCATTCCGAGCCCAGGGTAGACAAAGGCCTACCCTCATAAAATGACACAATGTTTAAGGGTTTGTTTATGGGGGAATTTGTTGTATAGTCTCTTTGGGGATTTAGTCTGTTCTGTGATTCATATGAATCTCATTACGGCCAGTTTTATTTATTCATTCTTTCATTATTGTTTGACCAAACATCATTTGATCAACCACAGCGAGTCATAGCTGTAGAGCGTACACAGAGAAGCACTTTTGGCACAACAAACCCCTGAGGTAAGTGGTACAAGCATTATTTTCCCCATTTCACTGAGGCCTTTGGAAGGCAAACCAGAGGCAGGATGTGAACCCAGATCTTCGGGGTCAAATCCAAGGCTCTTTCCAGTATACCCTAACTTTATTTCTATCATTTCCTGCTGGGGGATGCAGATCCCCCCAAAACTCAAACTTTGTTTTTGCTTTTGCCTCCCTTCTGGATGGTCACTGGTGTCCCAGTTACATGAGCACTAGACTAGAGATTTAGAGCTGGGAGCTATGAGATCACTTTCAGATAAGGACATGGAGGCACAGAAAAGGGCTCATGGGCAAGTAAGCTCTAGAGCTACGATTGCCATCTTGGACCCTCAGGCTCTAAATTCATCGTTTTATTCACCGTCTTACACTAGGATCAAGAAAATCTCTTTGCTGTTGATCTGTCTTCAGGGAAAGGGGCATAATAGCCAAGAAAACCTTCTGAGTCATTCAAACTAAATTAATTCATCTAAAAACTCAATTCAGTTAAAGAAAAGCATCTATTAAGTGCCAACTATGTGGCCATGTCTGTACTGGGTATCAGGAAAAGTGTCTGCTTTCAAAGAATTCAAATCCTACTGGGTGGGGGGGGGTGGTGGTGAGTTAATTCAAAGTACATACAGAGCAAATTCAGAATGAGTGTGGAGGGGACATCACTAATTGAAAAGATCAAGGAAGTCCTCATGTGGATTTCATACTTGAGCTTAATTCACTGGGTCTAAGTTACAATAGGGTCTTACAGATTCTTACTAATATGAATCACAAGGCACATATTTCTGGAATAAACCTTTTTTACTTTCATTAACTCATGACAGAAGTCCAAGGAATCACCTGTCAACATGCATTCATTAAGTACCTGCTACATGTGAGACCCTGGGATATGCATTTAAGAAGCATCTACTATATGCCAGGCACTGTTCCGTAGAAAGATCTGGGGACACAAGGGGCAAAAATAAATAATTCTTGTGCTCAAGGGGTTGACAGTGTGGCAGGGGGAGACGAACATATACTTATATAGCTATATACAAGATAAATTCACAACGTGTTCTAGTAGAGAAGGCATGAACAGTTATGGAGATCAGAAGAAAGTGGTATCTGAGCTGAATTTTAAGAAAGCTCAGTATTCCAAAAAGTAAACGGTAGAAGAGAGGGTATTATAGGCATTTGGGGGGTGGGTGGGGGTGGCAGTGGGCAGGCAGCAAGCGCAACAGTGAGAAGTATGTTTCATGGAACAGCGGGAGAGGAAGGAAGGAAAATCAAACTGTAAAAGACATTAAAGTACCTACTATGTACCTATATCCTATATACATATTATTATGGAATTCCAAAGGATTTAAATTAGGGTATGATGTATTTGACATTAAGAAGTCATTGCAGTCAATTTTTTGCTTCTTTCATGATTCAAAAGTCATGTTCAATTTTTTTTTTAAAAACACACTGAATTCTATAAATCAAATCAGTTCAAAAAAAGCATGTTTCCCAAATTATTCATTGCCTTGATGAATTGAAACTTTTTTCTTTTCTTTTCAAGTCATTTTATACATATCGGCATTGGTTAAGTTAATGGGTGTCTACAACAGAGCTCTGAGTGATGCTAGTTTGAGGAAAGATGCAGAAATGCCAATTATTTATTTTATGCTAGGAAATATAAGCTATGTAAGCCAAGAAGAAAGCCACCACATGGGAGGAAATTCCTGGCATTTATCTGTCTGGGGACACAATGCACATATTTGCAGCCTACTCCTCCATGGTAGGCCATCTTCTTGCCCTGAGGACTTCATTAAAATGTTTTCACTTTCCCCCAAAATCCATAAAAATTAGTTCAAAGAAAAAGACACTAAAAGGGTCTGAGAGGGTCATTTTTCAATGCTGTATGCTGGGGAAGGAAAAGTCTACAGTCACTCCCATTACAGTTAATGAGAGTGGAACATCCAGACTAATCTAAACCCCCTGAGGATTTGATTGAAAGCCACAATGGGAGGGGAACTCAAAGCCATGAATGAAAGCGGGACTGTTAACACACCTACTCTTACCTAGGTTCTAAAAAACACTATAGAAAATGTAAAACTTTCTTATGCTGCCCACAGAGAAAGAAAAGGCATTCTGAAATTTGTCAGATTTCCACAAATTTGTGGATTTTTACTTTAAGCCTCCAATGTTATTCCCATGTTATTTTTAATTGAGTATTTGAAAATTTCAGTTGCTATGTTACTAATCTCTGGATGTCTCATGGAGTTGTTGGCTTTCATTTCACTAATTCTAATTCTTAAGGAGTTATTTTCTTCAGAAGTTTTTGTGTTTTTTTTTTTTACCAAGTTATTCCTTCCTTTATTCATAATTTTCTTGTATTGTTCTCATGCCCTTTCCCATTTTCTCTTACTGTTCTTATTTGATTTAAATTTTTTTAAAATTCTCTATCCTTTCTAGGAATTCTTATTGGGCTTGTGTCTAATCTAAATATATATCTTCAGGGATTTGTTTGTAGATGTTTTCATATCATTGCCTTCTTCTGAATTTGTGTCTTGATTTTCTCCGTCATCAGAGCAGGAATTTTATGGTCAGATTCTTTTTTTTTTTGTGGTTGGTTGTTTATTTTTCTGGCCTATTTCTTGAGTTTGGCTTTTATTTTAGAATTTGACTCTGTTTACCTTGAGGGGAAGGGGATATCTGGTCTCATCTTCTGATTTTTATGTTCTACTGCTTTCTCAGCTAAGTCTGGGCACTTATAAGTTGTTGGTCCTTCCAAG
This sequence comes from Potorous gilbertii, assembly GCA_028658325.1. NCBI lineage: Eukaryota > Metazoa > Chordata > Mammalia > Diprotodontia > Potoroidae > Potorous > Potorous gilbertii. Next base: position 22,440,138 of record CM053772.1, read on the forward strand.
ATTCTCTGATCCAGGAAATCTGGTCACTGCCATCCAGGTCCACCCTCTGTTGTTTACCCAGGTAGGATACTCCCTCATGACCACAAACATTCCTCTCTGACCCAAAACTGTGTATTGAAGTTGCCAAATGGTGATCCTGTACCCAGGGCTGGCATAGGGCTCCCCTGTAATCTCTTTCTGACCAGCTGTTCAATCCCCTTACTCTCCTTGGATGCCTCTGCAGCTACTACCGTTGCTGCTACCATTGCCTCAAAGACTTCACATTGGTTCCACTTCTGCCATAACATGCTCCCAACCAGCCTCCACTTCAGTGACCTTTCTATCCTCCTAAGTTGCATGTGACTAGAAAAATGAGTCACTGTGACTTCTTGTTGGTTATCACAGCAAGTTGTGTTTTCAAAGTTGTTTAGAGGAACATAGTGAGAGTGTTTGGCAAAAATACTCCCTTTAATCCACTATCCTGGCTTCTCATGTGGCCATCCTATCAAAAACAAGGCCTTTTTTCAAGTTCCCAGTGTCTGGGTCTTGAGTTTAGATTTTAGAGCCCTGAGTCAATATTTTCCAACCCAATGCATTCCACATCCACAGCACAACCAAATAAGTAACTCACCTGATCATATGAGGAACACAGACAGAAATATTATAATGAATTATGAGACACATCATGGCATAGTGGATAGAGAGTCAGTCCAGGTATTGGGAAGATGCCAAACTCATCTTTCCAGACTCATATGTTACTCATTTCCCTGCTCTGAGATCCCAATCATCTTCTTGTGGGATGCCTTGACATCCTCAGAGTTCCTCTGTTCCTTCAAGATGCAGCTGACACTTTTTACTCCATGCTCCAAATCTTCCTTGATCTCACCAATTGCTAACAATCTCTGTCCAACTGCTCGGCATTATTAATATTTATTAATATTAATAATAAAATGAATATTTATTAATTTTTATTTTGCATGCACTTTCATATATTCTTGAATACTCCTCAAAGGTAGAGATTACTTAGTTCTTTGTATTGCATTCCCAGTCCCAAGTATAGAACCTGGCAAATGAAAAGAACTTAATAAATGCCAGTTTGAGTTTTTTAAAGACCTGGGTTTAAATCCTGCCTCTGTCACATGCTGAAATATCTGACTTCAGGAAAATCATTAAACGTCTCAATGGTCCAGAGAATTCTCCAAGACTAAGTTACAGAACAGGACCCAAGGAGGGAACTTCCACACCAGTTGTGGACACATGGTGGAAATCACAGCGCAGGACCAAATGAGACATAGTAAATCATCATAGTAATATATACATTAATATAAACATTATGTTAGAAATGGCTGCTGCTCTCATGTTTTCAAATAGTAAATTGCATTTCCAAATTGCGCTAAGGCTGGTAAAGAACATTTCTCATCAGAGAAAGGAAGTAGGTGTTTAAAGTGTTTTTTGGTTTTGACCAATGATTTCCTCTGTGTGTCTAACTCCTGGTATGGAAACTGCTTCTGTTTCTGTAGATCAGCGAACCCCCTGGAATTTCTAGTATTGTCTGCTGCAATGAACAGCAAAGTGCACCATGACCACAGGACTCACTTATGCCAGAGGCAAGGCCCAGTGGAGGACTTTCCATCTCCAAGGTCAGTCCTTTGTCTATAAGACCAAGCTTCAGTGTAACAAATAATATTTTCCCCATTTTGCTGAGGAGACTAGTGGAGGGTAAGGGAGAGCAAGGGAATTTAATTCAATTTAATTTGACAAATATTATGGAAGCCGCTGATTTTGCATATGGCATCATATTGGGCACTGAGGAGGCAAATATATGAAAGAAAAAAAAGATGAGAAGGGAAAGGAGAAAGAACAAAAGAAAGGAAGAAAGAAAAAAGAAAGAAGGAACAGAAGGAAAAAAGGGAAAGAAAAGAGAGGAGGGAGGGAGAAAGAAAAAAACAGACAGGAAACAAAAAAGTCTCATCAGTTTTTCAAGCATTTAGTAAGGATCTACTCGTGCTAGGTCCTGGGGATACAAAAATAAACATGATCCATTCTTCGTAGGAGATTCCCTTCTCTCAGGGCTAGGGAGAAGGACTGGATCCCTCACCAAGGCAAGTCAGCACTTCCAGCCTCTGAGAGCAGCCCAAAGCACTGGCTTCTCTTGGACATGACAGTAACTGAAGGGGAACAATGGGAAAGTTTTGATGAGGGATTGGTTCTTGGTGGGAGTTTGGCAGGAAGCAGTAGCAGTTTGGCTTGGCTTTATCTCAGAGGAACAGGAGACCCCTCCCAGGACAAGTGGGAGACTCTTCATCATGCTCTGCTCACTCTCCACTTTCCATCTGCAGCTCTGCTTGGTTTGAAAGACTAGGAAGGTAATGCTCCTGAGCCGGGCATCCCCTGGTAGCCCTATTTTTCTTATTTATAACCCCAGTTACAAACACAGTGCTCAGCACATAGTAGACACTTAAATAATGTTTACTGAATTGAAATGAAGAGGGGCTGTGTTCCAGGATCAGGGAAGGACTTCATTACATTGGTAAACACCAAATAAGTCAATCCAAAGTGATGCAGTTGAGGAGGGTTCTTTCTCTACTCCCAAGGCTATGCCTCTTTCCACTCCGTCGTCTCTAATCAAAACTTTCATACCTATGTTTTTGTTTTGTTTTTTAATGGAATATGTGATTTGTTCGATACGCAGCATTTCAAGAAACTCCCTGTAACAATGTAAATCAGCATCTGTTCTGTTCTGCCCAGCCCAGAGGACTGAGAATCCAAGTGACTTGCCCAGGGCCATATAGCTAGTACTTGTCAAAGGCACAACTTGAACCCAGGTCCTCCCAGGGCAGAGACTGCTTAAGATCTGTGGCCTGCTACTAATCTTTACACCCTTTATCTTCAAATTTTGTTGTTCTTAAAGCATAAGCTCCCCTTCTCTACTAGAAAGTGACCTGTGGAGGCAGCTGGGTCCTTTCCTTATCTGCACAGCTGGCTGCTCTTGGAGGAGGAGCTACGATTAGTGGGAAAGCCAGTATTTCAGTGATAAGCCTTTCTTCTTTCTAAAACTCAAGCAAGCAGAAATTCTTTTGTTTCTCTGAACGAGGGTCATACTAGGGAAGTTGGAATTAAGCAGATTTCTCATTAGATTCCTCCCACTCAGCTAATTGTTCATTAGGTGGATTTTGTGGGGGCTTGCAGAATTGTCCTCCTGCTACCTGAACTGTGGTGAGCAACTCTTTCTGCCCTGGAGATTTAAATGTCTCCAGAAAAAAAGAACACAAACCAGATACCTCATCCTTATGTGTCTTACTCAGATGGCTTCTGAGTAAAAAAAATCTTTAAAAATTTGAGTTATGGAAACTATTCAACATACTATGTATATAGTTCTTTGCATTCTGCCTCCTATTCTGGAAGCTAAGACTCTTTTTGCCTTTCTTTATATTTCTATACAAATAGATAGCTACACACATAGATATTGCATGTAACAAATATTTGTTCACTGACTGATGGAGAATTGGAGGACAGAATGTCATCAAAGAGACACATGACTGAAAAAAGAAATTAGTCAAGATCTTCCATATTGTGTGGGGACAGAAGATGGAAGGAACCTGAGAAGATGTTCAAGATGAGGTGGACACCATGGTCATCAGTTTAGGGGCTGGAAGATTAATAATGACCTTGATAGGGAAGTTCTCCAGAGGGTTAGGATTGGGGGAAAAGGTCATGAGCTCAGCAAAAGGAAGTAGCTTGTCCATGGACTTGATTTCCCTCCCTGCCACCATATTGAATACTCAAATTGTAACATGGACGAGTGATTCCAACAATATGGATGCTCCTTCCAATGATGCAAATTACAGTTCCTTCATACCTAACTACTCTGCAGAACCCTTCCATGAACTTCTATAGTTTTTCCACAGCCTCCCCCATCTCACTCCTCCAAAGTATTGAAGGTCTCTCTAGTCATTTCTGTTGCCACCATGGACGCCAGCGGAGCATTGGTTGTCACTTAACCTTACAACCAGTGCATCTTCTTTTTCATCCTTTCCTCCCAACTACAGATGCTTCGATTCCCCTTCCCATCACCAAACCCATCTTAAGTATTAGCACTAATCAGTTGCAATTAATCCCCACAAAATAAATTAAGAAAGGCTGGATTAGGAGTTTATACTATAAAGAATAATTAAAGCAAATCAGCATTTAAGTCATAAAGAGAGATTACCTCGTGAAAGATGGATTGTGGACATTTTACCATGCAAAGAAGATAACGAATGGGACAGAAAGATGGCATGGCAGAAAAGAGATTGGCCACCACAGTGCCAGAAATGGTCAAAACTTTGATGAGATTTAGTACATTTGAACATAACTAGTGACTACAGATCTAACCATGAAAATGAATGAATGAATGAATAAAAAGGTGATGATTAAGCCTTACTTTGTATAAAGAACTGTGCTAAGTGCTGGGAATAAATACAAAAGGAAGATAACATTTACTCTGAAATGATTTTTTTTTAAATCAGGATTTCTCCCTCCTCTCCCCTCCTCCCTTTTCTTCCCCTAAGTAAGAGGTTACGAAAATTGGGATGGGAAATATGATATGCACAGAGAAAGAATACATTAGAAAATCTGGACCCCTGCTCCCATTCTTTACTCTTCCATTTGTTAACAATTTGGAATTTTGGGGAGTTTCAGAAAACTTTTATTTTTTCAAAATGTAAATGAACTAAAGGCAATCAAGATACCAATTGCCATACAACATAGTATCTGCTCATTTCCCATTTTGTAAGAACTCATGAAATTAAAAAAAAAAAATGTGCTATGAAATCTTGGTAGTAATCTGTAATGAGGCTTTTACTGATTTGGTTATATGAAAAAAGCCATTGAAAGACAACTGATCCTTAAATAGCTGGGGGAGGAAGGGGAGGAGGGAAATTTTCTAACCAATTTATTAAACTTCCAGTGCATGAAATATATATATCAGGACATTCAATATTATCTTTAAAAAATACTAGACTAATTCTTACTGATATATTTTATCCTGACAGATCTCAGTTAACAACTACTAAAACAAATCAGTCATATTAATAGTTGGTGAAAGGTTCTCAAAATTTACTTTTAGGTTGCTAGCACCAAATTGATAATTTTCAGCCCAAACCAATCTCTTGAAATGAAAATACATCATGAAAAGGAAAAGATGACTCACGATGAAAAATGCTCTCCACCTCCAGAGACAGAAGAGATGAACCCTGAGTGCAAATGGAAGTAGAATTTTTTCACTTGCTTTATTTTTCTTGCTTTGTATAGTTTGCTTTTTTGCAACATAGCTAATAGGGGAAAATGTTCTGCATGATTTCACATCTATAACATATCATATCACTTGCTTTTTCAATCAGTGGGGGAAGGGAAAGAATTTGGAATTAAAAAAATTTTTTAATGAATGTTAAAAATAGATACATCATTTTTAAAAGGTAAAGATTTTTTTTTATAGCTACAACCATTTCCAAATCTATGGAAAGACAGAAAAATCAGATAGCAGGATGAGAAAGTGAGGAGGGGGTGAGCAGGAATTAGCTCCTCTTGGACTCAATCTACTTTCTAGCAGAGCTAGATTTCCGTGGAATTAGCCATAGAAGATGGCTTTAATCTTGGAGCTGCAGAAAACTATTGGTAACGAGAGTTCCCAAAGACTGGTCCTGCTCTGAAAGGTGGTGAACGAAAAGAATGACAGTAAGAAAGTGTCTGGGTGGGAAATGGATAAAGTGCTAGACATGGAGTCGGAAAGACCTGAGCTGAAATCTTTTTTCAGACACTTCATCCTTGTGTGACCCTAGACAAGTGACATAAGCTCTGTCTGCCTCAGTTTCCTCACCTGTGAAATGAAAATAGTAATAGCACCTGCCTTAAGGGGGAGATGCCAGATGTCAGAACCAAATAAGATAATATACATAAAATGTTTTGCAAACCTCAAAACACTACATAAAAGATATTAAGTTGTCTTTTAATTGCATCTGACGCTTTGTGACCCATTTGGGGTTGTCTTGGTAAAAATGCTGGAGTGGTTTGCCATTTCCTTTTCCAGATTATTTTACAGATGAGGAAACTAAGGAAAATAGGGTTAAGTGACTTTCCCAGGGACACACAGCTCGTAAGCATCTGAGGCCAGAGTTGAGCTCAAGTGAATGAGTCTTCCTGACTCCAGGTCCCACACTCTATCCGCTGCATCATGTAACGTCCCCTAAACAGTAGACAGTAATATTATAACCATTAGCATGATTGTCACTGCAGCTGCTACTGCTGCTGCTAATCATTTCCATCTTCACCAGGATGATGCAGTCGATATGTCAGAGTCAGGATTTAAAGTCAAGCTTTTCACAACTACAGGTATTCCCTACTGCCTCCTCATTAAATTCATCAGGTTTCATGAATCAATATATTTTAAAGCAAACAGTACATAAATATGAGGAGGCTTATTCCAGCCAACTTCACCAAGTGAGTTTCAGAAGATCCATGAACACTCAATAGAACATAACAGTTTTGAAATGTGGATAAAAATATAGGATAAACATTAGCTGCCTGCTGATATGGAAACAAATCTATTTTCATTTCAAACTGAAATTCAGAATGTACTTTGCATTATTTGAGCTAATTATGTGACATTTCTTATGAATAATGATGTACTCCATTCATGGCTCCTAATGGTATTCAGTTAGGAGTGCCAAACAAGGTTAGTGACACCAGGACCGGCCTCTTCCAGCTAGAGAGGCATATCTGTACCCCCTGGCCACTGATGGGGAACAGGTCAAAGACAAGCCCAGCATGTAATGAACAGAGGTTAGTATTTGTCAGACTGAAACAATTCAGAATGATGGGAGGGAAATTTGATATAGAGTTAGCCAGGAAGGAGGAAGAGCTTCCCAAATTCCTCGGTGGATAAGAACTAATCTAGGATTAGGAATTTCCAACAGGTGGATCTGACACCTGTAATACTGGCTTAACTTATTTCCTCTCATCTCCCACCGTCCCCTTCTCCTGACTAGGGTATTCTCCAATGGAGGATCCCAAGACAAGAGGTGCAGATCTGCGAGAGATCCTCAGGGTCATCCAGCCCAAATTCCTGCTTTTCAGCATTTTCCCCCATCAGACTAGCAGCTCTCTGAGAGCTAGAACCATCTTTTGCTTTTCTTTGTATTTCCAGTGATTGGCACACAGTAAGTACTTAATAAATGCTTATTGACTGATTATACAGATGAGGAAACTGACACCAGGAAGTGCCTTTCCAGTTTTTTTTTTTCCCAAATCCTTGGTCTGCTACTTTTCTAGCTGTGAAATTCCTGGCAAATAATTAACCTTTCTGGGCCTCAGGTTCCTCATCATAAAATGGGGAGAATAAGAGCTCTTAACAGGACTATTGTGAGAATCAGATGAAATAATATGCACCAAGCATTCTGCAAACCTTAAAACACTTTATCAGTGTTGGTGGTTAGTACTGTTGCTCCTGTTGGGCCTGGATCTGGACAGAATTCCCCACAATCAGCAAAACAAATCCTTCCTGTATTTGTGGGACTACATTAAACCTGCACCTCAATTCTTTCAGCTTCTCCATCCTCATTATTCTATGTTTTTTTAAAATCTGTTTGCGCATAGATCACTAAGTAGTTTAGTTTATAGTCTAGAACATTATCTTTAGATTATAAAGGAGAGGATATTGTTAGCAATAACTAGACCAGGGGTGGGGAACCTGCGACCTCGAGGCCATGTGAGGCCATCGAGGTCCTCCAGTGTGGCCCTTTGAATGAATTCAGTCAGAGGGTTAGGGTTGGGTTGCATTTGAGGACCTACAGGGTCTCAAGGCCACAGATTCCCCACCCCTGAACTAGACTGTAAACTCCTAGAAGGCAAGAATTATTATTTTTATTTAACGTATTCCTCATAGTACCTAGTTCAGTGATGGGAGGAAAATAAGTACTCACAGATTTGTAGAATGCTGAGACTAAGTTAATTGCTTAATATTTAGAACAGTAACAACAACAGGTACTTTACTGACTAGAAGAAGAAACATGGGTCTGGGAGTCAGGAGAATCAAATTCCACATACAAGGAGCTGGGTCATCTGAATAAGCCACTCACCTCTCTGGGGGCCATTGTCCGTGTAAGCAAAATGAGTCATTTGTGCAGTGACTTCTGAGGGCCTTTTAAGCTCTGAAATCCAATCATTCCCAGTCACTTTAATATAACTCTTCACAACTGACAAAGCCCTTTCTGCCTAACTATGGTTTAAAACATGGTATCTCCACTTTACAATGAAGAACTACATCTCCCTCATTCAGTAGAGAGCCACTTGTGAAATGCTTCTTCTTGGTCAAACCCTGGCAGAGGCGTCAGGGATGCAAAGAGAAAGCGGCTTGTCCAAGGTCACGTAGTATGAGAGAGGTCAAGCCTGAACAAAAGCCAGTCTTCTGATTGAAACCCAAATCCAGTGACCTTTTACTGACCACACAATCTCCATGTCCCTTTCTCCGGCCAGTTATGAGATTGGGACCAAAGGGTGGAACCAGTTAATGAGAATAAGACACACTTAGAGTGGCATTTTTAATGCACAAAGAACAGGACTTACCTCAGGCAATGTAATTCAGTGGTAATTAGTTAAAATAAATCCCCTGTCAATAGCCAGGATTGGAATTTAGGCTGCCTGACCCTAAACCCAGCACTTATCCCACTATACTAATCCAATATGCATTCGTTAATGTAATATAATGCTTAATATGTGCTGTGTGCTCTGCCAGGTATAGGGATAGAATGACAAAATTATAAATATTCCCTGACCACAAAGAACTTACAATCAATTTCCTGGGGTTCCTGGGATTCACAGACTTTTTGTCTTCCCTATACCCCTCTATGTTTGTACCCCTGCATTTACTATGAAAGAAAATAAATTCTACAGTTTGCCACGTCTATGCAGGTAACAAATAAAGAGATTAATGTTTCAATAGGATAATATAGTTATTTGCTAAATAATTCTTATTCCCTCTAGACAAGCTTTTGACACCCTGGGGAGTACACATACCCCAGGAGGAAAAGCCGACAATCATTCAGTGAGTCAAATCAACTTGAACCCCAAGCCCTCCATGGAAAACCTAGCTTGACTAGGGAATAGTCTTCCTTGGCTGTGGAATCATCTATCTGTGTCAAGACTTACTCAGACAGGATGGAGACAGGACGAGCTGGACATGAACAAGAAAACCTTGCTCATTTCTTAAAATGTCATTTAGTAGAATGGATGGACACAAGAGTTGCATACTTTGTTCCTTTTCTACTTAAGGTTAATTTGGGTTAGCCCAAGTTCCCTGACCCAACAGGGAGTCATTTACCTTGCTCTGTGTTTTTGCTCTGAATAATCACAATTTTAGATGGAATGATCATGATGCGTTTAACCTCGCCATCAGTTACCCCCGTCCGGATACTGTCCATATTAATGAAGAACACCTACTTTGTATACCTATGAAAATCATCAACTGCTTAAGGACTATGAATAGGACTTGAGGTTATATTGTTTAACTCTCCCTATCAAGAAATGGAAAAGTGGAGACTCTGGCCTAGATTAAGGGGTACAGCCATAGACCCATACTCCAAATGCTGATACATAGTTGTATTATCAAGTAAAAACATGATGCAATAGTGAGAGATCAAGAAAGAAGTGATTAGGCAAAGTGAGTCACTGGTATCCTTTTGGTGTCGAGACCCAGAGGAATGACTGCAGTGTAGAAGATTTGTGGGAGAACAAAAATTAAACAGCATCTGAAGGTATACATAGGGCACAGTCTGTGCCAATGAAGGGAATATCCATAATGAAAAGATTAAAGGTCTAGCTTTAGTCAGAGGACCTGAGTTCAGATCTAAGACATGTCATTTGCCACGTGTGTGACCTGGAGTAGCTAAATGGTGCAATGGACAGAGAGCCAGACCTGAAGTCAAGAACTCATCTTCCTGACGTCAAATGAAGCCTCAGACACTTACTAACTGTCTGACAAGTGTGGCAAGTCACTTAACTCTGTTTGCCTCAGCTTCCTCATCTATAAAATGACTTAGAGAAGGAAATGGCTAACCACTCCAGGATTGCCAAGAAAATCTCAAAAGGGGCTGTGAAGAATCAGACATGACTGAAAATGGCTGAATAACTTGTGAAACCCCTGGCAAATAACTTCATTTTTCTGGGTCTCAGTTTCCCTCATTTGTAAAATAAAGGAGTTGAATGTGATGACTTCTGATATCCCTTCTAGTTCTAAATCTATGATCTTTCTCGTGTTAATGGAAAATACAACTTTAAAACATAGCTAAAGATAGTCCATTGGTGCAGGAGATAGAGCTCCAGAGGAGACTAGTTCAAATCTAGATTGTGACACTTACTAGCCATGATCCTGGACAAATCACTTCATTTCCATCTGCCTCAGGATCCTCATCTATAAAATGGGGAGACTAATAGCACCTATGTTCTAGGCTCATTGTGAGGATCAAAATGCTTTGCAAACTGTAAAACACTATGGAAATGCCAGTGGTTTTTATTAAACACTGGCTGAAACTGTCATTTTGCCTGCTACTCCTCAATGTGGTCTGGCATTCATGCAGAACAAGTTGCCATGATATGAATAGAAAGATTCCATGTGCTCCAGAAAAATTCAAATGGCTTTTCAAAAATACAAAACATAAACGATAATTTATGACTAAGTTTTGTCCTGGAATGAGAAGGGAGAACTCCTACAAATTAGAAAAAAAATTGAAACTGGTTTTCATCACACTAATAACTTCAGTCCAGGAAGCTTCCTGAACAATTAAAGGCTGGCTTGATTGGATGCACTAACTTACGACCTACTCAGGAAATAGTAAGTGTTCCTGATTTTTACTGCATGAATAAAAAAGCATTTCTCTCTCTGACATTAGGATGGTAATCACTAAAAACACTGTGGACATCTTTTCTGTCACAAATAGAGAATAACTCCACACATACACTCAGAGGATCCTCCATCTAAAGCTGGACAGGAACTCAGAGGCAACTGAATCCAACCTCCCCGCCCATTCCCCCAAACTCCCATTTTTCAGATGACAAAATGGAGGTCCAGGTTGGTTAAGAAAGTTACTCAAGGTTACAAATTCACTAAATAGAAGAGTAAAGATTTGAGCCCAATTACTGATGCATGAATTTGGAATCTGAAATTTATTTGAAGTTTATTTCCTCCATTTCCTCATTTTACAGGTAGGGAAATTGTGGTCCTGATTGGTCAAGTGATTTTGCCCAAGGTCAATCAGGGGGTAAGCATCAGTGGTAGGAAAACAAAGCTTTAACATCTAGAGTTTATGATGCCAGAATTCTACGTGAAATGTGGACAATCTCTTGCAATTTACCAAGAAGCATGGTGATACAGGATTAGGAGTGTGTTGGTAAATGATTAACAATTGGCTCTCTATAATAAATGTATTCATGATACAGATTAAATTTAATCTTTGTTCTTAACACTTTTCCCATCACCTCCTTAAGTTCAGACAAATAACAAAATGATGAAAAATCAAGTCTTGATTTGTAAAATTTGTCAATTTCCAAGGTACACATGCTCACATTGATAATTTAACAAGCATCTTTCAAGAGCCAGTTTGAACTGGTTCTACTGTGCTCCTGTTAATGCTAGACTTGGAGCCTGGAGGTATGATCAAAGAGGGTCAGAGAATGAAAGGTAGGGGCAGCAAGGTGGCCCTGAAGTCAAGAGGACCTGAGTTCAAATTCAGCCTCAGATAGCTTACTAGCTGGCTGACTCAGGACAAGTCACTTAAACCTGATTGCCTCAAAAAAAAAAAAAAAAAAGCTAAGCAAAGAATGGAAGGTGGAAAAGTTTTTAAAGGTCATGTGATCCCAACTCTTTAATTGACAGATTAGAGAGTTAAAGGTCAGAGAAGTGAAGACACTTGTCCAGTGTCAGACAGCTACTAATCCTCCAAGGCAGGATTTGAATTTAGGTCTTTCTGACTCCGTCTTAAGTGTTTTATCCAATATAGCAATGGTGTAAAATTCAAATAGAAACTGAGACCATGAAACCATACACAAGGATTTCCCCTGGCCACATGTTAACTTAGTTTTAAAATGAAATATTATTTATGTTTTTATTGTATTTTTATTTGTTCTGTTTAAATTAAATTGATTTTGTTTAAATTTATTTTGTTAAATACTCCTCATTTACCTTTTAATTTGGTTCTGAGTGCACTGCGGAGTGTGTGGGATATTTGTAGCTACCTGATTACTATTTCTGCCCTATGCCTAGCTACTCTTATGGTGCCTTAATTCTTGCCTCACATACAAGCTATGTGACTCACTTTCCCTAACTGTCAAATAAGGATAATACTTCCATGCTAGGGATGTGGTATAGCTCAATAAAACTGGAAGCTAGTATTATTCATTAGAATATCATTACATGCTAAAACCAAAGCTACTCTTGTCTCTAACCCATCTATACAATAGGACAGTCATTTTCTAATTCTTCACATATTCGCTCTATAGCTTACTCTCAGCACATCACCATGACTTGATTTGGATGACATTTTGCTCATCGTCCTCATTTGGAAATTTCTACTCCTTTTAATAACTGATTTGATAAACTACTGGAAAAAAAATGATTTGTACGATGCAGTATGGGCTGCCAGCAAGGTTTGTCTCTGTCATTACGAGCTGCATTCAATCAGTTTACAAATGTTGCTGTGGAACCCCTCATGCCTGGACTCTTTATGGTATTCTGAATAGCAATCCAGGAATCAATACTCTGCTGAAAACAATAGGACATAACAAATGAATAATTTTATTTACAATAAAAGCCCCGATCCCCAAATGGATTCTGCTAATGTTCAAATGCATTTTTCATGCTTAACCCAAAATGAAAGCCAGAACATAGGATAATGCAAAGGCAAGGACAAAGAAGAAGAGATGTATTTTAAAAAAAAATACTTGTTTACATTTATTTAGAACATGAAGAGAAACTAGACTTCCTGTGTTTACACAAATAGTTTCCTGTTAAACTCCAAGGTGATGCCAGACCTTGAAAACAGATTGTCTCATCGGGGCATTATGAAAAATATCTTCGGGTAATCACACATGAATGGATTAAAGACATTCTGATGCTTTCTTCTGGAGAACAAAGCCCATCCAGTTTGCTTTAAACCTTGTTTACAACTTCAAAAGTGTTTGCTCCCCAATGGAGCGAAGGTGAAACTCAAATGGATCTTTAGCATATGAGGTTAACAACTCTGATGCTTCCAGAGTGCCTCATCACGTGGGTCACCATCAATGTGACGGGACATCACCCTAGAACTTAGTGGAACTCCTGGCATGTAGCAAGCACATAATGAATGCTTGTTGACTGAGTGATGGGAAGTAACAGGAAAACAGTAAAACCCACAGAAAGAGAAAGAGAAAAAAAATGTGACAAGTTCACATGACTGTATTAATAAATGGCAAATAGGAACAATTCAGAGAAACATAGGAAGATGTGACCGGACGCAGAGGAAATTGAGAAGAACCAACAGAACAGAGGATCGTGGATTTAGAGTTTGAAGGACCAATAGGAGCCACTGAGTCTATCTCTCCCCTCAGTTTTACAGACAAGGAAACTTAGGTACAGAGAGACTGACTTGTCCAAGATCACACATTTAGTAAATATCTGAACCCAGGGCCTCTTGACTCCAAATCTATTGGGATTCACTATTCCATGCTAACTCTATGATTACTGCAGTGTTAATGGGAAAAAAATCATTAAAAGAAGTCCGACTGAGTAATTGAAAAATCGATGCTATCTACCATCACAGAAGCAACATTTATCCTCTCAGCCTAGGTGAGTTTTTCTGCAGTTTTCTGGTTTTTTTAGGTTTTTTGCTTTTGTTACCACCCCCATCCCCCCAAGAGCTAGTGAAACCAGCCTTGAGATTTAATTGTTCCGGAAACTAAGAGGGGACTTAAACTATTGACATATGTAATTCTTTAGTGCTAAAGTACAAAAGGACCATTTCGGCTGGAAGCATGCTTCTGGCTAGCAGCAGAGAGGCTGTGCTCAATTCAATCAATGCTGTACCCTTGCTGAATATGCTTTCCACATTATTGTTAAATAAACCTTCTTTACGTGACTTTCAGATGGTCTGTATTATATTTTGTGCCAATCCTGAACCTGAAGGACCAGATTAGTCTAAGCAAGGCCTCTCCACAGTAGGCCCAAAGACCAGAGGCCCCACTCCCCCTGCCCAGAGAGGCTGGCAGGGGAAGGGCACTACAGAATGTTGTATGCACTGTCAGAAGAGGGGACTCTCATTCCCAAGTGTTCTTGCTAAATCGTCTTTGTTACAAAGGAAGGTTTCAGCCTTGAGGGGGGTCAGGAGAAAGGTATTTATAGGGTAAAAAAAAAGGATGTACAAAAAGGTATCAACAAAACTGCATGCATGCATGCATGCATTTACACACACACACATAGATCTGTATAAGCACGGGCATGCATGGATATGTGTGTTCATATATGCATACTCACATATAACATACGAATATAGAGGCATGTTGCATGTATATTGTGGCTTATAAGACATATACATATATCATCATACCCATATATATATACATATTCACAGGGATACAATCACTAGATATATGTATGGAGAAAGAGGGAGAGAGCTACAGCAAGAGAGAAAGAGAAAGAGAGAGAGAGAATGTATCCCTATGAATGTGGATATAGATGTAGATACATATAAATGTAGACATAGACACAGATATAGATAGAAATAGATTCACAGGTCTCTACCAAAAGGAGAAAAACCACAACTGTAATGTCAAGTGTTCTTTGGATCAAGAGATATTCTTAGTTTTGAATCCAGTCTTTGACATTTACTGTTGATGTGACCATGTGAGCCTCAGTTTCCTTATTTGTAAAAAATGAGGATTCATTCAACAAGCCTTTATTAAGTATCTACTAAGGGCTCGGTGTTGTATTAGGTACAAGAGAAATAAAGACAAAAACAAACAAACAAACAAAAAACCACTTTCTGCCCTGGAGAAGATTCCATTCTCTCCAGGGTATCTCCTCCTCAGGGTTGTTGTGGAGATTAAATGAGATACAGGATACAAAGTACTTTGCAATCTTAAAACACTATGAATACTAGTGACTGTTATGGTTATAGAGGTTAAATCATCAACATCCTCTTCATTACTGCTATTTTGTTACCATTCAAATACAAAGTCCTTGAGCACAGGATTTATTTTGTGTCTTGTCTGTGCCCATAGTAGTTAGCACAGTGTGGTGCACACAGTAAGAGCTTAATATATGTTTATGGTCATTGCCTTCTTTTCATCTCTATGCTGGAGTTGAGGGAGACCTGGTCTTGAGACAAGTAAGTATCCTATGAATATTCCTTCCTGTGGGAGGATAGCTGTGTAGCCAGATAAAATAATTGATTTTTTAAAATTGAATAAAAGGGTAAAAATGTGCAAGTCCATCTTCTACAAGATCTATGAGATTATTTCTATAACTAGTATAAAAGATTACTAAAATCTCCAGCAAGGATTCATAAGCAAAAGCCAATGACATACTCCCCTTTCTAAGAGCTATGACATGAATGACGAATCTGAGTCGAGTAGGTGACATTTGTTGCCAGTAACCGTTAACTTCTCCCTGTGGACAGTCATTCACTAGATCTGACTACCTCTTCTCCACATATACATGACATTTTCTCCCTCAGGTCTTTGAACTCATTTTTACTAACGGTATTTTGAAGTCACCATGAAAATGAAAGTGTTTGTCTTCTCTCTGTAAATTGAAAATCAGGGGAATGTTTATTTCAACCCTAACTAGAGAAAACAGATTCCTCTCCACAATCTAGCATCCCCTTAATCCCAAGCATTAAGGTTTATCCTATTCCTCTTTGTTCACAATTCCCATCCCAGGTTCCCTTACATCCTACATTTCTACCTTAGTGAGAAGTCAATTAAACCTGCCACCTACAGTGAAAAGGTATTTAAACCAAACTCCTTTGACTCCTGAATTCACGAGCATAAATATTTTATTTTTTTCATCAAAACAAAAATGGTCCCCAAAGAAAAAGGAATGTCATAGTCTTGCAACAAAATGAAAACAGAATTGTTTTAATAACTTGAAAAAATACACCTGTTCTTGCCAGATCTTTTATATGAAGGGAGTACATAACAAGTAAGATGTTGAAATCTGCATTAGTGTATAAGCACTTCCTCAGCTATTTTATTTGTGGAGATAAGCCAAAGTAAAGCAGTTGAGTTTTCTTCGCCTATTTAAACATTTAACTAATAAAAAAGAAAAAAAAGCACTCCTTGTATATTACTATCGTAGACCTTGGGTGACCGTGTTTTGCAATAAAATCTGAAACTCATTTTAGGAGATGAACCTGAATCTAATGGGGAAAAGTCAGAAGGATGATTAAACAATAGTGAGAACAGTGCAGTGGAAAATCCCAACAGGAAAAGATGGCAGAACGTTCAGGTCTGGTGCTGACTGGTTACTAACCAGCCTTAAATGAAATGAAGGAAAATCATTCCCCTTCTTAATGTGACAGAGTTAAGAAAGTCCATCCTCTATTTACTCAGATATTTCCCTCCCCATATTTTCCCCAACACATCATGGCAGGCAGTTTGGGTTGGGGAGATAAGAGGAAATCAAGAAAACATTTTATATTCTTTACCCTGTCTTCTTTCTCACTTCAGTTAGCATTCATGGCATAATCTTAGGGTTGAAAGGAATCTTAAGAACCATTTAGTGTGATGTCCCCTCACCACTTTACAGAGGAGGAAACTGAGGCACCAAAAAAGTATATGACTTCTTCAAGGTCAAAAAAACTAATGAATTAATTAAAGAAGATCCCAATCTTCTTCCTTTCTTTTCATTTTACTCTCTGGTGTTATGGCAGAAGCTCCAAATTTGGAGTCAGCGGTCCTGAGTTGAAATTCTTCCTCATCTATGAGTGGTTTTGATCTTATATTTTCTGGGCAAGTCATTTCCCTTTCTGGGACTCAGTTTCCTCATCAAAGAAATGGAGGACCAGGAAGAGATGATTTCTAAGGCAAGTAACATCTCTAAATGTTCTGATCCTAATCTAGGAATTAATAAACACTGAATGGTGTTGCCACTAAAACCAGTGATAGCTGAGCCAAGAAAGACCAAAGAAAATGAGGTTTAAAGGACATATAGAATATATGACAAATGGAACACTGTAAGAGGTTTGAAAGGTTTCCCTGGCACTCTATTAGCATCATGTTTGAGGATCCTGCACTCTCACAATATTTCATGACTCCTAGGCATAGAGCATCTGAGAGAGCCATGGTAGGTTCCATTATATTACCAGAGAAGAACTCGGCAGGAGCGGTAGAATGAAGGATATTGTAATAATGAAATATGAACAAAAAGGGAGGTGAGTACCTCATATAGAGGCAAAGAAAGCTTCCCTAATGGAGTGTCCATGGGAGAATCTATGGAAGAAGTCAAGAGATCTGAGGAAAAACCCATGGCTAGGAGAGGCTCCACGTGAAGGATTTGTAGTAGTATGTATACAGATGTTAAACTGGCTAAGAAAGTATGGATGGGCTGTGATCTAGGTCACCAATGTGTACAATCAATGCCCTTAGAGATCCATCCAAGTATCAAATTCTACATGAAAAGTAGATGAGACTCTAATGTGATTTCTACCATCAAGAAAGAAGGAACTCACTCTCTGGCAGTGAGTTTCAGGCTATTTAGAATCCAGGCCATATAATTCTTCCTGGGCTCTCAGTGGTAGCCTGGTGCCTAAAAACAGAATCAATTTTCTTTCACTCTCCCTTTTCCTGTCCTCCCCCCGCCCCCCCAGCCACAGAAAACATGAATATCTTCCTCCATCTTGGAATTAACTAAGACTTTTTATTTCTCTAAAAATAATAAAAACCATGGTTGAACATGACTGAAAAAGGATTCAGCAACTTCAAAAATAAGATCAGTCATCCAACTTCATTCCCCGCCCCCATATAGTTTTAAAATGCACTGCCAAACAATTTTCTTTTTTCAGTAGTAAATTGAACAAGTCTACTATTTCATTGTTACTATTCTTAGCAAGTGTTCAGAAAGCTTCTACTTCCAATCCCCAAGCAGTTTAATTAGGGCACAGCCTAGAAATCCCATTTGGGCGTATCTCATTCCTAAAACGATATTGATCTTAGAGGGGAGAATGGAGTCTCCTGTCTTTGTTTCTTTTTTCTGAGTAAAAAATAAGGAAATAGACTGGAGAGAAGTTTCATAAACATCTCACTTGGCAATAACCATCTCAGCCATATTTATGGCACCTCAATCAGTCTAAAGTAATGAGGAATCCTCTTTAAGACTAACTTCTAAGTAAAAGTCACACACGTAGATTATAGCTGAGCATTTATATTGCAATAAGGAATTTTGCACATTGTAACAATCTCTTCTCTTTCCCCCTACTTAGCCAGGTTGATGGAAGGAAATATGTATCTAGGGAGTGAGTATAAAATACACAGGCATATCTTTACTTAGCAATACATCTGACAAAATAAAAATCAGTCCAGAGACTTTTTTTTTTGCCAGCTCCCTAAATCCCATTGCAATGGTTCCTACCAAAGTCAGAGGAAGTAAACGGTTTGTCAGTAACAGGTAGATGGAAAGAAAACAATTCTAACAACAAGAATCCCAGTGACAGGAATCCAGAAACAGAATTTATTCCCACTAAAATCTTTCCTTTTTAGAATAGAATCAGAAATATCTCCCTTTTTTCTTTCCCCTTTGTAAGAATATTTTTTAAAATTACTTTCTGAATATCCTTTTGTATAAACTAGTAGAAATATAAGAATGCAATTGACTCGAAAACAATGACATGACATTTTGCCATCATTTTAACACCCAACTCTTAAAACATACACCATCTGTCCAGAATCCAGCAATTAAAAGCCTGCAGGTATCATAAGAAAACCATCGATTTTCCAGCATCGTGGAGAAATTTAAAATCTAAGTGACACAGACAACTTGTAGAAGCACCTGTTTATTTATATATCTGATAAGTGAAACGGTCAGTAGAAAATTTCCCTCGAAGGTCACAGTTGCTAAGCAACTACTCTCAGAAGTTCTGCAACGCCGCTCAACCATGGTCCTGGTTCCAATGACTAATTTCAGAATAAATATGAATAACATCTTACCTGGTCTCCTCTAAGGGAAAATGAATGCCACTCTTGCCATTCTTTGGAAGGCCACCAGCGGACACTCTTAGGTTCTTTGGGTCTGTCAGCCTTGGGGGACTTTTCAAAAAAAGGATACGTCCTGGTACCACGGGCTTCCTGTTCACAAGAGCAAAGGACAATTCTGTCCTCAAAAACACCATAGAAGGCTTGATGAGATGTTGTCCAAAGATAAAAGACATCCTTCCTTGTAGCACAAGTCTAGTAGAGAAGAAAAGAGAATAATTCATATGGTGTGACTGGAATTGATGGAAAACAAACAAAAACATATCCAAACATAATCTGAGGCAAAGAAATTTGAGAGAGCTTATTATTTTATCGAATAGCCCTTTCTAGTGGGATCCTGTTTAACAGAGGCAGAGGAAGGAAGCTGTCCTAAAGTATTTCACTTTTGTTGCTAAGGTTGCCTCTTCTTGTCTTTTAAAGCATAATACTTCAGCAAGATTACCTCATAAACCAAAATGACCTCCAGAATCACAAACTACTCTTTTCCTGAAATCACTGGGAATTTGTCAATGAATTTCCATTTGGCCTCCATCATTCCATTCCCTCCACATCGTGGCACCTTAGTGAGAAGTTACATCTACTACCCCTACTGCCAAAGACCTCTTTTAGTTTCTAAACCTTCTCACCCATGATTTTATCCTTGTATAACTTTGTAAAACACTCACTTAGAAAAGCATCACCGGGACCTGACCTTGCTCAGGATTAAATAATCACGTCAACATACATACATACAACACATATTCACAGACACACACATACATCTATCTTTCTTTTGGAGCAAAGGAACAATTTTCTCAGATCAAAAAGAAAAGAGATAAGCAAAATAATGAGGGTTCAAGATAAGAATGAATGACTTAGTCAAAGAAACAGTCAGGATTCAGAATGAGGTTGATCTGTTCCCTTTCACAGGAAAACAATGGGAAAGCTTTAGTGCAAGACTCTGATTTAAGACAGAGGGTGAACAAAGCCCATCCAGGGCAGAAACATAGTCATGCTACATGGAGTCCTAGTTATTTAGCTTATGGATATGAAGATGATAGAAACATAAAGACTGGGGAGTGGGCAGCAAAACTTCTCTCACGGACAGAATTTTTGACACATGGTAAGTTTTATATACTTGGGATTGCTTAGTTTTTAGTTTGATTCATTATGTACTTAATAGGTGCCAGATACTATGTTTGATCTGAGGATCTTGCATAATTATTACTTAAATTTAGAACCTAAAAGGGTAGCTTCTAAATAATTCTATTTTGATTAAATAATCACTTATTAAGCACCTACCATGTGCAGAGCATGATGCTAGACACTCAGGATCTTGTACATTTATTCCTTAAATTCCTAAATAACTCACAGTTCAACTCAATAAGCATTTATTAAGCATCTACTGAATATCAGGCATTGTATAGATATCAAAGAGCTTATGCAATTATTCCTTAAATTAAGTAATTAAGGTCAACTGGAAAAGTACTTACTATGTGTCAGATATTGTAAAAGCCGTGGAAATACAAAGATAAAAATGAAAAAGACCCTGCCTGCTAAGGGCTTCTATTCTATCATAAATAAGGAGATACATTTTTTTTCTTTTTGAGGCAAAGTCCTGCAGGGAGAGGAGACTCAAACAAATGAAAGTCTGGAAGGAGGTGGTACTGCAGGAGGGTTCCAGAGGCAGAGGTGAGGGGGAACTTTCCATCTCTGACCAGAGTATATCTTGGTATAATGTGTCTAACAGCTCCCACTCACAGAAGTCTTTCATGGAAGGCAGGTCCATAAATTTGTTAAGTAAATAGAATTAAATGCATATTAAAATGGGTCATATTCAGAAGTTCATCACAGGATGACAGATTTGAAGATGGAATAGAATTTACAGAGCACATGGTCTCCTCATTTTACAGATGAGGAAACTGAGGCTCGGAAGGGTAAATGTCACCAGTGAAGGTCCAAAGTCACAGAGCTAACACCAACAGTGGCAGGGAAGGGACTTAAACTTAGTTCTTTTGACTCATTCTCTATAATAACTTGGTTAAATCAGATACTTGCATGCTTAAGGTCTAATTTTAATATTTTTTTCTAAGTTTTTTACATATTTTATTTTTCCCCAATTACATGTATTTTTAACTTCAATAATTTTCAATATCACATGCATCACCCTCAGAGATATTACATGGAAGGTAGGAAAAGATGACTCAGGGTTAAGAGAGAGAGAAATACATACAGAAATATAGAATAAAGGGAAGAAAAGAAGAAAATAGCTCAGGGAAGCTAGGACAGAACAACATACACCTTTCCTGGGGTCCTAGTGGACTCCTGAAATAATTCTTGCTAGTGTACATTCAAGTTCCCAGGTCAGAGGGAAAAACAGTCACTTTTGAGCCTCTTGGGCCAACAGAACAACCAAAGAGAGAGAAAGAAGCAGAGACATAGTGTGGCTAAGCGTTTTCGGAATTCCTCTCCCAGCTAGAGACAGACAGGGATGAAGGGAAGAAGCGTGTCAAATCACCTTTTTCAAAACAGGAAGCAGTGGCAAAAGAGAAGAGAGGGGACCCCCGCATTAGGATGTATGATTTTAAACAGCAGGATATGTAAGCTCCCTGCTGCCCTCTACTTTCCCAAGGTAGAGATAGCTCTATATACATAACCATTCTTTGTTCTAGCATCCCTCTATTTCAGTCTGTCTGGCCTTGCAAACATTCATTTCATCTTTACACAGAAAAAAAAAAAACAATTAGAAAACTGCACAAAAGATCAGCATGGAGCACTTAGCTATCTTCTTCAAGGGCTGGGCTAATTTACTGTGGAAGAAGCAAGGGATCTCTGTAGGGACCTTCTGTAGAATAAAGTGCTCAGTTAAGTTTGGGTCTGGGAAATACAGACTAAACAGGCGTAGGCTTTGGGCTTTCTGGGTTTTTGTTTTTTGCCGGGGGAGGAGGAGAGAAATGGAAGTAAGTTTCCTTTATCCTATTTAAATCGTGAGTAAAAATTTGTTCCAAAATTGTCAATATGTCTCAGAACAATCCTGAGGGCTAGGTGCTATTATATTCTCATTTTACAGATGAGGAAAGTGAGGCAGGTAGCGGTTAAGTGGGTTGTCCAGGGTCTCTCTCTCTCCCCTCCCTCCCTTCATGCTACCCTCTCTCCTTTTATTTCTCTCTCTCTCTCTCTCTCTCTCTCTCTCTCATACACACACATACACAGAGAGTTATTAATAAGTATCAGAGGCTAACTCAGGTCTTCCTGACCCCAGCTCCAGCCCTCTCTCCACTAAGCTACCTAGGCCTGATGCAATACTCAGCCTCCCCTCACAGAATAATCACTGTGGCATGCACAAACATTCTAGTAAGCAACCTGCTAATGCCATCCAACCTCCCACTGCCAAGACACTTAAACTCTTTGCAAGGCTGACATCAATATTAAATGGCACAGAATAATTTTATTGGACTAAATGACACAACCCCTTGAATTCCAATGATAAATAATAATCAAATATGCCAAGGTATTATTCCACTCCTGGGATATAGCTCAGAAGAGCCTATGAAAACCTTTGGAGTCTGTATTCTGGTTTCTCAGGGTATATACAGGAAATTTAGAAGCTGTGTGGTTATTGTTGTTCATCTTATGGTCCTGCTGAGGACCAAGGGCATTATGAGGGTGAGGTCTTGACTTGCTCATGAATTGGATTAGAGTGAGGCAGAGCTGTACAGTTATCAGCCTCCCTCTCTCTTCCAGAGTCAATGAAGTCCAGAAGCAAGAAAAAAGTCAAGACAACGGGTAATGACCTAGGATGAAGTAGATGACCTTGGTCTTTGTTAATTAAGGTCTTTCCCAGGTCTCAATCTGTCTGAAGCAATGCCCATTCAATGACTAAGGGACTAATAAGAATTGAGACAAAAGATGACCTAATTTACCATCACAACATATCAGTCTGGAAGGGGATGACTCTCCAGATTTCTGATTAGGACAGAAAACAATTGCCTACTAGTAGACAGAATATGCTGGTTTGTTATTCCCTCTGAGGTAATTAGATGGATAGAGGGTTTGAATTAGAATAATGAAGACCTGAGCTCCAATCCTATCTTAGAGACTAAAAGGCTAATTGATTCACTGTTTCATTCCCCTGAATGATTTTTCCAACCCTTTTTCTTTTTCTTCAAACATCTTATGACTCCCCTCTCTGACCCACTCAATTGAGAATCTGGCTAGTATTAACTAAGGAAACTGAGATCATTTGTTTAGAGGACCTTCTTGAAATCTCTTCCTCAACTCACTTCATAGATGTATTCTCCCACTATCTCCTCCTTTCCCTTGCCAAGGCAAATCCCTCTATATGTACAAGCACCCTTATTCCATGTCATCATCACCAGCAGATTGTCCCTGCCATCATCTTCACTATCTCCCTAATCTTTAATCTCTATGTGTATTGGCTGCTTTGCTACCGCCTTAAGATACACTCATTTCTTCCACATCCTGTATAAAACAAAATCTTTCCTTGATCTCTCCATCCCCCCTAATTATTGTCCTATACTCTCCTCCATTTTTTAGTTAACTCCTTGAAAAGACCTTTTACAATTCGTACCTACACTTCCTCTCCTCCCTCTCTTTTTAATTCTTTGCAGTCCAGTTTCTAATATCATCACTCACCCAAAACTGCTCCCTCCAAAGTTACCAGTGATCTCTTAACTGCCAAATCCAATGGCCTTTTCTCAATCCTCGTCTTTCTGGACCTCTCAGAAACCTTTGATACTATGGGTCCTCCATTCTCCTTGATACCCTCTTCTCTGTAGGTTTTGGTGAAACTGATGTCCCCTGGTTCTCCTTATCCATCCTTCTCAGTCTCCTCTACTGGATCCTCATCCAGGCTATACTTGATAACTACGGAGGACTTCCAAGAATCTGTCCTCAGCCCTCTTCTCTATATACTATTTCATTTGGTGATCTCATCAGGTCCCATAGAAGATTATCAGATCTACTTAACTAATTAACCTCAAATATAGACACAAAGACAAAAATGAAATAGTCCTATCCATGCCCCTTCCCCAAATTTGCTTGCTACTGGGGGAAAACAACACGAACATAGGTAAGTAAATGAAAAAATACATTCAAATGATACACATCATTTTGGAAGGTGAATTAACCACTGGCAAAATTGGGAAAGACCAAACACAGAGGCTGACCCTTTAGCTGAAGGGATGAAAGTGAAAAAGGAGAGCATTCCAGACAGAAACCCTCTGAAAAAATCACAGAGATATTTAGGGAAGAACCAGTGGGTCAATTTTCCTAGAATGTAGAGCAGCTGATAGAGAATAAAGTGTAATTAACATGGAAAAATGGCTTGGAACAAGATTGTTAAAGCCTTCCAATATCAGAGGAGTTTATATTTTCTAAGAACTTCTTGAGCAGGTACGTGACCAGGTCAGAGATGTACTTTATGAAAATCACTATGAAAGCTATGCTGATGATGGATCAGAAAAGGGAGATGCTTGTGGCAGTGAATGAATTCAGAGGCTATTGCAATAGTTCATCAGAGGTAACCAGGGTATGAAAATGGCAAGTGATGATGACTTTAGTACAAAGAAGGGAACAGATATGAGGAAATATCAAGGAAATTGATTCAACAAGACTTGGAAACTGATTGGATATGCAGTGGGTGGCAAGTGAGAGGTAAGGGATGTTAAGAAGAAAATTTCTTCCCTTTCTGAGTCTTAAATACTCCCTATCTTACCTCTTTCTTGGCTCAATGGCTCATACTACCAACATAATCATTTCTGTTAGCATTGACAGGATCCTCTTCGTGACTATCTCTAAGTTTAGTAAACAAAAAAGAAGTAATGAAAAGGTCTCAGCTCTTCACATTTAATTTTGCGAATCAGTGGATTTGATCAGTCCCCCTCTGATTGGCCTAGACAGGCATCCAGACTTAGCAGAGGGTATGGCTCAATGATCACAATGACAAATGCGAACTCGAATTGGTGAAATTTCCAATCCATCACCAAGGACAAATAACAAAGGTACTGCAGGGGAAAAGGGACATTGCTCTTTGTTTGGCTGCTAAGCCATGGAATACCAGAAGAACTAGGAAAACTGACTCTTTTGCTATCATCGAGCTCTTAAAAGCTTCACTCCTGACTTAAGAAATGCCATCTCTGGCCTTTGACCATTTATTTCAGTTTAGTTATTAAGGGTTCTACAAAGAATCCTATCTATGTGCTAGCTGAGATGTTGAGAGAGCTGATATCACCCTACTCATTAATTACAGACTAGTAAGCACCACCTCATTCCATCTGAGCATTCAGCAATGGAACCACTTCAGTCTGCAAGTTCTTCATAATAAGAAATTAAAAATACTGATATTTTATTTTAAAGTTTGCGAAGTGCTTTGTATGTATTAGCTCATTTGATTCTCACAATAATCCTACTAAGTAGGTAATATTATCATTTCAGTTTTACAGATGAAGAAACTGAGACTGAGAGAGGTTAAATACTTGCCCACGGTCAATTGCCTAGTAGGATAGAATAGGGCTGAAGTCAGCGTCACCAGATCTGGGTGCAAATTCCACCTCCACTGCTTCCCACCTTCTCGATCTTAGGCAAGTTACTTCAGTTCTCTGGGATCTAGTTTCCTCATTTGTAAAATGAGCTATAATCCTATGATTTTTGCAATAAAGAAAGTAGGAAAATGAATGATAAGGGTCTGCTTTGAATAAGACTTATTCAAGTCTCCACTTCACCACAAAAACAAATCATCTGCTTATTTTGATGGAGAAAGTCTTTCAAGTTATGTTTTGTTTTTGAACAGTTAACTCCATCAACCCCAATTTAGAAGGTAAAGCTCCTGGTGGAAAAAAGGAAATAGAATCAGTGGCTACAACCAATGCCAGGTAGGAAACTAACAGGTCACATGTAAGTGTGATGATTGTAGAGAGAAAATCTTGAGAAAGATAGAATCCTAGATCAAAAGGGAGCACAGGGTCTTAAGTGTCAAGCCCCAAGAGCTCAAGGGCCTGCTGGGTTTAATGAAAGCTAAGAGACTAATCATAAAAGAAAACAACATCATCTGAGTCATGCTCTCCCTGACTTTAGGAAAAGCACAGCACTAGCAGATGGAAGAATTCTTTATTTTACAGCCATAAACAAACACACCAGAAACTCAAGTCCAGGTTAAGAGAGGGACTAGAATGACTACATCATTCAAGGACTCTAAAATAATTTTAGGTAATCAAAGCTCATTGGACAGACAGTGACTCTGTAACCAATGACTTCACACAACCAACTTCCCAAGAGTAGAGCTGATAAATAACTGTGAGCTTTGGACCATGTATGCAGGACTGGGGCTGCCTTAGAAAAGCTCTTCCTGTAGAAAAGAATAAGTCCTACCATGATGGCAGGGGCTAACATGGGCAGGGGGGAAATGATTCATTCTACTTGACCCCAGAGAGCAACTTGAGGAGTGCAAATCAAAAAGAAGAAATTGTGGCTTGATGAGGGGGGACATAAAATAAAATAAACAAATGAAATAAACAAAATAAACCTTCTCAATCATCAGCATTATTCCAAAGAGGAATGAGATCTCTAAGTAGAGAGCATTCAAGCCACAAGATCAAAGGTTCCAAAACTTATTTGACCTACTGCTACCTTTAAAAAAAACTACTTACTGCCCCACTGGAAAAATTTAACCCTTTGATTTTTTTTTAAATTTGCATCATTTCCAAAAATATATACAATATATTTTTTTAAATAACATATCTTATATTTAATAATTTATTATAAATTTATGGGGGTTTTTCCTGCACTGAAATTTTGATGATGTAATATTGTATCATGTAACCATATAGAATCACATTGTAAACAAGTCATTACATGCACATATTCCTGCCAACGCATGCTGGGCTTCCTGACAATGTGCAACATGCTTGCCTGCCAACACTTGCTTGTTAAGACTTATCAGAGGACATGAGCACTAATGGGTTATAACTTGCATTTTGTGTGTTTATTTGGAAAATAATGTAATTGCTATGATTTTAATTCTGTTACACCATAGATGAAATATGAACAAATAGTTTTTCAAAATTTTCTTCTCTTCTTTCATTATGCTTCCACTGTCCCCTTATTTTTACTCAATGCCCCCCAATTGTATCCAAGGCTACCACCACCCCCTTGGATTGTTCTAGCATTCCCAGGGGAAAGTATAGCCCACTTTGGAAAACTATATATTAGATTATAAGCGATATATTATATAGATATAGATATATATACACATACACAAATTTTACATAAAATAAATGCATAAATACATGATAATGGCTTTTTGGCAGCAGAAGGATGCCACTGGCATCTGGGGGAATCAAAAAAAGTCTCATGTAGAAAATATAACCTATCATTGACATAAGGGTTCCCAAAAGCTAATGTGGCCCTTTAGGACATTTCTTGAAGAGTAGCAAGGGTAGTCAAAGGTCAGCAGCTTCAGCTGAGTCTTTGGTCAAGTGCAAATGGGCAATCACAAGTCACGGTATGTTGGAGCCAAAGTAGACCTAAAACATTATTTTGTCCAATCCAGGTATTTTATAGATGAAAAAGGAAAAAAAAAAAAACCACTGAAGCCCAGAAAACTAAATGACTTACTGCTCACACTCACAGTGGTAAATTTTGGGAACTCTCAGCTTACTGTTCCTCCCTCTACACTATAGCTGCCTCTTGGAAACTTCCAACCTCTAATGATGAAGATGATAAAAAGTATTTTAAGGTTCTCAAAGTGCTTTACATTTTTAAAAATGCTGTGTGAAATCCATAAGGAAATATTATAAAGTCCAGGAAGACTTTAAGGAGGAGGAGGTTTTCAAGTTTAGCTTTGATTTCAGCAAGGGAATAGTTAGGGCTTGTGAGGACATTCTAGATACTTTTTCTTTACCCAGGGATCTTGGTAAATATCACATATAAATAAGAACAAGGATAACTTTTAAAAAAGTCTTTTATCCTTCTCTCTACCATGGTTACTTGTATACTGCAGGATCTCCCAGGGTTTTAGCAGTAGATACACAGTCTGTACTGCATGTGCAGCATATTTCAATAGTTTCTCCAACTCCATTTTCTCAGTGGTGCTTCTTAAACAAATAACTATTAGTCAGGTTATCCTGAATTGACAATGCCTTCTTTTTTTGAAAATTCCTTTTATTTCATCATCCAAGCATGCTCTCGATAGACACTCATCAGGGGAGTTTCATTCTTGCCTCTCATTACCGCTTCCCACGACAGTCGCCATTTGGAAATGCAGAGATTCTAATTATTAGCTTAGTCTTTGGAACAATGGGGATGCTTCAGTACCTTTCGTGAGGGCAGCAGAGAACGTTAATGAGCATATCCCTAGCAAGCGAAGCCCACACCTCAATCCTGTCACACGGCGCCACTGTTCAGACCACGAAGGAGTCTTCTGTACATAGGTTAGTTTCAAATTTTCAATGGTAGGCACTGATTTTACTGTAATGATCCACACTAACTCAATGCATCCTCACTGTGTGCACTTCATAATTTACATGATGGATGTCACCCCCCTAGCAATAACACGAGACAGTTCCATTTTTTTTGTTTTCCTCCTCTTCATTTATGTAACGCTTTGCCAAAGAGTCAATCCTTAAAAGAAACAGCATTTAGTCATTTCTCTAGCCTTTACCATGCCTTCCTCTTGACCCTGAGAAGATACAGGGAGCTCTCCATACTAGAATGGATTTTCCATTTATAAACCCACTGTCTTTTTTTGTACCTTCAACTATTTCTGGCACAAGTTGGTGGCAAACAAAGGTCTGTTCCCTTCGTTGACAAGTTTGGGAGGTTTAGATTCCAGAACACAGATGAGAGAAGGAGCAAGGCTATTGCAGATGGGACAATGAGATAGAAAGAAGGAGAGAAGGCCCTTTGGGAAAGGTCTCTAAGGATGATTTAGGTTATCTGGAAGCATGTTCTCCTTTGCTGGGCTGATCTGTTCATTTTTCCAGAGGATGGCCAAGAGATGATGACTTTTGGAGAGGGTTGGGGGGAAGCCAGCTACTCCATAGTGAAGACTATATAGTCTAATGATCAGGGAATCAGGGGGACTTAGGCTGAAGTCTACAAACCTCATGCCCTGTGACTGGTTTCCCTGACTCAAGGCTCTCCTTACTGCTCCAGCTGATTTTCTACTCAGCAACCAAAGTGATCTTCCTAAAGCCTATGTCTGACTATGTCACTCCTCTTCCACTGGATATAATCAAGTAGCTCCTTCAACCTCAAAAGTAAAACTCCTGTTTGGTGTTAAAAGTTTTTCACATTCTGACTTCCTCCTTCTTTTCTGTTCTTGAACTTTTCCCTCACACAGGCCATAATCCTCCAGTACTGGCTCCTTGAAATTTATCAAACCCTCCATCTCTTTTGTGACTTTGCACCAACTGTCTCCCATGCCTGGAATGACCATGCCTCCCATGCCTCTTAGTTTTCCTACCTTCCTTGAAGATTCAGTTCTAATCCCATCTTCTGTAGGACTTTCCTAGGATCTCCCAGCTGCTAATGCATTCCCTGCATATACCTTCTTCCATCTACTCTGAGTGATTTTCATCTTGTCTCTCCCATTAGAATGTAAGATCCTCGAGGACAGGAATTTTCACCTTTCTTTGTTTGCATCCTTAACTCTAAGAACAGTGGTTGACATATGTAATTGTTATTCAGTTGTGTCCACCTCTTCATGACCCCATTTAGGGCTTTCTTGGTGGAGATACTGGAGTGGTTTGCCATTTCCTTTTCCAGTTCATTTTACAGGTAGGGAAACTGAGGCAAACAATAACTTTCCCAGGGTCACACAGCTGTTGAGTGTCTGAAGCCAGGTTTGAACTCAGGCCTTCCTGACTCTTTGCCTAACCACACCTGACGTACAGTTCATGCTTAATAAATGCTTGTTGACTAACTGAAACTTTTTCTGATCTTTCCCCCAACTGCTTAGTGTTTTTCTTCTGAAATGACCTTGTATTTAACTACTTTGTATTGAGCGGGTGACCTAAAAGTCTGAGAGCAGTTTTTAGCTTTGATAGCTATTTAATTAAGCTATTTAATTAAGTTTTAGTAAGCTTAATAACTATTAAAGCTTAAAACTGCTTTAAGACTTTTGGGACATCCTGTGTTCCAGAGCGGTTTGAGTTCTTTTACTTTCTCTGTGCTCTCATGTCTCCAAGCAGAATGTTGATCCTCTGGAAATCGATGGTTTCATTCTTTGCATATGTATCTCTAGGGCCTAGCCCAGTCCCTAGCCATGGTAAGTATCCTATAAATGTTAATTATTAGTATTATTATTAAATATTGGCACCTAGAAGAAAACAGATGTGATTATTTCTGTGGACACTAAGGATTCATCATAACACTGTGGTCTAACTACCTCCTCCTGACCATACCTTATATTCTCATCGCCCCTACAATGGCTGGTCCTATTCCAAGTCTGCTTCTCCAATACACAGCTATTCAATACTGCTTTTTAGAATCCTTTGACTTATTGATAAGTCCCCCACCCACCTCCACTGTTCCAAAGAGCATTCTGGTCACTTCCACTCTTGAACTGAAATCAGGCTCTCCCCAGAGGATCAGTGGCATTTATAGATCCCTGGAGAGGATGCAAAGTGCATTGTAGACTTGTCTCAGGGGAGTCTCCCAAATACCCTGGGGGGGAGTGATAAGACTGATGCAGGGCCCCAGAGCAAGGCCCCAAGTGAAGAACTCCCTAAGGTCCGACAGGCCAGAGGGTAACAATCGCCAATAACAGTGGCTGCTGACAGAAGAGATGAATGTGAGAGATGGTTTAGAAGTCTGATCAGTCAAAAGGACCTGGAGAGTAAAGACAGGGAATGGGAAAAGGAAGCAGTCTTAGAGAATGGAAATGCTGCTAATAAGGTATCAGAGAAGAATCAGTTTTCGGAGCACAATGCAATCATTTTTAGTGCTGGTAGAACACATATGAAGGTCTACAAGAGGCGTGCTAGAGCCAACTCCTACTGGCTCACAGGCTGATTGTCAGTACACCTTTACTCAGAAATCGGCTAACATTATAGATTTATTATTTTGTTGACTATTTAGACTTAAGAAAGCGCTAGTAATGCAGATTAAAATTAAAAATGAAGATGCATACATGTTTTTCCTCTTGTGGAGAATCTGCTTGTTAAACATTTATCAGCACACCTGTGTTCTAACTTTGCTTTCAAGGTTCTGTGACTCTCTACCCAAACTGCCCTGTTTGCTGTTCTCTCTACGCAACATTCAATGGCTTTGCCCAGGCCATCTCCCTTGTCTTAAATTTTCCCCAACTTCACCTTTGCCTTTTGGAATCATCTCTCTCTCCATGGATCAGCTCAAATGTCACCTCCTTCAGGAAACCTTTCCTGATTCTACCACAAAATCACTTAAAAATCATTTCATATTTATTTATTTTGTGAATATGTGTATATTTCAAATACAATGTAAACTGCTTGAGATCAGGTGGATCTCCTCTGGCAGTTAGAATTTTGAGTTTGAGGTCAAATTAAAGTCATAGATTTGTAAATGATTTACATAGAGGTGATAGTTGAGAATGTTGAAGTGGGTGAGATCACCAAGGGTCAGAGGACTGACCCCTGAGGCGCATGAAGGAGAGATAGTGTAGGAGACAAAGTCCAAGAGACAAAAAGAAACCCTGGAGATGTCATGGTCACAAACAACAGAAGTTCAAAGATAAACTCGTCAAAAACGTAAGCTCCTGGAGAGAAGCAATTATTTGATTGTTTGTTTCATCTGTGTACATCCAAAACCTACAAGAATGCCTTGCATACAATAGGTACTTAATAAATGTTTGCTGAATCGGCAGGTCCACTCCCTATACTCAACAGTTAAGCTTAACAAAGGTGAAGTATCATGGATTTATTGCACCCTCAGTGAACATGGTTTCACGACCTTCTCTATCAGTTGTATGTCTGAACATAGAAACAAAGAAAATGGAAAGCAAGAATCCAGAAGTCATAAGGCAATAAACTCCAATTTCAGAGGAATCTGTGGAGAAGTATTACTTTCCCAAGTGAGATACAAAATGTATTCCACTAGTAAAAGGTCGTGTGCTTAGGTATTACCTAAAGAGTTCTATGGAGATTGTAATATCAAGCAATCCAAACATTTTAAGCACTTACTGTGTGTCTGCCAATCACTGTGCTTAGTGCTAGGGATAAAAAAAAAGACAAAAGATAATTCCTGCTCTCAACGAGTTTACAATCTAATGAACTTTTGGAATTGAGATTGTTGTTATATTCGTCCTTCATTGCTGAAGAAGACCGTGCCATCGGAGAAATGATGACATGACTTGTACTTGACTTTGTTTTGAGTGAGGGAGGGCTGTGCAGGTCGCCAGGCTCACTTTCTCCTCCTGAGTCATCTGGATCCAATGACCAGATATTCACCAGGATGACTGGAGATAGCCCAGGATGCAATGGGAGACCTTGGCTTCTGTAGGTTAAGACCTGTTCAGGTAGTCACTTAGAATGAAGGATCTCAGTGACCATCCATTCCAACCAAGACCTAAAAAATGAATTTCCACTCTAACACTGCAAACAAGTGTTCACTGACCATCTGCTTGAAGACACTCAGTGAGGAGGAATCATCGATCCTGAGGGCAGGTCATCTCACTTTCAGGAAACCAGAATTGTTGTGAAGGCTTTTTGGTTTTTGTTTTCCTAACATCAAGCCCAAATTTTCCTCTTTGTAGCTTCTCCTCATTACCTGGTTCTGCTTCTTTGGGCTAAATCAAACAATTCTCCTCAGGAAACCCCTTCAAAAACTTGAACCTAACTATAATCCTTCTCCATTTCTCTCCCTCCCCTTGCATTGTCCCCAGCCTTCTTCAGGCTAAAGGTCTCCAATTCAACAGATCCTCACATTACATAGATTGCCATTTTCTACCAGCTTATCAATGTTTCTAAAATTTAGTACCCTGTAATGAATACACCAGACTTGCTCCAAACAGTGCATAGTACAATGTGACTATCAGCTCTTTATTCCTGGAAATGAGGCATATTCTTAGTGTGGTTCAAGATGCACTGATTGATTTTTCTATTTATTGTATCACTTGATTATATTAAACTTGCTGTCCACTAAAACCCCAAGATCTTTTTTTTCAAATGAACAGCTAACAGTGCTTCACTCATCTTCTACTTACCAAATCAACTATTGGAACTCATGTAAGATCTTACATCTATCTTGATTAAATTTCATCTTATTTGATTCATCCCAATGTTCTTGCCTGTCAAAATCCTTTTAAAAATCTTAACTATCTCATATAATGTGTTAGCTGCCCCTCCTAACTTTGAGTCACCTGAAAATCTGCTAAACATACCATGTAGATTTTCATTCAGGGAAAGTAATTTATCTTTCAATATTAAAAGGAGATGGAAACTTTTTTTTCCCTGAAAGTGTTGCTTAGAGGCCAAATAATTTAGTTGTGCCATTTGTAAGAAGGGTTCCCATCAGTACCAATTAGTTAAGTAACATTTCAAAAACTGGGCAATAAAATGGTTTTAATTGGTACTTTCAAAAAAAAGAATGTTTTTGGGTGAGGCTTTCAGGAGTTCTGAGAAAGAGTTGCAGACTCTTGCATCTCAAAACAAACAACTTTTGCTTAAAAGAAAAAGAGAGGACACCCCCACTCCCCCTGCCCCCAGTCCAATTCCTATAATTAGGTCTATGGAGGAAGATAGAGGCAGAAAAGACAAAACAACTTACAATGTTTGAGATGGCACAGGACCTAATTTTCTACTATACAATTACTGCCAGAAGAGGTCACCAATCTCCCTAACCTTTTCCTTTGGAGGAAATAGCTAGGGATCTCTACCATCCCCTAAAGCTGAGGCACTAGTTTTCTTGTTGTAGAATGGATAGGCAAAGTAACTCATACAATTTCCTACATGCCTCTACTGAAATCCATCCCATTTGGGTCTGCCATGCAAGTGAAATAAACGACTAAGACTTCTGACAACCAACTCTCCTTCAAATCCTCCTAAGTGTAAAAAGCATTTTCCGCTGCTCCATCTCTTGGGGGAGTGTTCTCTGGGCAACAAACAAAACAGAATAACTAGAAGGCTGACAAGCCATCACTAATTATTAAGTGTCAAATGAATGTCTGTAAATGGATTCTGATTCCTCTAGAACTGAAGGGAGCTCATCCAGGACCAGAATTTCCAAAGAATTTGAACTCAAAAAGGCAATCTCATACTTAAAAATTAAATTCACTTCAAATGCCAAGCCCTCAACAAAATTGTAACTCTGGAACATGATTTTAGAAGGTTGGAAGAATCAAAGAAATTTACTTAAAAAAAAAAAAAGAGCCTTTGAAAAATCAAAAGACTGAGCTATCAAAAGCCTCGTTGACCATCCCTTAGTGAAACAACATTCCAAAGAGAAATAGTAGCATTCATTAAAATGCGTTCAGTATAATTTTTTACTCATACAAGCCTTTAGCCCTTTGAAGTGGCAATTGTCCCTGGAGGGAAGACTGCTCCCATGTTCCCAAGAAGAGCTTAAAATCAAGGCTGATAAGACAACGGAATATAAACTCCCCGAGGGCAAAGACTTTTTCATTTCCATTTGCATGCTTTTTTGGACTTTATATTCTCCGTCTTGTAGATAGTGGTTGATAAATGTTTCTGGAAATGTTTACTAGGGGTGTGCTGCGTCTGACCCTTAAAAACTCTCTGGAGACTCAATTTTCAGTGTGAGCATTTCTTCCTTGGAAATCTAGAAGTGCCACAAATCAGGCCTGACGTGCTGATTATCTAGTCTTAAGAAAGTGATGGATCAAATGTTAATAATACAGGCCCATTTATTTTTTCTGGAGAGCTGGTTATTAAATCTTTACTATCA
Organism: Potorous gilbertii; assembly: GCA_028658325.1. NCBI lineage: Eukaryota > Metazoa > Chordata > Mammalia > Diprotodontia > Potoroidae > Potorous > Potorous gilbertii. The sequence continues at coordinate 22,475,247 of CM053772.1, forward strand.
TACCCTTGCAAAGGAGTGTCCTGTGTACTTATCAAACTGTTAGTTAAAACAGGGTTTTTGTTTGTTGGTTGGTTTTTAAAAAGGCAAAGCAACATGGTAGATATGATTCTCTATAGGACAAATGGGGGCAGCCCTAAGAGTGATGGTTCCAGGTATTTATTTTTTTTTGGAATAACGACAATGGTAATTATAACTTTTAATAATAATGTATCTATGAAACCCCGATGGCAAAGGGTTTTACAGAGAGTACTTCATTCTACTCTCTGGCCTTTTAGGGAGGAAGGTCTGGGTTTAAATTCCACCTCAAATACATCCTCTCAGGGCTCCTGGCAGCTGGCTAAGACTATAAACGACAAAACTCTGTGGGGATCAGTTGTCTTCATAGCAACATGGAAAGAAACTGGAAAATTCTTAGATTGGCTTAGATAGATAACCATTGTAGGAATTTACCTTTGGTAGATGGTAAGTACCTGAAAATAACTTATGAGGCTCTACCTCCTCAACTAGAGAGCATCAGGTTAGAAAGAGATCAGCACTTAACCCTGCCTTATTATATTGAAATAATCGTGATGATGACAATGGACAATTAAGTCACAATTTTTTACGAACAAGTCTAACACTTAAAAAAACATGTTACATGTTAAACCTCTGACTAATAGCCTTATTAATAAATAACTAAAGACTACATTTTTCAACTGGTCCTCTAGCTTCAATGGGAACATTCTGATAGTGACATAATTTTTAAATTAGTGGATTTTATATTAGTAAATGTCAAACTTCTTACTAATTAGCAAATTCAAAAACTTTACAGTAGTATTAATTTTCAAAATGTATGGGGCATGAAAACTGGGGGAAAAAAGGAATAAAGAGACCATTAACATTTTTCACTTTTTTGATTTATCATCAAATCTAACCCAAAGTTGGAAACCATTAACCTGGTTTTTAGAGAATACTTTGAATGACTTAGCTGGACCATGCTGCTGTCACAAAGAAAAAGAAAGGCTCGTTTATTGAAAAATACTGTTGCCCAGGAAGGCACTTCCGGTTACATCTAAATTTTTTCCTAATGAAATTTTCTCAAGTTGTCTTTGTTGTTGAGTTTTACCCTTTTGCCTTCAATGATGTTAAATGCGCTTTTCCAGCAGTTTTTTATTTAAAAGCGTTTTATCATCTCTTTACTGATGTTTCCACTCAGTCCCTCATCCCATCTCCCTAACTTGAGAGAACAATGCACTAGATAAGGTCAGCATCTTCAGAAACTGCCCTGAAAGTGCTTAGTTTGTTATTGTTGTTTCCTTTAAGTTTTTATTTTTTCATTTATAATTTTTTGGCCATGCATAATTTCATGAAGGGAAAATAAAGGGGTCTTGCTTGTTCTTTTTCCACTAACCTCTGGGAAGGATGTCTGTATACCCTGTTTGACCTCCAAGCTCAGAAAGATGATGGCAATCTTGTCTTCTCATGGACACTTTTATGGAGCTCTTTTACAAGTTTTAGATATGAAATGAATGTATCTTTTTCCTATTTAACTATGCATGCCAGGAGCTAACGCTGTGTAGTCGTCTCATGTGGGTAGCCATGATAACAATATTGAATCTTAGAGGCATCAGAATAAGGTCTTTCCCTTCCGTTTCTTAAGTATTCTTGGCTGTGCCAGGTCTGGGGTCCCTACTGTAATGGTAATTTAAATGAGAAGATCTTTCCCATCCATTAATAGACTCAAGGGACCTGCCTGGGACACATGGAAGTCTGACTCAAGTGGAGCCTGTTGTAGGAGGAGTTTGCTGAATAGGTGGAGCTGAAAGGGGTGAAGAAGAAAGCGAATCAGACTAGGCAGATCTGGAAGAGAGAGAGAAAACAGGTAGCTGTCTTTGAATGACAGACAGGCATTTTGCTTGAGGGCGTTTGTTTGTGGGAAGGCCTGATAATGTGTA